>OY992844.1:18057361-19257361 GCA_963921415.1 Pyrausta despicata | reverse complement strand
ATGCCAAACTTTTTTTGTGTTCACTTTGAGAATAAAATGTTTTTTGCGCGCCATTTCTTCACTTAAAAACCACTATAATTTCAAATGAGCAATCTCTTAAATAATATTAGTTGATGTTTACAAGTTGTAGTTAGAGTCGAGAGTTTATTCAGGCGGTGTCTTCTTAGACATGCATCCTGGCCATCGCCTCCATTTTTTTACAGCTTATTTTGGAAATAGCTAATCTATACTCGTAGAAGCACAGTTGCACATACAACAGTTTAAGTATTTTCTAGTGTTGGTCCCCTTAGTCATGTGGTCAATATGTTGATATCGCCCACTCTTTTGCCTCCTTGGTGTAGTGGCAAAGTTTCTGCCTTACATCCGAGAGGTTCGAAACCCAGGTTAAGCGATAAATTGTTTGTGAGATTTTCGCCTCGGAAAGCACTTTAAGCCGTTGGTCCTACGCCTGATCTCTCTCTGGTCATGTCGGATTGCCGTCTCACCGATCTTAGAGAGTGATGGAACAGTGAGTGCACCTGTGTATTGTGCTCACACTTGTACACTATATTAATATCTTCTGCGAAGTTAGCTGATCTCTGTTGAGATTGGCCGCCGTGGTCGAAATCGGCCAGGAGTACTGTTATCTCCCACTCGATCTCCAGTTCAGATCGAAATATATATCTCGCTGTTTCTGTCACGGAAAGAATACGCTTAAAGATTCCACATCAATTCGAGAATAGCTAGCTGCCAATAGAATATTGATGGGCCAATAATCAGCATACTAAGCTTAAGTTAGCGCATTCCGCGGTGAACTATTGCAATTAATGACGCGACAGCCAGAAAGTCACAACTTTGCCTCGAACCCTTTAATTTGGATTCCAAAGCCAAATTACTTTCAAATATCCATTTAACTAAGCTCCTCAAAGATATTCTAATAGAGTTCTAAAGATACCTGTTCGATTGGTAATGGTAGCACTTAATGAAAATAAGGTGAGCGTGAAATGCGTAAGCGAAGAGGTTCAGAGACCTTTTAAGTAGAAGGGTGTTGAGTGTAAGGAAGGGGTAATCCTTGGACTTACTTCACTGACAACCGTTTATAAACTTTGAGTTTTGTTAATTTAAAATTTATGAAGTGGTCACTGCTCTGGTTATATCTCCCAGGCTTTCTTTAGAAGAACCCGAAAATTGTGAGAATATTTACAGACGCGTCAAAAATGGGTAAAACACTTTTTAATCGGCAGTAATTTCCTATTCCGGATTCAGGTTATGTGAGAGACTCGGGTGGTACAAAACTTGTTTCTTTAATTCAAACGTCATCCCGCCGTTTGACTCAAATACAAAAGGTTTTATATTCGGTACGTATAAAATAAAAGTTGCTCTGTTTCTTTGTGATAATTATAATCCAACTCCAGCTTTAGCCAACATTATTATTTTCAAACGTTAAGTACTTAACTGTTAATATTGTTAAATAGCCGAAATGTATGTATATACGTGCATATCTTGGGATCGACTGCACCAAATTGGATAATTCTTTTTAATGTCTTCCTTATTGTCAGGACAATGTTTTCATATAATAAAAATTGACTGCCTCGTTGATGTATTGCCTCTCGGATGTAAGCATTAACTTACTGCTTACATTCGAGAGGTCCTGGGTTCGAATCCCAGATCGAGCCAAAATTGTTTCTGAGATTTTCTGTCATGAATTTCTCAAAACAGCTCGGAATCGGGAATTTGGCGGTGTTGCACCCTCGTAACTTGGAGAGCACGTAAAGCCGTTGGTCCTGCGCCTGATCTCTCTCCAGTCATGTCGGATTGCCGTCTCACCGAACTTTGAGAGTGATGGAACAGTGCGTGCACCTGTGTATTGCGCTCACACTTGTGCACTATAATACCTCCTGCGTAGTTGGCTGATCTCTGTTGAGATTGGCCGCCGTGGTCGAAATCGGCCAGGAGGTGTTTTGTAACAAAATATATATATTTTTTTAAAACAACGCGCAGGATAACGTCTGCGGGTCCTCTAGTCTTAAATAAAATAAAATAAATACTCACCTATGACTCATGAGGTTGTACAGTATCGGGTTGACAGTAGCCGACACGTAGTAGAACGCTCCGGCCACGTTGAAGAGATGGTTGTTTATGGTCTGGTAGTACTTTGACTCGGTGCCATAGATGAAGAAGAGCCGCTGGAAGTGGAACGGTGCCCAGCACACGAAGAACGCCACCACTACTGCGGCTAGAGAAAAATAAATTAAATATATTATATCTCTTATCTCATCAGCCTATATAGGTCCCACTGCTGGGCACAGGCCTCACATCAACTATGAGGTAATCCGAGCCAAACTCCACCACGCGGGCTCAGTGCGGATTGGTGGAGGGGTGTGTGTAAGGTAAGTGACCAACCTTACCGTCAGATGTTATTAAGCCGCCCGAGGGCCTCTGACTAGGCTTATTATATTATATCTCTATCTATATAAAATTCTCGTGTCACAATGTTCGTTCCCGTACTCCTCCGAATCGGCTTGACTGATTCTTATGAAATTTTGTAAGCATATTGAGTAGGTCTGAGAATCGGCCAACATCTATTTTTCATATCCCTAAGTGATAAGAATTGTCCACAATAATTTTTATGGCAAAACAACGTTTGCCGGGTCAGCTAGTCTATATATATAATTCACGTGTCAGAATGTTCGTTCCAGCACTACTCCGAAATGGCTTGACCGATTCTCATGAAATTTTGTGAGCATATTGAGTAGTTCTGTGAATCGGCCAACATCTATATTTCGTACCCCTTAGTGACAAGAAAAACAATTAATATAGCAAAACAACGTTTACGGGTCAGCTAGTTATGTATAAAACTCATGACTGACTGACATAGTGATCTATCAACGCACAGCCCCAAACCACTGGACGAATGAGGGTGAAATTAGGCATCCGCTCAGAAAGGATTTTGATAAATTCTACCCCCATGAGATAAAATAGGAGATGAAAGTTTGTATGAAACTCGGTGGCCAAAAAACTAAAGGCCACGGGGACGAAGTCGCGGGCAGCTGCTAGTTAAATGATGTTTTTTCAACAATCAGCGTCTCTTAGTTTCCCAGATTGACCGGTTATAAGCACCCTGTATCCAGTTCTATCCTGCGACCTTTCTAAGGTCGTAACTGTCAAAACGCTAGTCGTAGTCAAAACCCATTCCTTGGGTAGATGACAAATTACCAACTACTGAGCTTATATCAAACTAAACAGAGGTACATAAGGTACGTCCTTTCAATCGTCAACTAAAAAATAGGCCGCTCACGCACACACACGCAAGTGATAACAACTCGCAGTACTGACGATGACTAGGAGCGGATCGTGTCATTTGGACTTGGTTTAGTAGGACCGGGCGGAACTAGCTCGTACCGTATTTGCCTCTTTTTGGATTGATCTACAAACACATATACTGAACTCGATGTAATTAAATCAACTATTCATTAATGTTTTTTTTTTGCGATCGCCATAAATAACATATCGACATTTAAGTCCAGTTGGACAGAAAGGATTTTCTTATCTATCTATCTATCCACCAAAAGTTAAGCAACCTACGGCGCGGTCATGTTTGGGATGGGTGACTTTTCTGACCATTTAAGTGACGTCTATTCACAAGCATCTCCGTGCTTCGGAAAGCACGTTAAGCAGTTGGTCCCGGTAATATCGATATATATGAGCCGTTAAGCTTGGTCGGAGGCCCTCAGTAGGCTTAATAACACCTGACAATAAGGTTGGTCACTTACCTTACACACACCTCCTCAACCAATCCGCACTGAGCCCGCGTGGTGGAGTATGGCTCGCACCACCTCATAGTTGAGGTGAGGCCTGAGCCCAGCAGTGGACGTTTATACGCTGATGATGATGATTTAACAGATCGACATTTAAGTCCAGTTGGACAGAAAGGATTTTCTTGATTAAAGAGTTTATTATTTTTTTATTAGCGTAATTTAACTGAGCCTGATAAAAAAGAGGGAAATAAGATATAGATAACAATAAGACTTTTAATATGACGTAAAAAAAATACTCGTGCGTGATCTCACAAACATTTGCCCCTCGCAGGATTTGAACCCACCATTTTATCACGATCAACATTCCTACACCAAGTCAGAAACGCATAGATTTGTAAGCTCTGAATTTCACAAATTGATACCTTTGGCACTTGAAAATCAATTTAAAATCGTCTACAGACTGAAACTCTTGCCGCAGATGTCAAGGCGGTCAATCATTTGAAACCTTTTTATCACTCAGATATTATTATTTGATTTTTTGGCCAGTGGCTAGGCCGTTTTTTTATTCTAAAGCTCACCCAGTTCTTTACAACGTCGTTAATAATCCTTACAGTTTTTATTGCTTTCAATATCTATCCAGTCTAACTCATGTAAAACAGAAAACAAAAATTAATATTTTGTAATTCTGGCTGCCAAGATGGACGTCCATCGTTTATTATTATAAAGCAATAGCGATAAACGTATCCAATGCCGTGGAACATTAACAACTGAAAAAAAAAGTCGTTCCCGACATATTATATATGTTCCCGACGTATGTACACAAAAATGAATTCAAGTACAACTTGAAGGTGATATTGTCATCGTCGTCGTCTTGTCAAATGTTTTTTTTTTGTAACACATCGTATTTTTTGTAACACACAAAAAAGTTGTAGAATTGGCTAGACGACACCACCAATCGTTGACATACTTTTTATTATCTGTCAAAACGGTCTGTCTCCATAGATTTCGTATGGTAATAAATGATTGTGACGTCACGGTCATGTGTCAGAAATCGGAGTCAATTGACCGAATATTTATTGCGTTTTGTGTGTTTAAAAATTGGTTTCTACAGCTTTTTTGAAATATATTGGTTGTATTAACTTCATAGGGGCTATGTTTTTTAAACACCATGTTCTTGACAATATTTAAGATAGGTGTCATCATCCCAATTGGGTTGCTATGACAGGAGCGAGACTAAGGAGAGAGAAACGAAGAAAAATTTACCAACAGGATTGAGTCAAATAGGAACAGAGATTTTGAGTCATAGACATGATGACACAATATCGCAAATATTCTCAAAACCATGTAAATTTTAAAAACATAACCTCTAAGAAGCCAGCAAACCCAGTTTATTTCCGGAAAGCTGTAGAAACCAATTTTTGATTTAAAATTCAGTCAATTGATTCACAGAAATGATGTCACAACTCAAAACTACCATACAAAATCTATACTTAAAGATAGATTGTTTTACGGATGATAAAGAGTAGAGATAGATTCCCCCTATTCAAGTTTTGCATTTTTATCCGAATTCATCAATTTTTAATCGATTGAGGTGCTTGTGGCGCAGTGGTTGCAGCGCTTTGGTAGTGATACCAAAAGTTAAGCAACCTACTGCGCGGTCTTGTTTGGGATGGGTGACCATTCTGGCCATAAAAGTGACGTCTATTTAAAAGCATTTCCGTGCTTCGGAAGGCACGTTAAGCTGTTAGTCCCGGTTAATATCGATAATTAGTCGTTAAGCCTGTTCGGAGGCCCTCGGGCGGCTAAATAACATCATACAGTAAGGTTGGTCACTTATCCTCACTGAGCCCGCGTGGTGGAGTATAGCTCGCACCACCGCATAGTTGAGGTGAGGCCTGTGACCAGCAGTGGGACGTATATAGGCTGATGATCCGATATCACGCTCCGCTCCGTTGTACAAGCACCCTTACTGGACATTACACTACAAGATGTAATTAGCGCGGTCGGATCTGACCGATTTAATTGATGAATAACCTGACGGGTCTCAAGGTCTTAAACAATTAATTACGCCTAAATTAACTTAAAATTCAAAATGCTTATTTAAACAAGCTTACGCAGTCTGAGTCCGCACTCCGTTTTGTCCATAATAATAACGGGCTTAAAAAGTGTGTTCGCTCGCTCGCATGGCCTAGCTGGTAAGAGCGACAGGGATAGCTACAGCCGAAATTACGGAATAGGAATAAGGCCGGTTCTACACGTTGGGCGAGCAGTTGGCCCGCAAACAAAAGTGATTGGCCATTAGAAAAGAAACTCCAACAAAGCACCAATCAACGTTGAAACTAACAACTTTTTGTGAGTAATTTGCCCAACGTCTGGATCTGGGTTTATACAGTGTGTACGGTCAACGGTGTCCGACTTGTCAAAGTTAAATAATATAAACAATTTTATCGTCAAAAATACAAAAAAGAAGTGTCAACTTTGTTGAAATGGCGACCATTTTATTTTGATATAGCCTAAGCACGGATTCTCGCATTTACTAATCAATATTCAACAGACCTACAAATACAAAACTTATCGATAAAATTTCTTATATTTTTTAACCTTAACATGTCTGATACCGTTGACCGGATACACTATACCTCTAAATAAAGTTGTGTGTTGTGTCGCGCACGAATCAATAAGTCATATTAGGCACTATACCTGAAATACAAGTGATCCATATAAATTAAATTGCATAACCACTGCCTGGCGGTACTCAACTCAGTGTTCACCAAGCAATGGATTTGTCTTTATCCTGATTGGATTTTGTCGGATTAGTGTGTAGTGTGTAGGTACACACTGATCCATCATTATAATAAGGAAAATAGATTACACCTTATCACTCATTTTTTGCCAACGGTACATTTGAAGTAAACGTCGAAAAAAACGCCACAAGTGGCATCAGTACATCATTATCAGAATCAGCCGCAATGCAACCATTGCTAAAAATAGGTCTCCAATTTCCAGGTCGATTAGTTGTTAGCGTCTATCATGCAGTTTGTCCCTGAAGACTCCGTAATAGATTAATGGTGTTCCCTTGCTCTCTAACCCTCAAATACATGCACATACACACTTTCTATATAAACTCTCACGTACACACTCTCTAAAGTTAATCAATATATTAAGATGATTTATGAATTATACTGTATAAGTACCTATTTTGATTAAAGCAATTGTTGTGCAAAGTAGTGCTATCTTTCTCTCTGGGTGGCCACGGAAGACCAGCGTCGTGGCATTCCTGGGATGCTACGACACAAGCTGAGTGGCCCCCCTTTCAGTATCTTGTATATGTGATTTTAAAGGTGTTTTTTCTATTTGGTAAAAATGTGACACTGAATAAAAATGTTTTCTTCTTCTTCTTCTTCTTCTTCACACCTACGCGCACACACACACACACACACACACACACCTAAGTAGTACAAACTTACCTTTACGAGTATTTATATAATTTTCCTTATTGTTGTTCTTGTTACAAATGTTTATATAACGTTCCTTACTGTTGTTCTGGTTACAAATGTATAAGGCATTACTCACAATTTAAATTGATTAAGACAGCTATTTTTTTTTCATATTCATCATAACTACTACGCTATAATATATAATAGCACAAAGTAGCACGTAGCACGATAATATCGCGCACCATACATTTAATGGACACATTCAAACTGTACTTATTTCTTTTTTTTGTGATAAGTTTAGTCTTAAAGACAGTCTACGATGGAGCGAGCTCACCCAGTAAATGCCTGTACACTCTGACTTCGAAAGTTCCTCTATTAAATACTCATATATAATATTGGCTTTTTATTGTTGGGTCCTTTCTTGCTATGCTATGTAGCAAGATAGCAAAGCGTAGTCTGAGAGCAGCATGAATGACCTTAGTGCTATGACATACCAAGCATCCTGATGATCGTCTTCCTGGACTGCGCCTGCCTGGCTTCCCCGTGCACGCTGCCGTTCACCCCGTTCAGGGTGCCTGGACTGCCCGGATTGTGCGCGTGAGTCGATCTGGGAACAAACGGGAATTGACAGGCTTTGGTATATTGTATAGTTCTTGTTACGTAAAAAACGCCCTAGAGAGGAAATACGTTTATTGACATCACATTTACAGAACGAAATGAAAAGTATATAAACAGACACAAAATCTAAAGACATATCTAAAAGTTACAAAATACCTAATAACAACGAAGGACGCAGAACGCTATCACTAACGGCTATGAGTGAAAATGATGCAGCCATTTGCCTCGTCTTCCGAGATTAGAATACTTTTTAGTACACGCACTGGTTATGTGGCCTTTCGTGCACTATAGTTAATAAATACATTAAAATAAATTAAAAAAAAAACTATTTGTAATGTTTAATTTGTAGTTCTCATATGGCATATCCTGCAGTCGCCAACTCCATTCGCGTTGTCCGGCCGTTTATTACGCTTCTCCCGTCCGTGTATTGCTGTTTTTGTTACGTATATCTTCCTAGATAGATAGATATATTAACAATTTATTGTACAACACAGACAAGTTTATAAAAAAAGATGTAAAATTTAGGCGATCTTATCGCTAGATTGGATTAAGATGCCTTAACGTAAAAGTAAGCACAGTAAAGGCGAAGATACATAAAGAAAAAAATAAGGAAGATTGAGCGAAAGTTATTAAAACGTAACCGACGAAAAATTTCAGTTCAACGAGTGAGGTTTCAATTACAGTGGAGTCATAAATGAAAGTACGAACTCAAATTACATTAATAATTACTTGTGTTTAAAATTTAGCTTACAGAACACATTGAGTACACTTCGAGTGTAACCTTTGTAATTAAAATACATGAGAGTGGTTATTAAGACTATCGCCTTGTATTGCTGCTATTTTGTAAATGGTCAATATGATACATGTGGTGTTTACCTATTAATATGGGTGACACCATCATAACTTTTTTTTTGCGACCTTACCTAAGTACCTACTTATTCAATCGTTTCGTTACTTCTACCATTAATAAAAATATTAAGGATCACTTGTATGCCACCGAGATTGATAGTTTTTCGTTCGGAGAAAAATTGGCGGAGACCTCAAAGTCAGCTAAATCTATAAATAAATCAGCTGCCGACATGAAAACAGTGACCCAGCATAAACCCGCTAACTTCTCACAAACTTAATTAAATCAACTCCGAAATTTAAACGGAACATCTCCGCTTCTACGCACCAGGTAGGCGGGAGCAGGACGGAGATCAGGGCCTCAATTCTACTAAATACAATGTAGTTCACTTGCACGTCGTCAGCCTGGCAATTGCTAAAAATGACACTATTGGTATTCTGCTCTTGTTTTGGAAGTTGGATAGCGGCTACCCAGCCGCTATTGATACATTTCGGTATTCTACTAACCAATGGCGTTACAATGGCGTCAGGACGGCAACATAAATAGGTATTCTACTCTTATTTGACGTTTGAGTCGATCGCGCTGGCATCGCGCTGGCCCGACGACATCTGTCAAAATCGGCCGGTGAGAAGCGATTGTGCAGCAATACGTTTTTTCCGACTTTTACCCGCGGAGTCTTATATGCGAAGCTTACCTAACGAAAAAGATTTATTACTTTGTGTTGTGACTGGATTAGGTAGTATTCTAATCCATTAAAAACAATCCCAACTAATCTTATTGTCGCAGTAAGATAGACAAAGCCGTAATATAGTTATATCCCTAGTGGTATAATTATATACCGTAACATAGTTATACGAAAGCGATTCTACTATCTCACTAGGAATATAGTTATAAAACGGTCTCAGTTTAGTGATATAATTGTATTACTAGATTCAGTTTAGTGAAATAGCTTTCGGAGTGTGCGGCGCAAAAGATTGGTTACCCAGAAATGCAATACAACTTTCAAACATTACATTGGATAATCCTCTACCAAATAAAAACTTGTCACTCAGAGAAATATGCCAAAAATTGTCGCGCTTTGGAGGCCAAGGTTATTTAAAATGTTCGTGTAAAAATCGAATATACACGTCGTCAGCCTGGCAATTGCTAAAAATGACACTATTGGTATTCTGCTCTTGTTTTGGAAGTTGGATAGCGGCTACCCAGCCGCTATTGATACATTTCGGTATTCTACTAACCAATGGCGTTACAATGGCGTCAGGACGGCAACATAAATAGGTATTCTACTCTTATTTGACGTTTGAGTCGATCGCGCTGGCATCGCGCTGGCCCGACGACATCTGTCAAAATCGGCCGGTGAGAAGCGATTGTGCAGCAATACGTTTTTTCCGACTTTTACCCGCGGAGTCTTATATGCGAAGCTTACCTAACGAAAAAGATTTATTACTTTGTGTTGTGACTGGATTAGGTAGTATTCTAATCCATTAAAAACAATCCCAACTAATCTTATTGTCGCAGTAAGATAGACAAAGCCGTAATATAGTTATATCCCTAGTGGTATAATTATATACCGTAACATAGTTATACGAAAGCGATTCTACTATCTCACTAGGAATATAGTTATAAAACGGTCTCAGTTTAGTGATATAATTGTATTACTAGATTCAGTTTAGTGAAATAGCTTTCGGAGTGTGCGGCGCAAAAGATTGGTTACCCAGAAATGCAATACAACTTTCAAACATTACATTGGATAATCCTCTACCAAATAAAAACTTGTCACTCAGAGAAATATGCCAAAAATTGTCGCGCTTTGGAGGCCAAGGTTATTTAAAATGTTCGTGTAAAAATCGAATATACAATACAATTATATCACTAAACTGAGACCGTTTTATAACTATATTCCTAGTGAGATAGTAGAATCGCTTTCGTATAACTATGTTACGGTATATAATTATACCACTAGGGATATAACTATATTACGGCTTTGTCTATCTTATCTTTGACAGGTGTGCCTGTAAGAAGCATTCGGTTCAGTGTAATTCTAGATGTCATGAATCATCTCCTTGTCTGAATAAAAATTATAAAATACTTTTAAATAAAACAAGAACTCAACTTAGTTGATAAGAAACATAGATATCGCAAAACTGTTGATTAGCTTTAAAAGATTTAAAATTTTTGAATAGTTTTAATTGCATTGTTAATGTATAAATTTCAAGAAATATGATCGTTTTGATTATAATTAAAATTACTTTAATATGGATTAATGCCACAAAGTATTGTAACTGACTGCAGGATACATAAAGTTGATTTTTAATAATGATAAAACTAATAAACTATTGTTCTTTTTAAATTATATATGGTAGATTTCTGTTAACTAAACTAAATCTAGTAATATAATTATATCACTAAACTTGGACCGTTTTATAACTATATTTCTACTATATATTATGGCTTTATCTATCTTACTGCGACATTATCATTCCCTGAATGTAATGATTGTAAGTATTTACCTATTGTAATTTTTGTGAAAAATGACTAGTTGACTGTCCAAGTGAAGTCCACTGTGAAGATTGTCCAAGTCAACCCCTCAAAACACATTTATGTTTTGCAGTTAGCGACTCGGATCTCAATATAATGTGTCCCAGTACCCCTAGATCGGCTTATGACTCTACTGTGTGGCATAGCCATCCACTTAGCCACTGTCACATGAGGAAAGTGGGTATTTATTGGGTAAGTTTTAGTAAGGTGTTTAGTAAGTAAAATGACTTCATATTTCTGTTAAAGACTCATCCCTACTCGTAGAAGATTAAAGCAATACATTATGTATATGAATACACCTAAATACCCAATGTCTTTTATTTCTAGTGATGAAATTAACAGAAAACAAATAAAACCAATCTTATAACAAAGTATAATTATATATTATTAATCAAACAATTATTTAATAACAAAATATAATTTTAATCAATCATTACAGGAGAAAGTGGTTATCCTTACGAAAGTCAATGATGACCCCTATATTAAACACAACTCAAGGCACAGAACTATTAGTATGACCTACATGTGACCGCAATTTTGTGGAGCGGTATATTGGGGTGTTGAAAGCAAGGTTCAGGTGTGATACATTTTTAAAACATTGTTGTGATAGTTAAATAATAAATTAATTTAGTTTTACTTTTTAGATGTTTGCTTGTGGCTTGTGCTAACAAGCCCACTGTAATATTTATGATTGAAACATATTTGATCTTGAGCACAAGCGTTTATTATTAGAAAACTCAAGTACAAAATATTAAAATGCACGACAGACGATGACGCAAGAGAGAGCGGAAGCGCGGGGCTTTTGACAGGCAGACGTCAAACGTTCGGGCGGGCGCGTTCCAATACACGGTGTCCCTGTCATCCCTCCTTTTCAGCTGGTGCTACGGGCGATATCTAGCCGGTGGAATTATCACTCGGCCGCTGCGAGTTGTTCGCTGCGTGGCTTCGGTAGGAGCAGTGATTGGCGCTGGCGGCGTGACATTGGTAGGAGCAGTGATTGGCGCTGGCGGCGTGACACTGCTCTGATCATCAGGCAATGGCGTAGCAGACGCCTGGGTTGGACTGACCTCTCTGGTTGGTGAACCTGTGAACAATGGGTGGTTAGAATTGTCGGACGGCATGGCAGTATGTTTTAAGTGCCACGCGTTTCTTCTGTAGGTCGCATCATCAGTTTGGACTATGTATGAGCGATGGCCCTCAGGTCTTATTATTGTAGCAGGGACCCAATTTTGTCTATCCTTTCTTAGGAGTACTTTCTCATTCTGTACAAACTCTTTTATTTCTTTCTTTCCTTTGTCTGAATTTCTTTTTTCATTTTCTTTCAGGTTTTGTAGCTTTTTTGTTATCTTCTTTACTATTTTAGGTGAAAAAAGTCTCTCATTAGTAGGTAGTAAGGTCTTGGTTCTTCTGTTAAACATTCTTTGTGCTGGTGAGCCAAGATCTAATCTAGGTGTATTCCTGTGATGTAATAAAGCTAGTTGAACATCTGTATTGACTTCCAGGCACTTTTTAAGTAAGTTTTTTGCTTCCTGTACGTAGCGCTCAGCTAATCCATTAGATCGGGGAAAGTGTGGGCTGGATATTCTATGTTCAAAATTCCATTCCTTCTTAAATGTTCTGAATTCTTGACAATCATATTGTTTTCCACCATCTGATAGAAGTGTATCCGGTATTCCAAATATTGAAAACCATGATTTTAAGTTTTGTATTATTTCAGTACTAGTTATATTTTTCAGTTCTTTGAAATCAAAAAATCCAGAGTAGGCATCTGCAATAACAATGTAATTTTTATCTCTTAAATGAAATAAGTCAGTAGCTACTACACTCCATGGGCGTTCTGGTACTGTTTGCATTGTTATTGGTTCCATTGTGTTCTCATTCTGTATTTTAGTACAAGCTTTACAGGTCTGAATATATTTTGTCAAATCCTTTGCCATTTCAGGCCAAAACACATTATCACGGGCTAGTTTCAGTGTTCCTTGTATTCCTTTATGGCTGAGATGGCAGTGTTTCATTACTAGGGGTACCATAGACCTAGGTACAAGAACTCTGTCATTTTTGAAAATTATGTCGTTGTACACACTAAGGTCTTCTCTGTAGTACCAATACTTTTTCAATTTTTCCGGTAACTTTTCTATTGTTTCAGGCCATCCTTCGAGTATTATATTCTTCAAGTCAGTTAGTTCTTCACATTTTTCAGTTTCTTCTTTTAGCTCTTCTCTACGAGATTTTGAAAATGGTACTATGGCACATATTTGTAGGTTTTCTGTATTAAATTCTTCACAACTTAGGTTTTCACAATCTCTACTAAGTGTGTCTGCAACATACATCTCTGTGCCTTTTTTGTAGACAACTTTAGGATTGTATGGTAATATTTGGTATAACATCCTTTGCAATCTAGGCGGTGCTTCAGTAAGTGGCTTTTTGAAAATAGTCTCAAGTGGCTTGTGGTCAGATTCAATTGTCAAATCTTTGCAGCCCCAGATGTATGTATGGAACTTTTTACATGCTACTAGGATAGCATTTGCTTCCTTTTCCAGCTGACTATAGCCTTGTTCTGTTTTAGTAAACGATTTAGCGCAGTAGGCAATCGGTTTTTCTTTCTGCATTAAAACACCACCACAAGCATAGCTGCTGGCATCCACAGATAATAGTATTGGTGCTTTGGGATCATAATATCCAAGAACAGGTGGGTTTTTCAAAAGTTCTTTAAGCTTTATGAATGCCTCTTCCTGTGGTGTATCCCAAACCCATTCTGTGTTTTTATGTAATAATTGTCTTAATGGACAGGTGATATCAGCCATATTTTTTATGAACTTTGACATGTAGGTAATTAGACCAAGGAATCTTTGAAGTTCCTTTACATTTTCTGGCCTTTTAATTTTAGTAATTGTTTCAATTTTCTCTGGGTCTGGTTTGAGCCCTTCACTGGTCACTATGTGTCCCAAAAACTTTACTTCTTGTGTGTTGAAAACACATTTTTCTTTGTTTAGCTTCAAACCGGCCTTTCTGAATTTTTCAAGCACTTGCCCTGTAATCTTCTCTAATTTATCCTTGCTGGAAGCATGAAGGAGGACGTCGTCCATTGATACTTCTGCATTTTTGATGTCTGTTAACAGCGAACTCATTACTTGTTGAAAGACTTCCGGTGCTGATGCTAAACCGAATGGCATTCTCAAGCAAGAATATCTTCCAAAAGGCGTACTGAAGGTAAGATACTCTGAAGTGCGTGGAGTGACCTTCAATTGCCAAAATCCTTTTTTGCAGTCTAGCAAAGTAAACCAGCTGGAACCGTGAATGCGGGCAGTAATTTCTTCAACAGTATTGAGAGGGTAGTATCTTCTTCGTAAATTTTTGTTGATCTCCGATGGATCTATACACAGCCTGATTTTATTATCCTTTTTAACAACAACCATAGGTGATACAGCTGGTGTGGGCATAGTTACAGGTTTGATGATGTTCTGCTCCACCATGCTGTCCAACTCATCTTTAACTTGCTGTCTTATAGTATGTGGAATCTTTCTTGCAGGGCAGACTGGTAATTTAGGGTTATCTATTAAATCAATATCATATTTGAATTGCTTCAGGCACCCTATTCCCTCGAACAAGTCATGACTCTTTTCTAAGGTCTCAACTCGCTTTACCAAGCCCAATCTGACACATGCTGATTTGCCTAGCACAGGTACCACTTCCTCGTCAACAATCAGGTATTTTACTAACCTTGTTTGCTTCTTTATGCATGTTCTTATTACAGCTTCGCCAACAACATGTATTTTATGATTTGAATATGATGTTAGATATTTAGCTGCGGATGGCATGATGTTTGCTTTTATTTTGTTAGCAATCCGTGTATTTATTACATTGCACTGGCTTCCAGAGTCAAGCTTGAATTTGATAATATCTCCATTTGGCATAGTTGCTTCCTCAAACCAGTCTTCTAAATCCGCATCTGCATTTATTGCTGACACTAAAAAACCTTCCGTGTCTCCATCTTCATAGTCATGCTGCAGTGCATCTACAGCTTTCACTTTGCAGCATTTGGTAAAATGATTTCTTTTCTTGCACCTCTTACACACCTTTTTGAAAGCTGGACACTTTCGGGGTTGATGTTCTGTATCACATCGGCCACAATGAAATGTCTCTACTTTATTGCCTTCTTTCTTTTTATAATATGTGTTTTTTCTGTTGCAGGTTATCGCGTCTACGGGAGTTGCAGCTTGCTTCATTGAAGTTACTTGTTTTTTCACCTGCTCCGCCGAGTGGCAGATGTCTATGGCTTTAATCAATGTTAAGTTGGGTTCGGCAAGTAATCTCTCTCTTGTAGCATCGCTTCTTATACCAACAACTAATCTGTCGCGCAATAAATTACTTTCCAGTGTACTGTAACCACAGTTTTTTACTTTGCCCTTCAACTCTGTAACAAAGTCATCAAAGGATTGACCTTCTTTTTGTACAATAAGATTGAAAACGTACCTCTCATAGGTTTCATTTATTTGGGGCGTAAAATGATCTGTGAACTTTTGTTTTACAGTTGGGAGATGATTTGCCTCGGCTTCTGTGAGATTGAACGTGTTGTATATGACCGCTGCATCGGGTCCGACGCATGACATAAATACTGCAACTTGTACTTCAGGCCTTTTTTCTGTGAGATTTGTCGCAATTGAATACCACTCGAATTGCTGTAGCCATAACTTCCATGCTCTGGCCACGTCTTCGTTGGTGTTTGTGGCGAAATACTTCGGCGGCCTGATGTTGTTGTCCGCTTTGTTCGTATGTCCATTGTTGTCGTTTTCGGTCATATTTCCGCTCGCAAATCTTGGTTCGTGTTCGGCACCATGTAATATTTATGATTGAAACATATTTGATCTTGAGCACAAGCGTTTATTATTAGAAAACTCAAGTACAAAATATTAAAATGCACGACAGACGATGACGCAAGAGAGAGCGGAAGCGCGGGGCTTTTGACAGGCAGACGTCAAACGTTCGGGCGGGCGCGTTCCAATACACGGTGTCCCTGTCACCCACAGTGGCAGCGAGAATTATAAATGCATGTTGTGTCTTGCACAACATTGCAAATGCGACTGATGCTGCCATACCACATTTGACAGCCGAAGAAGTAGAAGCAGAAAATCCCCTTCAGCAAGAGGCAAGGCAGCTGCGAATATTGTCCGCCTCCTGAAACCAAAATTTTTAAAAATTTTAGATAGATTAAATATATCTTGAAAACATTACTCATGGATTTATGAAATAGTATCTTGTTTCTTAAACCTAAATAAATTATTTGTTTACCTGTAGCAGACAATTCCTGCTTGTTTTTTTTTTCGACTTTTCAATCTGAGTAGTAATCTGAAAAAGAGAGCAAAGTAAATATCAGTATAAATATGTACAAAAGCAAACGATATTGAACTATATGAAATGTATTTCGAGAACAACTTACAGTGCGCCAGGCGTCAGCCCCTCTTGCCGAAACGCTGTTCAGCAGAGCGGCGCATTCTTCTCACAGTCGTTTCGACAAACTGCGTCCTTCTTTGGTGCGGCTCTTTGTGCCCCTCCAAAAATTCAATCAACGCTTCTTTGCTGCTCCAGCGTCACTACGTCCTCTGCCATCATTTTTTCTTTCTATATCACTTTTAACTTTACTTTGGTCTTAACTTTTCAAACAATTTCTTAAAGTTTACGTTTCAAAACATGACCATGACAGATAAAAACGTCAAAAAGGGCGGTTTTTTTTTTAAAGACTGGCAAAGGAATTCAGAAATTTGGCTGTTTGATGTTTTTACACAGATTAAATAGCCACTAGTACAATCTACTCTATGGTATAAAGCCAGGCTGTTGCGAGGCCGACGACGTGCCAGTGATATGCTGACGACGTTCATCTCAAAATTAGTAGAATACCGTTTTTAGACCAATGGCGTTGGCATATCAATAGCCTGGCTTCGACATAGCAAATTGAAGTAAAATAGTAGAATTGAGGCCCAGAACCTGCGACGCGTCAACCTCGCCGATATCCAGTATAAGAGAAGGGTATAAATACCTTTTACCTTACTTTAAATACCTTTAATAAAATACCTTTTCAATCTATTCCGAAGCAAAATTGTATATACTCCGCTCCAAATTATTTACAAGATGAAATTTAGAGCTCAGTGGCTGTATTAGAATGTTAATTCTCAATTTTTATCCAGCATCTTTTTAGTGCCCAAGCCCAAAAAACGATTTATGTTAAATCATTAAATTCATAGCAACAAGCCATTTTAAAGTGGAAGAATTACAAACTACTATAAAAATTATTTCAGAAAATTATTTTTATTTACGATCGATTTAAAAGACGCGTATTTTTACTGCCTCTTAATTATTAGTTAAAAAAATATTAGCAATTACAACTCGACATTGAGTGGGAACTAACTGATTATGCCTTCGACAAAATAGTTAAACACTTTGGACAGCCTGATATTCATTCTTTGCGACAAGATTAAATAACAAATGTAAAAATTACTCGTGGAGAGCGTCACGTACGACTCGAAATTGAAAGGAAAATAGTAAGAAAAGCAGAGATATGATGTTATTTAAAATTTTGTAATTCCCAATCTAGAATAATCTGGAGAAATGTTAAGGTAAGTAAACGTTTTTGCAGTAAAGCCTCGTTATGGGGTATCACTCATAACTGCCTCTTTTTTTATCGTCAAGGAAATGCTGTAACGCATACCGCGGGGGCAGCTGGGGGTTATGTGGGTCTCCAGGCTTCAGAGAGAGAACCCGCCTACCCACTAAAAACCTGACGGTGCTTTCCGGTGCCATGTGAGTCGGGGACGTGGCGAGTTCACCGTAGGCCGAGAGGCCAGGCATTCACAGCAATTGCTCATAACTGCCTCTGAGTCAACTCGGATTGTTTTTACTTTTTTTCATTTTTACGCAAGTAGATTTTGTTGTTCGTTGCCCAATTAAAAATAGGTGCCGCTTGCTACCAGAAATGTATTCAGGGACATTATATATAGGGTTTTCATTACCTACAATGCCAATTGTTCTAGTAATAAGTTTCTTCTTTCACTTGTGGCTCGTTATATTTCCGAACTGCTCACAGGAATTTATTCTAGTGGAGTAATGAGGAAAACTCGGCGACAATTGTGATACCTTAATGACATAGGAGTAGACGTTCTGTGTTGTTTCATTATCAGTGTAGGGGACAGTGCGTATTTCTACCATGGTAGGTCGGCTTTTGTGCTGTAGGTCAATTAGTTCAGTCTGTAATTGTTTGATGTGGGAGACCAAGCCTTGTTTCTCTTTTTTCCATTTTCTTAATTGTGTGTGCGATAGTTTTTGTTGACTGTCTGTCATTCATTACCTCAACATTTTTGACAATTTCAGTTTTTTGTTTTTGAGTATTGAAGTTTTGTAACTTTATTGCGCAAATATCAAGACACTTCATCAAAAAAGTCTTGGTTCTTTTGATGTGCATTATTTCTTTCATGTGCATTGGTTCTTTGATTATTTATTTATTTATTCAAAAAATACTTAAATTAAAAATTAAATCAATATGTCTTTCATATCACTCCTCTAATCATTAGTTTCAGTCCTCCGTGATGAAGATTCAATCGTTTGCATCTAGTTGTGATGTAGCTATCGTCACTCATATCCTTAGGAAGATTTGATTGAGACATTGTACGAATCACTGGCGGTGGTCTTTTGAGTGATAATTTATTACACTTACAAGTCCAATATTCGTTAATACAGTACGTTACAAGGAACAAAGTAATATCATTCTTAGCGCTTATTTGCTTGGGTTGGATATGCTATCGAACGGGTATACGCGTAGAAGCTCGTAGCACGATGCCGTAGCACAATTTTGTAGCAGACTACGGCGCACGGGGCATGCGCAGGCGCCTGTGACGTAGTTTTCGTAGCATTGTGAACTAATTAGCCGTAGAATTCGCACTTTGACGTCAGCGCTTGGACGGTGCAGCGGTTACGATCCCCCGGAGGGCGTTTTAATTCATCAATATTTTATTAGGCACCAATGACCTTCCGCACGCCATGTATTTTCCTCTTTTTCACCTTAACTCCTTTTCCCAAAGGGAAGTTAGTAAAACCGGCCTCCATTCGACGATGATTGCCGACCATTTCCATAGCCTAAGCAGCTTAGGAAATTTATAATACAATTTGTACTCTCGACTTGATTAAGAAAGAGATAACTTTAAACCGGTGTGAATACAATGTTGTTTTCTTTTTGACGGAATCCGAGGGTTCAATAAATTTTTGAAGTTAAATTTAAATTGGTTCGAGTTTATACACGTGTATAAACTTAAGAGTTCAACTGGCTATTGTAGAGTATATTACTTTCATGATAAGGCACTATTAATAGGGTGTCTTTTGGGTGTTAAAATAAATGTTTAATCTCTCCGACACGACTTTTTGAAGTTAAATCGACAGTTACACACCGAGTCAGGTTCGGATTCGCGAACTAATCAAAATTAATTATGCACCCGATTTTTAAAGTTGAGGTGCAACTTTGTATCCATCTCACTCGACATGCCCAGTAGGAGGAGTAAAGCGTTTTAACGTTCGTAAGATTTTGAAATTGACGAAATCAACCAATAAAGATTTAGCAGTTGAATAAAAATTGCACTCGGTTGACACACGTTCGTTCTCGTTGAGTGCCGGACGGCAAGAGAAAAGAGGTATGTTTATGATGTTACTGTTTTCATTATATTATAAACAACATTAACTTAATACATCAAATAAAGTGCTTCAGGGCTTGCTGTTCTACATTTCATTCCGTATTAAAAACGTTCTATTTTTAGGGTCTTTGAGACTACGCTAGTGACGTGTCAGGCATTGTCGTGTCATGGTTATTGCGTATAATATCAGCGTCACAACAATTATTTTCAATACAAAACGTTATCATTAGTAATTGATTTTTGAATTAGGTAGGTTATTGTACGAGTATAAATCCCTGGGAATTAAGGGCGAAATCGAGAGTGTACTAGCTTATAAATAAAAACCAAACGTATCACACAACGGGTTTATTACGTCACGACACAGTCAGTAAGAGCAATGATGGATAGTTAAATATGACAGCGAACGACGGTCTTATAAGGCACCCTGTGTAAGCATACTGTATTGCGAGTCAACCGGGCACAGTGCCATCTATTGGTACAATAGTAAACTATCCTAACTTAAATCTATAGACTTATCACAAGTGCGTCATACAGTTATAGATTATTAATGTGTCTAAAAACAACCCCATACATAGAATGTGCCGGTCTTATAACAGCCTAGAGGTTCACACAGACATGTTTCAGTGTACTCTAGAGAGTTTCAAGAAAAAGCTTAAAGAAAAAAAATAGTGTAATTGTTAGCTTTAATTTTTGCAATTTAAATTAAAACTTTTGTTCTTAGATATATTTTTTTAAGTTCTTCAAAAATGTTGTGTATAGTTTTAATTGGCAGTCAGACTGGTATATTATTATGCATTTAGTGTGTAAGCTCTTATGATGAGAATAAGTTTGCCTGCTGTAATTGTACCCTAATAAATAAATAAAGAATAAATTTCTTTAAAATATTTTTACATTGCCTACTTTCCAGATTTTAAGTTTCGGGACCATTTCTTAGTAACGAAATATATTTCGATTTACATTTGAGCCACAAATCCATTCCACTTTCAATTCAAACAGCATCAAAAGACCGTTTTGTTTCCAACAAATGGAAAAGCAAAAAATGGCAAAGTTAGAATTTTTTCCAAGTTAACTGGAATGACAAAAGCAGGCCTCAGTCTGATTCACTTTATTGTGGTTGCTTTTAATCCAAACTCTAGCTACGGTTACACAGGCAACTGTGTAAATAGGCATTATGACACCTATGGCAAATATTGTTAAGACCATGGCGTTTTAAAAACATAACCTTTAAAGATGCTAGTTTTAACACTATTAGTTTTAAAAAAAAACACTTTAGAAACCCGGTTTTAACTACATTTAATATAACAAATAATAAGTCTGATTTCCAATACAAAATTTATATAATTAGCTTTATTGCACAATAAAACAATGTGCAAAAGGTGGACTTAACGCCGTAGGGCATTCTCTACCAGTCATGCCTTTGGGCTAAGCAGAAACGATTAGTGGGCGGTGCAACAAAATAAAGAAAAGAGAGAACACAAAAATAATTATACCAATAATATAACAAATGAGAAAAATATACAACAAATTTATGTAAGTATACATATTTATAAGAATAAAATCTATGGATAAAGATCGTTTTGACTGATGAGTAAAGTCGGGTAAAGTCAATGATTGGTGTCCTCATTCCAATTTTTCTCGATTCGTTAACAATGATGTCACGAGCCGTATTGCAAAAATAATTAAAAGATAGATATCACAGGTCTCTATGAATTCTGTTTGTTTCATTTTGATATATTAGTTTATAAGCAATTTTGCAAAAAAAATATGCCCGTGTGAGAGCACCTTAAGGCCCACGGCACATCTGCGCGCTACTGCAGCTGTCACTCGCAACTGTCAGCGTCTCAAGCGCGGCCAATGGTTGACACGCAGCTGCGAGTCTCTAGTCCCGGCGACGCGGACGGAAAGTGTCGTGCCGGTCACTCCTATGTAAAGCGTTGAAACATAAAAAGCCTAATTGTGCACAAGTGTGAGCGCAATACACAGGTGCACTCACTGCTCCATCACTCTCAAAGTTCGGTGAGACGGCAACCTGACATGACCGGAGAGAGATCAGGCGCAGGACCAACGAATTAACGTGCTTTCCGAGGCACGGGGGTGTAACACCGCCAACTTCCCGACTGAGAGCTGTTTCTGAGAAATTCATGACAGAAAATCTCAGAAACAATTTTGACTCGACCTGGGATTCGAACCCTGGACCTCTCGGATGTTAGGCAGAAACACACACGAGGCACTCAAATTTCAAAAGTATTTGCATTCGACATCTGAAAATATTTGTAACTGTTCTTGTTTTACATAAAACCCATTTACAATGCTCCCATCATATTGGGCAGCTATTATAGCTGCCCAATATGATGGGAGCATAATACTCAACCTGAGGCCTGCCGGACCTTTTTGTTTGGCCGACTTGAATGATGTTCCTATGCTCCGTTCACGCGAAGTGGTTTGATGAATATATTGATTTTAATAACGACATCAATTCAGAAGTCATGTTTTAAAAAAATCGGGTGTCTGTAAAGTCGGTTTACTAACGATAGTTGAACGTGACAACGTATTTGTCACGTTGCCTCTTTGTTCCGCGCTCTCGCTTGCACTTCAAGCCTTGAATGGAACGCCTTAGAGCGAGGTAACGCTTTTTTGGTGCATGCAGCCGGCTTCATCGAATTATAAGACGTTGTCACGTCAAAAAAGGTAGAATAGATTCTCATCTAGATAATGTTATAAGAGTAGCGTGTAGCAAGAAGCCAGAGATAGAGCAGATCTTGATAAAATTGTGAAAAAGTGTCAATAAAAAATCGCATGACAATAGCAATTTAAATAGTTTTTTTTTTATCTTTTTCTCATCAATAAAGTATATAAGTACAATTGTTACCTTTGATTTCTAGCTTGCGGCCGGTATCCACTGACTGAAACGGTTTATGGCCCTCGTAAGATAATACCGGCCAAGTGCGTGTCGGACCACGCATTAAGTAGGGTTCCGTAGTCAATTTTGGCACCGCGCTGTTTTGCATTTCTTGCATCATCATCATCTCCCTAGCCGTCAATGTCATCATTGTAAAGTATATATTTTTATATTATTTATAGTTTCACTCAAAAAATAATTTAACCCCTCCTTTACATGTATAGGGAGGTACCCTTAAAAATGGGTAATTTAAATTTTTCGTATTTTTCAAAATGCGATCTATATGTGAAGTATCCTCGAACCAAGTTACATGCAAATCAGTCCATAAACGTAGAAGATATTTTGCTGTGACAGACTAGGACGGTCTGAACGATCTTATAAGGGTTTCTTGTCGGACCACGGAACCCTAAAAAGGTTGTGTTTGGCTGCTATAGGGTCAAGCTAGAGTGAACTCCAATAACTACAAATGTAATTGTGGTCATACGGAAAAAGGACCTAAAACTTTTCGCAAACTCGTTCCAAACGGTCCATTTCAAAGGAAATTACTTTAGGAAGATTTTTGCATATAATCTATCCAATTTGTGCGCGGAGTAGAACTATTGATCCTTTAACGAAGAATTCCATTCGATTATGGTAATAATTTCGGGAAGTTAAACGTATTTTAATTTTATAATATTGTCATTTGAGTCAAAGTTTGAGGAGCTTAATTGTATTATTAAACCATTAAAATACGAACTTAATTAAAACTTAAGAAGTGGTGATTTAATTTCGGTTGCGTTTGTACAAAACATTTAAAAAAAGGTAATTATAGTAGGTACCGATTATCTATTTTCAATCGATATGAAATACTCATTCGAGCCTAGGTATATTGAATACAAAATGCACTAATTCATTCGGCCATTATCTGGTTAGTCGTTTGAGCTGGTACTGAATGAGTAAGGTTTTAAATCTCATCATGCCTATTAATCAATTTAATTATGAACAAAATTGCAAAACTCGTAACATTGGAATTTAGATTGCTTCTGGAAACTGGTGTAGGATATAAAGATGAGTTCAGTGCTGTATAATTATACTACGATATTGATTTATTAACGAAGACTTACTGGAAAGCGGAGGGTTTGCGAGCTATGAAGGATAAGGTATAAGGGCAGTAGAAATCCTGTAATCGATTTGTCTAGTTCTATTTCTTTACGTGAAAAACTTTATTTTACGTAATACAATACAACTTTAAGAAAAACAAGATGATTTAGTCTCCTATTAGGCATTACAAAATGTCTGCATCAGGAGGCCACGCTCTTCCATAACGGTAGAAATTACGTAACTTATCTTAACGTAGGCACTATTTGAAACGAATTAATCTATTTGTCAAGTCTCCTTCGTGAAAATGATTAAAAATAAGTCAATAAGTAAATAAATGCTATGTTCTTAAATCTGACGTAAAACAAAAATCTATAAATTTGGATCGAATGTTATCTTTAAATAAATGAATTATTATTAAAAATAGGCCAGGACCTTACAGAATTATTAAGCAAATAGTTAAAAGAAAAATATCTTTTTAGTTTCCAATTGGTTTGAATACTTTTTAGGGTTCCATATTTAACAAGGAACCCTCATATTTTCGCCATGTATGTACGTCCGTCTGTCTGCGGTTTTGCTCAGGGACTATAAGCGATAGAAAGTTGAAATTTGGTATGAGTATGAATACTGATAACTGCAAAATAGTCGTAGAAAAATATCTTGAAAATTATTTTTTAGTTATCTACCATACAAGTAAAGTGGGGGTTTTTTTTCTACTAACCCATCGTGTGAAGTGTTGTTGAATAGGTCTTTAAAAAAATAGATATGTAATTTTATTTTTCAGGGGTTACTATTCCCGTTTATCAGCTCAACGGCTATACGTGGATTCGTGAAAAAATTAAAGTTTAAAGGAAAACTAGCAGTAAATAAATAAAAAAATAATAAGTTATAGGCGAGCAACTTAAAGAATGTACACGGAAAATAACCTTTCATACAAATTTTATGGAAAATTAGTTGACAGTTATGTGGGCTCGTTTTTAAACATTTATATTATGAACTGAATGTTATGAAAAATAAAATTTCATACAAATTTAAGTAAAAATTAGTTGACAGTTATGTGGGCTCGTTTTAGATGTTTGATGAATATGAACTGGAAGTTAGCACTCGCAACTACGAAACCCTACAATGAGCGTGGCTTGACACGCACTTGACCGGTCTTTTTTATTAGTTCACACGTGAAAAACTTGGTATAACTTGTGAAGTTTAATAGAAGTTTGTCCTCACGATCGTGTCACGTCTGCTGGAATTGCTATTGATCCCTTCAAAATAGTTTTAAAGTGGCATTTGATCATTCCCTCTGAGGGCCCAAATTAGTTCTCACATTTCTGAAGTCATGGATATTACAACTCCAATTTGTCCGCGTTCAAGTTCGAAGAAATGTTAAAGATTTGGCCCAGTCTACTTGCCGAGATCTTTAAAACGTTACTTCAATCATATTGTTAAGCCCTAGCACCGTGACGCATTCTGGTGGGAACAGAATGCTCTTACACAAATAATATGTAATAATAATAATAATAACTTTGTAATACCTTTGCTCACATACTCATTTGGCATAATTAATTGGTCAAAAACAGAACTGAAAAATATCCAGACAACAATAAATACAACACTGACAAAACAACGGAAGCACCATCCGCGAGCATGCATACAACGCCAGACACTACCACGTCATGAAGGAGGAAGAGGTCTGATTGATGTACAAAACCTACATAACAAGCAGATAACTACACTCCGATCCTATTTTCATCACAAAACTATCACATCTTTAATCCACGAAGCGACCGTGCAAAGTGATATTAAACTAACTCCACTAAACTTACAAGAACGACCCAAACAACGAAACGAAATACAGACTGACGACAAAACCAAAATAAGTGAATGGGCTCGGAAATCGTTGCATGGGAGACACCGCCATGACTTATGCCAATCAAATGTCGACAAGACTGCGTCGAACGCTTGGCTAAGCCGTGGCGAGCTCTTTCCTGAGACCGAAGGATTCATGATTGCCATACAGGATCAAGTCATAGAAACCCGTAATTATCAGAAGCATATCATGAAGATAAGTAATTTACCGACTGACCTATGTAGAAAATGTAATAGCAGCTCCGAAACGATACAGCACATTACAGGCGCCTGTAAATCGATAGTACAGACGGACTATAAACATCGTCACGACCAGGTTGCAAACATCATCCACCAAAAACTTGCTCAAAAGTATAAGCTCATCCCTCGGAAGCTAATCCCATATTACAAATATACCCCGAATCAGTTCTTGAAAATAGCAATTACAGACTTTATTACGATCGCGCCATACTAACCGACAAGACGATACACTTCAATAGACCAGATATAACCCTTCAGGATAAAAACGATAAACTGCATACATAATAGATATAGCTATTCCTAACACTCATAATTTACAAAACACAATTGCTGATAAGATTTCTAAATACACAGACTTGAAGGATGAAATCAAACGAATGTGGCGATTAACCAACGTAATCATTGTTCCCATTGTATTATCTACCACAGGCGTCATTCCGAAACAATTACACCACTACAGTCATACTAAACACTTGCAGAACAGTCCGTAAATTTCTTCAGAACTATGAGGAGCACCAGCAGCAAACAGAAAACCATTCACAACCACATACTTCTAGCACCTCATACGCACTACACTCTCTCACACGAATCACACTCAGAAGTCAAACTATACCGATAACGTCATAATTTGGTTTTTATTAGAAATGTACTTGGCTTTGGCCCGTACATCTCTGGAATACCAGCTACATGCTGAGACACAAAAGTGTAAAAACAACAATAATAATAATAGTCCTCCTGGCCGATTTCGACCACGGCGGCCAATCTCAACAGAGATCAGCCAACTGCGCAGGAGATATTATAGTGCACAAGTGTGAGCGCAATACACAGGTGCACTCACTGTTCCATCACTCTCAATCGGTGAGACGGCAATCCGACATGACCGGAGAGAGATCAGGCGCAGGACCAACGGCTTAACGTGCTTTCCGAGGCACGGGGGTGTAACACCGCCAACTTCCCGACTCCGAGTTGTTTTTGAGAAATTCATGACAGAAAATCTCAGAAACAATTTTGGCTCGACCTGGGATTCGAACCCAGGACCTCTCGGATGTAAGGCAGAAACTTTGCCACTACACCAACGAGGCAAATAATATGTAGTGACTAGCTGACCCGGCAAACTTTGTTTTGCTATATAAAATATTTCTCTCATCACTAAGGAGTATGATAAATTGATGTTGGCCGATCCTCAAACCTACTCAATATGCATACCAAATTTCATAAGAAGAACGAACATTCTGACACGAGAATTTTATATTTATAGAGATTCTTAAAATGTGATTAAAATGAACCTCCAGCCTCCTGAGAACATATGCGACTTTCTGTCGCTGCGACTCTTGAGTTCTTGACGGACAGCTTGTCAATAAATCTATTTTTCGCTTGTGTGCCCTGGCTTAATTATTTACTCTAACTTTTAACTTTCAACTTGTTAATGAATTATTAAAAAAAAACAAGTGTGAGAGCGGTTTAAAGGGAAAGATGAATCGCTTTCCCTTACCTGTCAGTGATAATGTAAGCAAGAAAACCTGTGAGATAATTCATGCCGACACATGTGGACCTATGGAGGAAGCATCAGTTAGTGGTGCAAATATTTTGTTATATTCAAAGAGTACTACTTGAAGTACAAAATGGTGTACTTCTTACAAAGCAAAGATGACATTAAGAGGTGTATCAGGAACTTTGTTTCACATATATAAAATGAGACAGGAAATAGCATGACAGTATTCAGAAGTGACAGTGGGACAGAGTTTATGAATAAAGAGGTCCAAGAAATGTTCCAAGTCAAGTATTACATACCAAACAATATTCCCATACAGTCTCGAACAAAATGGTAATGCAGAACGAGAAAATGGAACACCAGTGGAGGCTGTCAGGAATATGTTATGTGCCAAAAATATAGGTTTTTTAAAATGTTCCCGAAAATCTAGGTAGAGGAATCTACACTGCAGCATTTGTGATCAACAGAACAGGCAAAAGAAGTATTCAAGGAAAGACCTCCTTTGCATTGTGGTCTGGCAAAACATGTGACATAAATAACTTCAAAATATTTGGAATTACTGTTATGGTCCACATACCAAAAAAAGGAAGAGAAAGTGGGATCCAAAAAAAGAAAAGGGACTTATGATGGGGTATGGAGACAACAAAAGGATACAGAAGATATTTACATTTGTAACATACATAGTATTATAGTATTATACATAGTTTTATAATTTAAACAAGCGTTGAACACTGCCTTGTTTTTAGTACAGACCTATGAACGTTTCATAAATATTGAATTGAATTAACTTAACTTTCTTCACACGTCTTAATTGCAAAAAAGTTTCAGTCAAAAGAAACCTGCTAATTAGATTTTTCAAGAATGATAAATGATCACTATGATTTTAGTTTTTTTTAATGTAATCAACGATTAATGACTGGCAGCAACAAAAAGTTATGTAATGACTTTTTTTATATATTTAAAGATTGTTTGATCTAAGCCGCGAAGATGAGAACACTTTGAAGTTTTTACTTACATTTTATTTATTATTATACAGACACAAAACAGGTTACAATCAGGTTAGGTAATTAAATATTATGTGACAAGTAAACATATGCGCTAGATTACAACCCAAAATATGTATCTGAGTTTGAAGTTATCTGAGTTTATTTGTCTGTAGAAATAATTAAATTTGTATAATTTCTTAAGAGTTAGTATATATTAATAGTAATCAAATAATGGATGATTAAAATTATAGTTTATTAAAAAATTAAGTTAGTTTAGTTTATTAAATGTATATAATTAATCAATAGAAAAATATTGTTCTTCTATTATTAAAATGTAAATTCTCATATACCTATATATACTTACATATATACATATACCTATGTAAATATAATTTCAATTATAAAATATTGTCCTACTATTATTATTATGCTAAATACTATTGTTAAAATGTAAATACTTCATATACCTGAAAAGGTGAAACATAGAGTTCGCATTTAAACAACCCACAACCTCTGTATGTACCTATGTTTATGAAGGAATAAATGATTATGATTACTATTATTATGATTATGAAGTAAGATCATATTTTGTGTTTAACGGTGAAAGTAAATCCTTTTTTAAAATAAAAGTCCAAAAGCTTACATGAGAAACTAAAAATTAAGAGAAGTTTAATTATTATTACCCTTATGGAGAAAAGTTTTTAATTGTTTTTTGAAGATACTTGGATTAGATGATATATGTCATATACATACAAGCGACACATACGGATTATAGCGTTATTAAAAGATGTGTTATTCTGGTAAACTTAAAGTGAAAATTCCACTTACTACGAGTATTGTATGACCCTAAACAAAACAAATCACGATAAACCAGTGTTTCGCAAATGTGGGCTGCATCAACTTTCTGACATTAGCTTGCTGTATCAACTCTCTGACATTAGCTTGACGTTCTTGTTTGCGTTTTGGTGGTCTGTTTAACACCAAAAAAGTTCTGTTAAATTATTTCCCTAACTAGCTTTGCTAAAACCTTAGCATTAAGTTTTTAAAGTAAGTAAAGTTTTGTATTGTTAATCTGACTTCAGTTTTATTAAAATTTGCTTGTAACATCAATCAAAACTTATTCTAATTTACACGGATTCCTACTCTAAAAAACCTCAAGTGGGTTTATCTTGCAGTAGGCAAAAAGCTCGGCTTTTTAGTTACTTTTAAAAAAAATTATTTGTCGTGTTTGAAGTTTTGAGAAGCCATTCATTTCCTTAATTTATTTGCGACGTGACACACAATTTACTTAGCCGTGCAATTCGAAGCTTGTCTTTGAAATCGCTTTTAACTTTTAATTTTGTTTTTAGCTCGGTTAAATCGACACCTAATTAATAACAGAGGCCGCCCGCGACTTCGTCCTCGTGGTAACCCTTTATCTTCACGATTCTTTATAAATTGTATAACATAAATATTCTGGTAAAATTGCATGTTTCTCGCTCTACGTGGATGGATGGTGCTAATATGAGCAGGACAGATATTATAACTGCATTAAGGTTTCGTTCAGGACACATTCCATTAAACAGTTTTGCCTATTTAATGAGATAAGTTGAATCTCTTGATTGCGGGGAATGTGGCCTCTTAGAAGATATTATACATATCTTGATGAAATGTGTTCGGAACGAAATTGAAAGAATAGATCTATACCAAAAAAAAAACGAGTATAATGAATGTTGGATTTTGTAAAAGTCTTCTGGCCTTACCGCTGTCTGGGGAAGCCAGGTCACTTTACAAAATGGTTTGTAAATGTCTAAAGCTTAAATAGAATGACGAATGAAGGTAGCCACAATGAGGGTGGTTATAACGTTTTGTAAAAACCCTCAATAAAAAAATGAGAATAAAATGGTCAATAAAATCCACACAGTAGTTTTTACTGTCACTGTTCTTTGACATTATTAAATAAATACAAATTTTGTAACACCTTTTACTCATGTGACTTGCAATAAAGATTCTTATCCTGATTACGGGAAAGATTAATATTAAAGGATCCATACTAAAAAAAATCGCGCTTATAATATTAGTAAGATGTAATGCAAAAAATTATATTCAGGTAGTTATATTTCTTTCTAAATGCAATTGACGAATCAGGCGTTTTCCCTCTTCAGTTTTATTATATGTATAAATTCCATAGCAATTAACAAGCCAATGCTCATTATTTCTGTAATAAGATCTAATTTTTTTATGAGCTCTGATATGTTAGTAATGATTCCAATATCTACAATATGTCAACTGCAGAAGGCTTCGCCGTCCAATTAGTTTTGGGTCCAATCTGAAACCCCAGGTCGCCGACCTTTCTCACAAATGACATGCCATGCATGTTAAAAGATAGTTTTCAACCGAATTTCACTATTGATTTATTGATGTTGTAAACTTGATGGCCAAGCTATTTCGAAATGAAAGTCGTTCTCAATTTAAATATATCAGTTTGCGAGTAAAAACACACGATATTAATCATATATTGTTTCTGCACAAATAACGTGGACTTCATATTAAGTTATAACTTCTTTGTGTAAGCAATATAATAAAATCCTAAAAATAAAAAAAAACATTTTCTTAGAAAGCAGTACGACTTAGCTACTAAACGTACTTTTATGTCACTTAATTAAAGATATTAAGAAATGGTAGCTGTATTATTATAAGCCTAGTTGAGTTCCTTGAATACTTATATGACGTGACGACCGCTTGGTGCAGTGGTCTACATGTCGGACTTCTAAAACCAAGGGTCGCGGGTTCGATCCCCGCACAGTACAAGCATATGTGTGCATGAACATGTGTGTTTGTACTGGTCTGGGTGTTTTCTATATGTATAATATGTATTTATTTACAAAAAAAAAGTATTTAAGTATGTTTATCCGTTGTCTAGTACCCATAACACAAGCCTCGTAGCTTAATTTGCGACTAGAGAATTGGTGTGATTGTTGTGAAATATTTATTATTATTTATTTTATTATTATTTACTTTGTACCCAGCATCGGGACTAAGTTTTATGTATATAGGCTGAAACTTAACTTGAGTACTTGGAATGCGACGACCACTGTGGTGCAATGGTCAAGAAGTTGCCTATTAACCAAGAGGTCGCGGGTTCGATCCGCGCACTGTACAAACACTTGTGTACATGAACATGTCTGTTTGTACTGGTCTGGGTGTTATATGTATTTATTTAAGTTTATTTGTAATACCACTGTTGATTCTGATATCTGTAACACAAGTGCATAAGCTACTTACCACGGAGTCAGATCAATGTATGTGATGTTGTTGTATATTTATTATTCATAAAAAATGCCTGTTTTATTTTAGAATACTTAGGTACTTTAAAGTTAGAATTTGGCGTACTTTTTGACCTCATACCACTATAGTGATTGTAACTCTGGACTTTTAAGCAAACTACGAGTATCTTAATATGTTTCACGCCCTTCCAATCTCCTGATAAGCAAACTAAAAGAACACTTCTCAATAGTATATTTTAATTGATGTGCCGTGATAGTCAAGTAATAAGACAAATACAGAATGTTTCATTCAATAAACATACTAAAATGTTGATAATGTTATTACAATCATTAGAATTGTGACGAAGCAAAGTTTTACGATTATACATTGTTAGAAGTAACGAAGACCCACACCAGAAATCGTTAATTATAATTTTTATTATAAAACAAAAACTTAACGTAAGCAGTAAACCACCAAAAACATACTTACTTTTAACAGAAGTTATTAACATATTTTCATGAACTTGAAAAATGAATCGTTTTTGTATGTTGCACATTATTATATTTATGCATTATTAGTAAATAGTTTTTCATGTATTGCATAGTCACACCAAATTTAAGAGTTCAGGTCTCTTTATGACACTAAATTAGTTAAAAAAATCAAGCAAGTCTTTTAAAATCCATTCAATCTGTGCAGAATTTTGAGATAAATCAGTTATAGGTTCTTGTACTTGAAAGCCAATTTGGGTTTCCTAGAACATAACCCGATATCTTATTTTATATGGATACTAGTGGCCGCCCGCGACTCCGTCCGCGTGGAAAGCCTTTATCTTAAAAATTCTTTATGAATTGTAGCCTTTATGTTATTCTGATGTATAAGCTATATTGTGGTAAAGTTTCATTTAAATCCATTCAGTAGTTTTTACGTGAAAGAGTAACAAACATCCATACATCCATACATCCATACATCCATACATCCATACTTACAAACTTTCGCCTTTATAATAGTAGTAGGATTTCACTCACTTACCATCAGGTGAGATTGTGGCCAAATGTCTATATAGTTACTAATAAATGAAATAAATAAAATTCACAAACGCCAGTGGGGGTTAATGCCCGTTATAAACTTTTCAACGAAAAACCAAAATTCAATTTAGCGTAGCGCATACATCACGTAGAGTGAATTTAGCATTTAGTTGCAATCTATTGTGTGCATGAACATGTATGTTTGTACTGGTCTGGGTGTTATATGTATTTATTTAAGTTTATTTGTAATACCACTGTTGATTATGATATCTGTAACACAAGTGCTTAAGCTACTTACCACGGAGTCAGATCAATGTATGTAATGTTGTTGTATATTTATTTATTGATTTAGTTTAGATATTTCTATGAAAAGCAGGGAAGTGTTTCTTATTTATCTACAACTCATAATGAAATTAAGTAGTGGACAATACACATCTTATTTGCGACTTGGACTCAATACCACTTACTTCGTTACTCGTGACTCCATGCCATTTTATTCAGCTAAATCTTTTCACTTATGTGAATTCTATTCACATAACATCGCGAATTGTTAACAAAAGGTTTTACGTCCATTTTTGCATAGGTTATGCTTAGTTTTTAATAAGGACGTTTTTCTTGTTTTTCTTATCCATACTTATATTATAAATGCGAAAGTAACTCCGTCTGTTTTTCTGTTACTCAATCACGCCTAAAATACTGAACTAATTTGCATGTAATTTGGTATGGAGATATATTGATACCCAAAAAAAGACATATACTGCTTTTTACCGCGGGAAACTTCAGGTGGGCCGATCGCTTTTTTATATATAAAAATGAATTGCTGTTCGTTAGTCTCACTAACACTCGAGAACGGCTGAACCGATTTCAATAATTTTAGCCATAAAATATTTATGGATGTCCAGGGAAGGTGTAAAATATTGATAAATTGCTAAAACAGCGAGCAGGACAGCGTCTACCTGGTCCACTAGTTTGAAATTAAAAGTGAAGTACTGGTGTACGATAAATTAACAAAATGATACCTACCCCATAACATACCTAATGCGCAAGCCCATGCGGACGTACAGGTACATAATGATGATGCCGGGCATGATGAAGAATAGCAGGCTGCTCAGCTCCCACAGGTACCACGAGGGCATCTCCAGCATCGCGCAGAAGGCTGAGTCCATGGATGAGTTGCCCGACCCTGGAGCAAGTGCGGTTTTATTTATACATTGTATATAGTTAGTTAACTAAATGTCTCAGCGAAAACTACGCACGTGTTAGCTTACCGCCGAATGAAAAAAAAAATTGACTGCATGGATAGTTTTGCTTCAAATTTCCACTAAACGACGCCTGCACATGATCCAAAATACATATGAATATCGCAGGACTTACAATACCTACAACTCACAACGTAACATAGAAGATACACTTGGAATCGACCTGCAACAAAACTCTCGACGCGTTTCGCCACTACACGTGGCATCCTCGGGAGATGTTGTCGCTTCGACAGACTACGAGCGACGTCAGTCGCGTTCTTCTGTGTCACGTTGTTTGTGAGTTGTAGGTATTATAGGTCCTGCGACTTTTAGCTCTAGCTTTTTCAGGTGATTACAGTTAGATGTATTCTGGTTCCTGTGCTGGCGTCGTTCGGTGGAAATTTAAAGCAAAATAATCCTCTTTTTCAGCTTTAATCTCTCTCCGGCCATGTCGGATTGCCGTCTCACCGAACTTTGAGAGTGATGGAATAGTGAGTGCACCTGTGTATTGCGCTCACACTTGTGATCATAATATCTCCTGTGTAGTTGGCTGATCTCTGTTGAGATTGGCCGCCATGGTCCAAATCGGTCAGGAGGACTATTACTGCTGAATAAAGCGTGCAGCGAAATATAGCAGAAAGAAAAAACAACAAGAAGTTTAAAAGTGACGAAAAAAAGGCTTATGAATTTTATTGCGACTTTATTTAAATGTCACAAAAGTATTTATATACTTGAGAGTGCATTTATTAATAGGTAAGTTACTTAGGCAATATGATGCATCAAAACCTTAGAACAGAACAGATTATGCAAATAAACATATTTTAACTATTTCCTAAACGTATATATATTTACCACCTCATAAGTAGTTGAGGTGAGGCCTGCGCCTAGCAGTGTGGCGTATATTTTTAAGCTTATGAGATGAAAAAAAAACCGGTCAAGTGCGAGTTGGACTCGCGCACCGAGGGTTACGTACAAACCTGTAGGTATATAAGTAAAAGTTCACCCATCACAGGTATTATAGACTTGAGTACTTGACTTAAGTTTAATATAAGTTTTAATTTAATATCTCAACGCGTTCATGAGATAAGGATTGAAATTTTCAAAATTGTCAAAAATATTTTTAATTTTTTTTTTATATGATGATACTGAAAAATTACGGTTTTCGTAAATTTTCCTATATCTGTACTATAAGACGTGACTTCGTACTAAATTTCAAGATTCTAAGTTTACGGGAAGTACCCTGTAGGTTTTGATTCCCATGCGAGTTTCGAAAATTTGCGGAAATTTGGGGCCTAAATGGCTGTATCTCTTGATTGCGTTGGCTTAGAAGGTTGATTTTTCTACAGCTTCTAGGGACTGTAGACCTAAGTATCATATAGAAATTTCAGTTCGATACCTCTACGCTTTCTTGAGAAATACGGTCTTGACAGACGGACGGACGGACAACAAAGTGATCTTATAAGGGTTCCGTTTTTTTCTTTTGAGGTACGGAACCCTAAAAAAGAAGAATACATCATCGTATTTTTATTTTTTAGGTAAATATAACGTTTAAGCTTCTAACGCTTTTATAAAAGAAAAGAAAAACTATTTTCTTTAGAAAGCTATTCAATTTATTCATTTCATTTTGTGTCAAGTTTGAATGATTATTATCGTTGAATGGCATTGCCACGACTTCTTTACCCAAACAAACCGTTTTTATTGTAAGCAGAATAAACCCTACTCAAACTTTTTTTCTCCCCGTTTTCGGCGCCATTTTAAAAGGCAAAAGTAACGTAGATTATACAGCCACAAGTCAAATCAAGGTCACAGCCGATATTTACTTTTTGTTATGTTCCCTTTTTAATTAACTTATTGATTTTACTTTATTTGACTTTTAATATTTATTTTATTTTTATAATTATTGTATCTAATTTTGTTTCAATTTTAATTCATTTGTAAGTGGCTGTGTTAATGTTATTGTTTTTTTGTTTTTATTTTTATTTATATTGCTTTTGTTTGTTGAATTGATTTAACTTATATGATGCATTATTTGTTTTTCTTTTTTTCTTATTGGTTGCATTGTTTTTTTTGTTTTTATTTGTAAACTTTCCTAAGACCCCGCTGAAAACCAGCGTCGTGATGCAAGCAAACAAGCTTCCTGATGCCGCGATTAATGCTGAGTCGGGGCTGAAAAAACACATTACCTAAGCGCCAACAAGCGCTTAGGTAATGTTTTTTTCTCTTTTAATGTTTTTGTATTTTATATGTTTTTTGAGTGGCAATTTAATAATTTTTAAATTTCAATATTCTAAAGATTTACTAGAAAAAATAAGCCAAATATTTTCGAATTTTAGAATTCTAAACATGGAAGAATCTCCAATAATTTGGTAGGTACTTTTCTTATTTCGTCAGCGACAACACAAGGTTACGCTGTCTTGTGTCGACTTAAGCATCAAATTGTGCCACGGTAATATGTAATGTTTTGCCCTTCTCAGGCGGAAAGTTATACCTACTAAAACTACTAAGGGAATATTAACATAAGTTCTGTTTAAGCCCAGCCCAGATACCATCAAGTTATGCTCTTGTGAGCTTAGGGATTGGATCATAGTAGTTTTAAAGCAAACCTGTTATGCTTGCTCACACACAACTTCACATTACAAGACAAGATGAAAATGTAATATAGTAAGCACGACGACCACTTTGGTGTAATGGTTAAGATGTTGACTATTAACAAAGAGGTCGCGGGTTCGATCCCCGCACTGTACAAACATTTGTGTGCATGAACATGTCTGTTTGTACTGGTCTGAGTGTTATATGTATTTATTTAAGGTTTATTTGAAATAAGACTGTTGATTCTGATATCTGTAACACAAGTGCTACTCACCACGGAGTCAGATCAGTGTATGTGATGTTGTTGTATATTTATTTATTTATTATTAGTACTCATAAATTAATACTAATATATAGGTGTGGGTAGATGTTTTTTGCCTGAAGGGTCGTTTGTAAAGGACAAAGTAATGAATCCTAGCAGTTATAATCAGTTCTCGTTCGCAAGTGGATTAACATTTTAGAAATAACCCGACGGGCTTATTCTCGAGAGCTAAAAATAGTATTGTCGGTTCATGAGGAAAAAATCTATTTACAGTACCTAGTTCATATGAACTGCAACAAAATTCGTTTTAAACTCGTGTGGGCTTCGTTTCCATGCTTTTGCGTCGCAGACTCGAAACTTCAGATTAAACAGTACCAAATGAAACGTATGAAAGTTGCCGTTGCAATGCATTTCCTCTTTACAAGTTTTTATTCAGTTCGACCTGTACCGATGCTTACATGTTTGCAATCAAATCTAACATACGTTTCACCCGCTTTCCAGTTTTATTTGTTGTCATTGTATATACGTTGCCATTTTGTATTTACGTTCAATTGGAATTTCATTGTAATTGTTTTATTAATTAATTAATATGTAGCGACATCTACCGTTCGCCATCACAAGCGCATGCCTAACGGTGGCAAGCACGACAGTGAGCGCTGATACGGCTCTATAGGCTAGATGGCGTTGTTAGCCTAGTACCGCACATGAACCGCGGCATATATGATTTAGATATAGAATAATATAGATAGAGAAATCAAAATAATGTCTATCGAACCTTGGTCCCCGACCATAACACCTGATCAGTAGGAAGCGCTTCCCTTTAGCATCTTAACTCTAAATCAGTTGCGCCAAAAATAGGTACTTTTGAACTTCTCTTAAGACCTAGCTAGATCATACAACCTGGAATCTTATTTTCGGCGAAGTGCTTAAGACTTTATGTTGCAAATCCACCTTTGTAATCTGATACTAAACATCTGACATTTAAATTTGGCTTTAGCGCTATGGAAATACACTGTGAAATTTGCGTGTTTTGATAATATCTAGCGTTCTCTTTAAATAGCATCACGTAAATATTGCGAAGAGATCTCAAACAGTTAACAGACATAGTTTATTATGCAGTCAAAAGTTTAAAACATTGATGAATGAAATAATTTGATATCATTGATTCAAATTTAATGATTTTGTTAAACATCAGTCTCACACCTCTCTCTCTCTCTCTCTCTTTGACGACAGCTTTGGTCTAGTGGTCTGAGGTCCAGACTACAAAACCGGCTGTCGCGGGTTCGAATCCTGCTAGGGGCAAATGTTTGTGTGATGAGCACGAGCATTTGTACCTGAGTCATGGGTGTTTATAAATGTATTTAAGTATTTCTATCCATTATTCTAGCCACCATAGCACAAGCTAACGCTTAGTTTGGGGCTAGGTAATTGGTGTGTTCGTTGAAACAATTATTTTTTTAGCTTTACACTTGTTATTCAAGAAAAATCTAGAATTGGTCTACTTATAAACTAGTACTTAACAAATTAGCATAAGATATTGTTGCTGTTGGTTTTCTAAAATAAATAAAATAAAATTGATGCAAGATCACATACCTGGTGGATACTCGTGGTAGCTCACAGTGGTGTACAGGGCGAAGGGCGTAGCGGCCAGCAGGGAGAATGCCCACAACGCCGCCACTATCCTCAGTGCTCTCCGAAGGCCAGCCATGGCGTACAAGTGGAGAGGGTGGCAGATGGCCAGGTACCGCTCCAGGGAGAACGCCACGATTGTCAGCACGGACACGTAGGAGGCCCTGGAGGAAAAAAATTGTTCAAAATGTGGTCAAAGATCGTCACACACTGGATGCCTATTGATGGGTATCGTTCTAAAGACACCTTGAAAGCGATGGCGTGACGATTTTGGTGACTTCAAGGAGAACTGGCCAGCCCTCACCGCCGACAGAGAAGAATAGAAAAATTAGGGAAAAACCGTCGCCTCACAGTAACGGCTAGAAATATAAAAATAACAAATACTATCAAAATTTGCTGCGCTGGGACATGCAACGTAAGCTGTTGTAAAAAAAAATATGTTTCGGTTTAACGAAATCAGTAATATATAGGACTGATTTTTAAAAACAAAAAAAATACGTGTCTGCTTCCGCACTGTCCAAACAGAATACGGCTTTCAGTTATCTATAATGTATTATAATAAAGCTGATGAGGGAAAAAGTCTGTACTTGAGAGATATAAAAAAAATAGCTAATTATTTTACTTAGAATCGAATACATTCATTCCGCTACTTTATTAATTTTAGTCTGTTTGTCTGTTTATAGGTACGCGCATCACGTGAAAGCGGCCGAATAGATTTAAATAGAAACTTTACCAATCTGTCAAGAAAAATCCCAGTCAGATTAGTCCCGGATAGGCTACAATTTATTTTGAAGATCTGAGGTGGAACCCTATCAACCTAGCTTAACTGTAAGAGTTATTAATATGATGCCATAGGAAAAATAGTTTAATGTGCCAACCATTTTTCGTCCCCATAACAAAATTGAAGATGTGACACGTCGGCAGCCCAACTATCTATACCGTAAGGAGTATTAATGTAGAAGCTCGGAAAAAGTTGCTCCTCATACAAAAAAAGTATACCTATTCAAAATCTGTAGTACTGAATGTGCAACACTAGCAGTCCAGCTTAACAGTATGAGGTAGGAACATAACGGCTTAACCACTTTCTGTTGATATAAGAAGGACAAATTTCCAAAATACAGTGTAACAAAATTGTATTGAGGGTGAAAGTTTATTTTTAAGCCCCAAATGTAAGCGAACGAAGTACGCAGGCATCCACTAGTTTATTTATAAAATAAGAGAACCGCTTATTGTAAGAAAAAAAGCAGCACAAGGTAGTATTTCTCAAGGGGCTGACGTAACGATGACCTTACCTATGTCATGGCATGAGAAAAAATATATTATTTATCCGGTATCCTAGTGTCAATAGCACAGGCTCACGATGATTAGGGTCTTGTTTGATGTTTGACCAGCGAAACCCTCCGCGGGGCTAACCTCGCGAACACAGCGTTCATTTATCGGTTTTGTTGTACTGCTTGGCTGAATAAAACAAAAACCCTAATGTGTTAAGGCTCAGTTTGCCTAGAAGGAAGTTCTTTGTTGAAAGTCACTTAGGCACGCACTATACCTCTAGAACGGCAGGATAAACACAGCGGTATCTTAATAAATAATAATAATAAATATTTCACAACAATTACACCAATTCTCTAGTCCCAAATTAAGCTACGAGGCTTGTGTTATGGGTACCAGACAATGGATAAAAATACTTAAATACTTTTTTTTGTAAAGAAAAACATATTATACAAAGATAACCAGTACAAACACACATGTTCATGCACTTTTATGCTTGTACTGTCCGGGGATCGAACCCGTGACCCTTGGTTTTAGAAGTCCGACATGTGGACCACTGCACCAAGCGGTCGTCAATAATCAGTATTAATAAGGACGCATTTTGCAACAAAAATTAGTTACCTGATGTAATGTTGTCTGTGCATTGAATTCCGTTTTGGAATTGACTTCTTATCAAATTTTTGGTTGAAATTTCAAATAGTCACTCAAAGTAAATTTATAAACATACAAACTAAATAACTTACATAAAATAATATAAAAATACATAATAAATCATAGACATACATTATTACGTATACATAATAAGGATGGTACACATGGTAAGAACACAGTGTCACTGAGACAGGAGAGACAGTTCATTCCTGTAGTGGGACTGCAGTGACTTTTTAAAGGACTGTCTGTGCATTGAATTCCGTTTCAGAATTGACTTCTTATCAAATTTTTCGGTTCAAACTTCACGTCCCTCAAAATGATCAGATTATATCAATTAAGTGAAATATCAACATCCACGAGTTTCGAATTTTAACCGGTTAAGTTTTGTTTAATTAACAAACTTTCATTCAATTAAATATTTAGATACTTAATTAATATTTTCTATTAGAATATGATGTTTCATTTGAATAAGCTTGTGCATAAAATTTGAACTATAAAACTAACCAATTCATCTCATGAGAGTAAGCTAGAAATGATGCTTAAAGAAAAATCGTAATAAAAGCGTTAGAATATTACTAAGCAAACCTTTTAAAGACAGACGAATACGGACTTACTTTTAATATTTGTCCAATGCTGGAATTCGGTCCAACCATTAGTCGGTCCATCTCTCACAAAAACGTGGACGCGAACACTTGGGAATCCCAAACTGAGGGCTACTATATTTCGTAGGGCACTTTACAAATGTGTACCCATCCATTACGCTTTTTTTCCGCACCCCTAATTTGCATTTAGAAAGTTTCACTTTCACAAAAATTTCGGTGTGTGGCTGAAAATTGTTGGCGAAAATTTCAAAATATTGTGGCATTCCTGAGAGGCTACGACACATGCTGAGTGGCCTACCTTTTCAGTATCTTGTGTATTCGATTTTGAATGTGTTTTTCTATTTGGTAAAATATACTGAATAAAAATGCTTTCTTTCTTTCTTTCAAAATGCAAAAAATATTTAGATTCGAGTATTTAGTTATTGCTTGGGTAAGAATGTGGGACGAATAATAATGTAAGTCACTTGGTAATGGTCAAAAAGTTGACCATTAAACTAGTTCTCGCGGGTTCGATCCCCGCACTGTACAAACATTTGTGAACATGAACATGTCTGTTCGTACTAGTTTAGGTGTTATATTTATATATTTAAGTTAATTGTTATACCACCCTTGATTCTGATATCTGTAACACAAGTGCTTTTAGCTACTTACGATGAAGTCAGGTCAATGTATGTGATGTTGTTGTAGATTTATTATTATTATTATTACATAATAACGACACGACAATCCAACGCATAGTCCTTACCTAACTTCGCATTCCAGGTACCTACGTCTACGCCACAAACCTACTGACGTATGTAGGAAATCCGTGAATAGCTGCAGATACCTAAATTGTACATACTGTGTGAATTACGTACATGTGTGTAACTAAAGTTAGTTATATATGATATGTTATAAACGCCCGTTAAATACGAAAGTAGTTAATGACTGAGCAATTGCGGGCCAATGACTAGGCTATTAACGCTAAAGGTTCTGGGTTCGCAGTTGGGCTTAAGTCATGGTCCTTATGTTACCGACTTTGCCTTTGTACGATGTAATAAGGTCGATTTTCCACTAATATGAACCAAGCTCTCTTCATCTACATTCCTGATACGCACTGCTAAAGAGTGGAACTCACTGCCTGCGTCGGTGTTTCCCTGCAATTACAACCTAGGAATTTTCAAAGCTAGAGTGAACAGGCATCTTCTAGGTGAGCTCGCTCCATCGTAGACTCAGCAGTCTTTGTCTCCTTGGCCTCAGTCTTGGGTCAAGAACAAACCTATCACAAATAATAATAAACAGGCTACTTACACCTACCTACATGATCTTTGATCTTTACTGTAGATAGAGTCGCCAGAAAATCGCTAACCAAAAATAAATAATAGTTAACAAATCATCATGTCCGATCCGCTAATATTACCAAGCAATGCCAAACTCAGGCGCAATGTGCCATCTTTTTGTACTTTTATGATATCTTTGTACCACTTTGATTCCATATTGTTGGGTAATACGATGCTACAGAGTAAACACAATAAAGCGTATTAGTAACATTAAATATATTAGTAGAAAAGTACACGAGGAGAATTATGTAGACAGATTGACACAGCATAGCAAAACAAGTATTAACATTGAAAAATTACTTAGCTTTAGATTTCCGCTCAGTTACGCCGGCATAAGTACCCAACTACACTACCTGTGACCCCCGACTATGTTAGAGAACAAGCACATGCAAAAAGCACCGCCCGCCCTCCCACAAATCGCATGCAAAACAGATAATGCAATAATTAGTACCAACACCGACGTGCAAAAGAAAACCTCAACGCGTTTCGCCGCCTCACGCGGCATCTTCAGGAGGAGATGTTGTCGCCTCGGCTGCGCTCCGACGACTAACCTGTGAACGCTGGTGAGCAGGCCTTTTATACTTTTCCCCCACTATTATTGTGACGTACTAGCGACCGATCCGGTCCTATTATTACTAATGATATTATTACTATTTTGACGGTTATAAAAATTTGAAAAAATATTTAATAGTGGGGACGTTGTGTAACTGACCTGCTCATTCAGCAGTGTAAGCGAATTATCTTTATTATGTTTAATTATTTCTAATTGTTCCAAAACGGATAGTTTTAAACTTTTTTCGCATGTGTGTAAAATTGAAAATGTGTGATTATCAGGAATTCTATGTCCTGTGTCTAAAAGGTGTTTCGCGAAATGGGATTTTTCGGGATGGTTATTTCGATACGCGGATATATGTTCTTTATAACGTGTGTTGAAACTACGGCCGGTCTGCCCTACATATGTGGAGTTACATTCATTACAATTAAGTTTATAAACACCAGATTTCTGGTGTTTATCAAGCTTATCCTTACCATTACATAACATTCGTAATGAGTTATTTGTGTTAAAAGCTGCGTGCATATCGTGATTTTTTAGTAACTTAGAAATTCGTTCCGACACCGGTCCTAAATAAATCAAACTAGAATTATACCTGTTATCCTTTTTATCAGGAACAGCGTATAATAAACTAGTTATGATTTTGTTAATTTTATTTTTTATTAAACTGTCAATAATGCATCTCTTGTATCCGTTTGAAGTGGCGATGTGGTAAAGAATATTTAATTCTTTTTTGTAATTAATTTCACTTAATGGTATTGTAAGAAGGCGATGTACATATGTACATATGTATGTGTACTAATTATTGCATTATCTGTTTTGCATGCGATTTGTGGGAGGGCGGGCGGTGCTTTTTGCATGTGCTTGTTCTCTAACATAGTCGGGGGTCACAGGTAGTGTAGTTGGGTACTTATGCCGGCGTAACTGAGCGGAAATCTAAAGCTAAGTAATTTTTCAATGTTAATACTAATTATGGATTTCCGCAAAGTAACGCCTGATACTATTAATTATAGCAAAACAAAGCTACGTTCAAAATCATATTTTGAATATACGTGACAATTCTATTATAGCGGTTGCAGCTAGCCAGCTCTTGGATATGAAAGCATGAAGGTGATCTTCAACACACCCCCTCAACTCATGCATGCAAAGGTTTGGTGAAAATATCCGCCAACATATTTTCTGTTGCCAAATGTTTTAAGGTTATAAACTTGTTCTCACGCAGCACATCTCTAATAAAGAAATGCCTAATGTCAATGTGCTTACTTTTCGCGTGATAGACACCGTGATCTTCAGCTAGGCAGATAGCAGCTAAGTTATCAGCATGCATGTTCACTTTACACAAACTATAAAGACTAAGCTCCTTCAGTAAACAATTTAAATATACTGCTTCTTTCATAGCTTCCGCCAAACTTACAAATTCAGCCTCACAAGTCGACGTCGCAACTATGCGTTGCTTTTGTGATGCCCATGAGATAGCTGCTCCACCGAAAATGAAAACATAGCCGGTAAAAGACCGTCTATCTAATTCACAGTTACCCCAATCTGCATCCGCATAACCTTGAATGCATTTACCCGTCGATTTAAATCTTAAACCTTGAGTTATTGTACCCTTTAGATATCTAAGGATCCGCTTTGCAGCTCTCCAATGAGTTTCCTGCGGATTCTCTGCAAATTGTGCGAGTTTTGCCGTTGCGTTCGCGATATCTGGTCTAGTCGCTACGCTCAAGAACATAAGTGCTCCGATGAGTTCTCTATACGGAAATGATTTTTCCCCTTCATTCTTTTTCTTGTTACTTATCTCTAATTTTCCGATCTCCATTGGAGTTTGAACAGGATTACAGTTCTCCATGGCAAATCTTTTCAAAATGGTATTTATATATCTTTCCTGTGACAAATGATATTCATTACCATTTTTCTTGATATCAATTCCAAGACAAAAGGTAGCTTGGCCAAAGTCCTTTAGTTCAAACCTCTTTGCCAGTTCTTGCTTGAACATTTTAATAGTGTCTCTATCGCGCGACGCGATTAATATATCGTCTACATAAACGACGACAAAAAGGTCTATTCCCTTACTGTCACGCTTGTGATACAAACATGGTTCACTAACTGTCGGACTTAAACCCATTTCTTTGAGTTTCATATCCAACTTGATATTCCACTGTCTTCCAGCTTGCTTAAGACCATAAAGAGACTTCTTCAAAAGACAGGTGTCACCCCCTGCTTTCATATTTTCAAGCATTTTCGCAGCTCTTTTGCCTATTGCATTTTTTCTGCCATCCAAACTTATCAATTTCTCTAAGCTTTCTTTCAGCAGCTCCGGGATTCTCATATAAATACTCTCGTCAAGATCTCCATTTAAGTAAGCAGTATTTATATCTATCTGATCTATGTCCATGCCCATTTCAACTGCTAAAGCAATTAACAGCCGAACTGTTGCTATTCTCGCAACTGGAGCGAACGTCTTGAAATAATCCAGGCCATGTTGTTGACTGTATCCTTTTGCGACAAGTCTGGCCTTTTTCTTTTCTGTTAAATCAACATTAAGTTTCGATGTTAACACATATCGACATCCAACGACATTTCGATCAGGTGGTTTCTTTACAATCTCCCACGTATCATTCTTCACTAAACTTCTTATTTCTGATAGAATTGCTTCCTCCCATTTGACCTTTTCATCACTTCCCAAGGCTTCCTTCAAATTAGTCTCAATAGCTCCAGCAAAATCACCACAGTCACCATATTCTTCCTGTGACTCACTGTCACTATTCTCTGTTTCTCTTACTTCAACCATATTATAGATTTTCCGAGGGCGTCCAACATGTCCTCTCTCAATCCTAGGTCTTCCAGGGCCTCTCTTCAAAGTGATAATCTCGTCCAATGTCCCACTTCTATCACTGGTTTCAGTACTTTCTGCGTTTAGTTCGTTTTCGATAGGTATATGTGAGGATCCAACAATTGTTGTTTGAATATTCGAAGGTTGAACACTAGGATGTAAACTATTTTGTCTGCTTGACAATTCAACTTCGATAGTCTTTCTTTTATTAACATTATCTTGTTCATATTGCAGCTCAATAGATGATTTGTTTGAAACACCACTTTCAGTCTGTTTCTCTTCCTGAAACTTGACGTCTCTTGAAACCACTATTTTGCTTTTCTCAGATATCCACACCCTATAGCCACTAGATTCAGCTGGGTAGCCCACAAAAATTCCGGGGAACTTCGTGCTGCAAACTTATCCTTCCCTGGTTCTTTTTCCAAAATATGAACTTTTGCACCGAATGTTCTAAAATACTCAATATTTACAGGTTTGTCGAACCATTTCTCATAAGGAATTTCACCATTCAGGCTGCTAGTCGGACATCTGTTACGCAAATAACACGCGGATGCAATAGCTTCCGCCCAAAAACTTGCTGGTAAACCAGAGGATAACAACATACATCTTGCCTTCTCCAGTAAAGTGCGGTTCATCCGTTCTGCAATTCCATTACTCTGCGGCGAATACGGCGCAGTCAACCTTCTCTTTACTCCTTCACATTGTAAAAACTTCGAAAAATCATTGTTTACAAATTCCTTTCCATTGTCAGAATGAAAATATTTGATTTTTCTTCCTGTCAAATTTTCAACTTGACATTTGAAAATTTTAAATTTTGACAACACGTCACTTTTATTTTTTAACATATATACTTCACACCAACGAGTACAGTCGTCGATAAAAGTAACAAAGTATTTATTTCCGCCATTCGATTCAACTCTCATCGGGCCTACCACATCAGAATAAATAATTTTTAACTTTTCGTTACATGGGTGACTGGACCTCACAAAAGGCAACGAAACCATCTTTCCCTTAGCACACACATCACAATCACGCAACTCAATATCAGACTTTGTGACGTCTATATTCGACTTTTTCAATACTTTCATAAGATCTCTAGCATTTAAATGTCCCATACGCTCGTGCCATCTATACAAATCAACATCCTTACCTGATACAACAGATGCCGAAGCATCTTGCTCCCTCAAGTAATATAAATTACCTCTACGATCAGCAGTTAACTTAACTTCACCATTCTTGGTTGCATATGCTACATCACGTTTGAAAGTGACTACACAACCTCGTTCGGTCAATTTAGAAATTGAAATTAAGTTATTACGGAGATCAGGAACTAACAACGTATCTTCGAATTGGATTTTCCGCATAATATCATCGTTGCATGCTAATATCTTAACTGTACCCTTACCTTGCGCGGTTGTTAAGGAATCAGTGGCTAATTTCAAATTTTGACTACATGGCAATACTTCATCAAACCTTTTTGCGTCGTTACACATATGCGAGCTGCAACCGCTGTCAAACAACCAATACTGACGAGGACGCTTAGCCTCAATAGCTGAACAGTTATCTGAAACGTGATACACGGTTAAAGCTTCATGTTTAACATTCACATCAAATTCTACGCAATTAGATTCTGAAGTCTTTCGTTCAAAAGTCTGAGAAGACTTCTTTTTCTTACAATCCGATGCCTTATGTCCAAAATTATGGCATTTGAAACATTTATACTTAAATTTTGTTTCCACTCCAGTCCCATCTTTTTTCTTCTGATGTTTATTTATGTACATAGCCCCTTCTATCCTCTCAACTTGGGCGTTGCCTCTAGAACTATACTCTTCAATTATTTTCACCCTAAGTTGTTCAGGCTTTGGTAGCTCGTCTCTAGATTCAATGGCACATCTGAAGTTCTCGTAGCTTGCCGGTAAACTATACAGCAACATTATCGCTAGAAGATCATCATGAATAACAATGTCCATTTCTTCCAATTTGTCGACGGCTTCATAAAATGAATCAAGATGTTCGGTTACGTTCTGATCCTCACTCATCTTCTGTAACATGAGTCTTTTCATCAAAGTTGCCTTTTTCGCAGGCCCACGTGACACGAACAGACTCTCTAGTTTCTGCCAAACCTCTCGTGCCGTTTTCAATCTTTTAACATGATGAACAACACTCGGATCTAATGCCAAAATTAACTCAGATTTTGCCTTCCTATCAGCAATCTCCCATGTCGTTAACAATGACTCATCCGTGGGTTTTGACTTTTCTCCACTTACGTATTCCCAGAAATCATTTCTAATCAATAGCGCTTCAACTTGCACTTTCCAACTATCATAGTTTTCTTTATTTAGTAACTCAATCCGTACATTTGCCATTTTGTTCACGAACGTACTTTCAGACAATCACTTTTACGAAAACTATTTACACTGTTACTACGCTGCCCATAACCATTTGTTGGGTAATACGATGCTACAGAGTAAACACAATAAAGCGTATTAGTAACATTAAATATATTAGTAGAAAAGTACACGAGGAGAATTATGTAGACAGATTGACACAGCATAGCAAAACAAAGCTACGTTCAAAATCATATTTTGAATATACGTGACAATTCTATTATAGCGGTTGCAGCTAGCCAGCTCTTGGATATGAAAGCATGAAGGTGATCTTCAACACATATAATAAGTAAATAGCGTTTCTTATTTTACGTAAAGGTTAGAAAGACACAAAAAATTCAATCACAAAAAATTTCAGAGCCGACAAAAATAATATTTATTGATTCGAGCTCTGACTTTCCAAAATTGCTTTCGTTATTTCAACTGTACGCAATCTGATGTATAAAAGATCAAATTGAAACGGCAAATCTCACGCAGCCCTGTAAATTAAATTTATTACACCAGTCTGGTGTCTTGAGAAGATTTTTTTTCCAATAAGTCCTCTCGAAGCTAAGTTCCAATTTGTTCGCGCATAAAATAAATCGAAAGTCGCAACAAACGAGCCCTCATCTTAGAGGAATACGATATTGGAAATGAGATCAGGCCTCTTGCAAGTCTAGAACCTGTATTGAGGTCATTGCACTTTATTATGACACAGTCTCAGTTCCAGGAGAGCTTTTACTCAAACGTCAATTCAATTCAATTCCATATATTAACTTTGAAACACGGTACATATACAGATTTAATTACATTCATAGAACGGTATGTTTCGCCACAATCATGGCATGTAAATATGGTTTTAACACAATAGATAAAACAAAATGAACAATACGATACTTGCATAATTGATAATTTTTGCATACCTACGAGTATGTCTAACTCTTTGACACATTTTAGCCCTAATCTGTAAATAATTAACTGTAAATTCACAGACGATGTGCGAAGCAGTCGTTGAGATCATGTAGAGCTGTGAAATTAGAAAAATGGACTGACACAGGCGGGCCTCGAACCGGCACCTCTCGCAAGCCGAATTGAGCTACCGTGACACTTAGTCATCGGTTCGAATTCGGACCGACTTGCGAGAGGTGCGGTTCGAGTCCCGCCTGTAGCAGTTCATTTTTTTAAAGTGTGTTTTGATTTCACATTGTAAGAAAATTTGCTTTGTTAATGCTAAAAAATAAAGTAACTTCATGTAAAGCATTTAAGAAGTAATACTTAAAATAAGTATTATATTTGCATCGGCGTCACTTTCATGGCAGCGAAGGTATATAATGCATTACCAGAGGATATAAGAGTATCTACTGACCTGTAAATAAGGATCCTGATCCTTATTTAAAACAAAGCTACATTCGTGGCTTATTGCGAATAATTTAATTATATTCATGAATATTTTGCTCGCTAGAAATATATTTAGTCCGGTGGCGATGATTTCCTTTACTAACATAATTGTAATTTATTAAATAACTAGCTGACCCGGCGAACTTCGTACCGCCTTAGCGTTGCAATGATTGAATGTCATCGAATGACACGCGCATTTTACGCACATTAGTTACGCGCGATTTTTTAAATATGCAAAAGTAAATGTATATGTTTCAATATTTCTGACAGATTTTCTTAATATTTTTTTGCGTAAGAACCTTCTCCTAATAATAACAAATACAACATAAAAAGAATTAGTGAAATCGATCCAGCCATTCACGCGTGATGCCGTGAACAAGGAAAACGGGTTTCATTTTTATATACTTATATAGAAGATAGAAGATAAGCATGAATATTTGCATATGTACAAGACCTATATTGTAACACCCAAATATACGCAAATAAACGCATTTGTATGTGTATTGTATTTGTAATATACTAGTGTGTCTAGAATAAAACGATATGTTGTTATAAAGTCGCTACAACAGACGCGGGCTATGCCATAACGCAAAGTTTCAAGCATCATATACCAGTGTGGTATGCACCCAAGTTTCGAACTACGAATTATAAAGTTCTAGTGCAGCGAAACAGAGAGAATTCTCGACGCATTGAACATAAAGCTAATTAGTCATTAAAACTTCACCACAGTAATAGGAAACTCGCGTGGGTTGTTCCTGTTTACAATACACCACTGTGCTTCCTTTACAAGTGCGAGCTAACTGAAAGTTTCATTTTAAAACTTATAACAAGCGAAGAGCATACATCCTCTTGTTCTATGACGTAACATTAGTGTGCGCACGCGGCGACGAGGCGCTTCAATTCGCATGGTGTTAGGGCTCCCGTCTTAGTCACTTCAGTACGGACGCAAAGGCGCTTCAAATGGACAATGATAAATTAGTAAAAGCTTAAAATAAGATGACCGAAGACATAGTTTACCTTTGACGACCACCTTGGTGTGATGGTCAAAAAGTTGACGGGTTCGATCCCCGCACTGTACAAACATTTGTGTGTATGAACATGTCTGTTTGTACTGGTCTGGGTGTTATTTTATTTTATTTATTAAGAAAACCAACTGCGTTACTTACATCTATTAGTAAAGCCAATCACAGGTTTCCCTTTGATATAAAATTAGTAAAGGATGTGAAACAAAGAAAAAAAAATGTTATGTTTTTTGTAATACCACTGTTGATTCTGATATCTGTAAAACAAGTGCTTAAGCAACTTACCACGGAGTCAGATCAACGTATGTGATGTAGTTGTATATTTGTAAATTAAAAAAAAAACCTGAACTAGGTTACAAACCTGTGTCTCAGGTTAAATATTCACCGCCATCGCCACTGTGCTAGGTTCATAGTGTGGGCCCATGTGTGGGGCATGGACCCCTTGACATATTTACATTGCTATGTCGATGAAGAAGTTCGCTTTCGCCTTCATCACGTGACGACTTTGCGAAGGCAAGTAATTTCCATACATTTAACAAGCGTCGTCGATATATATTTTTATAATTGACTTAGCAGTGTCACTTTACCTAAGACTCATCCATGGTGTCATATTTTTCTGGTCCGTTTTTTTAATTTCGATTCTATTGAGAATTCTTACGTCTACAAAAATCAAAACGAATGAAAAGTCAAACCATAAAATAAAAAACAACTAAATTTTCATTATGTCTTCATCTATATACTATATATAAAATAAAGTGGTGTTAGTTACACTATTTATAACTCAAGAACGGATGAACCGATTTGGCTGAAAATTGGTGGAGAGGTAGCTTAGAACCAGGAAACGGACATAGGATACTTTTTATCCCGTTCGACCGCGATTTCAAAAACCAAGGGATTCCACGCAGACGAAGTCGCTGGGAGGCACTAGTTTTCAATAAACTTATCGAGTCCAAATCAGTGAAACATGAATATTCAAAGGTGAGTTTAAGCTTGAAACCGTTCGAACTAAGACAATGGTACTTCTTAGTACTTCCTGCGATCCTGGATCCTGAGAAACTCCTCGGAATAGCAGGAACACAAATACGGCTGAGTGCGGATAGGAGTGATTTCCGATACGCCCGCCCTCTACTCTCTAAGCCTTTGCCCGTAGTTTTCGTTGTAGCCATCCCTGTCACTCTTACAAGCGTCACCGTGCGAGCGAACGAGATGGCTAGACTCTAAAATACAAACGAAACTTAAGGGAGTACAGCCTCTGCTTCGGTTAGGTCTTATTTGCTCCTTTTTAGGATTTAATGACTTACTTAAGCGAACGAAAGCGGTCTTAGATAAATTACTTGCAACGATTCGTTGCGTGTCCAGTTTTGAGTCTGAACCAAAAAGTTAATGTTATTTTTCCATTGATATAGTTAGACAAAGAATGAAAAATGTTTTTAGTGGCTTTATTTTTAGTTGATTACTTTTTATAATAATATTGACGACCACTTTAGTGCAATGGTCAAGAAGTTGACTATTAACCAAGAGGTCGCGGATTCGATCCCCGCATTGTACAAACATTTGTGTGCATGAACGTGTTTGTTTGTATTTAAGTTTATTTGTAATACCACTGTTGATTCTGATATCTGTAACACAAGCGCTTAAGCTACTTACCACGGAGTCAGATCAATGTATGTGATGTTGTATATTTATATTTACGAGTATACGAGTATTATATGTATATAACAGTAATTTGTTCCGCACGGGAAATAAAACAGTTTTCATTCCCTATTAAGAAAATAAGGTGTTAATAAAAGGTAATCTACAATATCAGAACCACACGAACACGTTTCACACAAAAAAATATTTGGTCATTTTAATATTCATAGCGTGATCAAAATTTTAGAAGAGTCATCTGATGTGGCTAAGCACAAAAATACCTAAATAGTTATGATGATGATTGTCACTGAACAAGGAAGTGTAATACGGTAGTTGACACCACCAATCGTTGACGTACTTTTTATAAACTGTCAAAACGCTTTTCTTCATAGAGCTTGTATGGGAATAACACACTTTGACGTCATCGCGTGCAATGCCGACTGAGTGACTAATTATCATTTGAATTCCAATTAAAAATCAAATAATACGAACTGCAGAAAAATATTAGTGTAAAGGCATCTGAAATTATGAATTATTTTAGAGAAAATCAGTTTTTGAATATTTTTTTCATAGTGGAAACAAGCCTATTTAATGTGAGCTCTGTTCAAACATATTTATAAATATAGTCCTCCTGGCCGATTTTGACCACGGCGGCCAATCTCAACACAGATCAGCCAACTACGCAGGACATATTATAGTGCACAAGTGTGAGCGCAATACACAGATGCACTCACTGTTCCATCACTCTCAAAGTTCGGTGAGACGGCAATCCGATTCCGACATCACCGGAGAGAGAGATGAGGCGCAGGACCGAAACGGTTTAACGTGCTTTCCGAGGCACGGGGGTGTAACACCGCCAACTTCCCGACTCCGAGCTGTTTGTGAGAAATTTATGACAGAAAATCTCAGAAACAATTTTGGCTCGACCTGGGATTCGAACCCAGGACCTCTCGGATGTAAAGTAGAAACTTTGCCACTACACCAACGAGGCAGTCAACGTAACATATAGGTATATAAGAATACTGTCTCTTCCCACCGCGTGACACAACTCCAGTAAATATTTACCACAAACCAAGCTCCGAAACAGAGGCCGTACTGCCTGAAATTCCGTTTGTATTTCCAGGTCTTGCTAGGTTCGCTCGCAAATTAAGCACGAAAAATGTTTTTTTTTTTAATATAAATATACAACAACATCACATACATTGATCTGACTCCGTGGTAAGTAGCTTAAGCACTTGTGTTCCAGATATCAGAATCAACAGTGGTATTACAAATAAACGTGAATAAATACATAAAACACCTAGACCAGTACAAACAGACATGTTCATGCACACAAATGTTTGTACAGTGCGAGGATTGAACCCTTGGTTGGTTGATTATTAACCAAGAGGTCGCCTCTTGGTTAATAATCAACTTCATGACCTTTACACCAAAGTGGTCGTCAAATGTCAGTTGATGCGCTCTAACATCTAATAATACAATTCTACCGTTCGTACAAGTGCCATGAAGAAAATAACAACTCAATTTGTAACATGTTTATAATAATGAATGAAACTACGTTAGCGCTAGGTGTCGCTACGGAGAGGTGCTACGAATGTGCTACGAAGACTGCATTCGTAGTACGGCGTAGGTGTAATCTTTGTTGTACCGTGTGCAGTAGGAACTAGTAACATCTAAAGACTTAAATTACGTTATATCTGCAAAGAGCATTGTAATGGAATAAGAACCTTAGATCGATCGATGTTTTATGTCGCTTCCCTTGTTGTATGTTCCTATTACACACACACAGGGATGTTTAATCTTATATGATGCTCAGGTTTGAAATAAAATAACAAATTTACTTTTTGACGTGACAACGTCTTAAATTAGGTTGTGGCTCGGAATCACTCATGAAAAAGTGTAACGCCCGCTCACGTTTGTTACGATGAGTCACCGAACGAGAGAGCGGCCCGCCGGACCGGCGAATGCCTTGCGTCTCTCTCCCACTCAAACATGATCGGTGTCACGTAAAATCTTCGCCCGTAAAACCGACTTTTTTCATTTGTACCATAAGATCAATCAGCAGTTTACGACTTCAAATGCTTTATTTATTTCCATATTGGTATCATATACAAAGTTGTACAACGAAAGCACCAATAAAGGGTCCTTTTTATCGGACAGGGTTTTCGTTACTTTGTACTTGGGTTAACCTTTACTTTATTTAATTTACCTGGAAAACGTTTATAAAATATCAGTCCAGAATTATTGTAATGAAACATTAGTCATAGTCTAGCGTAGAGCAATAAATCGTTAAAATGTAATAACGTCCAAAAATATAAAACGAACTCGAACGGTACTCTGGAAATAAATAAATTTTGGTATTCTCATTTTATATTCGTGATATCACGATGAAATAAATATTTTAGAATTATGATAAATAACATTTGCAGATAACGAGTCAATCTCAATTTTATTATTTCTAATAACTATTTATTTCAACATAAAAAATCTTACTGTTATGTTATTTAGTTCAAATGACCATAAGGAAATCCCTAGATATTATTTTGTTTTATTTTAAAAACAATAACAAACCAATTAGTTTAGGACAGGGATTTTGAAATAATTTTATTACCATTTTTTTTGTTTTTGTATCATTACGAATATACTAGTTAAAAATTAATGAGGGTCACGAAACTGACATCACAAATATCACGGCGAGTGACGTCATTAAAATATTCAACACGTCACAGGCGACTAAACTTGGCACGTGTTCAATGGTTATTTTTGCGACGAAGCTATTTTCAACTTAATATGAATCAAATACATGTAAAAACACATCAATAACATCGAAATTACGTTCGATGATTTTCAACAAAAAAAATAGTATTACAATATTTTTGTTCACTTCTACATATAAGTACAATTTATCAAGCTGCGCAGGTACTTTGTATCTATTTCATAAAAAGCTATTTCCCATTCACAATTAGTTTAAACGGTAACGTTTACCAAACCACAAATACCATTAAATGGCGCATTTGTAAAGCTTTGCATTAATATTGCATTCGGAGTAATGCCGAACTAACCGCAACTTACTCGCATTATAGGACGCAGTTACGGGATTTTAGTGCATCAAATTCTGACCACCTTGACTTACAGGGTAGTCATTCGTCCGTTCTGATGTAGTCCTGTCACTCTTCATTTTGACGACCACTATGGTGTAATGGTCTAGAAGTAGACAATCAACCAAAAGGTCGCGGGTTCGATCCCTGCACTGTACAAACATTTGTGTGCATGAACATGTCTGTTTGTACTGGTCTGGGTGTTATATCAGTTTAAAGAATTTTATTCTCAAGAAGACAATTACATGTCACTTATTTGAGAAAATTAAAATAAATATTTACAGTTGAACAAACGAACTAAAGTAATAGTTAAGTGCTCCTCTTTATTCAATAAAAGTTAAGTAATATTATTTTCATTTCTCATACTCGGAAAGTAGTGTTTGTTTGATCAGAGCAGCGGGTCGAAAACGATGCTTCCCTCCCTTAGGCGGGAAAGACTCATAGTAATTGCTTCCCTCCCTAGGGCGGGAATGAATTTTAAAAATAGAACTAAAATTGGTTATTTAGTCGGCTATAATTTTTTTTACATAATTAAGAGAAATATCGATTAAAAAAAAAATGCTGCGGTCTTGTGAGTGTATACGGCCAATGTGAATTAAAAAAAATACCTATTAAAGTGGGATGGCCCGCAGCGGTGACGCGGGCGGTGTGTTCCATATTTGAAATTTAAATTAAAAAAGACTATTAAATAGGTACGACTCATGTTATTACTATCAATAAATATTTTAGAAAAACTACTATTTTTTACTTTCCTTATATTTGAAATGAAAAGTAGAGTGTTTAACACGGGTAAAAGTCATCAATTCCCACTCGGACTATAGCCGCCCTCGCTTCAGCTCGTGCGTCTAAATACCTCGTATGGGAATTGATTTCTTTCCACCCTTGTATAACAATCTACTATTTCGATCCTTAGTAATAAATACAAGCAGTTTTTTTTTGTAAATATTCAATGTATCGGCACTCTTAATTTCAGTTGGAAGTTTATTGTAAAGCTGCGCATCCTGGGATATTATGGTCGTTTTTCCAAAGTTGGTTCGAGTTTTAGGGAGTACTATAAGGCTAGGCCTTCGACTGCTACGTTTGTGTGTTTGACTTAAGGTAGTAAATTTTATATTTGTATGTATGATTTTATGTTTAATTTTATAGACCAAAATACATGTAGTGTAATTGGCATGATGGCATTGGCATATCTTAAATATTTTCAAGACCATGGCGTTTAAAAAACATAGCCCCCATGAAGTAATTATAACCAGTATATTTCCAAAAAGCTGTCGAAACCAATTTTTAAACACACAAAACTCAATAAATATTCGGTCAATTGACTCCTATTTCTAGTGACGTCACGTTCATTATTCCCATACAAAATCTATGGAGGCAGACCGTTTTGACAGATAATAAAAAGTATGTCAACGATTGGTGGTGTCGTCTAGCCAATTGGCATGATGACAGCTATCTTAAATATTTTCAAGACCATGGCGTTTAAAAAACATAGCCCCTATGAAGTAATTATAACCAGTATATTTCCAAAAAGCTGTCGAAACCAATTTTTAAACACACAAAACTCAATAAATATTCGGTCAATTGACTCCGACTTCTAGTGACGTCACGTTCATTATTCCCATACAAAATCTATGGAGGCAGACCGTTTTGACAGATAATAAAAAGTATGTCAACGATTGGTGGTGTCGTCTAGCCAATTGGCATGATGACAGCTATCTTAAATATTTTCAAGACCATGGCGTTTAAAAAACATAGCCCCTATGAAGTAATTATAACCAGTTTATTTCCAAAAAGCTGTCGAAACCAATTTTTAAACACACAAAACTCAATAAATATTCGGTCAATTGACTCCGATTTCTAGTGACGTCACGTTCATTATTCCCATACAAAATCTATGGAGGCAGACCGTTTTGACAGATAATAAAAAGTATGTCAACGATTGGTGGTGTCGTCTAGCCAATTAAATAGTTGTTCAATATTAAGTAGTTTAGTTTTTTTGTATTTATTTAAGTTTTTTTGATCTCTCTCTCTTGAGATATGGTTGATCAAGATACACAGAGCCGTTGAAGCTCTTCAGCTATTTCACTGGCTGTATCGATTTTTCATAAAAATTACTTACAAAAAACGTTGCCATTGAGCTGAAAACAGCGCATTAGGTTTCAGTTAAGTTCAAGACTCACTTCTCCCCCGAATTCATAACAGCAGAAATTAAATTCGCAACTCACGCTTTGCAAAAGCTTATGAACGTCGGTGATGAATGTCGTCGTTACACGGAGAGCTCCACAGTTATTAAATATTTCGTAATAAATGTATTTGTAAAAAAATGTAGCTATTTAACAACAGGAGTCTAGTATTCTTGTCTTTTCAAGTACCTACTCGAAGTCAGTCGGCGTACTATCAGCTCGCATTATGCGAAAGTTATGTTATTTAATTTACAAACAAGTAAATAAATAAATAAATATTTCACAACAATCACACCAATTCTCTAGTCCCAAATTAAGCTACGAGGCTTGTGTTATGGGTACTAGACATTGAATAAACATACTTAAATACTTTTTTTGTAAATAAATACATATTATACATAGAAAACACCCAGACCAGTACAAACACACATGTTCATGCACACTTATGCTTGTACTGTGCGGGGATCGAACCCGCGACCCTATGTTTTAGAAGTCCGACATGAGGACCACTGCACCAAGCGGTCAAAAGTGTTTTAAATACCAACAAGTAGGTATTTAAAAGACTTTTCAGCATGAAACATAAAGATCACCTCATCGCTTAGTGTAAATAATGATCGACAAACACTCATCAGCAGTGTAACCGTATTTATTCAGAGGTGATTCCAGTTTGTTTGGTAAACGGTCCGATTAATATTTTGACCTTTCGAATCGCAGCCACATTTTAATAGCGGTTAGTAAGGTCGCGTCGACCTGTGACACCGTAGCGGAGTGGAAAATTGTAAACATTAACAACATCTGTTAAGCAATTTTTTTTTTGTTAGTGTTTCTGTGTTTGTCCTAATCGCTTAAATTTCAGGACGAATCATTCAAGAGTTTCATTATAATACATTGACGACCACTTTGGTGTGATGGCCAAGAAGTTGACTGGGTTCGATCCCCGCTCTGTGCAAACATTTGTTGTGCATGAACATGTCTGTTTGTACTGGTCTGGGTGTTAAATGTATTTATTTGAGTCTATTTGTAATACCACTGTTGATTCTGATATCTGTAACACAAGTGCTTAAGCTACTTACCACGGAGTCAGATCAATGTATGCGATGTTGTTGTACATTTATTTATTATTCATACTGTAACCCAGCGATTATCCAATAATAATAATAATAATAAATATTTCACAACAATCACACCAATTCTCTAGTCCCAAATTAAGCTACGAGGCTTGTGATAATAGATAACGGATATATATATACTCAAATACTTTTTTTTTGTAAATAAATACATATTATACATAGAAAACACCCAGACCAGTACCAACACACATGTTCATGCATACTTATGCTTGTACTGTGCGGGAATCGAACCCGCGACCCTTGGTTTAGAAGTCCGACATGCGGACCACTGCACCAAGCGGTCGTCGAATACTTGTTTTTTTGTAAATAAATACATATTATACATAGAAAACACCCAGACCAGTACAAACACACATGTTCATGCACACGTATGCTTGTACTGTGCAGGGATCGAACCCGCGACCCTTGGTTTTAGAAGTCAGACCTGTGGACCACTGCACCAAGCGGTCGTCAAATAACTGTTAACTACCGCAAAAATGTCTGATTTAAAAGATAACATCTTGAATTGAAATGGCTTCTATTTAACAGGTCGTCGGTATCTTATAATTGAAAACATCGGCCCGTAGTGTCGGATTTTTCAGGTCGATTTCACCGAAGTCTACGAAATTCCGCTTCAGCAGTGTTAAACTCACGTCACGCCTGCGTGAAATTACTTTTCTTACAGGATTACGGTGACACGTGATGTGTGCGACCTTACTTAGTTTTTCGCACAAAACGCTATTGTTATAACCACATAACAAGGAAACTCCATAATGCCTCAGATAAAGGCGTAAGTGGGCGGAGCGCGACTATAACTAATTGCGTTCCCGAATACGCACTTGATGAATGTGTGTGTTTAGAGCGTGGCAGCAAAGTATAGAAATGTTGAATAAATCAGCGGTCATGTTATCCCTTGTTCTGTGTTAATAAATATTGTAGTGTGAAACTAACTTCACCCTTATTGTAACTTGTTATAAGTGGTTGTAAGCGTTATTTGACGCATTTTATTGGAACGTATAATTAAAACAACACGTCTTTCATTTCGTCACGGTCTCATCCTTTTTCAAGATAATCGGTTTGGATTTTTTCCGAATCAAACGCGTGAAATATTTACTCAGAAATTAAACATTTACTAGATCATCCTGAAAAAAATATTAACCAGATTGCGATTCCTTAGACAGAACTAGAAAAGGACAAATAAAAAGTCCCAGTAATATTGCTGAGCAAATAACCAGGATAAACAACATTATGATGAACACAACTTGGAAATATGTCAAACAAAATTAATCTTTGCAAGTCAAATACGGCCCTCAGTTGGAATTGAACTTAAAGGCAGTCACGTTGAGTCGACGCAGCGCTGGATTCCAGAAAAGTTTTTAAAGGGATTACACTTCATGGTAATTTACATTTTCATACGCGCAATTTTTGTTTACAAATATACACATTTTTTTATATATTCATGCTGTCACTAATGACAGCACTGAAAAGCACTTTTTACTCACAATTATGTGTAGTAGCTAAATCAAGACATAATACGGTAGTTGACACCACCAATCGTTGACGTACTTTTTATCAACTGTCAAAACGCTTTTCTTCATAGAGCTTGTATGGGAATAACACACTTTGACGTCATCGCGTGCAATGCCGACTGAGTGACTAATTATCATTTGAATTCCAATTAAAAATCAAATAATACGAACTGCAGACAAATATTAGTGTAAAGGCATCTGAAATTATGAATTATTAATTTCTTTCATAGTGGAAACAAGCCTATTGTAAAAAGAAAATGGTACTCAGCTTTGGTTTTTAATGATAGCGGTGAATGACGTCACTAGAACGTTGTCTATGAAACAAAATCGCGCGGTTTTCTAGAAAGCGGTAACTGACACCGTAACGTCATTTTGTTGACAACGTTCTAGTGACGTCATTCACCGCTGTTTTATAGCTGTTTAATGACGGCATCGCTATCCAAGAAAACCAAAGCTTTGGATTCGAATCCTATCTGTGTGTTTAATGCATTGAAAGTATCAACATATCGCCAATGCACACGTGGGGCGTACTGTCGGCTAAATCGCTGACAATCGCGAGTCGCGGTGACCGTATACCTACCTCGTTGGTGTAGTGGCAAAGTTTCTGTCTTACATCTGAGAGGTCCTGGGTTCGAATCCCAGGTCGAGGCAAAATAGTTTCTGAGATTTTCTGTCATGAATTACTCAAAAACAGCTCGGAGTCGGGAAGTTGGCGGTGTAACACCCCTGTGCCTCGGTGCGCACGTTAAGCCGTTGGTCCTGCGCCTTTGAGAGTGATGAAACAGATAGTGCACCTGTGTATTGCGCTCTGCTGCTGTCTTGTTGCATATTCGTGGGTATCTCTATTGAGATTGGACGCCGTGGTCGAAATCGGTCAGGAGGACTATTATTATTATTATACCGTAAGTGTGCCCTGGACTTTAAAATTGTAAAATTAATCAAGTCTTGTTACAAGCATATAGATTCTAATTACAACACATTGGGGTCCCAGTGAAGTAGTCATTAGCATTTGTAAGCAAATAGCAACGATACCTCTAATAGCCCGACTCAGGAGTATTGGTGGGTTTCATTGTGTGAGCCTAATGGTTACATCGTTATCTTGAATAAATCTTGGGGATAGACAATGGTAACAATGAGTGCTGTGTTTGCTTAATTAATAGGCACGCTTAGTAAGGCTTTTAGAACGTAATGCTTAAGTTTGCCAATTGTGTAGTTAAATGATATAATAGGAACCGGACGGGACTATTCGGAAATTCTTGGAGTCGCCTCAAATATTACAGTATAAATCGTCTCTACGTCACTTTTAGTTACAAGTCGTACAAGCGTAAGTAATGTAATATTTTAAAGAACGCTGAAAAAGGACCGAAATTTCAGGTTAAAACAAAATGTAAATAAATCGCGAAATAATCCGTAATAGTGTCTCATTTTAATGTCTACTGTTCGCGTAAATCGAAGAAACAAATATCTACAAACTGGATACAAAAAAAAAAGATTGAAGAGAAGTCGAAGAGAAGTCTTTTACCCATCACCCATTTCATTACAAAATGTACCATAAGCCTCATGAAATCAAAACAGCTATGTCGCCGAGCTTGATGAATTTACCTGCTCTCCCGGAATTGAATAGATTTGCATGCGAGACCGTTTCCCCCGTGAGTTCGGGCGATCCCCGCGTTCGGTGTGCGATGCCGGCTCGCGGACTATTTTTACACATGAGAAGGTCTACTGCTACGAATGAGGGTAGGTGCAGTAGGCTTATTATAATCACGCTATATAAAAACTTGAAACGAGGTGGAGCAGGAAGGTTCTCGAATGGAGATCACGCCTAGGTAAACGTAGTGTGGGATGCCCCCCGGCTAGATGGACAGACGGCCTGAAGAAGGCAGCTGGTAGTGACTGGATGCAAAGGGCAGGAGATCGTGCGCTGTGGCGCTCCTTGGGGGAGGCCTTTGTCCAGTAGTGGACTGCAACAGGCTGATATGATATATAAAAACAAACTTTCCTGTTAAAAAAGCCCCTAATCAGAGACAAACCTAAAACACAAACACATATACACAGATACAAACAGACATAGTCAAATTTACAAACACTTGTCGTCAGGGGTTAAAAAGAAAGCTAACGGTCGCTTGCGCACTAAACGATATATGGGTCTAATTGTTGGCACGAAGTGGAGAGGGAGCGATAAATATTCGCGCCTGCGACCAGCCATATACCACCACTTTGACGACCACTTTGGTGTAATGGTCAAGAATTTGACTATTAACCAAGAGGTCGCGGGTTCGATTCCCGCACTGTACAAACATTTGTGTGTATGAACATGTCTGTTTGTACTGGTCTGGGTATTATATGGTATTTATTTAAGTTTATTTGTAATACCACTGTTGGTTCTGATTTCTGTAATACCACTTGTTTTAGCACTTACCACGGAGTCAGATCAATGTATGGAGGATGTTGTTTGTATATTTAATTATTTATTTAAAGACGCAAACTCCAGCGTTCTTTATTTATAATGCGTCTTATACTATTATATTTCTACAGCCGTCTCATTACAATTGGGAATTCATTATAACAGTCTCCAAGCCAAATGCTAGTGCGGAATGTTCCTCGTTGTTCGTAAACATTGGCTGTTGGAATGTAAAGGTTTTGACATTTAACTTTAAGCATGATGAACTTGCATGATATCTTGAAGATCATGGTCTACACAAAATACTCCGGAATCCTCTTACTCTGACAAATACTAAAATACTTTCGTCAGATAAATACACCAACTACAACAAATGTTCAAAATGTTGACAATCAACAAAATTGAATTTAGAAAAATGGTTCAAAAGGGAACCATACTGTTAACAAAAATTACGAAACATATTTTGTATTTTTAAAGTAACGAAGATACTGGGTCTGGTTCAATTACTTTCTATCGTTTGTCGCCTTGCGAAGGATAGGGGTTACGGCTGGATCACATTCCACCTCAATTTTGGACTTGACTTGCAAGATATTTTGTACCAAGCCTCATAAACCGTATACTAGAGCTACTCTGTGAATTTGCGAAAAAAATGTACTCTCGTAGCATAAAACTTTGAAAAAAACTGTTTTTTCTCGATCCGGCACAACAACTTTTTCTGTCATTTTTGCCTTTTCTTTAAAAGTGCTGACGGAGAAATACTGTAAGGTAGTGAATATGAATTAATTTACCACATTCTTCAATTCACATATATCTAATAATAAAATGAAGTGTTTAACTATCTATGTGAAATAAGATATTTAGGTTTGCTACAAAGCATTATGCTACCTGAGAACGCTCGTATGAAATGTATTTAGTTTACGTGAGAACATTCACGACTGCATATTGGAACATTGAATAGGTATCCGATCAAAGCGAGTACCTATGCAATTATCTGTGCATTGCATATCATCCCTCCATCTAAAATACTTTACAACTTCACGGAGGCACAGAAACAGGCCCGGGTGGGTTTATTTATTTTATTTATTTATGTATTACAACACGTGCAAGCTTACAGAGCAAATCGAAAACGCTTACAGGTCAATTATAACATAAGAAATCAATGAGTAAGAAGTCAAATATCATAGACCAAATAAATTCGTTGTAAGTACACACATACATTAGGTAAAAATTAAATGTCAAAGTAAATAACAATATTTCAAAATATAAATGAGTCAATAATCGAGGTAATTTATTTAACTAGGTACTTATGTCGTTTGGGAGCACACAGCATTCGGCAAACAGATGCCAAATATGGTCATAAAAACATCTATACCAAAACATCTGTACCGTGTCGATGTTCCACTGATACGAACCAAGCGCTTCTCATCTACATTCCTGATGCGCACTGCAAAAAAGTGAAACTCACTACCTGGGTCAGTGTTCCCCTGCAATTACAACCTAGGAATCTTCAAAGCTAGAGTGAACAGGCATCTTCTAGGTGAGCTCGCTCTATCGTAGACTCAGTCTTTGCCTCGTTGGGCTTAGTCCTGGGTCGAGCGAGCAAGTCCACAATGAGCCGCAGAGCACAGGCACGGACTAATGATGCCATAAGGGTCGTCTCGGCCTGGTTATGACATTGTAACAGGTGACGAGTCCGGCATTTATCACTTAGATCCAGAAACTAAGCGCCAGTCATCGGTTTGGGTGTTTCAAAACGTGTAGTGTGTGGCTTACCTCACCCTTAGGTTAGTTATAAGTAACATATTATATTAGCGCATGGGCGCACAATAAACTGTTACACGCGCTTGGTTCCATTACTGCATGGCGACCCTGCCAGTGCTGCCTTTGGACAGTGCTGTGCAACGTATAAGCCATTGTGTTTACAATAGTTTACAATAATGACTTAATAAAAATAAGAAGAAAAAAAATTACATATTAAACAAAGCCTACTAAAGTGAAGAGATCTAGAAGCGGTGGGAAGATTTTGATCGCGAGTTTTTTTATTTATTTAACTGGCTATTCGGAATCAGTTCCTTTACAGGATCAAAGAAGCATCAACGCTAAATGGTGTACTACTAAATGCTTGCCAGAAGTTTTCCCTGTTGTAAGCAACAGGCGGCCAAACACAGGGCTCCGCGGGCTACTGCTACACAACGACGAAGCGCCCGCGCACACCACGCTTAAAACAAGGATTTCCTGAACAGCGCGCCGGTTGAATTTTATTTTTATTACCAAAAACTAAAAATCAGCTCAAAAGAATACAATTTTCGTCGCTGGAAGATGCGCTATCAGCATTTGAGCAGTGTAAAAGAGTGTATGGAGCGGACTGGAAAAACTGTTTTGGAAAATGGTTTAAGGGTAAAGCAGCAGTAAGTTCAGTAAATAAATTTTACATGCCTAATATTTCCAATTCTTGAATTTAGAATTCTCTCTCTCTTTACCATAGATACGTCTGCAGGCTGATGAGACCTGATACCTGAGATGAGAGTCACTGCTGGGCAAATTCCTCACCTCAACTATAAGACAGTATAATTTAGAACTGCCTAATGGTAATTAATTACGAGTATTTTTTTTATTTTACCCGTTAATTGACTACGCAAAATTCAGCCAGTACTTAAGTAGAGACAATTACTATTAAATTGTTGACACAATGGACATAAAACGCATAAAAACATCTATTAAATTTAGTTTTCGTTTTTTATAAACGAGTAAAATCCTATTTTAATTTTAAAATTATAATAAATTCGAAATAAGTATAAGTATTCCAAGCGGATGCATCTTTGAATATATCTAAAAATAGTTGCTATTGCTATTTTTTCTGTTCGAAAGTCTCACAGAAGTGCCAACTTTTATTCAGTTTGCGGATAAAATAAAGGACTTGACGCTTAAATATATCCTATTCCAATAAAACATTTCAACTCGCAACAACACGCCGCCTAAGAAAATTTAAAAGGAAAGTGCCACATTATTGAACAGTGTGTATAATCAATTTCCAACAAAATTGTGAGCCTATTGAATTAGCTTGTGTTATCGAAGCAATTCTTGTAGAACAATCGCGGTGATTAGGCAAATGCCAGCCGAAATCGGCAATCACGGCCTCCAGTCCATTGGCCACAGATTTGATTATATACGCTTTCTTGGTACGAATTCAAGAGACAAGAGTTTTGTAGGATGTATATGTAAATTACCTGCCTACGGTAATTTGAATAAAGGTGACAATTCGAAAAGAAATAACACTTAAAAATATTTCAAGCTTTTAAATAAAAATAAAAATTAAAGCGTTCTCGGTAGCTCAGTTGGTTAGAGCATCGGATTGGACTTCCAAAGGTCGGGGGTTTGAACCCTCCCTCATGACCGGAGCCGAAAATATTTTTTAAGTGTATCTTTCGAATTTTAAAATAGCGTTGTGAACGCAAAAAATACTTAATAAATATAAAGGTGACAAATGTAGGAAAAAAATTCACTACTCGTATTATCTTTAAAAATAGATTACACGCGTTGCGTGGCTATAAGTGGATTTTTCAAGGTCCAAAATGAAGTTTTTACGCTTGACTGAACCTTTTACATATGATTATAAAATGTTCTCGGTCCGTTGGAGATCAGTGAATCGTGGGTTAAAGGCGGGCGTATCCTAAAGTTATCTACTAAGTATGTACCTAACTGTCTCGTTGGTGTTATGACAAAGTTTCTGCTTTACATCCGAGAGATCCTGAGTTCGAATCCCAGGTCGAGCCAAAAAATTGTTTCTGAGATTTTCTATCATGAATTTCTCAAAAACAGTTCGGAGTCGGGAAGTTGGCGGTGTTACACCCCTGTGCCTCGGAAAGCACGATAAGCGTTGGTCCTGCGCCTGATCTCCCTCCAGTCATTGTACCGACGTACATACTCACTCGGTATACTGTTGATAATTTGTTCCCGGTTTGGGTTTCCAGTCATTTTCATTCTCACAATATATGCATTTTGCGTGTATTATTATTCTTTTCCGTGGAATCTTTTTTCGTTCTCTTTTTACTGAAAAATAAGGAATTTCTAATTACGTGTTCATAAACGTCAAAGTTTGTATCACCTATAAATGTGATATTCCGCTGTAAAATAGGGAAAAAAGGGTTATAACTAACATTTTAATGGTTTTTCTCTCCTTCTCAGCATAATAATTTCTTATTGTGAACACAATTTATTAGTATTTTTCCGAATTTTGTACTTTTTGACACTATGTTTGACATTTTGAGTGACGGGAGTCTTATTATTTTTTTCTGAAAATTGACAACTTTTAGCAAAGTTTCAATACAATTTCCATTACAAACTCTGCTAAGCACGAGTTTTATCGCGTTCTATCCACGCTCTAAATTTGAACGGCCGACCCTATATAAGCCCATACCATCCATATCTGATTCATTCGAATCCTCGCTTCGATTACACAACAGTAAACTCTTTACTATACGATACTTCAAGAAGTACTACAGGAAGACCAGGACATCTCTACCTCCGGAAGGCCCTCACCCTCTGCAACACTAGGACTGACCCCTCCTTGACTGAGGAGGAACTGCGAGGGACTGAACCCTCCTATTCTGAGGAGGGCCTGCGAGGGACTGACCCCTCCTATCCTGTGGAGGGTCTGTAAGGGGCTATCCTCTCCTAGCCCGAGAGACTGCGAGGACTTGCCCCTCCTTATTCTGAGGAGGGATTATTCTTCTTTACCCCGAGGAGGGATTACCCTCTTTGCTACTCGCTCCTATTAAGGAGGATTTTCACTTTACTCCCACGGAGGGAGCATTGCCTCCTCCTAAATTTATCTACATCGGATACATCAACTGCTTGCCTTTGCTGACAGAGCCATCGCGGCTACCTCTGCTGATCACCGGTGTCTTCACGGTCTCCGGCACAGCTGCGCTCCAACTTCTACATCGCTGCGCATCGACGGACTACTCCAAGAACGCTTCGCTGCTCTTCGGCGCCTCCGGACCCGCTGAATCTTGAGAAGACACCTACCCACGCCCACTCCACTCTCTACACTCACTCATTTTCACTCATTCATTCCTCTCACTCGTCTAGGTTTCTTTTTATTTTATTTTTTCTGTTTTTCTTTTAATATAATTTGTTTGTTATTTCTCAATTCTTTTCGTTTCCCTTTTCCCTTCTTTGTCGCTTCACGACAAATTGGCGCCCAACCTTTAAGTCTTCAGTCTCTCTTTCTTTTCTCTCTTTCTCTTATTTAGTATATTGCTTTTCATTCCTCATTCATTTCACTCTCTATCCTCTTCTAAATTCTTAAACAACACTTCTTCTAGTGTTCTTCACCTAATCATCCTTATTTGGCTTTTTCTTTTAACAAATCTTAACCCCTTCATTGTCATCCTAAATCTTAACCCCTACTCTGTCATCTCGAATCTTAACCCCTTCAAATTAGAAAACACAACTTCACTCTACAATCTAGAAAAAAACGAGGTATTTCATTTTTTTTAATTTGTTTAAGCTTTATTGAATCTTGACTTTCTTTCTAATTAACATCTTTACAATGTCTCGATTAATTAAATTTGACTATCTTAACAAAGCCGAACTTATATACGAGGTAAAGATTAGATTAGAGGAACCAACTAACACGGTTATAGACCTTAGAAAACAAATCCATCGACTTTCTTCGATAACTTCATCAGAGGAAATATTAATTTCTCCTCTCTCTATTGATGAGGATCTTGCTGAAATTGATACAACCCTTAATTACCTGGAAGGAAAAATAACTAGATTAATACAGGGTGATTCTAAATTTAATCGCTTAATTGAATCTTATCTCAACCATCTATTTTATAGAATTGAACGTATTGATATTGACCTAAGTCCTGAGTTCTTATCAACTTTTAATGATCTTAAAAATAAATTTGATGGCCTTTCTAACAAATTCGAGTCTTTTACCTTTCACCCAGCTGAGGATATCGTCAGACCTATGGATATCTCGGCCGTAGTTGGCCCTAACCCTTCAGACCCTCAATCCTCTACACAACCCTTTACTTCCTCTCCTACTCGACCTCTACTTAATCTGGACATTTTTAAGGATATTAAACGTCATTCCTTTAATGGAAAATCCTGTCCTAGATCTTTTCTACAAAAATTAGATGAATTCTGTATTTCTAGGCACATAGATAAAAACCTCCTTATTAATCAAGCTTATGAATTTTTTTCTGATAACGCACTCCACTGGTTTAGATTCCAAATTAAACGAAACCCTAATTTATCTTGGTCTGAAGTTTCCCATCTTTTAATTAAAGATTTTGGTCAGTTTGATTTCGATAACAAACTCCTTGAGGCCATTAAAAATCGTACCCAAGGTTTAAATGAACCCATAGCCATCTATATTTCTATTATGTCTGGAATGTTCGATCGCCTTTCTGAAAAACTACCTGAGAATAAGATGATTGACATTCTTCTTAGAAACATTAGACCTTGCTACTCAGTGTTTGTAGCTCTTAAAGATTGTAACAGTATTGATTCTTTATTGGCTACCTGCCAGAATTATGAAAAATTCCTCGATAGGGACAAAAATTTCAAGGAACCAGTAGAAAATTCCTTAATTCCCGAATTTAACTTTAAACCTCAAACTTCTTCTTTCCCTAAACCTCAGTTCTTTAAAAAAGCTTTTCCCGTTAACACCGTTCAAGAAGATGTTAACGTAATTCGTAATGATACTTTCTGTGTTCGATGTCGTAAACATGGGCACGGACTTAGAACTTGTACTCAACCTCACTTTCTAATCTGTTTTAAATGTGGTTTAAAGGGATTTAAAACGCCCGACTGTCCTAAATGTAGTCCTAAACCTAGCACTAGCTCAAAAAACGAATAATTGACTTGAATAGCACTTCTAAATTCGACATTAACGAATGGGACAAATGGATTTTAACCCTTAAAAATTTCTTTTCTTGTTACAAAATTTCTTCTACATTCTTTTCTAATGAAATAGACTTCAAGCGTCCTTTCATTAAGGTGCAAATTAACAACCTAAATATTTCTGGTTTACTGGATTCTGGTAGTTCAGTAACTATATTTGGCAATAATTCTCATTTAGAAATTCTTAAATTGGGTTTCAAGCTATTCAAGTCGGACTGTATTACTATTTCAACTGCTAGTAATCAAAAAATAAAATCACTAGGTTATTTTGAATTACCAATGTCTTTTAATAAACAAATACACTTAATTAAAGCTTACGTCTTTCCGGAATTATTTCCTTCTCTCATTCTCGGTATTGATTTTTGGAAGAAATTTAATTTACTTCCCTCTATACTGACTTCATCTGGTCTTTCCGTTTTCAAATGTTCGTCTATTCAAGAAGCTGACAAAAAAGTACTTCCTTATGATCACCTTACTGAAGATCAGAAGAACATCGCGGATACTATTATTGGACGTTTCAAGCAAATATCTTTTGAAGAAAAAGGTGTACTAGGACATACCCATCTTATTACGCACAAGATCGACACTGGCGATTCTCTTCCAATTAAACAGAGATGTTACCGACTTTCTCCTGAAAAGCAGAAGGCATTAATAAAGGAAGTGGATAAGATGCTAGAATGGGACGTCATCGAACCATGTGAAAGCCCGTGGCTATCTCCAGTCCTCATCACTCCCAAGAAAAATGGAGAATGGCGTTTTTGCGTGGACAGCAGAAAACTAAACTCCGTCACTCGCCGCGACGCTTATAATCTTCCTCTTATAAGCGAGATTTTGGATAATCTTAAAAATGCCAAATACTTATCAAGCATTGACATCGCTAAAGCGTTTTGGGAAACGCCGCTAAATCCTGCTGATAAAGACAAGACTGCATTCTATGTTCCTGGAAGAGGCATGTACAGATTTAAGGTCATGCCCTTCGGTTTAACTAATTCTCCAGCTACTCAACAGAGACTTATGGACATGTTGTTTACTCCAGACTTTGACAACAAGGTCTTCTGTTACTTGGATGACATCATAATCATAAGTGAAACCTTCGAGCAGCACATTGCTCTTCTATTAAAAGTTCATGAAAAACTCTCCTTCGCGAACTTAACCATAAACCTTGAAAAATCTCAGTTCTTTAGAAAGGAACTCAAATATCTTGGTTTTGTTGTAGATGAATATGGTCTTCGAGCTGATCCTGACAAAATTAAGTCCATTTTGGAATACCCTACTCCATCTTCCAGAAAAGAAGTTCGAAGATTCATTGGTACATGCAGCTGGTTCCGAAGATTCATTCCGAATTTCAGCACAATTGCCGCTCCTCTGAACAAGCTTACGTGTACAGGGAAAAATGCTCCGAAATTCACCTGGAATCCAGAAGCTGAATCTGCTCTTCAAAGGCTAAAGGAAGCCCTGGTTACCACTCCGGTACTTGCCTGTCCAGATTTTAGCCTTCCTTTTGCAGTACATTGCGACGCGTCTAACTACGGCGTTAGAGCAATGCTTACACAAGTCCAGGACGATAAAGAAGTGGTCATCGCTTACATGAGTAAAGCTTTAAATAAAAATCAACAGAATTACTCAACTACAGAAAGAGAAACTCTGGCTGTTTTAACCGCTTTGGAACATTGGCGTTGTTACCTCGACAATGGCATGCAGTTTACTATTTATACAGATCATGCAGCGCTGAAGTGGTTCCTTAATTTATCTAATCCTTCTGGAAGACTTGCTCGCTGGACTCTACGTCTATCTTCCTTCAACTTCATTCTGAAACACAAAAAAGGTAAGGACAATATTGTACCAGATTTGCTTTCAAGATCTAAACCTTTAGACCTTGTGGACTCTTCACATCATGGTGTTCTTCCTATTTCAACCGAAGAATCGCCTCCTAACCGAGATTTGGATCAATATAACAAGATTCTACTTGGCTGCAGAAGTAATCCGGATTCTTATCCAAACTATATGGAAAAGGATAACAAACTATACCGACATATATTCTCACCTCATAGCCTCAATGAAGACTTCACTTGGAAAGAAGTTCCTTTACCTCAAGTAAGACAAACACTTATTGCATCCAATCATGGCTCTGAAAGTGAACCTCACTTAGGAATTTTTAAAACGTACAAAAAAGTCTCTTTTCGCTATTACTGGTCTGGAATGTTTAAAGACATTGCCAACTTCATTTCTAAATGCGATAAATGCTTAGCTTATAAACACCCTAATCATTCACCTTATGGACCTATGGGAAAACCCAAAATTTGCTCTAGGCCCTTCCAAACCATATCGCTTGACCTTATGGGTCCTTTACCTATGACGAGAAATCGTAATCAATATATTTTAGTAATTAATTGCTGCTTTACTAAATATACTTTAATTTTTCCTCTTAAACGTGCCACCACGCCTAATATCATCTCTTTTCTAGAGGAGTCTGTTTTTCTTACACATGGTGTCCCTCAAACAGTCATCATGGATAACGGACCTCAATTTCAATCTCGTGAATTTATTTCTTTCCTAAAAAAATATAAAGTTTCTTTTATTTCCCATTCTCCATTCTACTGTCCCCAAGTCAATCCCACTGAAAGATATAATAGAACGATAATTACTGCATTGGCTTCTTTAGTAGGTGACGATCATAGAAAGTGGGATAACTATCTCCCTAAAATTCAACAAGCCCTTAACAGCTGCGTTAGTTCCATAACTGGTTTTACTCCTAACTTTTTAGTCTTTGGTCGCGAAACCGTGCCCTGCGGTTCGTTGTATACCTCATCTCGAAGTATCGAAGAAGTTGTATTTTTACCTCGCGATATTTATGCTGAAAATATTGGTTTCCTCACCTCTTATTTTGATAAAGTTCAAACAGCCTTATATTTAGCTCATGCCAAAAATAGCGTACGATACGACTTACGTCGTTCTTTTAAAGAATTTAATATCGGTGATACAGTTTGGCGTAAGAATTATGTGCAAAGTAATGCAGGTTCTTATTTCAGTGCCAAACTTGCCCCTAAATTTGTAAAATGCAAAGTACGAGAAAAGATTTCACCATTAGTTTATATTCTAGAAGATGTTAATGGTACTAAAACAAAATGGCATATTAAAGATATTAAATTCTAAATCTTTATTACATTTTGTCAACTATTCACCAATCATTCATTATTCACCAATCATCCCTCAAAACATATTTTCTTTTCCTTTTGTGTTATTGTTGTCCTAGCTCTTCAGCTTGATCAACGAGTAAAAATGTGTTATTTTTTTTTTGTGTGTGGAACACTTAGCTGTTCTATTTATTTTAATTTCTCTTTTAATTAGGAATTATAACCTTTTATATTAATCTTTTAAGGGACTCTTAACCCCTTGTCTTAACATGAGGGACTTTAAACTCCTTTTTTTTTAACTCTAAACCCCTTATCTCTTTAGGGACTCTAAACCCCTTAACTTGAGGATCTTTACTAGATCTCTTTAGGGACTCTAAACCCCTTAACTTGAGGATCTTTACTTGGTCTTCTTAGTACTAACTAGTACTTTCTTTTGAGCGGTTGACTACTCGTTAAATAAGCCATCAATCCGAGCGGATGACTACTCGTTAAACAAGCCTTCAGTTCGAGCGGTTGACTACTCGTAACGAAGGCCTAAGTCGTATTTTTTTTCTCCATATATGGAGCGGTTGACAACTCCCTAAATAAGCCTGTCGTCGTTGAGGAACTCCCTTCTAGAGTGGCAGTCATTGAATGTGAACTCCACCCTAACAGTTTGAAGATGATGGTATGTTAGAAGAAGAATAAACATTTGTATGAAAGGTGAAGTAGGATTCCTAGGATTTCTTTAGGCTTTTCTTTCATAAAATTTTCTCTGAGTCGAAAATTTTCTGGGGTCGTGGGGGAAATGTACCGACGTACATACTCACTCGGTATACTGTTGATAATTTGTTCCCGGTTTGGGTTTCCAGTCATTTTCATTCTCACAATATATGCATTTTGCGTGTATTATTATTCTTTTCCGTGGAATCTTTTTTCGTTCTCTTTTTACTGAAAAATAAGGAATTTCTAATTACGTGTTCATAAACGTCAAAGTTTGTATCACCTATAAATGTGATATTCCGCTGTAAAATAGGGAAAAAAGGGTTATAACTAACATTTTAATGGTTTTTCTCTCCTTCTCAGCATAATAATTTCTTATTGTGAACACAATTTATTAGTATTTTTCCGAATTTTGTACTTTTTGACACTATGTTTGACATTTTGAGTGACGGGAGTCTTATTATTTTTTTCTGAAAATTGACAACTTTTAGCAAAGTTTCAATACAATTTCCATTACAAACTCTGCTAAGCACGAGTTTTATCGCGTTCTATCCACGCTCTAAATTTGAACGGCTGACCCTATATAAGCCCATACCATCCATATCTGATTCATTCGAATCCTCGCTTCGATTACACAACAGTAAACTCTTTACTATACGATACTTCAAGAAGTACTACAGGAAGACCAGGACATCTCTACCTCCGGAAGGCCCTCACCCTCTGCAACACTAGGACTGACCCCTCCTTGACTGAGGAGGAACTGCGAGGGACTGAACCCTCCTATTCTGAGGAGGGCCTGCGAGGGACTGACCCCTCCTATCCTGTGGAGGGTCTGTAAGGGGCTATCCTCTCCTAGCCCGAGAGACTGCGAGGACTTGCCCCTCCTTATTCTGAGGAGGGATTATTCTTCTTTACCCCGAGGAGGGATTACCCTCTTTGCTACTCGCTCCTATTAAGGAGGATTTTCACTTTACTCCCACGGAGGGAGCATTGCCTCCTCCTAAATTTATCTACATCGGATACATCAACTGCTTGCCTTTGCTGACAGAGCCATCGCGGCTACCTCTGCTGATCACCGGTGTCTTCACGGTCTCCGGCACAGCTGCGCTCCAACTTCTACATCGCTGCGCATCGACGGACTACTCCAAGAACGCTTCGCTGCTCTTCGACGCCTCCGGACCCGCTGAATCTTGAGAAGACACCTACCCACGCCCACTCCACTCTCTACACTCACTCATTTTCACTCATTCATTCCTCTCACTCGTCTAGGTTTCTTTTTATTTTATTTTTTTTGTTTTTCTTTTAATATAATTTGTTTGTTATTTCTCAATTCTTTTCGTTTCCCTTTTCCCTTCTTTGTCGCTTCACGACATCATGTCGGATTGCCGTCTCACCGAACTTTGAAAGTGATGGAACAGTGAGTGCACCTGCGTATTGTGCTCACACTTGTGCACTATAATATATCCTGCGTAGTTGGCTGATCTCTGTTGAGATTGGCCGCCGTGATCGAAATCGGCCTATATAATATTACAAACGATGAGCATGAAATAAAGTAAATAAATATTTAATTAGTTTTCTTTATGTTTGCCGCCCCTAAGTAAAAACAGCTTTAAAATTAATTCATATACCTAACACATCGAAAAGTTGGAGTCTATAAAATATTATCTCAAATAATACCGATCGAGCCTGAACAAAGTATCCTAAACTAACGTATTATTTAGATATTTTCATAAAGTTTGGTATTTTAAACAAAAATTTTGACCCAAAAACTTTTCATATCAAAATTACGCATTACATGTTCAAACGACACTGAAATAAATAAGCGAATAACACAACTTTGTAAATCTCGTGTAATGTATTAAACTGAAACTCCGTAAACTTGTTAAGACGAAAAACTTAGCGCGTAACTTTATTTCGAAACAATGTTAAGGCTGTATGAAGTTAAATAAAATCAACACCATTGTCTAAATCTTTTTATACACACTTCAGACTACTGAAACTTTTAGTACTTAAGTATTTTGGATATTTTTGACAAATGTACAGTATTAATTAACTTTATTTTTTAGCATTCATCATCATCATCAGCCTATATACGTCCCACTGCTGGGCACAGGCCTCACCTCAACTATATGAGGTGGTGCGAGCCATACTCCACCACGTGGGCTCAGCCGCCATAGGCAGGACTCGGACCCGCAATTCTCGCAAACCAGGCGATGTACAGTACAGTAGATGAGGACCACTAATTTCGAAAACATATTCTCCTATGGTAACTTATAAGAGAAAGGGGGGAGCTTGTATACTATAAGTATAGTACATAAGTACAAAACTTTTAGTTCGTCTAGACTAGAAGCTCATGATCACGATAAACCTGAGTGAGATCAAGCTCCTTTCAAAAATTTCGCATATGTTGCGTAACAGGCAGACAGAGTTATATCGCATTTATAGTACGACTATGGATTGTTTTGGTTTAACATTGATTAATTATCATGGATAGCAAAAACCATGAAAACGTAAAGCTCACACGATTACGACATAATTACTCAGCAAAAGCTGCGTCAGGTAACTTTCTTCTACCATTGATTACATTGATTGATTAATCAACCAAATCAATTAATTCACTTCCTATTCAATACATTAAGGTCAATTGTCAATATAGGTCACCTAACGTTGCCTAGGTATTGAATATGACCTATTCGCCTAGACCAGGGGTTGGCGACTTACCAATCAGATGAGCCAAATATCCAGTTGGTAGATTTTCCCGTACTTTCAAAGAGCCGCCGGACATGCCGGGTAACAGACTGCGAGCGCGCAAGTTGACGATGAATTCAGTTGTTTCATATTGTTTCAGTGTGTTTTATGCTAAAGCGCTACAGTAAGCAGTGAGTAAGTGTAAGACGAGCCATATTAATCCTATGGAACCGATTCCTGGCCTAGACTATTCGTAGAACCTGCCTCCTAAGTCGAATAGTGCAAACTCTACTAAAATTACTAGTGAGGTTTGTACCTGCGTTTATGTACATACTTCCTAGAACCGGTGAGCCTCGGTAAAACCGTTTTTCAAACTTTTGAGCTCATCCCTCTATTAAGATTCCCTGGTTAAGACCCACAGCACGCGTGTGGCTTAGATTATTTGCCATCGTCACCGATTTGGCCGCGATTTGATCAGTTATTACGCTTTCAGTCGCGAGTTGCGGCGTCTGTATACCGCAGGTGTGCGTTGGCGGTAAATAAAAGCTTTTAAACCCGGTATTATTACGGCAATTACTTATCTCTTGATTTGTTTTAGCAATCAGGAAAATGTATTGCTGACTGAACTTCCGTTTTTTGGTTCTGTTGTGCGGATTACTCTAAATACCTCTAAGAGCGGCCAAAACGGCGAAACAAACGGGGTCAACCAAGTTATGACTTGTACATTTAGTAAATAGCATGTTTTAGCTACTTACTTTAACACACCTTTTTATTTTATTTATTGGGAAACTCAACAGCCCTTTTTACGATTAACATTGCGTAATAAACAGTATTCTTATAATTTAAGCCAATAATAGAGTTTCATAGCATGCATTAATCTCCGTACATTTATTTATTTATTTAAAACTTTATTGCACAACAAATGTACAAAGGGTGGACTTAATGCTAAAAGCATTTTCTGCCAGTCAACCTCAAGGTCATGCAGAAAGAAGATCACATTTAAAATGTAAAACTATTCTTTATTTCTATTCTTTATTCCACGTTGAGATATTATCATTGAAAAACATTAGCAGCAAGCTTCTTCTTCTTTCGTGTCGGCAAGACGATCTTACTCGCCGGCAACCGGCTTCCGTGGTAGCCCTCTGGTTGCTGACAAGTAAGTCCTCACGCGAGCAGGTGGTCGGGCACGCGGCACAGTTAATTAGGTGGGCCATGGTTTGCAGGGGTTCTCCACATTCACAGCTGACGTCTGCGCTGCTTAAGTACTACTTCTTAAGCAGCAAGCATTAAGCAGTTTCTCAGTTTAGAATTACCTATCATCGTTGCATCAGCCGTAAGACGCTCACAGCTGAGCATAAATAATGCCTCCCCCGTGAATCTCCACCGTGATCGGTTCTACGCTGTCCGCATCCAGAGGCTTTGGGCTACCTTAACCAAATCTTCGGTCCACCGTTCACACCCACACAAGAAATTAAGAATAGTTTGTCAAAAATCTATACTAATATTATAAAGCTGAAGAGTTTGTTTGTTTATCTGTTTGAACGCGCTAATCTCAGGAACTACTGGTTGTTGTACATTTTGTGTTGAATAGACCATTTATTGAGGAAGGCTTTAGGCTATATAACATCACGCTGCGACTATTAGGAGCGAAGAAATAATGGAAAATGTGAAAAAAAACAGGGAAAAATCCTTGAGTGCTTCCGTTGCGTGCGCTGTGAAAACGGTTCAAGATACCAAAAATATATGTGTAAAAGAATTATTCCTCTTGAAATGATCTAAAAAAAATTCTGAGACAGTATACGTCTATGCCCAAAATAAATATTCCACGTGGACGAAGTCGCGGGCACAGCTAGCTATTAATCAAGTTTGGCAAATCTACATTTCTATGGTGACCGCGGCACAAATACATCGCGACTGTTATACATAAATTTCCCGCAGCACTAACGGATCCTGCTAACATGTATGTCAGATACTTCTGTTGCCTTAGAGGAAAACCACGTTGCCTCTTAGGACAGTTGCTTAAGCTATTGATGGACTAACCAAATAGACGTTACTTAAATTAAATAAATGATTTCTTTACTCACGCTTCTGATATAAGTGCTCGCAGCTTGCAGAACACGATCCCGAGGCTGTAGGGGTACTGGTGCCAGTAGACCGATAGGTCGTTGGGGAGACCTGAGAACAAACAGACAATGGTGTTTAGTAGACATTAAATCACATCAGGAGGTATGGTCAACATCATCATCAAGTCATGATATGGTTAAAGCAATAGGCATAATAATAATAATAATGTCTTGATTTACTCTTCATGACACCTATGTGAAATATTTTCAAGACCATTACGTTTAAAAAAAATAGCCCCTATGAAAATTTAAAACCATTTTATTTCCAAAAAGCTGTAGAAACCAATTTTAAAACACAAAAAATTCAATAAATATTCGGTCAATTGACTCTGATTTCTGATACACAACCGTGACGTCACAATTTTGTATTCCAATACAAAATCTATGAAGGCAGACCGTTTTGACAGCTCTAGCCTATTTGAGCTGCATGTCCGCTATGGTGCGACCGCAGGTGACAAATACGGGGTGCCCCAGGACCCACGTCAGTCCTATAGCACCTTTAAAAGTCACTGTAACTAGTTGTAGTGGGGCTAGTCTCTGTCACAGTGACGTTTTTATTAACAACGGAAGTGACATGCGGTCTCAGCGTGCGGTCCATCGAGGAGTAGTACCTTATTTTTGACATACATCAAAAGGTTTCAGTCACTTTATCATACTCGTATATGATTACATAGTCACAGTCATAGTCATTCATAGTGACTGCCTCGTTGGTGTAGTGGCAAAGTTTCTGCCTTACATCCGAGTGGTCCCGGGTTCGAATCCCAGGTCGAGCCAAAATTGTTTCTGAGATTTTCTGTTATGAATATCTCAAAAACAGCTCGGAGTCGGGAAGTTGGCGGTGTTACACCCTCGTGCCTCGGAAAACACGTTAAGCCGTTGGTCCTGCGCCTGATCTCTCTCCGATCATGTCGGATTGCCGTCTCACCGATCTTTGAGAGTAATGGAACAGTGAGTGCACCTGTGTATTGCGCTCACACTTGTGCACTATAATATCTCCTGCGCAGTTGGCTGATCTCTGTTGAGATTGGTCGCCGTGGTCGAAATCGGCTAGGAGGACTATTATTACATAGTCATCATAATCAGTAATTCTTCTACCCAAAATAATAAATTGGCGATGGAATATGACAACTTTCAGTAGCGTGTAAAGTCTACGTTCAGCTCTATGTAAAACTCATTAAACAAAACATGATGTGGTTACTCAAACAAAACAAGTGCGGGTAAGGTTAGTTTACACAAATAACAATTTAAGTTATTTCCGTAGTTAAATTAAAGTCTCGTGAAACCTTCCGAAAATAGATAGAAAACATTTACAAAATTGTTCGTGGGAGTTGAAATAAAGTTTTGTTTGTGTTTCTCCAAAAATAATCACTCGAGTTTCTCTCTTAGATTGTTCTCTGTAGATACACAACTTGTCTCTTCGAAATTGTGAAGCTGCATCTTTCTTACAAATTCGCGGAGGAACTGCTACAGTGATAATTAATTTCAAGTAACTTTAAACGTATAATTCTACAGCGCAAAAAGTTTTACATCATGTCTGCGAATAAGAAGGAAGTGACATAAGTATATCTTGAACACTTAACTACGCAAAAAAACGCAGAAAATAAGTGACTGTATATTTTGAAGTTACAGTGAGTGACAGCAAATACTTCACTGAAGCTTAGAGAACATATCAATAGTTATTTGTTATACAAGAGTGCAAAGTTGCTTTTTAACCGCGTGTTCAATTTTGATGACCGAGCAAGCGAAGGATTCTAAAATTAGAATCCTGAGCGTTAGCGAGGGAATCAAAAGAGCACGAGGTGAAAAAATCTTTGCACTCGAGTGCAACACGTAACTTTTCATTCCACCTCAGCGAGGAAATGACTAAATGCAAATAAAACCGTTGACAATCACAAGATAGCTACTTTTATTTCAGTTTAGGTATTAACTACTACATTAAGACAGGTAAATATTACAGAATAATCTTTAAATTATAACAAGATAATACTTAGGTATAATTAATAAAAATTTAAAGTAACGTTGCTACAGTTATTTAAATTGAGTGTAATATTTTTGTTGGGTACTGTAATATTGGTGTTAGTCACTTGTGTACTGCTTTTCGAGTGCTTGCTTTCTTGTTCTCGGATAATTCTATAAAATATGCCAGCAAAACGTTTTCTGTTTTGGCTCCTTTTGCTAGTCGCCACGTGTTGAACATAACGTACTGTTTTAAATACTTCTCGCGTGATTGTTGAGGGAGAAAGCTCATTTGCGCATTATTAACAGTTTCAGTCAATTCTGTTGGCGTCACACAAACTTCCTCGTCGCTAGAATCACTCATTTTAGTTTTTTCACTTGTTTTCAAGTTTCTTGTTTTTAATATAAGGTTTAACAATGACGTGAAAAAATGTCGCGTAAAGAACCGCCTACAAAGCAAATTGAAAAAAGAACACCAAGAAGGTTCCGAGTTTGAGTTTTTAACAAATTAAAAAAATTTTGTATGATATATTCGGCACCATAGAGGTAGCAATAAATAGGTTTAATGATTTTTTTAATTCACAAACTTGGTGCACACGATGTTCTAAATTCAAATTTACTTTAACCTCTAGTGAATAAAAACGGCTTTTCCACTCAGATATTGAAGAGCAAAATGACTCTTTCCGAGATGGTGGGATGAAAAGGAAATTGAACGTAGGTATTCGTATGTTATGTAAAATCACAACAATTACATTTTCTTATACGAGTATTTAAGTATTATACGAGGGTCAAACTGAAAGTTCTTAGTAAATTAAAATGAGCAAACTAGCAAGTAAATAGTTACATTAATATTTGGTTGTTGGTCTGTCGGCGTGTGACGAAGCATTGTCTTGATGACGAAAGAAGATATACCACTCTGCGTTAACCGTTTTGTTATCCTCTATGACAATAGGCATGATGACACCTATCTTAAATATTTTCAAGACCATGGCGTTTAAAAAAACATAGCCCCCATGAAGTTAATACAACCAGTATATTTCCAAAAAGCTGTAGAATCCAATTTTTAAACACACAAAATTCAAAAAAATATTCGGTTAATTGACTCCGGTTTCTGATACATTACCATGACGTCACGATTTTAAGAAAATCTATGGAGGTAGTCCGTTTTGACAGATGGGGTTAAAGAAAATTAAATAACAATTTCGAGAGGCGCGAACTACTTAAACTAAGACGGTAAATATAAAGTCAAGCATGCAGAATTGGCTAGACGAAACCACCAATCGTTGACATACTTTTTATTATCTGTCAAAACGGTCTGCCTCCATAGATTTCGTATGGTAATAAATGATTGTGACGACACGGTCATGTGTCAGAAATCGGAGTCAATTGACCGAATATTTTGTGTGTTTAAAAATTGGTTTTGTACAGCTTTTTTGAAATATATTGGTTGTATTAACTTCATAGGGGCTATGTTTCTTAAACACCATGTTCTTGACAATATTTAAGATAGGTGTCATCATCCCAATTGTATGTAAATAGGTAAGTACCAATAATGACAGATAATAAAGAGTATGTCAACTATTGGTTGTGTCATCTAGCCTATTGTCGCGTTATAACTTGTCCTTTTAAAGAACCAGACCACCATCTTTTTTCTAACACTTTGACATCACTTCACTTAGTTGGCAACTCCTGGAAGGAAACACATACAGAGCAGACTGTCTCTTGGTTTCCAGATCATAAAAGTATACTCAGCTTTCGTCACACATTAGTATGTCAAATATAGTATACAATGAAAAATTAATGAATTACTAATTAAAAACATATTTAATTTTTTTTTAATTTAAGAATCTTTTTTTATATAATGTTTTGGAGTGACCTCTTCTAAAAACATTCATCTAACACCTTTTCTCTGAAGTGTAGTAAATCAGCCTTAAAGTATTAAAATACATAAACTGTTTCTTTTGCTTATAAGAAATTGTTGTAACTATGTCTGTAACATAAAATTGTACCTTTTAAAACACTTCTTAGATTTTCCTTTTACTTGAACAAATAACAAGTCTTTGAATAAATATATTTGGGTCCTGACATTATTAAGTGTATTTTGTATCATTTTCTTCCCTTTCATCCGGCCTAGAGGCAGAACTCCTTAACCTTCGTTCGATTTTTCGGGTCTAGCTATCTCTCTCCATTGCACATACAATTGTTTAAGAAAGACAGGGATAGCTACACTCGAAACAACCACAACGTTATAAAAGTAGGGGGCTCTGATATATTTATTACGTTTTGCTATTTATGAAAAATATCCGAAATGAAATAAAAATATATTACTTTTTTTAATAAAAGCGATACAGCGCTAGCTACGAGTAGGCTCTTTGATGTTAAATACGGGTAATTTGGTAACAGTGTACATATTGTTAAACTAATTATAATGGGAAGCTTTATTTCTGTGAGTTATTCTGTAATTAAATATCAAATAGATCACAAATAGAGTACAGCAATTTCATGGAATGGAGTCGCAATTTTCAATCCTCTCATATGAACTCAATTTGCTTATCAAAAACATTAAGCCCTTGAAGAAGTAAAGTGTTTAACAGTAAAAAGTTATTTAATCGTAAATAAATATAATTTGTAATAGTTTATTAGGTATTTAAAAAAATATAATACATACCTTTAATAATAATAATAATATACAACAACATAACATTCATTGATTGATCTGACTCTATAGTAAGTAGCTCAAGCACTTGTGTTACAGATATGACAATCAACAGCGGTATTACAAATAAACTTAAATAAATACATATAACGCGCAGACCAATACAAACAGACATGTTCATGCACACAAATGTTTGTACAGTGCGGGTATCAAACTCGCGACCCCTTGGTTAATAGTCAACTTCTTAACCATTACACCAAAGTGGTCGTCAATCAATCAAATTGTTGAGCTGCTTATTCAAAGGATAGAGCCCTTATAGCAGTAAAGTGTTAAACAGTAAGCAGTTGTTTACTCGTGAATATAATATACTTAGTAATTTTTGTAATTCACAACAATTCATAGTTTTTTATTTGCGTAAGAACATGGTATATGAATGTAACAATGAATACAGTGCACATGTCTTGCCGAAATTGCTAGCATGCGAATACAATAGAGTAAAATAAACAAAAATTAACGATGTCACTATAGTACTATAGAAATATTTACGAGTATTGTCCCTTCACAAAATGGCCACTTACTATCTAATGTGAAAACATAAAATAAAAAATAAAAAACATGATGCAAGATGTAGCTAAGATAGTGAAGGCTGGCGCCTGAAATAAGCTTCGGAAAGAAGTCTGTGCTACTGGACACCAGGCCACACCCTCATTATTTTAAACACTTGAAATTGCAGTAGGCATAACATTTCAAAGAATTAAAAATAACAATAATAATATCTTAAGTTAAAATAAAAACCCGCTCCTTTAAAATCAAATGTTATCTATTTGCAATATGTAGGTAAACAAATTGAAATCTAATATGATTTTTTCAAGTATTAATTCTGGAGTTCCACCATCAACAGACATTGGTACTTCTTCTGTTTGCTGTCATTATCATTAACAAACGATAATTGATTTCATTTATACAAAAAACACGTTTTCTTTTGTTTCCCCTAATGATTGGACAAAGGAACAAGTGTTCCGTCGACACGATGAACGCAAGTTCATATGTGTTTTTCTCTCTCCCCTCTCTCGAGTTCTGACGGGCGCACAATGGCTGTGTTTGATGTCAGTAAACACGGCCGGGGTTTAAAAGAGATGCACTTCAATTGGGAATGCTTTCAACATCCTTCTCAATTAAATTACTAATGTCATGTAGGAACAGTTTTTTTTCCATAAACATGAACAATAACACAAAATCGTGAAAAAAAAAACCAAAAAAGTTTAAACAGGCAAAGGAGGAACAATTCGACGAGATAGACCTATTTCTTCTGAACGAGTTAAATTTTAAAAAAGGGAAAAAGGGTGAAAGATATAATTGAAAACGTAACGTTACCTTAAAAATAAGTTGCTCACTTACACACTTACACACACACACACACACACACACAGAGAGAGAGAGATATGCGCGCGCGAATCATTCACGAGCTTGCATATGGTTGGCCTCCTTGAATTCAGCAGTTTACCTTTTAATTAAAGCACTAACTGAGTTAAGATTATTACAATGTCATTTGTTAATTTAAGGGAAACCTGTTGTTGGCAATGCTAGATAGAATATAGTTAGAAGATATGCAATTTGTAAAGCTGTTGGTTTTTTCAATATTTTTTTTTTAAAAGGATTTATGTACACGAAACACGAGAAACGGCAACAGGCTAGTGTTTGACATTATCCCAAAAAGTGCTCGAATGCAAAGAAACAGTTTTAAGTTGTGTAATAATTTTTAATAAGATACTAAACACAGTTTGAATAAAGAATGAGTTGTTTAATAAATTATTATATTAATTTAAGGATTCTAATGGGTCAAGAATTGCATAAATGTAAAATATAGGTACAACAACATCGCATTCATTGATCTGACTCCGTGGTGTAGCTAAAGCACTTGTGTTACAGATATCAGAATCAAGAGTGGTATTACAAATAAATTTAAATAAATACATATAACGCCCAGACCAGTACAAACAGTCATGTTCATTTCACACAAATGTTTTTACAGTGCGGGGATCCAACCCGCGACCTCTTGGATAATAGTCAGCTTCTTGACCATTACACCAAAGTGGTCGTTATTTGTAGACAATAATAAAGAGATTCAGTATTTGCATGCTATTCGCAAAAGTTGGATATGTGCTCATTGACTATTGTGCCATCTTCTGTACACTTTACACAAACGCAAATAAACAATATTTCATTTCATTTCATTTCACAGATGTTAAGTGTTGATACGGCAGTAGGTGAAAACACACTACTATCGAAATCTTCAATCACGGAGGCACTGGCATCTTAAAGTAACGGTTGTTATAGCGACAGACTTAGGCTCAGGTCACATCTGCGGTGTACTGTCGCAGCGGCACGACGATTGGTTGACATGCAGTCAGAAGCGAGTCGAGTCGACAGAAAGGCGTGGCAGGTGTGTCCTGAGCCTAAGATACTATGGTGGTTAAAGCTGAAAAAGAGGATTATTTTGCTTTGAATTAAATTAAGCGACAGTCGCTTGTAGTCTGTCGAAGCGACAGCATCTCCTGAGGATGCCACGTGACACTACACGTGGCGAAACGCGTCGAGTGTTTTGTCGGTGTCAGTGTTGTGTTTCCAGGAGCATCTTCTGTGTCACGTTGCGAGTTGTATTGTTAGTCCTGCGACTTACAGCTCTAGTATTTTCAGGTGGTTACAGTAGGATGTATTTGGGTTCCTGCGCTGGCGTCGTTTAGTGGAAATTTAAAGCAAAATAATCCTCTTTTTCAGCTTTAGTCATGGATTTCAGCAAAGTAACGCCTGATTCCATCAACTATCCGATGGTGGTGGCTGGCCAGACGCACTAAAAACAAGTTCTTATTGTGATGTCACTAATAAAGTACCTTTGATAAAACACGCCCCGTTAGCGTTTGACGGCTTATAGTAATATTGTCTATAAAAATTATAATTTCGGTATTTTGAAACGTGGCCCTCGTTCTATGTGACCCCATGTAATATGCACCCCCACATAGGGTTGCCACCTTTTTTTTGGCAAATAAAGTACATTAGTGAAAAAAGAGTACATAGTATCAAAATAAAGTACAATTTTTCTTTATTACTATATTATTTAAAAACATATTCAACAAATAATAATATGTATTTACAAAGTATAATTATATTAATACTTACGACTAAACTTCAATTTCAAAATCACAAAGAGACCAAATCATGCGAAATAAAGTATTTTCGTGTACCTGAAATACTTTATTATTAAGTACGGGTGGCAACCCTACCTCCATTGGAACACGGAAAATAAAACTTGTTTCTCTACTCTTAATTTGACTTGGGCTAAATATCTAGCCTAGTCGAAGCTCGGTATCCACCGCTCCGGGTAAATGTTCAAAAGAGCAAGCAAAATAAACATTTTTCCAATTGATACCCGAATAATGAAATTTCCGATATTCCCACAGGCTCTCGCGTTCACTCACAAGTAACGAGTGGCTGCTAGTTATAACCGTGTTACGATCAACTACAGTTATTATGTGCTCCCGATACGTTTATCGTTGATGGAATTTTATACGGGAAAAACCGTAACGTAAAATATCAGCCACATTATCCAGTTAGTATCCCACTAACTAGACAACCCGGCTAGATGGACAGACGACCTGATGAAGGCAGCTGGTAGTGACTGGATGCATAGGGCGGGAGATCGTTCGCTGTGGCACTCCTTGGGGGAGACCTGTGTCCAGCAGTGGAATGTAACAGGCTGATATGATGATGATGATGATCCCACTAACTGGATAATGTGGCTGATATTTTTAGGCGGATTTTCAGTATATTTTTATGCCGTGCATATCTTAGCAAATAATATTTTATCGTGAATCAGACGACGTTCCAGCGCTATATTTAGAAACCAAATGAATCCACTTATTTCAATTTTTATTTGTTACAATTTTAGGCTCAATTCCATCCCGAATTGATGCGTTAAAAGTCAAGCCTAAATATTAAAGAATTTTTATTTTTTATCCTTAATTATCCTTAATTTTGTTAAGTGATACAAATCGCGATTTGACTTGCTGAATGAAGTTAAAAAACAATATTAGCATTTTTTTGTATTACCTATATTATGTAAATATTTTTATTGTATAGTTAATTTTAATTAGTTAGTTTTGGTGTTTCTTTTTTCTCGTGTTAATATTGTAGAATGCTAAATAAATGTCGTAAGATTGACAAAAAAAATCTGGGTTTACATTATGGCTCCGATATGTCAAATATCTCAGATTCATTTTTCAAGCCAACAAGCAATTTTCGGGCTATCCCGCCCTCGCAGCAGTCTCTTTACTTCAAAATTGCCAAGAAATGATACTTAATGGCCTTATTATTTGGGAAACTAACATTAGACATGTACTTATGTACAAACCACGGAACTTTTGAGCATTCCAGAGAGCAGTCTGCAATAGGGTCGTTGACACCACCAATCGTTGACGTACTTTTTATCAACGGTCAAAACGCTTTTCTCCATAGAGTTTGTATAACACACTTTAACGTCATCCAATGCAATGCCGACTAAGTGACTATTTATTGATTGAATTTCAATTAAAAATCTAATTTTATGAACTGCAGAAAAATGTTAATGGAATCAATTCATATTTTCAATCTGAATTTATGAATTATTTTATAGAAATTCAATTTTTTAATATTTATTTGATAGTGGAAACAAGCCTATTATCATTGGGTTATCTAATACTACTTTGTGTAATCGTATTATAGTAATACAGATGATCAACCTAAATCTCAAGCCCACTGTAACATTTTCATTTATTTTCCACATTATGAATAGGTAGGTAGGCACACCACATAAAATAATACGAAATCAATATACAAACAAATATGCACAATTTAGGCGGTCTTATCGCTCAAGCGATCTCTTCCAGACAACCTTCGTGTCAGGGATATTGTAATTTACAGGAAGGGGGAGTTTGGTGCAAAAGTCATATAAATATTACCATAAGATGATGAACATAAAAAAAATATATAATGTTATATTAATCAAGGTGTTTTATGTTCAGGCCTAATGTTTCTGGCTTTTTTGTAACTACCAAAGTTCCTTAGAAATTTAATTATAAAAAGCTAACGAACGCGATTCCTTAATCCTTGTCGACGAATTACCTAATGACTTTCCAGTCTTACTATAAAAGTATTTACTGAGTAAATATCTGAATGAAAAGGTTAGTACTACTTCCAGAGCTACATCATTCATTACTTCACTTTCAGACCCTTTTTATTAAGAGTCAGCCATGTCACTTTCAGCTAATCTGCAAACATTGTTCGGTCCAATACTTAGTGTCTCACCATATCTAATGCATGAACTCTATTTGTTATTCCCAAGCACTGTAGAGACGACTAATTCTCTTTGTTTTCAGACACCTAATTTATGAAAGCGCTAATTAATTTCTAGCACACGATGATATTTAGTATAATTATCCTGGATGAGAACTTGTGTGAAAACTTGGAACTTTCCTGAGCGGCATTAATCAAATACACTTAAGTAGATATCACTTGGTTCCAATGGCGCTTCTTCTAAGGGTGTATGACTTAACAAGTTGTATGTTTTATCGAGATCAGCGAAAGTAAATACTTTATAAATCTTGCCTCAAAAAGCTGTTGTAGACAGACTCTCTGGTATGTCTAGTAACAGCCTATAACAGGAATGTAGATTCGCGATGCGTAAAGGTAAAGTATATAACTGTATGTACTGTAAGTCCAAAATGCAATACTTGTAAGTGTTATTATTATAAGATACTAATAATAATTAGATATGTCCCTCTAATCATTTCAAATAATTTTAAATAACTTTTGCAATGCCCATACTGAAAGGGTTACTAAGTTATAAGTGCAGACTGTCTATAACTAAGTTATAGACAATTGTCTAGCATAAGAAATGTTATATGTATGTATGTAACACTTAGTTGGGAAATAAAAGAATATGAATATGAATATTTGGCGTGGAAGCCTCGACTGCGTCTTGTGTCTCGCTGGTGAAAAGGGGCTGGTGGAATTAAATCGTGAATAGGTAGAATAGAATAGAATAATTTATTTGCTTTGGAATAGGGTACACTGAAGTTATTACAATTTTCAAAAGTTCGGCCTACTCAGCAATTAATAATAGCATGCAAATATACATTTAGCATTTAAACATAATTATTAATACATTGTCAGATAAAGCATTTCGTGCAATTCTTTCGCTCACTCTCTGAAATGATGACTGTAAAAACCTTTTCGGTGAAAAAAACCCGAATAACGCAGGAAAGCAGTTGACCAGCTGTAGCTCAAAACTACCGTGATATAATTATCTTTCGAATAAAATTAAAAAAAAAGATTTGAAATCGTCTGTCCGTTCGGGAGTTATGATTCCACACACAGACACACACAAAAACAAAAACAGACAAAGGGGTCGAACTTATAATACCCCTTTTTGACGTGACAACGTCTTAAATTAGGTTGTGGCTCGGAGTCACTCATGAAAAAGTGTAACGCCCGCTCACGTCTGTTACGATTAGTCAACGAACGAGAGAGAGGCCCGCCGGACCGGCGAATGCCTTGCGTCTCTCTCCCACTCAAACATGATCGGTCCGCCGCGCGCGCAGCACTAGAGAATTAGGCGCGTAGAAAAGACGTTTTTTCGTCAGGTGTCCTTTATTTCAAGACACAGCGAGGCATGCTTATATGCGGTATAATGTCGGATGGGGAAAAAGAGCTTACCAACAGCAATAATATACAACCAGCTTGGAGCGTATGTCTCCTTCACTTTATACTTAATGTCATTTCGGCCGTCATTCACTTTGAATTGGCCGTCTTATGCTTAAACAAACAACACTGCAGAGTTCTTTTGCCTATTATTTTTAGCAAAAGTTTCAGTGTTTGTAGGTACAAATTACTAAAATAAGTTATTACCTGATTTCCTTTCTTAGGAAGTATTCAAACGGTATTTTTTCAGAGGAGTGTACTCGTATGTGTTGTGATCGAGTAATATTAAGTACTTGAAATTTAATATTTGTAGTAAAATTTAAATTCCCAGGTTATTTGTAAGTAGATATACATTTACCTGACATTTAAATACCAAATTCATATTTCTAGAGAACATCATTTAATGCAAATAGTGACTTTGACAAACTTAGATATTATTTCATATGATACCTAATGAAAATTGATGCTAGTCTGATCCTTAACGCGTAGTATACTGATACATATATAACACATATAGACAAACGTACATTGCTTTAACAATGCAAGCTGTCTCTCTAGCGTAGGTAAAAAGAGTTATTTTTCACAATATTTTATGGCGATTAAGAGCGTGTATGTATTTAAGAAAATATCTAGCTATGACGATTTATCATTTCATCATCATCAGCCTATATACGTCCCACTGCTGGGCACAGGCCTCACCTCAACTATGAGGTGGTGCGAGCCATACTCCACCACGCTAGCTCAGTGCGGATTGGTGGAGGGGTGTGTGTAAGGTAAGTGACCAACCTTACTGTCAGATGTAATTAAGCCGCCCGAGGGCCTCCGACCAGGCTCAACTTCTAATATCTATCGATATTAACTGGGACCAACAGCTTAACGTGCCTTCCGAAGCACGGAGCTTGTAAATAGACGTCACTTTTATGGTCAGAATGGTCACCCATCCCAAACATGACCGCGTTGTAGGTTGCTTAACTTGTGGTGTCACTAATAAAGCGTTGCAACCACTGCGCCACAAGCACCTCTTTTATTATTATTTATCATTTACGATCTGAAATATACTTTTATTGTTAGTTTGCCCAGGCTCGTTATTTTTTAAAATTACAATTTCATTACTATATTTCTTTAGAGTTCTTTTATTCAACTGTAAAAGTAGACCTCTCTTCTCTTAACACTTCGGTCTGGCTAATTCAAGATATTTTAAAGTATAAGTGTGCCTACGCCGAAGCAATAACACCCCGTTGTCAATCAAACGAACATACCAGTCCCCAGTGTCTCACACCCTGATCTGATGTCAGTACTCGTTATTGCCTTTAGTATAATATTGTAGAAAAGTGTGTCACGGTCATAATAAGCCTGTGGAATATTCTGAGCTGCAATTTTCTTCAGTTTGCAGCGGTCAACTGCTCATTTTATTATCATCATTCTACGATTTACACACCCACAGTTCTAATAAAACAGCTAGCATTAGGATTGTCACTATATAGTTATGCGTAGCAGCCTTACCTTGTATGGAACTACACAAATAAGTATAGGTCGTGCAATTAAAGGCACTCGTTACTTTTTTTTAATCGGAGATTTTATTGCTTAACTGTATTCGAAAAAGTGTTATGTATTCATCAAAATACTAAACTTTGAATAACTACAAATTATTTTTGTAAAATTGGACTATTTCATTCATATTCTGTATGGATTAAAAAGTGTTTTTAATTATTAATAGGCTTAAATAGTAAGTTATTACGCAAACTCAAAGTAAAGCGGTTATAATGGCCTAAGAGACAATCCTTGAAATTCTAATTTGCATTTTCACTGATTATCGCTGGTAAGTGTAAATAAATTACCCGCTGAGCGTTCTGTCGAAAACATTCTTGTTGCCTGCGTTCGCACCAGTCAATCAGCACTAACTTCTTAAGTTAATGATTTAATTCTTAGTCTAATCTGCTGACTGACAAGAAAGATAGAGAATTTAAGTCTAGAACAGATGTTTAGTATTACCTTGTGAAGGAGGTTCCAAATTATTATTATTGGTGATCCAAAAATAAATGGTGATTAAAAAAATACTTACAAAGACAAGACAAATAATTTTAATATTGTTAATTTAAGCTTTTTTGCACAACAAAACTTTGTACAAAAGGTGGACTTAACGCCGTAGGGCATCCTTTACACACCTTTGTGCTAAGCAGAAATGATTAGTGATGATTAGATTACACTCGCACTTTGTGATTTCACCTGTCCGTCGGTTCGTAAATAACTAGTATTTTGTTACCTCTTAATATCACTTTACATCGCGGTTATAGAGGTATTTTGACACTTGCGTTCTATACTCCGGAATAGTTAGATATGACCCGGAAAAGGAACAATTTTCTTTTGTATAACAGAACTTAATACGATTCTCTTTCTAAAGTATGAACTTGAAGTTAAAGATCTCCTTTCAAACTTTCTTAGCTTTTATTTTAACAGAATTCACAGTTGGTTTCGATGAAGGATGGCAACGAAACCAACTACAAATTGCTTTGCTCCCAATTTCCGTTTTTCGTTCCGACTGCGGCCGATCCTTCGCCGAAGGTAAATTCATTTTTCAACGACGAGAACAGATTTGTAAGTGGTCAGAGTTTGTTTATTTTTAATCAATCTACGAATGTCCTACCTCAAAAAAGTTTGCTGTTCGATTTTCAAAGTTGTATAAACATACTTTTTTGGCTTTTGAGTCAAAGAATTCGAATACCTACGAGTATTTAGATACTGCCTTTATGTGTTGAAAGATCCGAAGTGACTGGACGTCAGGAAAACCACGTAGATATTTGGAGTGTTTTATTATTTCGTTGGTTAACAATACGTAGGACTTAGCGACGTGTCTTGCGGCGGTAAATGCACGCGCTTACAGTGCCGTTTATACACAAAAAACGAAATCGGGATTGGTTCGAGACTCAAAAGATATTTCAGCACGGTGAAAGTATCATGTAATCGTCCGAATTGCACCCAGAGATCGTGAGAGATTTGTTTATTTATTTAGAAAACCGACAGCTTACAACAACTTCACTTATAACACTGTACTAATAGATAAGTAAGCCAATACTAGGTTCTCCTTTTGCATACCATTAGTATTCAGTTGAGGGACTAGACAATTACATTAACAATGAAAACATTGTCCATTAATTTAAGGAAAGTAAACAATTTTCTTAAGAAAGACACCATTAAATTTCCATTAAAGAACAAAAAGAAAACATTGCAACTACCATACAGTATAATAACGATAATAGTACGCAAGAGTAACTAATAAAAATATTCTTACGCACTACAATATTCTCATAGCTTGCTTAAATAACAGTAATTAACGGTCTTGAAATATAGGGTACAGATTAACGCAATTAAATATTTTATAAGCGGCTCGAGAACAGGTCAAGTAAACTAGTACTCTTAATTACTAATACTCTTAGTTACTTAGTTGTTACATCCGTTAGAAGAACAAATAAGTTCTTTAATGTCTTAAAAAACAACTACTTACAGTACAAAACTTTATTCAATTATTATTAAGTTAATAAAACTTTATTTATCCTGAGAAATCAGAGCAGAATAGCTCTCGTCAGAGGTTTACATTACGTATGCCTTTTAGTTATTCAATCCATCCATAATTGGATTGTTAATTTATGCTTCTTACAAAACACACGTACATCAAATTAATTTCAGACCGAGCAAACAACATCTAGGCAATAGAATTGCAAATTCAAGTTAAACATTGTCAGCTCATTAACTTCAAATTGGACGTTGAATTTGTTATTAGGTTAGATTTGAGTTAGACACTGCCATTACTTTAAACTTTCGCGTTGCATTTTAACACTAACTATTGGTTTTCGACTAACTAGGTAGGTATTGAAAACGTCGACCAGTGAGAACCTAAATTCACATTAAAAATAGTTCGTGTTTAAACCCGATAACCTATAGTTAGTATTACTTCTTTAAGTTTGTATGAGACTTTTTAGGGTTTAATGCAAGATCATTATTGAAAAGTCTAGCGTTCTTTTGATCTCAGTACCTCTTGAAGTTAAGGAGATCTTCGTAGTTATCTAACGAGGCCATTAAACTAGTCTGACTATTATCAGGTAAGAACTTGCCTGTGTTATGAACTCGTTGCTTGAAATCTAAGCTCAGACTAACGCGTTCTGTTTGCTAACAAGACATCTTGAAAAGATGGAAAATTGCAGTGAAAACTGTGGTGACAAATAAGTTATATTTACGTCTAAAAGTATGGTTACATTTTGACTTCTTCACATATTTTATTTTATCTTAGCGGTGGATTAATGGGAAGATTAGCGCTATAATTCGCGCTCTTAGAAATACAGGAAATTCGAATATTGATACGATAGTATATATATATATATGTTATAGGCAAACTCCGAAGCTCCGGCGCTCCTAGGTTGGACTGGTCAATCCTCAGGTCAGACTGAATGACTTAGTCAAAGCCCAAACAAATGTAAATTTCCGGCCTTTGACTAAACAATTTTCGTCAAACCTGGGAGAGACTAATTTGGTCAGGCAAACGTCAAAACACAATTTTATTAAATCGGGGTTTGACGAGTCAAACTCCGATATAGTTATGAAGTGTCTTATCTTCGTATATTTGTGACATTTGCATACTTTTTATTTAAAGCTTTCAATGTGAGATCTCTACCACCATAACCACATTCCTGATGAGCACATTCAATCACATCGAATAACTCGTCATCCGTAACATAGTATTGTATATTTTTTGTATCTGACAATGGCTTAATCATTTTTTTTCGTCCCCAAAACAAACAACGTCGTAGCGTTTGAGACGGCGATACTGCAAAGACGTTTTCTTTTTAGCTACTTTAGCGGACTCTACCTCACTGATAATCTGCTCATACAACTGTTTGTTTTTTATGTGAAATGAACACTTATTTTTATTCAAATTAGAAATTTTCTCTTTAAACTTTACTTTTAAAGCTTCTTTATCCACGTTTTTAGTAACAACAACACCGTTTGATTCACTCATCTTCAATTTTACACAATTACACGCCCGCACGCTCAATGAATGAAAATGAAATGACAAAACAATCGGTCGGAACACCGCGAGAGACATTATGAACCTGTTTAAACATGTTCAGATCAACGTTTGACCGAGTTTTGCAGTCACTTCTAGGATTGACTAGGCCAAAACCGAAACACAATAATTTACTTTCGACGTTTGTCTGAAAAGTTAGGAGCTCCTGGGTTTGACTAAAAATACTTCAGGCAAAGGGCGAAATTGAAATGTATTTCGGGGATTGCCTGATGGCTTTGGCCAAACCCAGGATAAACCAGTCCTTCCGCGAAGAGACTGTGTATCGGACTTTGACTATAACATATATACAATATACTGTTGAATTTTATATCTGTAACACAAGTGCCTCAGGTACTTACCACGGAGATAACAGTGTTTCAACAGGGAGATAAGATTCAACAGTGGTATTACAAATAAACTTAACAGACCAGTACAACCAGAAATGTTCATGCACACAAATGTTTGTACAGTGCGGGGATCGAACCCACGACCTCTTGGTTAATAGTCAACTTCTTGTCCATGTGGTCGTCGTTACATAGTTAGATTTTGATCTCATACTGAAATACTAACAAATCAAACATTATTCACCGCGTTCGTTCACCCCATCTCTCCTTTTATTCGTATCCCCTACCTACGTTTCGTTTTGTACTTTAACAAGTTCACTTTATGCTTATGATTTACCTTCAAATTAAGCTAAAAGCTAGCTTCACCGAAATTCAACGAAAATGTGTTCGCTTCAAATCGTGCATCAGCAGTCAACCGAGCGAAGCTTCGTGTACTCAGGATGGAAGAGTGGATTTATGGGTTTCTTGGGCCAACGTATGTAAAAGATTTCCCTTGAGTTTGCTTATATTGTTTAGAACACGGACCGTTCGTTCCCCTCAAAAAGATTAGTAAAAAAAACAATATTTTTTTACCCATTAGACAAATGAAGGTAAGTACTCAAACCATTGACAGTCAAAGTAAATTGAGAATCTGTAATAAAACAGATAATTGGCATGATGACAGCTATCTTAAATATTTTCAAGGCCATGGCGTTTAAAAAACATAGCCCCTATGAAGTTAATATAACCAGTTTATTTCCAAAAAGCTGTCGAAACCAATTTTTAAACACACAAAACTCAATAAATATTCGGTCAATTGACTCCGATTTCTAATATATGACCGTGACGTCACGTTCATGTATTCCTATACAAAATCTATAGAGGCAGACCGTTTTGACAGACAATAAAAAGTATGTCAACGATTGGTGGTGTCGTCTAGCCAATAGCTAATGCCAGAATATTAGGGATGAATTATTTTGATTTTGTTAATACATTTTCAGTCAGTTGACATTTTTGCGTCAACTTTTGTTAAGTTTACTCGTAAAAAGAAATTCATAACTTGCCGCGGTAATGTTGCTTCTTTGAAATTATGTCATCTTTTTATAATTTTATAGTTCCAGATACTTTATAGTTTTATTGTGTAAGTATAGTTTTCCATATTTTAATGTTTTCAACAAAATTTTAATTGGTTTACTCTATGTATTATTTAAGCTGAGGAAACTTAATTGGTTTATGAGTAATTTAATTACCCATTTTGTTATGTAATGTTAAAACTGTATGTTTCCCAAAAAATAAAATAATTGATTGTCATGTATAAACGCGGCCTACGCGTAAGGAAAGCAGCAAAAGGTTTTGCCAATGTCTGTGTGACCGAGTGGTTTAGGCATTCGGCCCGGATTGATTTTTGCTACTGAAAAAAATATATCTTTATATTGGGACCTGAGAAATTCTGTTTTCAGAGTATTGCTTATGCATAAAGAGCTTAACCACGTTTGTTAACGTAATGTATCGATATTTGAATTCTGAAGGACACAAAAAAAATCAAACTTTTATCCAGAAATAATTTCATAAACTTATTGTCAATCGGACCCTGTTAAATGATTAACGATTCTAAAATATGCAGATTACATCGTAACCCTTTCTGAACAATGAGGCAATGGACTAATAAGTGAACAAAAGCTCAAAATGAATTTTTGGTACAATAGATACAAGATACCCCATGCAACTACTATACATGCAATTATTGTTATTTGTGATTACATTTTTGTAAAACCTTTATCACGAGTTTACATTTGTTTCAAGTTTGTGCAAATAAACCGTTTTCTGTGAATATTTTTATCTAGATATACGATCTAGCATCTATTTAGACAGATAAATCTAGTAACGGTATTGTCAAGAAATATTTATAGATATGATGGATTAATAATGACAAGTGTTTATATTTATAAGAAAAAAATATAAAACAGTATTTGAATCTTCTTTTTAATTTTTATTTTATTCGAAAGTTACGCCAACAGTACTCATAAACACACATTACATACTTATTTCAATATAATCTAGGGTTAGAAATTCTATTTGTACAGTGATTCGTGAAATATGACTATTTACTTATTAAGTTCCTCTCATAATTAATAAACTAATTATTACTATTATAGAGGTAAATTGACGATAATAATATAAATTACGATTAATAATAGTCCTTCTGGCCGATTTCGACCACGGCGGCCAATCTAAACAGTGATCAGCCAACTACGCAGGAGATATTATAGTGCACAAGTGTGAGCGCAATACACAGGTGGACTCACTGTTCCATCACTCTCAAAGTTCGGTGAGACGGCATCCGACATGACCGGAGAGAGATCAGGCGCAGGACCAACGGCTTAACGTGCTTTCCGAGGCACGGGGGTGTAACACCGCCAACTTCCCGACTCCGAGCTGTTTTTGAGAAATTCAGGACAGAAAATTTCGGAAGCAATTTTTGGCTCGACCTGGGATTCGAACCCAGGACCTCTTGGATGTAAGGCAGAAACTTTGCCACTACACGAACGAGGCAGTCATACAATAAAAACATTAGCACGTACATAAATTGCGTATCCTATCTTTTTTTATAGGTATCCGTTAGGCTTCAGACGAGCAGCGTAAATGATTGACATGAGTCCAAGACAAATAGCTACTATTGCGACTATGTGAGTGGCTGAACCAAACAATCAGTAAATTGCAAACCATTTAGTTCTGAAACTTTTAAATAGAATTCCACAGTGAACTGTATGGAAATCTAATTGTGTAGTCGACTCACAAAGTTTAACAGGCATTCAGTACAATGCATTGAATGTATAATTGTGTAAAACTTCAAAAGTACAATATACCAGTTGCTGATAATTAAATAAATTGTATTTGGTTCTGCTCGAATTACAGAGAGTTATAGGTTTTTTGTATCGTTTTAACTTACATAACTATTAAGAAAGTATGTGTTTATCTACAATCCATGAGTCTACTCTTAAAACTTCAATCTACACACGCACAAATATCAGCCTTTATACGTCCCACAGCTGGGCACAGGCCTTACCTCAACCATGAGGTGGTCCGAGCTATACTCCACCACGCGAGCTCGGGCCCGCGGAGCGACGGGCGTGGAGGGTTGTTTGTAAGGTAAGTTACCAACCATATTGACTAATGTTATTAAGCCTCTTATTAAGGACCTCTCATTAGGGTTAACGACTACGAGTAATATCTGTCGATATTAACCGGGACTAACAGCTTAACGTGCCTACCGAAGCACGTAGATGCTTGTAAATAGACGTGACTTATATAGTATGAATGGTCACCCATCCCAAACATGACCGCGCCATAGGTTGCTTAAGTTTTGGTATCACTACCAAAGCGCTGCAACCCTCTGCGCCACAAGCACTTCAATCAAAGCCTTACCAAACATGATTACGGTAGTAGTAAAAGCCTTTCAAATATATGTCTTCATAACGTTATGCCATTAGTGTCATCATTAACTTCAAAATGATTGACTTATATTTAGAATAGTTTTCAACACTGTCCTAATTATTTAAAATAGAGCTGTTAGCTTGCTTACAGTCCGTACGCAGAAGTTAAGCTCCATCACTTAACATGGGACCAGTAAATAGATCCGACCATTGGTTACTCGCTAAGCTGTGACAGTGAGAGATCTTGTAGATTACTCCTACAATGGTGTTAGGGATACACCTTTTGGACCTTAAATCTCTCATTAGCAGTGGATAACAAGGGATACGCAGGCGACGGTACCTTGGAGGTTTTTATTTGCTCAGAAATTGACTTGTAAAGTTGCCGTATAATGTCAAGTAAGACTTGCCATTTTTCCTGGTCTAAAAATAATGTTTTCTATTTTGAGACTTCTCATAGCGGTCTCTGCCATTGTATTTTATTTATTATTTCGTTTTTCCTCGTAACTTACATAAGAGGGTACTCATTACGTTATAAACGTGTGGGCATGTTCAATAACTAAATAAATTAATTAAATAATGAATATTTTACAACAATCACACCAATTTTCTAGTCCCAAATTAAGCTACGAGGCTTGTGTTATGGGTGCTAGACAACGGATAAACATACTTAAATACTTTTTTTTTGTAAATAAATACATATTATACATAGAAAACACCCAGACCAGTACAAACACACATGTTGCACACTTATGCTTGTACTGTGCGGGGATCGAACCCGTGACCCTCGGTTTTAGAAGTCCGACATGTGGACAACTGCACCAAGCGGTCGTCAAACTATGTCATTTAAACACCCGTATCACTCCGAAGAAAACAATTAATGTTAAATATGTTCCTCCAGCTCATGAGTTTTGTTACATTTGTTCTCGAACAAAATCCTCCTTATGATAAGTGTATGTAGCACAGCAGAAATAATACGTGTAGTTTTTATTTAAATAAAAAATCTTTATGTTCTCATCACAAACATACATTTACAGTTGGACAACATTTGATGTACAAATGTTTGTGTGAGACTGGTGCCCATACTAGGTATAAATTAACTGTGTTACCTTACTAATGGCTACAACTTTATTTATTTATTTATTTTAGAAAACCAACAGCAACAATATCTTAGGCTAATTTGTTAAGTACTAGTTTATAAGTAGGCCAATTCTAGGTTTTCCTTAAATAAGAAATAGCGTAAAGCTGTGAGACTAATGTTTAACAAAATCATTAAATTTCATTGAAAGATATCAAACTCATCAAAAATTTGAAACACGAAACAAGCACCCACACCAGAACGAGATGACTTCTTTCGACAATAGGTGTTTGTGATAATTTTACCGCGTATTATTTAACCATCCTCCTATCCCATCACGCTTTTCTGCTGCAAGGGCACAACAAACATTCGCGAGAGGTAGGTATGTAGGTGTTGTATAGTGTAATAGGTAGGTAATACTAGAGGTACATAGTATGTCTATAGCAGCACGAGATTAAAAGTAAGTGATCCAAATAATACAGGTAACTATCCACATCGCAATACTCAATAATAACTTACACGAGGTACTATACTACTGATAATAAATTAATATAATGCAACTGATAATTATCTAGAACGTTCTATAAGAGATTTTATTGTGTGAATTTTGAAAGCGTGCTATGATAAACCAAATAGTTCTAAATTATTAAATTTAGTGTTATAGGTATGTGCTATGCGCGTGAGAATGTTATTTTTAGCGTAATTAGAGGGGTGTCGAGGTGTGTGTAGCAGAGGAGTGGGATAAACTGTACTTTAAGGGACGCTGGTCTGGCGGTTCGTAATTTTTTGTCAGAAACTACATGATGCAAGAAGTCTTTTGGTGAAGTCGTTTTTTGAAGCAACCTTGTAGTTTTCGAGAAATAAATTATTAAAAATCGCAAAATTAGACCAAAATTCGACTATTTTACGTCACCATGACTGACTACCAACCTTAAAAAAACTATACGATCTGACAGTTGCGTTTCGTTACGTGAAAGTTGATTCTACACAGTCAATTTGGACACAAGTTTTGGGGTCTTTTAAGGATATTTATGTTGCAAATACATTTTACATGTAAAATGTTATGTATTTACGTGTAATTTATTGAAAAGATTAATAATTAAATTAAATTTTCAATGAAATATCGTGTTTCTACTGTGCAAGAACGAAACTCAACGACGCCATTTTGTCGGAAGGCTCCAGTTTGCCAAAGTCCTGTAGGTCTTGTGATAGGTTAGAAATTTAAGGCGAGCGCGAAGCGCAGCGGAGCGTGAGCCTTGAATTTCGTGGTTATTTTTTTTTTAACAGACAACAGTAATCTCTTTATTATACTCCTGAAAGGGGATAAGCAATTTTGTAGGGAATAGGCAAGTATTCACTCTCCACTACCCACTTTTCCCTCCCCCCCCCAAGGGGTAAAACTTCCCCCTCTCTATCCCCTTTCCCCCCACCCCTTAATTAGATGATCTAAAACTAAATTTTAACACTTTTTATTACAGTCATAACCTCAAACTTCAATCATAAATATTTCAGAAACCAAGAGCTTGCTTCAAGAGGGGGGGTAACCCACTTCCCCCCACCCCTCCCCCTCACCCCCTCCCCCCCTTCCTCGCGTCCTTTAATGTACAGTTTTACCGAGGAGTGTGGCGAGTACGACGCCTTGGAGTACAAAGCGCAATACCAGCCACCAAGTCCACACAGTCCAAGTTACCATTTATACGTAATATCAAACAAAAGACACATATCCAACATATCTCTCCTCACTTCAAGAGTCAAAAGATTATGGTGACGACAGCTACTGAGGTAGGAGTCTGTCGAAATGCGCAAACGATAATTAAGATGATTAGTAAACTTTCTCTGAACACGTTCAATAGCATCTTTATATACTTTATATTGTGGCGACCAAATAGAATAATCTAATCTAAAATCTAAATCTAATACACTGCGAACATATGCGAAGTAAACTGATCTGATGGCCGAGACATCTTTAAAAGGCCTACAAGAACGCAGAATAAAGCCCAGATTCCTGAAGGCCTTGTTCACGATGCAATCGACGTGGGCAGATAGAGACAATTTACTATCCAGCCAGAATAACACCAAGATCACGGACCTCATTAACACGCGTTAAAGTGCTATTATTAAAAGCATATGGGAAGTTTATAGGATTAGGTTTCCGAGTAAATGTGATGGACTGACACTTGTTTATGTTAATAGTAATTTTATTCTTGGCGTAGTATTCGTTCAGCTTGTCCAGATCTGATTGAAGAGATTCGCAATCACGAATTTAGAACGCGAAGTGCCAATGAATTCTTAAATAGTGACACCAAATTACACACCCAAACATTCACACCTAGTTCTACATATTGCTTCAATTTTTCAATATCAAATTTAACAAGCTCAAAGTATATTCTGAAATATAGATAATGTGATTTTCATTCTGAGTGGTCTTTTTTACTAGTCATATCGTTCTTATCTGAAGTGCCACAATTTTTTAACTTCGCCATAGCATAACTACATTTGCTACTAAACGAGTATATATATATAGTACACATCAACGACATTTACCCACAATAAATAAGCCAGCGTTGCGAAGGAGCATGGAGACAGAGGTAATATTTCACGACGTCACTTCTACGTAAGCTAAACGCGCGTAATCTGTATTATTACCTATTACGCCTGACACTTTATGATAAGGCACCGGCGATATGTAAAGTAACAATGTGAAGATGACATAGTTATTGAACATGCCCACATAGCTTCTTTATTCTACCCGTGCAGGCTTATTCCAAATCTTAATCTTCTATGTAAATAAAAATGAATCGCCGAAATCTATAATACCTACTTGCATAACTAAAGATCGACTCCACTAAATTGGATGATTCTTTTTTGTATGTGTTCCTTAATATTAGGAAAATAAATATATTACTACTAGCTGACCCGATAAATGTTGTTTTGCCATTTAAATGTTAAGGGTGGACCCTTATCACTAAGGGGTATGAAAAATAGATGTTGGCCGATTCTCAGACCTACTAAGCATGCACACAAAAATTCATGAGAATCTTTGAAGCCGTTTCGGAGGAGTACGGGAACGAACATTGTGACAAGAGAATTTTATATATATAGATTATAAATATTATTTTTTACGACTGAGGGGTCTTCTAGTGAATTTAATTTAAAAACTAGATTTTAATTCCAATCACAACCATTTACCCAAAGGTACTACGGCGTTAAGTCCACCTTTTGTACAAAGTTTTGTTGTGCAATAAAGCTTAAATAAATGAACCATTAAGCGGATACGCCTTGTACAATTACAATTTTTTTCTATTTTTTTTTAAATGATTTCTCATTATAAGTGAACGCAACGGTAAGATTCCATTAAAATCGCGTCACGATAATGATCACGTACGACGGGAGAGTTCCGACACGTGCATTAGGCGGATATTAAACTTGTACAGCGTGGGACTGTGAATAAATATCGCTATGTCGCGTAGCGTCATTTTCATATCCGGAATTCAAAAGAGAGTCGTTGTCTATGAGTAAGAAAGGCAGAAGGAATCCCGAAAGTAGCGCGACGCTTTGTGGAACTGTGTTTAAGTAACATCGTACTATAATTGTGTAGTTATTACACAACATCATTAAATAGTTTTAAAAATATCAAATCGTAGAACAACGTATATTTATAACTTCATTTTCATGCTACGTTTTCCACGCAGTAGGTAGGCCATGTTTATTTATTCATCAAAACATTACATGCAAAAAGTAACCTCAGTTTTTAACCGTCTAGTACGATTCGAACCCGTTATATGTAAACCTATTATGATGACAGCAGTTCAAGAACCTTGTGTAGCTTTTTTCCAGTGTATTTTTCTTCTAATATGAATGGAGGAGCTGCTTCTCTGTCATCAGCTAATCTGTTAGTACCTATAGCGCCAAAGATTAGAAATGCTAGTGTTTTTTTACCTTGATGCCTACATCATTTTTGCATTCAATTCGGTTTTCGCATTCAAAAATGCTCTGGTTGTTGGAAAAGTGCCTTAGACCAAGCTACTCAAAAACAGCAGCAGCAGTAGGTAGGCTGAGCACGAGGTTGAACATGTAATAGTTGGTGGCGGTGTGCATGGCGGGGTGGCGCACGATGACAGCGCACACGGCGGCGTTGCCCGCTACCCCCATCAGGAAGATCACCAGCAGCACCGCCGTAAAGGGCACCATCTCCTGCAGCAACAGCCGGGGGGACCCATCAAGACGCAAACCATATTTGCTGAGCTGCAGCCCAAGCAGCCAAGTATCTTGAATGCTGCAGGCTAGGGTTATAAGGCACTTACAACTTTGTTTTTTATTCCTCAAATCACCATCCAGTTTGACTAACGACAGACTAAAGCTAGACAGCTGAAATAATTGGTTCTGTCAATCATCAGGGGCTCGACGTAGTATTTGCATTACGTATACCTTTAGCAAAAATTTTGTTTAACCTACGAAGTGACCAAGAATACCATGGTAGTGAGTGGCACGACCTAAGTATATCCCTATCGACCATCACCTTGTTAGAGCGGTTCCAAGACCAAGTAAACCTATAGACTACTCACCAAAGAGCAGCAGCAGCAGGTCGCTAAGTGCCAGGCTGAACAGGTAGTAGTTGGTGGCGGTGTGCATGGCGGGGTGGCGCACGATGACGGCGCACACGGCGGCGTTGCCCGCCACCCCCGTGAGGAAGATCACCAGCAGCACCGCCGTCAGCGGGACTATCTCCTGCAACGGCAGCCGAGGGGGACCCATCATCACGCGCAGCATCTCCGCCTCGCTGCAGTCGAAGATGCTGAGGTTCGTGCACCGGTGGTAGAACTGCTCTTGGGTCTCGTTTGGACGAAGGTAGGACTCTTCAACTTCCATTTTTGTGGTTAAATGGTCGTATTCAGCTCAAAGTTTAGAAGACAATTCGATTGCTAAAAGCTGGCCTAGTACTCGTTATTCTTTATCATTTTAAAACTTTGTTTATTTGGGTATCCATATCACGTAGTCTGTTAATTTTTTACACTATTGGTGTCTCGAGCAACAAGTATTATAAAATCGTCATTTATTTACCATTTAAAACTTTCCAAAGCTTTCAAGTATAACATTACATTTTTGCAATGCAAATATACTTTAAAATTATTTATGTGAAGTTTATTATTCGTAAACAAAAACCTTGAGAATGTCTTTGAATATTTGTTGGACTTTGAAGTTCACTTTTAAAACGATTTTCTTTTAAACTTCACTAACTTCCTAACTTGATACACAAATTTGCATGAAATTTAAAATTTAAACACACTTTCCTATTCAGTGCGCTTTTGTAAAGTTCACGTACTTAACACATTCACTAGAAGCATTTCAAAAAGCAAAAAGTCTAGCTACAGATCTCTCCGTGCTACGTCGTAGTCTCGTAATAAGTTCGTAGCATCTACGGCGTAGCAGCGCTACGACCGGCGCACTCCGTAGCTACAGGGGCACTGACGGAGTCTCCTGGCTCAGTGTTTACATGGAGTGTACGCACCTATAATGTTAACACTGCTGTTTCTTATGCACTTTTACTAAGAGCGATTTTGCAACAAAATTTGATAGCCGAATGCGCTGTCGTCTGTAATGTTTTATATTCAGTTTATTCTTTTGAGCTTTATGTATTTATTTTAGCTTTATTGCACAAATAAACTATGTACAAAAGGTGGACTTCACACCGTAGGGCATTCTCTACCAGTCATACCTTGGGGCTAAGCAGGATTTATAAGTGGGCGGTGCGACAAAATCAATAATAAACTAATATGTCACATGAGATTAAATATAAAATATATAAGCTTTAGTATTAAGAATCACTAAACTAAAGTTTGTGTTATGCATTAGTTTTATGTTCCACTGTTTGTTTTTATGATACATCTTCTCTATATATATAAAATTCTCGTGTCACAACGTTTGTTCCCATACTCCTCCGAAACGGCTTGACCGATTCTAATGAAATTTTGTGAGCATATTCAGTAGGTCTGAGAATCGGCTAACATCAATTTTCATACCCCTTAGTGATAAGGGTTGTCCACCCTTAATATTTATATGGCAAAACAACGTTTGCCGGGACAGCTAGTTTACTATAAAATTGATTGACGTTTATTCTGGCTGTCGAGTTTTTACAGAGTTGTGTGAATGCTCATTGTATTTATGAAACGGGGAAGTATAATTTTTTAATACCAGTAGGTGGCATGATCTAGGAATGCATAGGAATAATTTTAGAATGTTATTAATAATAGTCATCCTTTCCGATTTCGATCACAGCGGCCAATCTCAATAGAGATCAGCCAACTACGCCGGAAACATTATAGTGCACAAGTGTAAGCGCAATACACAGGTGCACTCACTGTTCCAACACTCGCAAAGTTCGGTGAGATGCCAATCCGACATGACTGGAGAGAGATCCGGCGCAGTACCAACGCGTTTTCCGTGGCACGGGGGTGTAACACCGCTAACTTCTTGACTTCGAGCTGTTTTTGAGAAGTTCATGACAGAAAATCTCAGAAACAATTTTTGTCTCTGGGATTTGAACTCAGTACCTCTCGTATGTTCGATCTTTGCCACTGCACCAACGAGGCAGTCAATATAACATAGAATATTATTAATATACTACGTAAATGAACGGCATAACTCATACCTATATTTGTACCGTTACCAATAAAATTGAGTCATCATTTACAACGACTGCTGGCCCAGCAATAGGGGTGGTGCCAGAATCGGAGCTTTAAATTAAAAACTCGAAAGGGCACTTTGACCCGACGTTTATTTATGAATTTGATACACGTCCACAAAGGGTATTAAAATTTCAGAGTTGCTATAAATTTTCAGCCTTTGTATTTTTTCATCTGAATTAAAAAAACTGCTTTAAAAGCGGATAACAAAGGCATATAAATAGTTAGTGACTGTAAAATGTGTACGTGTAGGCAAACATCATGAATTATTCCTTAGAAAATCTGTTAAAATTAGAATTCCCTTGGGAATATTCCTTAGCTAAAGCAAAATCACTTCAGAGTCCTTATTAAGTATGAATAATAAAGAAGTTATTATGAGTAACTTCTATCCAACAAAGAAAAAAAATATTATTTTTTCCGTAACACAGGGTTCGCCTGCGCTCCATTAACTAATTATGATAATTTTGTAAAATTGAAGCTATTTTTGTAATGTAAACATGCTTTGAATAAAAATAACCATCCATGTTGCAAACTTATAACAAAATGAGCTCGTCTTGAAATCCGGATGGCGTCAAAAATAATAGGCTTGTTTCCACTATGAAAGAAATATTCAAAAACTGATTTTCTCTAAAATAATTCATAATTTCAGATGCCTTTACACTAATATTTTTCTGCAGTTCGTATTATTTGATTTTTAATTGGAATTCGAATGATAATTAGTCACTCAGTCGGCATTGCACGCGATGACGTCAAAGTGTGTTATTCCCATACAAACTCTATGAAGAAAAGCGTTTTGACAGTTGATAAAAAGTACGTCAACGATTGGTGGTGTCAACTACCGTATTGTATGAAACTGAAGGTACGCTGTAAGATTGGTTTGAAATTTAAGATGTTTAATAACTTTTATGACAGTCTCCTTAGGACATTATAGTCTGTAAAATGGACAATGCCTGAACGAGATTATTATTATAATTTTGATATTATTTGATTTTTAACTATCTATTATACCTCTACATATGCGTATTTTACTACAAATATTCTCCGGTAAAGTCCACGCCGGTATGCATGAAGGGACGTGATGGGGTGACCTATAATATCATATATATACATATATATATATATATATATATATATATATTGATTACATAAAATACTAACTAATTAAAATTAACTATACAAAAAAAAAAAAAGCAGAATCAAAGTGGTTCAACTTGCAGACCCACAGACCTATTCGATTATTCATGTAAGCTGAGTACAGCTACAACCTATTTTAAAGATCTGCAGCTTGTAACTTGCACACTTTTGTGTATTCTGGCGTTATAAATGATTAATTATGTATATAATTTTATGAGAAGAAGCAAATGAATATGAATAGATGCCCATTGCCCATGTATGTAATATTTAAAAGTAATCCACTTAACTAAAAGGTACTGTAGATCCACGTTATGTAAAGCTGTGAACTTTGTGTTTTATGTTTTTAAGATATAGTTTACTTCATCCTAAAGAATTATCTCTTATTATTATTTAAAACTTTATTGCACAAGAAATGTACAAAGGTTGGACTTAATGCTAGAAGCATTTTCTGCCAGTCAACCTCAAGGTCATGCAGAAAGAAGGCAATGGGTAACTCTTCGTTTTTAATTACACCCTTAAGGCTGTTGACCAATTGGTCATTAGTATTAACCCTAATATGAGGTTAAGTTATTATTTTGTCAACGAGTATTGGCAATTAAGTTTTACTCAGCGATATTTAATAAAATACTGCTTAGAAATGTAAAAGTATTTTCACGGTCAGTAAAGAGCGACTTAAGCCTGTAACGACCATAAATCCAGAAAGCGTATCTATGTGTCTTAGTTTACATGTATTATTTACGATTTGCTCTCCAATACAGCTTCATTACTCTCTAAGCCGTTGACCGTTGTAGGGTATGTAGGCATCCCTGTCCCTCTTACCAGTTTTATCGTGCGAGCGAACGCGAGGGATTGACCCGAAAATACAAACCACTCGTTTGGGAGTACGGCCCCAGCATTCGACCTACGCAAATTCTCTACCTTTTGTTTATTTTATTTTAGTACTATTGATTGATTTTGGATTGCAAAAGCTTAGCGTTTCCATATTAATAAAAACTAAATAAAATTTACCACAAACAAATAATTAATTTATAAGACATTCAAAGAATAATCAAAAAACAAAAAAATCTATGGTTATTAATAGTATTTAAAATAATATTTTAGCATTAGTCAGTACATGCACCATGCTAAGGTGATACACGTACTGGCAGGCAAATAGGAGGCAGGAGTGCGTGGGCCCGCATCCTGCGCCCCAGGGATGTGCACCTCTTGCGCATGGTTGTGTAGAAGCAATCCACGCACGCTTCAGCGAACATCCCCGAGGCGCTACAGAAGCGTGGCAGCTCTAACGGCACCCTGAACGCATTTTGTATTTACGCGTAGGGCGCTGTACTGCTTCTGCGTATACTTCACCCAGAGACTGCTCGTGTAGAAGGACGTCCAAAATGCCCTCAATAAATAATGATTGGTGATTGGCGGAAGTAAAAGAACATTTTGAACGGTAAAACTCAATTTAACTCCGCTACCGCTTAGCTTTACATATTGTCAGTTTTGTGTTTTATAAATTAAAGCAAATATATATATTATTATTTCAACCTCATATTATTATTTCAACGTTTATCAAAATCTGTATATAGCTCATGTTTGTACAGGATTGATTGAAAATAACAAAGGCATTATTCATTGGATTGTTTCTACGAATCAACATTGAACATGTTTTGTATATTATTGTAGATCGGAACCTTTATTTGAAATCGTAAAACAATGGCGGGAATCCCTCCCATCTTTATTGTTGGATCGAAACGGACTCAAACAGCGACACGTTCGTAATTCAAATAAAATGGAGATAAATCACTTAGGCTAAATAGCAGGCTTCCGCAGTCAAATCGATTCTTTGCCATTTTATTTCAAGGAAATGTCACCTTGACAGTGCGTACCGAGTATCTTCTCTATATACCTATTATTTGTGTAACAGCATTCCTTTCCTACCAGCCTGTGTCGCGGTGCTAGGGTGTAAAAAAGAAGTACTGTTGTTAAAGATCTCGGCGAGTAGACTGGGCCAAAACTCTAACATTTGTTCGAACTTGAACGCGGGCAAAGTTGCGGGCGGCCGCTAGTAGGTACGTAGTTTTTCTATACTGTACTAGCGGACCCCCAAACATTGTCCTGCCCGCTGTTTATTTTTAACTTTTACACCGTAAGAACCAGCCCTGTACTTTAAGGAACATCATAAAAAAAGAATTGGTCAAATTAGTCCAGGCGCTCTAGAGTTATGCGCTTACCAACACATTTTGCGGTTCATTTTTATATTATAGATTAGTACAGGTGGATACGTACTGTTTCTATAAACATAAGTAATATTGGTTGGTTTTATTTTGCATTTTGTACTACCTAGTACATAATGCAAAACAAAACCTTATTTGCAATAAATCCATTTTTTTTTGAATTGCAACTTTTCATATTTTTGAAAAAAATGTTATTCTTCAAAAGTTCTCCAATTTAGAAAATAGTAACACGAATGTTGTGATTTTTAGAATAAGTATTATGTCTTTTAGATTTTTTATTGATTATTGTATTTAAATTTATTAGATAATTTATTGAGTTTATTTTTAATTAATTATTCGTACTGTTTCGATATTTGGGTCATTTGATTTTTATCAGTAATTTTACATATTTTGTTGTATTTTAAATTATAAGTAAAATAATAAGTTTCTAACTGACTCTGTAGTACGAGCTTGATTCTGATTGGTTGGCGAACAGCCAATCGGAATCAAGCACGGTGGGAGGGATGTTGAGTGGTGACATGGTTCCGACAACACTTTCTCGAGTCATTCTAGTCGGTGGCACGAAGCGAGCACTAGCTCTGGACGAATACGTTATTGTAATTGTTGTAAGCAAGACAGTGTTATACGAATAAAGTGCTGTGTAAATATCAGTGGAGTTTTTAATTTACGAAAACTCAGAAGTGGAACGTGACCTGCTGTCCTGTCCAAAAAAAACGTAAGTTGAAATACTTTATTTCTAAACAATAAAAAGATAGCTATACGATTTCACCCTTGCTATGCCTTTTATAAACTTGAAATGAATTTTAACAGTGTTACCAAGAGCATTTGGTTGGGGCTACTCCCTAATAATGTAACTTGTAAACATATCGCAATTTCTATAAAATAATGAGGCCTACACTAGCACTGACAGCAGCTTGAATAATATCTGGTCAAGGCCACTCTTTGATGGTACTATTCTAGTAAATGCAAAGAAACTCTGAACTCATCGCGCAATCTATGTGGTCAAGGCTACTCCTTGATAATAGTTCGCGATGAATTCCTGAGACCTCTGAGCTGGTGTACTTTTTTTTTATTGTTGGATATTATTATTGTTGGACTTGCGTGAGTATTATTCGAACAGGGCGACTCTCTGTTAATACTACTCATGTTGAGAATGATTTATCATGCGGTCCATTCGGTCGAGGCTACTCCTTGATAATGTTGACCTTTGATAAACTATCCAACAAGCTGTCTGTAGAAGAAAGATATTAAGTAAAAATTGCATATGAATAAAAGGCATAGTATGGAAAAAAATACATTTAAAATAAATTGTGATGTTCTTTATTACTAGTAAAATAACGGCCATGTGTGCTGTTATGGAGCTATGTATGTTCCACAACTAGCTAAACGGCCATGTGTGCTGTTATGGAGCTATGTATGTTCCACCATAACTAGTTAAACGGCCATGTGTGCTGTTATGGAGCTATGTATGTTCCACCATAACTAGTTAAACGGCCATGTGTGCTGTTATGGAGCTATGTATGTTCCACAAACGGCCATATGTGCTGTTATGGAGCTATTTATGTTCCACAAACGGCCATGTGTGCTGTTCAGGAGCTATGTATTTTCCACAAACGGCCATGTGTGCTGTTCAGGAGCTATCTATGTTCCACCATAACTAGTTAAACGGCCATGTGTGCTGTTATGGAGCTATGTATGTTCCACCATAACTAGTTAAACGGCCATGTGTGCTGTTATGGAGCTATGTATGTTCCACAACAACTAGTTAAACGGCCATGTGTGCTGTTCAGGAGCTATGTATGTTCCACCATAACTACTTAAACGGCCATGTGTGCTGTTAAGGAGCTATGTATGTTCCAAATACTGATAAAAGGCCATGTGTGCCTGTATGGATCTATGTATGATCCAAAAACGAGTAAGAAGCAACGTGTGCTACAAAATATATTAAAATGTGACATGTATTTTTTTATACGTACATTGTAGCATGTAAAATGGTCGGATAGCTTCCGGTCGAGGCAACTCTTCGACAGCGCTATGCCGATATTATCGTATCAGGTTCATCATTAGATATATTTGGTCAAGGCTAAAATTTGATAATATATTATGATGGCCCCGACTATGAAACTGAATTTTAACCATTAAGTCGCTAGGATTTAGTGTGTGCATTACTTACACTGAAATACGTGTAAGATTGCCCTTGTGATACTTGGGGTGTGTGATGGCGCTTGGTTGAAGCAAGTCTTCAACAGTGCTATGCATGCCTTCGTATCGGATTGTCGCTGGATACTGGTCAAGGCTACACCTTGATAGTGTTCTGTGATAGTCCTGGTACGTTGTTACGGTCCAAATCTTAGAGGCGCTTATTATTTACAAGGCTGAATGCGCCTTTAGATTTACAAGGCTAGATGCGCCCTTAGGTTTACAAGGCTAGATGCGCCTTTAGGTTTACAAGGCTGAATGCGCCTTCAAGTTTACTAGGCTAGATGCGCCTTCAAGTTTACAAGGCTAGATGCGCCTTTAGGTTCACATGGCTAGATTCGCCTTTAGGTTAACAAGGTTATATGCACCTATATAACATCTATGAGTCATGAGATCATATTTATTTTACATAATCAAAAGTATATTGATTATCTTTCTTTTTGCGAGGTTACCATGAGAGAAGACGGCGGTAGAGGTCACCGCTGCTAAAAAGCGAAGAACTAATTCACCTTTGTCGTGGACTGTGGAAGAAATCAATCCAGCGCCGAGCTCCAATGACAGGTCAGATCTAAGAAATGGGTCGCTTATTGAAACTGATGACATGACGCAGGTTCCATCATCAAGTTTATTTTAGTCTTGACGATGTCATAAAACTTTTATCATTAATTAAAAACAGTGTTAAACAAGAATCTAACTGTTTGGGCAATAACCAATTAAATTATGTTATACCGGAGTTCGACCCCTTTAGTAAAACTCAAAAGTGTTGAAGGATGGATAAGGAAGGTCAATGAATGTGCCAGCATCTATGATTAGGACGAGAGGTAAACCGTACATTTTGCTTTGTAAAATTTTGTGGGATTAGCTAAAAATGGTACAGCGGCTTTACCGTCTGTAAACTACAATTAGAGTGAATGGTAAATAAAACTTAAGTGAGCACTCCCAAACGAGTAAAACTACGGTCGACTTCTCGAGGAAATGCTGGCACGTACTTCAAAGAACGAAAGCTTTAAAGAGTATTTGTACGATAAACTTACTAACTTTATTAGATGTGAAAGTATGTGGGAAAAAGGCAGTGGTCTGCGTTATCCACTGCATAAATGATAAATCAGTTGGGAATCAAATGGCGCACAGGCTCTAAATTGCGCGGAGCCGGAGGATCTTCTGAACTTTCTTAGCTCTCAACGTCCTTCAGACAATATCCTTGTCAAAAACGTATCGAAAATATTGCTTCTTACACTCCTACCTCGAATGATAGCACTGGTAACGTACCAATTTGTTTTAACTGTAAAAGTAGAGGCCATACTTACATAAAATACCCAAATCCACTGATCAAATGTCAAACGTGCCATTGAGTGGGACATGTTGAAGCCACTTGTAGATTTCCAACAATAACACTGCGACAATTGTGTCAGACACTCTTAAAACACTGGCTATTTCCACGCACATCAATAGTAATGATAAATTCTTTAGGAAAGACCAATGGTTAATAATTGAATTAATGACCAGATATTCTCGCTTATATAGATTTTGGCAACAAGTGCAGTTTGATTTGAGTATCTGATACAAAAATCCTGAACTTAAAAAATCTTTGGACAATTTGCCCGCGTTGAAGGGTTTAGGAATTCAGCAGTTGTACTTCTCTACAAAAGTGCAATCTCTTTGAAACTTGATGAGGTAAACGCTATTCTGATGTCGTCACGTATTGCGCGTTGGTGGCTAGAGATAAGTGAATTCACTTTTGATATAGAGTAAAGATCAGGAACTCATATGACTCACGTTGACGCTTGAGTAGGAATCCTTATCTTTCTGAACTATATTAAAAAAGGAACACTGGCTATTGTCATTTCAAATCGCGGAGCCAGACATATCGCGAATAGTGAAAATCCTTAGGCCTAATAACAATGAGGAACTAAAAGGTATTAAGAAGCATTTTGTGATCAAGTACAAAAAAAAGTAAGAGAAAAATTGTGCCTCGTTGGGCCCCGTGGTGCGCGTTTTTAAATTGTCTATCCAATCATGATGACGTTCGTCACTTAGGTATAACTAAAGCGGTTGAGAAGGTTCAGAACAACTTTTGGTTCCCAAATTACGCCAATTTGTAAAAAAAAAATATAATATATATACCTATGTTCAATCATGTTTATACGGACAATAATGCTAAATTACAATATTCTGACATCTTGTATATCTGATAATGTATTAATAATTGTTTCTGTTTAAATGCCAAATGACTATTTGCATGCTATTAATGGCTGAGTAGGCCGAACTTTAGGAAATTTGTAAATTGTAATAGTAGATAAGAAATTGCCGATATTCAGTCAAAAGAAAACAGTTTGAAAGTGTCGTTGCAGCAGACAGAAATCGGCCTTGGATAAATCTTGGTATGTAGTACCATTCCTTAGATGAGTCTGATGAAAACACAACTGATTCTAGTTTCGATAGTGAGGATGATCTTCCTTTATCTGCGCTGCAACGACAAAAGCAACATAAAACAATTGTACAGTAAAAACAATTTAATTAGGTTTAATTAGGTCATAACTTGTCCTATTATTATTCCGAATGTTGTGATTCTGATGTGCACCGGGAGGTTGCACATATTAGGACGGCCGAATGTTGTGATTTTTAGAATAAGTATTATGTCTTTTAGATTTTTTATTGATTATTGTATTTAAATTTATTAGATAATTTATTGAGTTTATTTTTAATTAATTATTCGTACTGTTTCGATATTTGGGTCATTTGATTTTTATCAGTAATTTTACATATTTTGTTGTATTTTAAATTATAAGTAAAATAATAAGTTTCTAACTGACTCTGTAGTACGAGCTTGATTCTGATTGGTTGGCGAACAGCCAATCGGAATCAAGCACGGTGGGAGGGATGTTGAGTGGTGACATGGTTCCGACAACACTTTCTCGAGTCATTCTAGTCGGTGGCACGAAGCGAGCACTAGCTCTGGACGAATACGTTATTGTAATTGTTGTAAGCAAGACAGTGTTATACGAATAAAGTGCTGTGTAAATATCAGTGGAGTTTTTAATTTACGAAACGAATTTATAAGAATAAGATTAAGAATTTATATTTATAATTTGTATGAACAAATTTCACCTCTCTTCTCATCTGTTTGGTCAACAGCCACACAGCACACAGTTTCACCAACAGCCACTTTTATTATCTCGTCTATTAAGACAAAGGCAAATAGTGGTCCCCACTAGAATGGGGGGTCCCTAAAGTAATCTCCTGCCCCTTAACACAACACACGTTATCCGCTTCGCACTGATGTGCTTTTGAGGGCACGTAAAGCCGGGGCCATACAGACACTTAAACCCATATATGTCCTCATGGCCGATTTCGACCACGGCGGCCAATCTCAACAGAGATCAGCCAACTACACAGGAGGTATTATAGTGCACAAATGTGAGCGCAATACACATGTGCACTCACTGTTCCATCACCCTTAAAGTTCAAGACAATTCGACATGACCGGAGGGAGATCAGGCGCAGGACCAACGGCTTAACGTGCGTACCGAGGCACGGGGGTCTAACACGGCCGGCTCTGAAACGATCACACTGCTCATAGTGTTAATAAATTGGTCTGATGTACACAACGAAATGAAATAGATTTGAGAGAGACCTGCTATAGCTGAGAACAACTGTGGTTAAATTATCTTTGGAAAAAAATACCGCACTGAAATCGGTTCATCGGCAGATACGTTCCACAGATAGACACAATATTATATATACATAGAATTCAATAATATAACACCCCTCTTTTTCGTCGCGGCTGCAAATAACGCGGAAGAAAGTAACGTCAATATTACAAAATACAAAATAAATACAAATATCTTTTTATAACAACATTACATTTTTATATTACGTAAGCCGTTCTTATAGCAGGCACAAGAGCTACGTTATAATTGCTTTATTTAATTACAGTAGGTGTTAGTGTGGCCCCAGCATAACAATCTTTCCACGAAACATCGCATGTAGCTCGTCTAAGGAGGATAAATAAGAGTGTTTGTTGAAGACTTATTGAATTTCACTTATGTACTGTGACTGACGTGCAATTGAAACGTAATATACATAAGTAACATAAGAGACGCAAAACGCACTTTTTGAAAATTGGGGCCTTTTTAAAATAGACTCTTTTTCTGTTTTGAGGACGGAAAAAAATTTGCAAGAGATATCTCCTGAGCTTTTGAACAGATGCTAAAAATAAATATAAGCTACGTGAATACTGTATTTGCGCATACAAAGTTGCAAGTCATTTAATTTGCAGTTGCAATTGGCAGTTGGTTCTTCATTGAAAAATTTTGAAAAATAGGAATACGATACGTTCACCAAAAGTATGGAAATTATATTTTATATTATAAAATAATTATATTTTATATTATATGACGACCGCTTGGTGCAGTGGTCCACAGGTCGGACTTCTAAAACCAAGGGTCGCGGGTTCGATCCCCGCACAGTACAAGCATAAGTGTACATGAACATGTGTGTTTGTACTGGTCTGGGTGTTTTCTATGTATTATATGTATTTATTTACAAAAAAAAAGTATTTAAGTATGTTTATCCATTGTCTAGTACCCATAACACAAGCCTCGTAGCCTAATTTGGGACTAGAGAATTGGTGTGATTGTTGTGAAATATTTATTTATTTATTATTTATATTTAATGTAATCACGCAATGCCAAGACAATTATAAGGAGAAAATATTAGTATAAACTCTTTCGCCATTAAAACGTTATCTCTGAATCTTAAAGTGTTTTATTTTGGTAATAAATAGTATGTAATGGGCAATAAAGCTCTGTTCGCGAATCCTAAATTTTCGCCGGCTAAGACGCCCTGAACCTTCTGCATTCGTCTTGTTTAAATATGTATTTTCATATCGAAGACGTGTATCATATACCAATCTCCCTGACATTTTTTCGACGGGGTTCCTACTATGTTTGATATTGTAAGTTTTCTTAACTTTAGTCAAGGCATTTTTTTATACAACCAATTGCGTGAAGCTTAGCCCCCATCACACACGGTGGTAAGTGTAGATAAGGATTAAAATTTAGTTCAATCTGGTTATAGATTACGGGAGTAGAACTTAATCTTATGGCAATTTTTTATTTATTTGTGATAGGTTTGCTCTTGACCCAAGACTAAGCCCGAACGAGGCAAAGACTGAGTCTACGATGGCGCAAGCGCACCTAGAAGATACCTGTGTCACGTTTAGCGTGAAGATTAAATAAAAAAATAGTTTAGGTTAGAATTACAATCTTTATTTTAGAATTTAGTTTTAGTTTAGAAAATAAGGTTTAATAAGTGCAATAAATTAGATCTCAGGGTCGGAGCTCAATAACTGTGGTCGAGAACACTTTCATATAATAATATGGAAGACCACTGCCCTGACGTTGTAGGACGTCGACACTGCGTAGCACGTCGTAGTTCGGCGGTCTTCTTCCGCTCTCACGTCAGCAACAGGCAACAGCAATTCAAGTTCTAATTCCGGAACTGGAACCCTGGAATTCCAAATTTGGCCGTTTCAGAAAATGGCCGAATTCCAAGTCTGACTGCAACATCCGGATCGCGTCGATTGCCAAAAGCGTGGTTTCCAAAGCACTAATTAGCGATCAAGGATGTTGTAGTTCATGGAATTATAACAGAATATAAGATAAAACATTATAAAACTTTTACGAATTGTTCGTAATCAACTGAACGTTAACCAATGTTAATTCAAAACAGTAATGAGAAAACTATGATTTTTATGATTAGAACTATTTTGGGAAGTATTTGATTACCTATTTAATTTACTAATATTAAGCAGCTTTAAATTTACAAAACGGTAGAATTATTTTTTATATATTTTTTTTTTTGCGGACTCATGAAGGTAGGTTCGAGATTGCATTATCACCGCAGCCCAAAGCATTAATAAGGCACTAATACTATAGCGTACATTTATATGCATCAAAAGCATAATTACTACACTATACAATAGATAGGAACTAGTCCATTACCTTACATACTAACTAAAACTAAGTATACAAGTTATTGCAACACTCACCCAGTCCGGGGATTAAATGCACTGATTTTAGGTATTTTTTTGTAAATTGAAGAATTGTGTCCAAGATTGATTTATAGAAATTAGGAAGTTTAAAAGAAATCAAAAAGCAACCTCCGCGTAGATAATAAGTATAGGCACTCAACTTGTCTCTCAGGTTGCGGGCCGCGAAATGTCCGGTCATCGTATGTCACACATCGCCCTTCCCATTTGTTCGCGCTGTGACGTCATATCGGCTAGCACCTATTGTACTCGCGCGCATCGTTTGCTCAAAATGTTACCTGGCCAAATTATTGTTTCGCGCGTATTACATTATAAGATGAAAGTTTTAATTAGGTTTTAATTTTTATTGTTAATAGATTTAAGTAGGTTAAGTTTGTAAATATAGTATAATATTAGAGGTGTATTTATTAAATCTTATTAGAATAACATAAGTGTTACACCTGTTCACTCTAGCTTCGAAGATTTCTAGGCTATCATTTCTCTAACTCCCAAAAGACAATGATTCTGATAAGATCATGGTTTTGGCGCCACAGTTAGATAAGGTTAAACGTTCATTAAATAACTTTGTCGCACTTTCATGCTGGCATGAACGACGGATATGACTCGCGAGAGAAGCAGACATATTTTTCACGGTAAGACCTCGGTAGGCTTCGATGAAATACCTTTTGAGGACCCTTTTGTAACTAACCCCCAACTCAACCTTACAATATTTCGTGATACGTGACAGGAATGATTACGACATTAGATCAAGACTTCGTTACAGAATGAAAAGCTGGTTCTTTTTCGCTTAGTTATTTATTTTTAAAAGGAAGTAGGTACTTGTTTTCTGCCTACAGTAGCGTAGTGTTTTAGTCGTTCAAGTAGATAAATGTTTTAAAAAAAATCAACCTTTTGTTAGATATTAATTCTGATATCTGTAACACAATTGCTTCAGCTACAGAGCACAGAGTCAGTTCAATGTATGTGATGTTGTTGTATATTTTTATTATTAACTAGCGGACCCGGCAGACGTTGTCCTGCCCGTTGCTTTTTTTTAAATTTCTGATCTTTTAAACCTTCCCTGGACTTCCACAAATATCTCAAGACCAAAATTATTGAAATCGGTTCAGCCGTTGTCGAGTTTTAGCGAGACTAACGAACAGCAATTCATTTTTATATATAAGGGCAATATCGAAAATTTTTGTACATTTGGTTGTCCACGCAAAATTCTGTTTTGTATCAAAAAATTGGTTTAGATTTTTTACTTGATTTTTGTAAATATATTTAGTTTAGGGCCTCTTTAATATTATATATTTTCTTCATGAACCTGGAAAAGTTATTCTACGTTTATTAATACGTTAAATTTTAAGATACTTAGTTTTTCCATACAAAATAAATTGTCCTCGAGTGGTCGCTGCGTAACAAAAAGATCGTCACTTTTTAATGGAATTGTCTTTCCTTTAAATTCATAAGAAACATTTAATTTATGATTGTTTTGCCATTTAATTTTTCATTAATAAAAAAAATATATATTATAAAAAGAAAAAAACAAAGGTTTGAAAATACGTCTCTAATTTTGTTCATTTTCGTTATTCGTTTTTGTGACGGTCTAAAATAGTAGGTTTTAAAAGATTTAACTGGCAACACAACTTTTGCTGCGTACAGCCAATCATAGAGCATAGAAAGTAACAGTCGGCCATTTTGTTTGCGGAGTGAAATGTGTGTGCAGCGTTCTACTGTTTGTAAAGTTAATTTTCAACTTTAAAATTGTTCTTTTTGGTGTGTTATTATAATTTAAAACGGTAATTGATTGTAAAATAGTTTTTCCACGTAGATATAGTATTATGGTTGACAGATTGAAACGAATTAACCGATTTCCAAAACAAGGCATCAGTCTCATCTCACAATTTTTTTAGGTTATGTTAACCTTAAAAATTTCTTCCTTTTCGTTACGATTTGTTATGTTTTTTTGTGACGTAACAAAAATGAGATAACAAAAAAGAAGTAAAGGTGATTTCATATTGTTGAAGAACTCTTGACTTTTTTTTAGTTAATTGTTTTTCATAAAATTATTAAAGATGTTTTTGTTTTATAAATAAGTATGTTTTTTAGTTTTGTTTGATTTAGTTTTGTCGTCCTTTGTATTTGAATTATTTCATAAAAAAATTTAGATATGGAAGAAAAAGTTTTGTTTTATACTAAATAATTCTATAACAATGTTTGAAATAAAAGAAAAAGTATTGTTTCAATAACAGTTTCTATTGTTTTTTGAATTCTTTTCACATAATTTTCATAAATATTTTTAGAAGAATACTAAAAAGTTTAGTTTCGAAAACGTTTTCAATTTTAATAAAATATGTCACTCAATCACTAGTCTTTTCTTGTAGTTGTGAACAAGCTCTTACAATTCCTTTTTGTTTCCTTTTTGTGATATTTGTCTTTTTTGTTATGCAGTTCATTTTTGTTTCCTTTTGGTGATTGTACAAAAATTTTCGATATTGCCCATAAGGGATTAGATACCAGCTTCTATGGCTTAACGATCGATTTGGTATCATATTTTATTCTCTTAGTAAATCTGATGATGATGATCATCATCAAAATCATCAATCAATCTACCCAAAACAAAACAACCTTAAGCAATAAAATGTGTAGCAAATCACGTAGTTTTTTGTTTTTTACTGATGTGTATTATTATAATACAAATAAAATACAGCTTTCTACCACTTATAGTCTCTGAGTAAAACCGCTGTACTGAAGGACAGACATGGCGAAACTATATGAGTTCTTTTACTACGGAACCCTAAAATGAGTCCTGTTCACTAATGCCAATTTTTTCCACATTTTTTTGAAGATCGACTTCATATTGCGGCCGACCGTCAAACGACTCCCGGTACCCTGAGACACTCTCTTCAATTTATGGCTTGTCGTTTTCTCCGGCCGCTTACTCCAACTAGCCCGATAAAAGCGGTGCATGCAGAATTTCAAGGAGGAAGAGGGTTGTGCGCAAAGCCGAGTATTATTGCCAGCGATGGGTGACACAATTGACTTACATTATTACTTCAAGGGCACGAAGTGGAACACCGAGAGTGGCACGAGCTATGCTATGGTACTTGCTGATGGATTGCCAAGAGGATTATGGCCAAGAGGGTTGAGAATTAGGTTTTGTATCTGAGTTAGGACGGTGTAACCCGGGTTTTCAATGTGTGCAACGTAGACTGTACATTAAAGTTTCTCCCATCACTTCTTTGAAATGGAGAGCACGTGCCGACCCCTTAAGAAGAAGATTGTACCTGTTAACACTTCGTAGCATTAGTCGTAGCATTTTAGGTTTTTGAGTTATTAACTTATTTTATGTCATATTAAATGGTCAAAAGTCAAAGGTTAGAACTAACGTAAACTTTTAAGGTATTTGTCATTTACTAACTATACTCGTAGTATGAGATACAAGTTGCTCAGAATAAACAAATTTATTTTATTTATTTCAGAGAGGATGTGGGCGGAAGAAGCACTCTAGTGGATTGAACGTGGGTAGATTGCCTTTCCCCAATCTAGGTTGTGGTTAATTGTCCTTAGGGGTACAAAAGCTTGAAATCTTTTATGTCTGTCGTAGTTTGACTATCATATTCTGCTGTACTTTTAATGGGTTCTAACGATGGTAGAACCTCATTATTATTATTAGGCTCCACTGGGGATACCGCTACAGAACGCGGGTTATTAACAGGAAGCCTGCAGACGTAGAAATCCGCACTTTAACGGTATGCTCATAAGGCACATCAGTAGGTGAGTCGGCCAAGTCCACTCTTATTTGAAGACATTTGTACTTTCCTACTCGAGGAATGTGACGTGTGGTCCTCATAGAGCTTAGCGATTGCCACTTGCTTTTCATTCACATAGGGTTTGGCTCCATAGAGCAACCAACATGGTAACGAATATTTCCTGTAAAAATTAGATTTGGCTCCGGAAAGTTTCTATTAACGAGAGGCACAGCCCTGGTGACGGGAAGAGGGATAGAACTTCTTTGGGTCCTTCTTCTTTGCAACTGCTGATGTCTATTATAGCGAACGGTGCCTGCAGTTCGAATTGAGCAACCTTGCGTTCGGCCGCCAACTCCAATTGAGCAGCCTCGCGTTCGGCCGCCAGCTCCAATTGAACAGCCTCGCGTTCGGCCGCCAGCTCCAATTGAGCAGCCTCGCGTTCGGCCGCCAGCACCAATTGAGCAGCCACACGATCGGCCGTCAGCTCCAATTGAGCAGCGACACGTTTGGCCGTCAGCTCCAAATGAGCAGCCACACGTTTGGCCGTCAGCTCCAATTGAGCAGCCACACGTTCAGCCGTCAGCTCCAATTGAGCAGCCACACGTTCGGCCGTCAGCTCCAAATGAGCAGCCACACGTTCGGCCGTCGGCTCCAATTGAGCAGCCACACGTTCGGCCGTCAGCTCCAAATGAGCAGCCACACGTTTGGCCGTCAGCTCCAATTGAGCAGCCACACGTTTAGCCGTCAGCTCCAATTGAGCAGCCACACGTTCGGCCGTCAGCTCCAAATGAGCAGCCACACGTTCGGCCGTCGGCTCCAATTGAGCAGCCACACGTTCGGCCGTCAGCTCCAAATGAGCAGCCACACGTTCGGCCGTCAGCTCCAAATGAGCAGCTACACGTTTGGCCGTCAGCTCCAATTGAGCAGCCACACGTTCGGCCGTCAGCTCCAATTGAGCAGCCTCGCGTTCGGCCGCCAGCTCCAATTGAGCAGCCTCGCGTTCGGCCGCCAGCTCCAATTGAGCAGCCAGCTATTGTTGCTGAGTAATGAGTAGACCTGGAACACTCGGAACCTGTATTAAGAGCGACCGCAGAGGACGTAGACGCCACAGGCTCGCTCATGTTGCCTTGACGACCGACGATTGTTTGGTGCAGTGGTCCACAGGCCGGACTTCTAAACCAAGGGTCGCGAGTTCGATCCCCGCACGGTACAAGCATAAGTGTGCATGAATATGTGTGTTTGTACTGGTCTGGGTATTTTCTATGTACAATATGTATTTATTTACAAAAAAAATGTATTTAAGTATGTTTACCCGTTGTCTAGTACCCATAACACAAACCTCGTCGCTTAGTTTGGGACTAGAGAATTGGTGTGATTGTTGTGAAATATTTATTTATTTATTTTATTCACGTAGCAAACTTTAAATTTTTTTTTTATTTATTCATGGCTCACATAACAAGTTACAGTCAGTGAATAACAAAAAGTAAAGCAGTATACAGAGCTAGACTGAAACTCTTAACATGTAAGCACAATTTTTTTTTATTTTATTAGTTGTGTTAGTATTAAAGTAAAAAGGAACTAATAACAAGAACAGGTGTGAATAACTTACTTAATTATACACAAGTAAATACAACTGGTGATTTAATCGACACGACAAGAGAGAATCTTATTAGTTTCTTTTTTGAATTTGTACATACTGCATGAAAATATATCCAAAGATGTAGGTTTAGAGAGGGTTTCATTATACAAACGGCACATTCTAGAAATAGGGTTGAAAAATGATTTGTTATTTTTGTAAGTTAAATGAAATGTTAGAGGGTTAAAACTTAAAAATACAGATAATATATAGTCTATCAACTATATTAGTTGTGTTAGTATTAAAGTAAAAAGGAACTAATAACAAGAACAGGTGTGAATAACTTACTTAATTATACACAAGTAAATACAACTGGTGATTTAATCGACACGACAAGAGAGAATCTTATTAGTTTCTTTTTTGAATTTGTACATACTGCATGAAAATATATCCAAAGATGTAGGTTTAGAGAGGGTTTCATTATACAAACGGCACATTCTAGAAATAGGGTTGAAAAATGATTTGTTATTTTTATAAATAGGGAGGTCGAACAATTTAGGTGCAGAGTCACGAGACCTGAATCTGATGTTGAAGCTTAGCAAAGAAATAATATTGTTGAAGCTGAAAAATTCAACTGTTCTGAGGCAGGGTTCGAATCTGCGTTTTTTCTACTGCAAAAATAGAGTAAAAAAATGATAAGGACAAATTATCTTATCCTTTTATAGTCAAAGTAATGCGAAATAGAGGTACTTTATATATTTATATTTTCATGACGAAAACACATTTACTAGTGAAAGTAACTTGGTTTAGGTACTCAAGAGTAAATTGAATCAGAAATGATATATTATCAAGTGGAGTAAATTTAGCTAGTAAGAACAATAATCCTGAGAGCTACTTATCTCAAGAAAAGGCTTGACAAGTCTTTGAAAAATATACTCGTCTGTATTATTATTTTATCTTTGTGAGATATAAATTATTAAAATTTACCTCATCCACTTTTTAAATTTCATTCAGCCTTTTTTATTTCATAAACAAACTAAGATCGAATTAATAACCTCCTTAATTTTTTGAAGTCGGTTAAAAATACTACTAGTTGTAAATTATTAAAATTTACCTCATCCACTTTTTAAATTTCATTCAGCCTTTTTTATTTCATAAACAAACTAAGATCGAATTAATAACCTCCTTAATTTTTTGAAGTCGGTTAAAAATATGTTTGCTATTAACATTTAAGCAATTTTCACTAGTTTATCCATTAAAGCCATTCATTCGGCCGATCAGGCTATGTCAAAGAATATCGATTGTGTCTGTATTCTGCCCGATGACAGGCTAATAAACATGGTAGATTTCTTGTCGACGAATAGAAATACTAAGTTATTAATAATTATTATTAATCTATCAACCAAACGGCTTGTATTATTTGTCCAATTCTTGTTTTTATTTTTAACACTTAGTATAATTATTTCAAACCCTCGTGGTTTACTTGTCTTGTACTAAGTTAGTTAAGTGTTTTGTAGTGGTTATTTACATGATAATAAAGGGATTTTAAAAAAAGACCAAAACACCCAGTTATATTTAAGCTTCTAATGACAACCTTAACTAGTGGTAATAATGTTCAATCATAAAGCCCTGAACAGATTGTATGCTTGCGCTATATACCTCTTTGAATCCAGTGACACGTAACGCAATCCCGATGCACTGGGTCGTTAAAAAAACTCGTTCAAGTCGTTACAGTATTTTCTTTGAAATATTTCCTTGATTTGCCATTTTACACCCGAATGTTACGTGAGTAATGAGGTCATAGTAATGTGGCGTAATAGCAATAATTATTGGAAAATTGGCCATGCCAGACAGCACGCTTGACAAGGCGTGAGCGAATATAATTTTTATTTTTATTTTATTTATGCATGGCTCACAAAACAAGTAACTGTCAGTGAATAAAGAAAAGTAAAGCAATATACAGAGCTAGACTTAAACTCTAAACATGTAAGCACAATTTGTTCTATGTTAAATGAAATGTTAGTTAGAGGGTTAAAACTAAAAAATACCGATATAGTCTATAAACTATTATTAGTTTTGTTAGTAATATAGAAAAAGGAACGAATAACAAGAATAGGTGTGAATAACTTACTTAATTATACAGAAGTAAATACAAATGGTGATTAAATCGACACGGCAAGAGAGAATCTTATTATTATTTTTTTTGAATTTGTACAAACTACATCCAAAAAAAATCCAAAGATGCAAGTTAAGAGAGGGTTTCATTATACAAACGGCACATTCTAGAAATAGGGTTGAAAAATAATTTGTTATGTTTGTAAATAAATACCACCAACACGATAATACCACGACCACCGTGAGCAGAGCGTATCATTAGCGCAAGAGGTGCACATCCCTGGGGCGCAGGGTGCGGGCCAGCCCAAACACTTTCCTGAGAGATTTGCCGAGCGCTTTGAATGCCAGTACGTGTATCACCTTAGCATGGTGCATGTTAAAAGACTGAATTAATTAATAAATTATTATTAATATTATTAGAACTTTTGCGTCATAACAACAGCGAGAACTTTTGCACAATCAATTCTATTGTTCATTTACTCGTGTTACTTAAATTTCAGATTCAAATTCGAATCGGCTGCCTATTTTATTTATTTGATTTACACACAGTACTATGAAGAAGAAAGACAGAAAACTCTTTTAGGTAGGTACACTTACTTAGATTTGAAATACTAAAATGCTACATCTTACGAAATTATCTTAAGTACCTATTGAAAATTCGGAATTTTGAAGATTCATTTTCAGTCATAACTCGTAATATTTGGAATTGATAAAATACTTCTTCGTACCAATCAAGACGGTTCAGCTTATTAATTTACTTGTGCAAATGGACAACCATTTTGATTTTCAATATTTCTGACAAATTAGCTTTGCTATCTGATTGATATTGCAGGTATTGATTGGCAGCAAGTTTAGTTAAAATTCTAAATTTAATAATCTAAACTCAATAATAAAAAATGCAAATTAAGAAATCGTTGATTCAAAAACCCTAACTAATTTGTTTTAAAAAAAAATAAGCCTACCCCATTCCTTAAAAAAATGACGTTAGTAAAAACTCTAACAAAATTACTTATTTTACTTTTATATTTGGGATGATACCTAACATTAGTGAACGTGCAAGCGAAGTGAGTGAACCTTACAAAGATAAGTGAAGCCTTGATATAACTTCCGCGCTTTTCACTTAGCGGTTACAAAAGCCTCCGATATAAAAGCTCGTTTGGGTAAGCCACGCGAAAACATTCTATTTGAGGTATCATGATTGACAATGAGTTGTTAGGGACCCCAACGTTAATGAAATGCTATTGTATTCTTGATTGCCTTGCGACGTGCTTGACCAGAAATAGTAGAAATTATCTTATATATAAAATTCTCGTGTCACAATGTTCGTTCCCGTACTCCTCCGAAACGACTTTGACTTTGACTGATTCTCATGAAATTTTGAGAGCATATTGAGTAGGTCTGAGAATCGGCCAACATCTATTTTTCCCCTTAGTGATAATAAAAATAATTTATAAAGCAAAACAACGTTTGCCAGGTCAGCTAGTAATGATATAAGATGTAAGTAAAATTCTTCGTCTTAATGGCAACCAAAAACGTCAGTCAAGTTGCCAAAACTACAAAGATTTTCGTATTTGTTCGTGTTTTCCATTGTAATGTTATATCAACACATTTGAAACGAACATGGTGGATAAAACAGTTAATGATGGCCCTAGTTAAGTGTCTTGTGTTGTTTTTAATGATGTTTGGCGGAGTATCATAAATTTTCTACAAAATCGGACGATCTTAAACGTTTTGCAACTATACCAGGTATCCCTCTAATCCCTCTAATTTAGACCTTTGTGCGTAGTTCTGAGTAGGTATTAAATACAATTATGAGTTATTCAGAAGTAAGTATTCATTTATCGATGTCTTTAATATAAGACGATAAAGCGCTTCATGGGTAACGTTATTTTCACTTCCAAGAAAATACATTTTTGAATAGCGTGAATGAGCAATTTTGGTCGTTAGACATTTGAAATTAAAATGTTTTATTTTAATTACAGGAAAATCGAAAGATAACGTCGGACGCTTCATAGTTCTTCGCTACTCCCAAAATGTGCATTAAGACATGAAAATAAAGGAAAATAATGTTTAGACTGAGAGAACCTTTGAAAATAAGACGGACTAGTGTTTCAATGTTCTGGCATTTTGCATTGAGACCTTTGCCCAACAGTAGGATGATAAAGGTTTATAAAAAAAAGTGTTTTAATTTTGGAGAGGAGGAGACACCGTGACTTAAATACTGAAGAATTGTATCTTGAATAGTATTTGGGCAGCTATTTAGAATTATTGATTGACCAAATAAAAGTTTTTGTTTTTATAAATAAATAAATAAAATAAAAATAAAAACATTTATTTTTCAGACAACACGATCCAGATTGTTAGTAACAATATCTTATCTCCTATGTTAGTACAATTCAGAAAATGTAGTATTTGGCAACAGACTTTACACGTGAAGTTAGTTTGCCAATTAGTGGACAGTCCCCACGATTGGCTATAGCGTTCAGAACACTATTGCGACTGCCGCGAACCCGTTTGAGCAAACAACCAGCTTTTTTGCGTAGTATTGTCGGGAAATTGTCGACCTGCGCATCCGCGAACATGCCCGATGCACTACACCATCGCGGCAGGCGCATTTATTCTAAGCTTTTTTTTTTATTTTCCAATTAAGATAAGGGTGAAGTTCAACTATCTAATATTGGATTTTAGATATATCAAAGTGTTTACTTGCATATTTTTTTTCACTAAATAAGTACATAAAAACAGATACATCAAATTCGTTTAGTCCTGGTATGCAGATGTTGCCATGTAAACGCCAGTTTGCGCCCGAAGCGCTCTCATTTTTTGACAACACTTTATGGTTAGGCTGTACGTCGTTCATCCTTATGAAATACGCATCCAAGATCCACTCGAGACATTTATACGAAATAACGATGATATATTGCGATGACTAGTGAGGATGAGATTTAAGCTACATTGTTTAAATGTGTACCGACATTTATCAATATACTTATATCAATATATTTGACGACCGCTTGGTGCAGTGGTCCACAGGTCGGACTTCTAAAACCAAGGGTCGCGGGTTCGATCCCCGCACAGTACAAACATAAGTGTGCATGAACATGTGTGTTTGTACTGGTCTGGGTGTTTTCTATGTATAATATGTATTTATTTACAAAAAAAAGTATTTAAGTATGTTTATCCGTTGTCTAGTACCCATAGCACAAGCCTCGTAGCTTAATTTGGGACTAGAGAATTGGCGTGATTGTTGTGAATTATTTATTTATACTAGCAGACGCCTGCGACTTCTTTCGCCTGAGTTTCGGATATTTTAGGGAGCATTTACTCAGGATAAAAAGTAGCCTATCACCCAAGTCAGCTCATACCCTGTTTTTGTACCAAATTTAATCAAAATCCGTTCAGTAGTTTCAGCGTAATTGACGGACAAACATCCATACATAAATACTTTCACATTTATAATATTTAATAGTGTAATGATTTCAGTAGAAATCGTTTAGGTAAGTCTACGCATTATTTTGTGACTGTACATAAGAATTAGTTTACATAGGGATATTTACTCGATAACTGTGAAAACGTTTTCAACTTTTCTATTTTGAACTGCTTCCCATTCGAAAAATGAGTAATGAAGCTTTTCCAATTCCAAATCAGGTAATGTTTACCCTGTTAATGGATGAAAAGGACCTCTTCTAAGTAATCCATCTGAAAAACGAATAATAATATTTCCATACCTCTCTCGATTTGTAAACCAAAACCAATCACGGAAACCATTGAAAAACTTTACAGTTCAAATTCAAATCATTAACAACATTAGTTTAACAACTTTTGAAATGTTCTGTGATGTAACAAAATAGCATAACTTTTCGTTACCTTACTTACAGTCAGTCTGTTTCATAACATTTCTCGGTAATTTAATAATTTTCCTCGAAATTTACCGCTTCGGCTACTTAAGTTACTGAAAACCGGCCTGCGGGTGTCAGATTGGGCGTTATAAATTATCAAAGGGTCACAGTACATTCGATCCGACACGCCTTGAGCCTCTGACCTTAGGCAAGAGAGCCGTAGTTTATTTTTGGCAGCGATTTCATCATATCAGCCTGTTACAGTCCACTGCTGGACATAGGTCTCCCCCAAGGAGCGCCACAGAGCACGATCTACCGCCCTTTGCATCCAGTCACTATCAGCTGCCTTCTTCAGGTCATCTGTGCATATAGCCGGGTGGCGTCCTACACTACGTTTACCTAAGCGCGGTCTCCATTCGAGAACCTTCCTGCTCCACCACTCGTTGGTTCTGCGACAGACATGGCCAGCCCACTGCCACTGCGAGCGATTTGGCTTTTATCAAGCGTCCATAGACGTATCTCTGAATAGGTAGGTTGCTTACAAAAATTTCATCTTTTTTTTAATTACAATAGTAAGTTGTTTTGTAGTTAGATTACGTATTTCGTAGGACTCAAATAATAATACTCGTCGCTTAATTTCTCATGTAAGTAGAATGACTGTGTGTCATCAAGATTTAAATCCAGTACGATTGCGATTTGAGATTATGGAAAAACATGAAATTTATTACAAACTAGTGGCCCCCCGCGACTTCGTCCGCAAGAAATCCCTTTGTTTTCACAATCGCGGTCGAACAAGATAAAAAGTATCCTGTGTCCGTTTCCTGGTCCTAAGCTACCTCACCACCAATTTACAGCCAAATCGGTTCATCCGATCTTGAGTTATAAATTGTGTAACTTGTAGTGTGAAGCTCACTTCACCCTTATTGTATCTATATATAAGTTAGTTGTAAGCGTTATTTGACGCATTATATTGGAACCTATAACTGAAATAACACGTCTATTATTTGATCACGGTCCCATCCTTTTACATGGCGACCCTGCCAGTGCTGCCTCTGGGCAGCGCTGCGCACAGTTAATAAAATGAAGGTGTAGTTATTTTGTTTCGTGTAAACAAAGTGATTTCGAAAAACATAAAAAAACTGTGTAAAAACTGGACAATAAGTGCATTAAAAATCTTCGGGAAAAGTGTGTAATTTGGTGAAATTGCTGGCTGCCGGGCGTTGATGGCGCCAGATGGAGGTGACTATAGCTGGGCGCTGGGAGACGTTGGCGTCCGATTATTGAGGTTGGTGATGCTGGGCGCCGGGAGAAGTTGGTGTCGCGATGGTTTAGCCGGATCGTGAGGCGCCGGGAGATATTAGTTTCTATCTCTGACAAACGGGCTACGCGACAACCATAAGTGTTTTTATTTTATTTTTTCCGTTTGTAATCGTACGTGATGTAATCATTAACTATCATATAACTTCACTTATAACAGTGAATTAATTGTATTAAGATACACATAGCTACTGTATCGCATATATTATTCTATAATTTAGGTAAGAACGAAGACAAGTCAAATCATGTTTTTATTCAAAAACAAAAGCAGAAGTTTCATGCGAGTAATTAGTTCGTGTAGTATTATTTATAACTTAAACAAAAATAAATTTGCAAACGATTTTCTTAAATTAGTTTACAAATAAATACCTACTTACATATCAAGGGTCTACTACGTAATAATTACTAGTAAGTACTTGTTAACTTTACATCAGCAATTTTAAACCTTCTATTTACAGTTCCTTTAATTTGTTTAATTCTTTCGAAAATATTTAGTTTGTAAACACGCAGCGAAAGTGATTTAAAACATTTTATAATAGTATAACTGGAAAGATAACACTACTGGTTGTTAATTGTCTACAACCTATTTGTAAAGTTGGAACCGTGTTCATCATGTATTGTACTAATGTCAATTATTGCTTAAAGATAAGTTTTGGACATGCAGTCGTAGTTGAACTTAGTTACGCTATTAGTCATTACTTGATATTATTCGAAATTTATAGACTTATTGATCTTCAGGTTTTGGTCAGATCCTTTTTTTTGGTCAGTTCAGTTAATTCATGACTTTTTTTTTAAATATTGATTTTAACGATTAATTTATTTGCGCATATAACGATTAGAATACAAATATAAGTATTATTTTTTTCAAATGTAAGGGATCAAGACTCTAATCCGATAACATTAGAAAAAGTTTATTTTATCATTTTCAGAAATAAGTTTCTTGATAACGAAATAGATTTGTAAAAAACGTTGTCCAAAATTTGCACGTAATTTTCTGTCCACACGTGTAATTATTGCATCAGCTTATTTGGTTACCGATGATCCGTCGAGTAATGTCTAGGAAAGAAATATGAGGCGAATCTTATTATGGTGCCGCACTACAACCGATCGCTTTTGCAATATAATATTTATTTTGCATTTGAACATTAGACACTTTTAAACAGAACTTTGATGATAGGTATTGAAATTCCATTTTCTATATTTGGGTTACACGGGTATCTAACAAGCCATTGCACTAAGTTATTTAAATTAAATATGTAATCGATTGGCTATAAAGTGTTGTTAAACTAGGAAATGTATTTAATTGTATTTGCCTATCTTTTGTACCATAGATTGCAATAGTAACTTTACAAAAGTTTCTTTGAATAATTTGTAAGAAGGCAATGATATGTTACTTATTAATAAGTTATTAGGAAAATTGTTGATAAGAAAATATTTTTAGAAGCATGGAATACGTTAGTAGAGATGTTTCGTCAAGCGATTGGACTGATCACCCAAAAGCAAGCGAAATCATTTTGATTGTTGTCATAGATGAGTTAGGAAAGAAAGTTTATAGTTATGTAAATGGTAAAGGTATGGCATATAAGGTAAATAAGTAACGGTGTCGAATCCTTCTGTTGGAACATGGTGTAAACGAGATTTCTCTGTGTAAACCGTTGGAGATTCGTGTGATCTTAAAAGAGGACCCGTTCAATGGTACAAAAAGGGTACAAGGTACAGTTTAGGGCATGTATCCTTCATTTGATCATGGTGTAGACGAGCTCCTCTCCGTGAAAATAGTTGGAGGTCAAAAGGCCTTAAATCGTGTCTCTATATAAATAAAATAATTAAAAGTCGACTATAAAAATAATAAATAACTGTACCTTTATAAAATAAATAAATGTTATAATAAAAATGGGGCCGGCCCACGATATTATAAGTACCCAGTGATAGTGTGTTTATTACCAAATAAGGTAAATTTGTACCAATGTAAAGCTGTTATGTAGAGTTGTGAAAAAGATGCCTACCAATTTGTTATGTAAAGAAGAGAATACAATTAAAAGAAATGTGTTTTATTAGTAGAGTCAAAGAACTACAAATTGTATTTTATGAATAATGTGATGTAATAAGTGTAATAAGTAATGATATTATGTTATTGGCAATTTTTTTTGATTATGTATCGAACATAGATAAAGAAATGTTTTTATGGCTGTTGGGTACCTGTACACTTATACTTAATTATTATTAATAATTAAATACAATGTATTTTATTCGTTATTGGCGTTACTGTTAGTATGTGATTTGACTTGTTGCTTCTTCTGTTTAATAAAAAAATATTATTTAGTTTTAAGTGTATGAAAATACTTTTAAGTGCTAAAAGGAAAATTAATGTAATTGAAGATTTTTAATATAAAGTATTGTTTTGCAATTGTAACGAAAGTATTTGTTATCTTTGCTTATCGGAATCCATGTAAGATGATATGTTATAATTGAAGTAATAAGATACTTGAAGTATTGGCATTTACTAAACTGCAAATCGTGTTATTTAATTACCTTCTAAAAGATTGTGTAGTGTTTTCCAAATTTGTTACTTTTTTTTCCATTTAACATTTGTAACTAAAATCACTTTTACTTATTCAGCATCAATGTAAGAAAAAAAACATGTATTTTTTTTCTAAAAAAAACAGGGGAGGTGTAGTGTGAAGCTCACTTCACCCTTATTGTATCTATATATAAGTTAGTTGTAAGCGTTATTTGACGCATTATATTGGAACCTATAACTGAAATAACACGTCTATTATTTGATCACGGTCCCATCCTTTTACAAACTAACACCATTTTCTTTTATATATATAATAGATATGTAAGTAGGTACCATGAAATCGGTATGTCTTATACCGAAATGATGAAGCACAAATTAATTTTTAGTTTCAAGCCAAATTCGAGCATTAAAGCCATTTTATAAAAACAAGGTTTCTCATCAATTTGTGGTGATTGTAATTACCCCTTTCCTTTTATCATTCGACAGCGGGCGTATGAAATTGGCCGGGGTTAATTAACTCATGACTGGAACAGATAATTAGAAGATCCATCGGTAAAAAAGCTGATTTCAGCTATTCAATTTCTGTACGGTATGCATATTCGTAAAGGCAAAAACTTGTCATAATAGATGCAATTTGAAAAGTGTTAAATAATGGTAACGGACCGGTTTAAGAAAAAATGAACGTGCAACAATAAGATGATCCTACCGAAATATTTTTTTACTTTTAAGATATACTTTTTTTTTAATTTTAAAATTGATCTACCTTGAAAAAGAGTACTATAAAGCTTTGAACAAGAAATTTTATTGCCAAAATTATTCAGTGGGGTGAGCACGAACATTATTGTAAAGTTTTCGTGTTGTCAAAATGTCAAAAACTGTCATTTTCCCCATACAAATTGAAAAGTTAACGACAGGTAAGCGACACGCATACGTTACGATACTTGTTCGTGCTCACACCCCATTGAGGTCGTATCATTTTCATATTAAAATTATTATGATGACATGAAGTTGACAATGATGACGACCGTTTGGTGCAGTGGTCTACATGTCGGACTTCTAAACCAAGGGTCGCGGGTTCGATCCCCGCACAGTACAAGCATATGTGTGCATGAACATGTGTGTTTGTACTGGTCTGGGTGTTTTCTATTTATAATATGTATTTATTTACAAAAAAAAAAAAAAGTATTTAAGTATGTTTATCCGTTGTCTAGTACCCATAACACAAGCCTCGTAGCTTAATTTGGGACTAGAGAATTGGTGTGATTGTTGTGAAATATTTATTTATTTATTATTTATGATAGATCAAGCTCTATGTTTACCTACGTCGTATTCCATGGTTTTATTTTAAGTACAACGTTTATCGAGTTCTTTCATCCCTTTGAATCGTCCTCCATCCTTTTGCCTAAAATAATATTTTATAAAAATATACTTACCTCACCCTTTTAGCAAGATTATAAGATTGAATCCAATTACCGACCGTAAACGAATTTCCTTTGTGTCATAATAAAACGCTATAAAAAGGGCCACGGCGATTATGATTTTAGGCAATAAGAAATTTTATTTAAAAGATTCCCATTTATTCTGGTTTGGAAATACAACTATGCACTGAATGATCTGAAGTTCCAGAGAAACTATCCGAGTTCTTGTTGGGTTAGTAACTAACATTTTGACTTGAATTAGCCTCTACAGACTACAGTTTTAATAGTTGTATGATAACTTCTCGCGTATTACATTACACATTTTATAATGTGGAAACTATCTAAACTGAAAGTACCGGAAGGGGAGTTAAGAATTCCGGCCCTTTACAAGCACCGGCAAAACTTAGTGAACTTTGAAACAAACAAGTGCTTAAACTATCATAGAGTATTGTGTAGTGCACATATCATCATGCATTTAACCGCAATGTAGAGTTACATGTACCTACTTTCACCACAGAACATATTCTGACGAGAAATAATCACATAAGTAGTAATATTCCTGCACCCAAAGCTTCTCTGGACAGATCGCTCCTAGCGATAAGACCGCATAAATTGTTCATCTATCTATGTAAAAGAAAAGTCTGTTTGTATTTTAATGGTGTGCAATTAAATTTATTTAATTAAATGTTTAAAATTGAATTGTTTTACAAACTGTCAATATCGAAAGTCAACCTCTAAATATAAAATAACATTTTCAACTGTTGCTCAAAATAAATTCACTAACGCAACAACCATTCGGTTTATGCTGTTTATTTATTTATTTTGTACTCGCCACGAAATACATTGCTTTGGAACTCATACAGTCTGCACAATGAATAACATTTAAGGTTATTAAATTGTATTACTCGCAGAGCGCCACGTAATAAGAGTAATACTCGTTATTGTGTGAGTGCATCTCACAGAGACAAATTAAAAATTTAAATCATGCATCTTTGTGTCCCATCATTTGCCACATTTGGGAGCATGTTTTGCTTGCATCTGCAAAACCTTTGTTACAAATAAACCTTTGTTCCAAATATCAGCCATATCAGATCAATCAGACGACCACTTTGGTGTAACGGTCAAGAAGTTGACTATTAACCAAGAGGTCGCGGGTTCGATCCCCGCACTGTACAAACATTTGTGTGCATGAATATGTCTGTTTGTATTGGTCTGGGTTTTATTTTTATTTTCTAAGTTTATTTGTAATACCACTGTTGATTCTGTTATCTGTAACACAAGTGCTTAAGCTACTTAGGTACCATGGAGTCAGATAAATGAATGTGTTGTTGTTGTGTATTTATTTATTTAAAATGCATCCCAGTATTAAATTAACTTGCTTTTAAATATCAATTTCATTTCTATTGATACCAACATAGAAATGCATGCTGAAATTCAGTCGTGCTCAGAAGCGCGGGCTGCGGTCTTAAAATATTCAGTGGGATAGATAGATGAATTGTATCAAACCAAAACCAGTCGACTATAAAAGTATCAATCATAAATGAAACCGGAAAATTGAAATACAAATTGAAAACACAAAGAGTTTGTCGCAAAATTCACAAGCTAAACGTCCGTTATAAAACCTTCCATACATTAACTACTTATGTTGTGTTATTTAAAACTGAACTATTTTTAAGCATATCAAACAGGAAATGGATGTTGAAATAGATTTGAAATTGTTTTTGTCACATTTACACAGATTCGCTCGAACTCGTGGCGAAATGCAATTGAAAAGCTTCGAATTTTCAGTTGGAATAGTGATGTGTTGTGCTCATTCAATTTATGTAGGAGTTTAAATACACTTGAGTTCTTTTGGGTAAGAGATAATTGCTAACATTCTTTTACGTAAACATTATTTCAGCGTTCACTGTGGTCTATTGATATTGACATAGTGATTGTAACTCTACGCTTAGGTAAACGTAGTGTGGGACGCCGCCCCGGCTAGATGGACAGACGACCTGAAGAAGGCAGCTGGTAGTGACTAGATGCAAAGGGCGAGAGATCGTGCGCTGTGGCGCTCTTTGGGAGAGGCCTAAGTCCAGCAGTGGACTGTAAAGGGCTGATATGATGATTGTAACTCTGGATTACATAAATAGCGGCCTTGCGGGTACTAATTCCGCACTTAGCATATGTATGTTTGTGTAAAGCATTTTTGGCTTATTCATGAAGCTTTACGCTTGACTAGAAGCGCGTGCTTGGATATCACTCCTAATAGGACTCCCTGGTTCTCGAAGCGCGCATTGAAAAGCGCCCAATGTGTACCGGAGGTCAGTAACTGTCCGTAGTCTCGGATTTAACCATCCCTGTCAATATTACAATCTCGACCGCGTAAGCGAATACGCTTAAGCCTGAAAATATGAATGTAATATTGTCAGGAAACGTTAGGTACTGTTTTAAACTTTCCTGCTGCATTATTACACTAAGACACTGGTTTCCAACGGGTTTTACGCAACACAAACACTTTTTAAAGGTAAAACTTAGTATTTACCTTCCCGACGTTTCGATCTGGTTGCACAGATCATGGTCCCGGGCGATCTGGAGGCTGGCAAATACTAAGTTTTACCTTTAATAAATAATAGTTTAAAAAACTAAAAAAAACACGCTTTGATTGCTAACTAAAAAAAGAGAAAATAATTTCTGAGTACACGGAATTTATATTACAGTAGAGTTAAAAGCGTGGGGTGCACTTTATGACGTTTTCATACTTCTCTTTTTATAGTTGCCAATAATAGGATGATTTTCACATACTACTATACCAAGCACCCCACGCTTTTTACTCTACAGTAATATAAATTCCGTGTACTCATAAATTATTTCTCTTTTTTTAGTAAGCAATCAAAGCGTGTTTTTTGACGTGACAACGTCTTAAATTAGGTCGTGGCTCGGAGTCACTCATGAAAAAGTGTAACGCCCGCTCACGTCTTTTACGATGTGTCACCGAACGAGAGAGAGGCCCGCCGCACCGGCGAATGCCTTGCGTCTCTCTACCACTCAAACATGATCGGTCCGCCGCGCGATAAAAATTCGTTCCTAAAGACGTTGTCACGTAAAATCTTCGCCCGTAAATCCGACTTTACAGGCAACCATTTTTTTAGATTTTTAAACTATTTTTTATTTTTATTTTTTTAGTTAACAAGGATAATGGAAAACTCTTATCAAATTATTGCATTGTCATCGGTACTTAATACGTGTGCAAAGTTTCAAATTAATCCAATTTCTAGAAGTTGGTGAAAATTGAGCTGAAAAATTCCGTTACATACATACATACATACACCCCGATCTTAAAAAGCGTGTTAATAAAAAGTGTTTGTGTTGCGTAAGACCCGTTAAAAACCAGTGTTTTAGGTAAACGTTAGGTAGTGGAGTTAAAAGTGCGGCCTCTGTATCGTTCGAGCACGCACCGACGCGAAATCATTCCTAAAATTAATTACTCGCTGCCGTGTAAGTAATTGTTTCAATTTGCATGTTTAAACCTAGGTGTTTTGATTAATTACTAAACGATAGTGTTGTTTATTTTAATTGGTAAAATTAATTATGGATTATTTATATATAGATATATATTTTAGTTTAGCAGTTTGAAAATAATTAAACAGACCAGTCGCAATTACTTGATTACACAGTTTAAATATTATAACTTTAAGAAAATATTGTAATTTTAAGAAATATTTTCCATAAAGTTACCTCGTGTGTTCATAAGTTTTGAGACAAACTTTGTGCTAAAAAAATAAATATTGAATTTCGAATGTTAACTTTTAATTTCATTGATTTTCAAATTCATTTCTTTCAATTTTCTCGTGATGGAGAGAAAAAAAGAATTGCGTGCGACCGTGATTTCGCTATTTAAGGCGGGTAAAAAACCAATGGAGATTTTCCGTGAGGTGAAAACTTTTGGTGTGAGCCGTAACTTCGTGTATTACACTATTAAACGATACAAGGAGACAAGTTCTTTGCAAGATCGCCAAAGGAGTGGTCGGCCGTGCTCTGTAAGGACGCCTGCGAACATCAAAATCATCCGAGAGCGACTTCGCCGAAATCCATGTCGAACTCGCCCTTGCTCATCAATGTATTTCTGTTATGTTTAAATGTATTTTCTTATTGCAATAAAGAGTTTATACAATACAATACAATACTCAGAAAAAACTAGCTCTGCAGACTAATATTTCGCGCGTTTCAGTCAACAGAATACTGAAATATGATCTTAAGGTGAAGGCGTATAGCCGTAGGAAAGTTCATTTTTTAAACGATCGCCTTCGTAAATTGCGACGCGAACGTTGTCCAATACTGCTTAAGAGACACGATGCGATGAAAATACTCTTCACCGATGAGAAAATCTTTACTATCGAAGAAACGTTCAACCGACAAAACAATAAAGTGTATGCATAAAGTAGCAAGGACGTCCCAGCTTCAGCACGGAATGTCTCGCGTACTCATCATCCGGCTAGTGTGATGGTATGGTGGGGAGTTTCGTATGAAGGTGTCACTCCGCTCCGTTTCTGTCAACAAGGCGTCAAGGTGAAAGCCAAGAACTATCAAACTGACATCTTAGAGCCTGTTGTGACACCCCTGTCCCTTACTTTGATTCACAACAAGGATTGGGTTTTCCAACAGGACTCAGCACATTCCATAAAGCAAAAACCACCCAAGCGTGGTTGAGGGAAAATGTGCCGGCCTTCATCGTGGCGAACAAATGGCCCTCTTCCAGCCCCGACCTCAACCCGCTGGATTATGCTTTATGGGCTGAGCTAGAGCTCAGGGCCTGCCGAAAGTCCCACCTAAACTTGGAGTCACTGAAGCGAGCTCTTGTCCGAGAAGCAAAGCGAATCCCGCTGGAAAAGATTCGTGCCGTCATTGATGACTGGCCAAATCGTCTAAGGGCCTGTATTAAAAACAAGGGTGGTCATTTTGAATAATAATAATTATTTTTTGTTTATTATTATCTACTAATTGTTTATTGAAATTTTAGAAATATATGTTAATTATAAAAAAAGTTATGCAACTTTTATTTCGTCTCAAAACGTATGCACACACGAGGTAGAATACTCACATTCTCTCTGTTATGCTATCATTTACTTACACTCGTTAAGCTCCTTTGCTCTCCCATCTGATAAACTACTTCTACAAATCATTAAAATACAATTTTCCCTTAAAATAACAAAGTAACAAAAAAAATACAAAAAAAAATGCTTGCATAAAGTATTTGTTACTAACCCCTAAAGATTCCTAACTACTGGTTATCGGGTCTAAACGCCATCTATTATATTTAGTGAGAACCTGATGCACTTACTTTTTTCCCTTTATCATCATGTAAATAACCGTTACAAAACACATAACTAACTTACTCAGTACAAGTAAACCACGAGGGTTTATCTTAATTATACTAACCAGTAGTAAGTGTTAAAATGCAACGCGAAAGTTTAAAACCATATAGATTCCTGCTGTCCGAAATAAACTATTTATATTGTTATGTTTATTTTTATTTTATTTCAAAAATACACACCACTACAACTTTTAGTTTTTGTTGGTGCAAACTGCAGCGGGAACACAACAAACGCGCACAAGAGCACTCGACCTGCGAGCGACAGAGGGTTTGAGTACCGGTGGCATTTTCAAAGGGGCAACGGTGCTCATGTCGAAATTAATTATCGCGAGTTAAGTCCAAAACAGAGACACAGTATTAATAATGATGTACATTATAATGTACGGTTGTCGTCAGAAATTGTTTACCAGTTTTTAACACGTTCCGGGACAGTACGTCGAGAGGCGGGCCGCAAATTCCCATGCAAATTGACACTTAAATTTCCCATACAATTTCACCTCCCGCCTGACGACGTTGTGATATACCTTGATAGTTTTTACATTGTGTGATACGACAGTTCGTTCCTCGACGTGACCGCTTTTGAACGTTGTGTCATATCACGCGCTTTCTATGGGGTGTTATATGACACTACGTCTGTCGACGTGACCGCCTTCGAACGTGGTGTCATATCACGAGTTTTCTGTAGGGTGCTATATGACACTTCGTCTGTCGACATGACCGCCTTCGAACGTGGTGTGATACCAAATATCCTATGAAATATGTTATATGACGCTACGTCTGTCGGCGTTCCCACCTCTAAACGTAGTCACACAGTTTTTCTAAGATTTTCTTTGAGTAAGTTCTTCATAATTCTTCTTAAATAAAACAAAATTAAACTTTTTAATTAATTTTATTTCCGAAATATCAAATATAATGTCCAATCTAATTTTGATAAGTAATAATTAACGTTTTTAAAAAATATTTAAAAGAAAATAATAGTTTTTAATAATATTTTGCTGATTTTCTTGGAGATATTCGCTCTTAGTAAATACTTCTTGTTGTTGAAAGCTCTCTTGGCCATAGCTATTCTCAATATTGCATCTGGAGTACACCTAGAGACTTGTGTTATTTGACTTCCAAGATATTTTTAAAGACTGTACCTGTTCTGAATCTGCATTATTGAGTTTTATTTTAATACTGAATGGGCTGGTCTTTATGCACACATAGTTTTCGTTTATTGCGGTTAATCTTTAGGCCAAATTCTCTAAATACCAAATCCTCCTCTATCCTCTACAATCCTTTCCTCTATGAACTTTACTATTTTTCCATTAATTTTGATCCCACCCTTGTCTGACTCTGCAATTTTTCTTATCGCGCTTTCTATATATATTGAATATCATTGGCGATAGTGGACACCCCTGCCTGACTCCTTGTCTAATCTCTGCTCTTGCTTCCTCATCTCCAATTTCTATCACTATTTCTTGTTCCTTATATAGTTGTTATATAATCCTCCTATCTCTGTAGTCGAATCCTGTGTCTTTCAGTATCTTCATCATCTTTTCCCAATCGAAATTTTGTCCAACGCTTTTTCTAAGTCAACAAACACAATAAATGTGTCTAAACCTTCATGCATGAGCCTATCTAATAACAATCTTAGCGCTAAAATTGCTTCTCTTGTTCCTTTCTTTTCACGAAATCCGAACTGATTATCTCCCAACACACCTTCGGTGATGTGTTTGATTAGGTTCTCGGACTGATACTGGTGTCTCATTGTTCTGAAACAAATTTCGACTCGAGGCTCCCGCGCAATGACACAGTTCCGACTGAAGTGGGGGGATGCATATACGCGCACCCGGCCCAGGCCGTTGTGTCACAACACGAGACAAGTTTTCATGTGTGCGTGTAGTTTACTTGTGTGCTCATAAAACTTCACGATGTGACACTAGATAGTTCTAAGTTCTTGTAATACGACACTAATACGTCAGCCTACTGTATATTCTATGGTTGACGCCCGTTGTTCGACGGGCTGTCATATTTCGAAGTTCAAAATCAGCCGTCGACAGACGTTGCGTCGTAATATATAGGAATTTGCGGCCCGCCTCTCGACGTACTGTCCCGGAACGTGTTAATATTCGTTTTTTAATCATTATTTTGCACTGAACTCCATAATAACTACGAGTATATCAATCTAGTTATTGACTTTCAAAAATAATAGGCTAGATGACACCACCAATCGTTGACATACTGTTTATTATCTGTCAAAACGGTCTGCCTCCAAAGAATTTGTATGGGAATACATGAACGTGACGTCACGGTCATGCATCAGAAATCGGAGTCAATTGACCGAATATTTATTAAGTTTTGTGTATTAAAAAATTGGTTTCAACAGCTTTTTGAAAACAAACTGGTTGTAATAACTTCATAGCTGCTATGATTTTTAAACGCCATGGTCTTGAAAATATTTAAGATAGGTGTCATTATGCCAATTATTCAATACGACTCATCGAAAATAAAAATAAATGTTTTGATCGTTTTTTGATTTTCTGTATTTGTTGAAATGACAGTTTTGTATGTAGTCAGTGTCAGTCAACCTTCTTAAGCCAATGATTGATTCTCGTTAGCAAAAATATTTATGACCAATAAAACTAATATGAAATAGACGTCTAAAAGTTGTAACTTCAATACTTATAATCAAGCATTTTTGATACTTAATATGGTAAACATTTACTGGTCGCGACTGTACGACTCAGAATCAGAATCATTTATTTCGCTTGAAAGTGGTACAAAGATGAAATAAAAGTACAAAAAGATCCCACATGTCACTAGAGTTTGGCATGCAAATTAAAACATAACAATGAATTAATTAAAATGTCAATTGAAACTCAATTTTCATCTGTGACCTTGTTTGAGCAAATACTCGCACTCATTGTGCCAAAACACATTGTATGCTCTCAACTTTTAAGTAACTGATTTGCGTGTAAATAGCAAACAATAATTGTGAAATGACGGTTTAGTTTTTACCACAGATTTATACGTTTATTCAATCTAAAACGCTTAAACTTCTTAAATTTATTTTATTCTAGCATAATTCAGTTTAAGAATCTATTTTCTAGAATAAATCGTAAAGCGCAAAACTAAATTCAATTAAAGTGATGTCTTTTCAAAATAATCAAATCTTGTCCGAATAACAAAAATCTAAGCTAAGAATTTTAAAATAAATCCGATAATTGAAAACTTTCAAAATCTCCTAACTATGAATTATTGATATAGTTTGAGAAATGTATGACTATCTAATTGCCTATTTTAACTAATCATAGAGTCCCTTTGCAGAGCCCAGAAATGCCTTCAGGGCCTAATCAACTGAAACGTAATGTGTTTTGGGATTACAAAATATAAAGTCAAGCTAAAGCCGGCTGCTGCAGCTAACAAACATTTATTTTAAGAAAGCGAACATTAATCTTCTCTATATTGTACATATATAAAATTCTCTCGTCACAATGTTCGTTCCCGTACTCCAACGAAACGGCTTACAGATTCTTATGAAATTTTGTGAGCATATAGAGTACGTCTGAGAATCGGCCAACATCTATTTTTAATATCCCTAAGTGATAAGGGTTGTACACAAAAAATTATATGGCAAACAACATTTGCCGGGTCAGCTGGTGTAAGGTACACTATATTACTATAAACGAGTTAATGTGAAATCAGTCCTAGTAAATTGCTTTGAAATTTCTGAGATACCTACCTTTATTCACACATATATTTATACATACAATACACTGAGATATACGTATTTATACATAAAATATTCGTCATTAACAGGTTCTGTTCCCATAAAAGTTAAGAGGTTTCGAAAAATTAGGTAGCAGCGCAAAATTTTAAATTAAAAATTTTCGCCAAACTAAGCTCCAGTCGTACCAAACCTTTTTCAAAGTTTCCTTTTTAAGGCTCTAGGTTTTAAATTAGGCGCGCTTTGAATAAGTAAACGCGTTAATAAAGAGTGCTGTTATTTTCATAAACACTCGAATCTATTCTTCTTTCTTTTTTAATATTAATGTTTTTTTTAACTCATGAGCTTGTGCTACGCTTGTGGCGCAGTGGTTGCAGCGCTTTGGTAGTGATACCAAAAGATAAGCAACCTAAAGCGCGGTCATGTTTGGGATGGGTGACCATTCTGACCATTTAAGTGACGTCTATTTACAAGCATCTCCGTGCTTCGGAAGGCACGTTAAGCTGTTGGTCCAGGTTAATAACGATAGATATTTAAATAAATAAATGAATAAATATTTCACAACAATCACACCAATTCTCTAGTCCCAAATTAAGCTACGTGGCTTGTGTTATGGGTACTAGACGACGGATAAACAAACTTAAATACTTTTTTTTGTAAATAAATACATATTATACATAGAAAACACCCAGACCAGTACAAACACACATTTTCATGCACACTTATGCTTGTACTGTGCGGGGATCGAACCCGCGACCCATGACTTAGAAGTCCGACCTGTGGACCACTGCACCAAGCGGTCGTCGAAATAGATATTAGTCGTTAAGCCTAGTCAGAGGCCCTCGGGCGGCTTAATAAAATCTGACAGTAAGGTTGGTCACTTACCTTACACACACCCCTCCACCAATCCGCACTGAGTCCGCGAGGTGGAGTATCGCTCGGACCACCAGTGGGACTTATATAGGCTGATGAGTGGTTAAGACCCAGTTGGAATTTGACGTCAGAATGAAAAATAAAGCAATTTCGGTTCGTCTGTCGCGCAGTACACCTTTTCATTTTGTTCCGTTTGGTCATTTTGTTTTATATTATTTGAACAATACCACATCGCATCGAGTGAATGTGTCCATTTGCATGGGTATTGGAAGGGTACCCATATCCATCCGTGAACCTTCATCTCAATATAGAGTAGACACGGATGACGGCACCCCGACACAATATCATGTCGTATGGAATGAAAGCTCAGGCCAAAAAGGAATGTTGATCTTCGTAAGTAAAACCAATCTTCTGACTTAAAAACATTTTATTCTACAAACACTTGATTTACATTATAACACAGCTCTAGAACATTCGCTAGTTCATTAGGAACGACCGCTTTCTACCAGAGTCGATACTCTAATGATCCCCCCCGTCGGTATCGCTCACTTCAAACAACGGTTACCCCCGCCAATTTTACAAGTTTCACATTAAAGACACTGGGGGCGCTACTTGTTTCCCGGATGTCCGGAGTGAGCAATTCCGAATAAAATATTATAAGGATTTATTTTGACTTTAAAAATTATTAGTTATTTCACTAAAATTCTATTTGAAAATATAATATTACTGAATTCATTATTTGTTCAATTAAAAAAAGTCTAAGGATGTGTTATTCATTTAAATAATGCTTACATATTCGTCCATCCTGACAATCGTTCACGTCCTCGTGATATAAGAATTTAAAAAAAAATCACATAAAAAAATATTTAACGATACTAAGATATAGAATAATTTCCTTAGGCCATAGAAACTATAAATAAAAGTATGTGCATTACAACTCAATCACATATTTATACAATCACTTATCTTTTCTACGTGCACAGAAAAGAATTACATTAAAACTAACAATATATAAGGTCACCTCGAATTAAGCGCAAATATTTTAAGGGTAGCTTCTATGCATTATTTCAAATAAATAATCTTAATAAAAAAATGGTGTATATACGCTAGTTTTTTATTTGATTTTTCCTAACAAAATAAATGTAATTAATGTGTGATGGTCCTTACACTACCTATCTCTATCATTTCATTAATATCTATCAGTCTTACTCTTTCCCTTAAGCCACGCCTCTTCTACCACATTTCATTCGCAAAATTAATTTCTATCGGTCTTATTCTTCCCTCAAGTAATTCATAAAGTAGCAAAATGACAGCTGCTGCCACGCCTCCTCCAACTTTCATTCACAGCACACAAACAAGCTCATCTCATTTTGCGAGATGAGGCTGCTAGGAAGATACGTGTTACGTAGATACGTATTTCAGTGAATGTTTATCTAGGTACGTTAATTTTAGGTAATGAATCTATTATCAGGCAAAAGATTAAAACAACAAGGCGCTGTAAGCGCACAACCTAACACCTAACCTAAGTAACCTAACCTACGCCAAGACTGAACTGACTAACTTAGGTAAAAGAAAACCCTATCTACATGTGTTAAATAACTTAACGTAGCTATTTCAGTTAATACTTACCCACAAACTAACAGGAATTTCGGGAATAAATGACAACTCTGTTTCAATTTTAGTTTATTTTTATTAATAAAAATACACAACAAATTCACACTTTCTCAGGCTTTGGACTGACAAGTTAAAACATAAAATAACTATCACAAAACAGTTAATTAAATTATTATCTTAACAATAATGGCTGATAGATTTTGTGATAACTTGGCGTGTTTAAAAGTCTTAATTCATTGATATTTACAGTCTTACCAGTCCCTATTTACACACAAAACATTTATGTACATTAAGTGTTGTATTGTACATGAACTCCCTGATGACGCACACATAGTCTGGCACGATCAAGGCAATGCCTCCGAACTGCACTGAGCACTTAAACCTCCCTGGACATCACGTCAAACGCACTCACAATCCTTGCACGTAATTCACTAACAGTTTGAATTGTATGGCCGTCGTTGCCATAAACTAGGTCTTTGGCCCTACCACACACATGGAAATCCAAAGGCGTCAGGTCAGGTGAACGTAGCGGCCAGCGAATAACGCTACCGCGCCCGATCCACTGACCTTGAAACGCCTTGTCCAGGTACGCCCGACCCGTAGGCATGACGTCGTCCTTGAGCCGCGCTGGGTAGCGCTGTCGGCCCGTGCCTTGACGTGGACAGAAGCTCCCACTCTCTCGATGGCGCTGCACAGCCAAGCCAAGAATGGTGCGCTGGTTGATTGCGCGACCATACCGCTCAGCGTACAGCTGCTGCGCCCGCAACAAAACATCCCCTGCGTCATGATAGCATAAAGCCATATTGAGGTACTCCTGGTCGAAAACCGATACGGCATTTTAGCTACGCGCCGCGCGCACGCACATCTCAACGAAATGATTTTGCTTGGCCGACTAACTCACATCATAACATACATAACTCACTTACTATTGCGCGGCACTAGGGATGCCCGATCTGAATCGATTTGTTTGAAGATCGATTCACGGCAATACGATCTGCCGATTTTTTGAATCGATTCAACGGGATGCTAAGATCGAATCGTATGCCTGGACATCGTATCGTATGAAAATAAACGTATCATTTTGTTTGAATTCGGAATAAACTTATTTTAGTTGAGTTGGAATCTGTAAATATTAAGTTTTAAAGCCCATAACCTTAAACACTACAACTTATTGTTATTGCAAAGGAATCATTTTCGTATTCACTTAATTTTCGTAGATTCCGAACGAAGAAGTAGTATAAAATTCGAATTAAGTAATGATTAAACACTGCGTAAGCGTGAATCGATTCACAGGGTTACGATCCATTTCGATTTAAAAGATCGATTCAAAGCAAAAGATCGGGCATCCCTACGCGGCACGCGCGCTCTTTGCAGTCCGCGCCCGCGCTGACCAATCCTGGCACCTGTAAGCCTTTGAGGACTTGCCGCGCTTTGTCGCGGCGCGGATCAAACGAAATGTAAACAATAGGTTTAGGCAAGGAGCCTAGAGCTACACTTATGTCGCTTATGCCCATTTTTACCACCCAACTTTTTGTTTATTACTTTTCAAATGGTTTTTACTTTTGTCAAACGATACCTAAGGATATTGAATAATAAATCGATTAACTTAACGTAGTGATAAGTTTCCATTTCATTATTAAAAGTATTTTACTAGAAATTATTAATAATGAAATGCCATTTTGAGGACCGACCTTAGTTGGCACTTCATAATGTAAATACGCATAACACCCAACAATTACATAAATAATTTGTTATGCCTATGCCCATTGAGGATGTTCTTTTGCATAATATCAGTATTATGTAAATTAATCAGTGAAACCTTAATTATTTGATTTACAATCCCTTAGACTAGGCGGCACGATCAACGATTTTTTGATTTAGGCTAGGCGGCACATCAAAGATTAGTTTTAGGCTAGGCGGCACATCAAAGTTTGTTTTGATTTTAAATAAAGGTGAGGTTATAGGAATGATTAAATTTGTTAGGTACAGTTGATTTGCGCCCTAATATTGTTTAAAAGAAGGAATTAAAAGGCGTTGTAAATAATATTGACTGGATTTCAGCTTCAGTTTAATCGAAATGATTAACATTCACCTAGGTACGTACGTGCGTATGTGGTTTAGTATGGTAGGCACTGAAACTGGCAAACTGTGTTAGGTATGCCCTAACACAATTGTGTTATTTTAAACCAGGGTATAGGTAAGTACAAAATGAATTTAAATAAGGGCAAGATACCTACCTAAGATATAAGAGAACGATTTTCTTTGGTGCAGTGGAAATGCACCCTAAGTTTATTCGAAATGTAAGTTAAGAAGCTTTAGACGACCTCCGTGGCCGGGTGGTTAAAACGCCGTTTTCAAGGTCGTCATTTCTGAGGCCCCGGGTTCAATTTTCGGTCAGGCCAATATCGTGTTTTATTTTAATTAAGTGATTTTTCGAAATTAGATTTTCGTAATTAACTTAGGTCTGGGTGTTGTTGTACCGCCGTTGTTTCTGATTTCCTTAACACAAGTAAGTTTTAGATCTCCGAGCGATCTCCATGGGCGAGTGGTTAAGACGCTAGTTTTTAATTTTTCACCGTGTCCGAGGTCCTGAGATCGAGGCTTTGATTCCCGGTCGGGTCAATATCGGAACTAGTTTTTCGTTATTGACTTGAGTCTCTGAGTTACTGTTGTGGTACCGTCGGAGTTTCTGATTTCCATATCACAAGTGTTTATGTTACTTACTTCACTATTACTTTCACACATTGGGGGTCGGCACAAAAACTATCATAGCATAATCGTATGTTTTTACACAATCGAGTAGGTATTCCTTAGTATCGCATAACTTTTATGATGCATTGGTTTGAAATTGAAGATCAATTATTTTAAACGTCACTTCGATCGAATGCAATTATCAATCGGAATCAGATTTTTTCGGCTATATCACGCTGCGAAAGGTCTTGCAGCGACTGGACTGACTTTGTTGACCGCACTCATGCGGTCAGCTGCTTCCCGCCGGAGTACGCGCCCACGCGCCGCCTCCTCATTGTCCGGGTTTTCTGTCCCTCTCGCACGCAACGTAATCGTATTCAGCGCAGGCTCCGCGCACACTTTTTTTGCGTTTCAATAAAATCGTTTATCACAAAAACTAGCGTATTTACACCATCTTTTTATTAAGATTATTTTTTTAACTTAATGCATAGAATCTACCCTTAAAATATTTGCGCTTAATTCGAGGTGACCCTATATATAAAACAAAAACTAATGTCCTCTGTCTTAACAAATGATTGTAATACATACAATTTTCATCAAATTACATTGAATACACAAAAATAAATAACAATAAGTAAATTGCTTTGCATATTGTATCAATTAGTTATGTTAATGAGAGGAAAATGATACGACGTAACAAATTCACTTTATTGCGATGAAGTAAGTACAATATAATATGCAACGAGTAATTATATCGAGTATGTATATGGGTGGGTGGAATCGACCGTCGTGCGCGCCGGCCTGAGGCCAAATAGGAGGAGAGATTCTTCGGCGCGGCGCTCGCGGTGATCGCTGCGAGGCGGGGGCGGCCCTGCCCCCCGCTGTCCTGCGCGCGCATCTTCTAGGCGCGTACATAGTGGGCCCCCTTGAAGGATCAGCCTTCAAGAGAGGTTTCAGCATGAAGCAGGCATATGCGGTTCAGTGCTCGCCTGATGACTCCCTTTGAGGTGTCGATGTCTGCGACACGGGGTACTCCGTCCGTGCCAGGATGCAGGGTTTTCACTCTTCCCAATCGCCATAGGAGTGGAGGAATGTTGTCCTCCTTTAGAATAACAAGGTCTCCTTCTTGTAGATCCCTGCTGCGAACCTTCCACTTCGAACGATGCTGTAGCTCGGTGACGTATTCGGACTGCCAGCGCTGCCAGAAGTGCTGCCTCATTAGCTCGAGTAGTCTGTAGCGGTTCAATCTGGTACTGTTGTCATCTCGCAGCTCTGGTGCAGGTAGCGACATCAGTGGCCTGCCAAGGAGAAAGTGCCCCGGTGTGAGCGCTGCGTAGTCGTTAGGAGAGGAAGATAGAGGGGAAATGGGACGGCTATTGAGGATGGCCTCGATTTGAGAGAATAGGGTCGATAGCTCTTCAAATGTAAGATGCGTGTTCCCTAATATGCGCTTTATGTGAAATTTAGCAGACTTAATGCCAGCCTCTACATAGCCATTGAAGTTAGTTAGGAGCGTAGGCCGGTGAAAATATGAATTTAATATGATTATCAGATGCAAATTCTTGTATGGAAGTCAAATGCTGCTTGAAAAGATCATTAATTTCCTTTGCAGCTGCAACAAAATTTCTACCGTTGTCACAGTAAACTTCAAGCGGCTTACCCCTACGTGAAATAAAACGTTTAAAGGACAGTATAAAAGATTCCTTAGAAAGTTCACTTACAGCTTCCAAGTGTACACATTTGTATCTATGGCATATAAAAAGGCACAAATAACATTTCGTGATTTTACACCCCCGTCCTCGTCGGTCAGTTATTAAAAACGGTCCAGCAAAATCAACAGAGACAGTGGCAAATGGAAAATCAGGAGTTACTCGATGAGAAGGTAAGTTACCCATAATGTTGGTCATAGTTTTACCGTAATGACGCGTACATGTGACACATCGGCGGGCCGTGCGTCTTGCCAGGTCCCTACCTCCAATGGGCCAAAACTCTTCGCGTATTGATGCCAACATGAGTTGAGGTCCCGCATGAAAGAGGCGTAAGTGTTCGTGAGTGAAGATGAGTTTTGTAAGAAAGTGTTTTCCACAAAGAAGTATGGGATGTCGTTTCGAGTAATCAAAATTAGATTTATTTAGCCTGCCCCCCACTCTCAGGATTCCCTGAGAGTCAATAAATGGTGCAAGTGAGGCCATATGCGACTTGGCACTCAGTTGCTTATTGTTTTGTAATAAGTGAAGCTCTTTAGGGAATGACTGTTGTTGTGAAAGTTTAATTAATGTGTTTAATGCTTTATCAAGCTCATTTACTTTGAGTGGGCCAGTTACCCTTTGTTTTTTACATTTAATGTTGATGAAACGCTGCACATATGCGACAATACGTTTGAGTCTATTGAAATTGGAGTATTTTTCAAAATCTATGACTTGATTGCAGGGATTGACTGGCTCTATGTTAGTTACAAAAGAAGATATTTGTTTTAGTTCAGGTAAATCTTGTACTTTATCGTCAACAGTGCCACCAAGTATGGGCCAGCTGTCTTCAGGTTGCAACAGGAATGTGGGCCCGTACCACCATAAACCTTGTGATTGAATGTAATGCGGGTCTATGCCGCGCGAAGCGAGATCAGCCGGATTATGCTCTGTAGGCACATGACGCCATGAAGAACCTTCGGTTAGCTCCTGTATAACTGCAACCCTATTCGCCACGAAAGTTTTTAACTTTGATGAGCAAGTGTTTATCCATGCCAGAACTACACTTGAGTCAGTCCAATAAAAACAGCGCGCTATAGGCTTTCTAAAGGCAGTGTTAACGGTGGCAGCAAGACGAGTTGCTAGCAGAGCTGCTAGTAGCTCTAAGCGTGGTATAGTAGTGGCCTTGGTTGGAGCTACACGTGACTTGGCACAAAGAAGATTAACAGTTTGTTTACCGAATAAGGAAATAGATTTTATGTAGATGCAAGCGCCGTAGGCAGCTTGTGAAGCGTCACTGAAACTATGAAGTTCAATGTAGGAAGTTATATCATGAAAGATGTTCCTAGGCACAGTAAGAAGTTTTAGGTACTTTAAGTTTTCTACAAAATTTCGCCAAGCAATTTGAATCTCATTAGGAACTGGTTCATCCCAATTCAATTTAAGCGCCCACAGTTTCTGCAATAATATTTTAGGCTTTACAATACATGAAGTTAACAAACCAAGAGGATCAAAAATCTTAAAGGTTGCAGATAGGATTGATCGTTTAGTAATCACATCAGAAGTGCATGAGTCATCAATGTTGAAATGAAGTATGTCCTCTTTAGGGTTCCAAACTAAACCAAGGGTGTGTTGCGATTGACTCAAAGTTAAGTTGCTATTATTATCAACATTTTGAGCTCCTGTTTCAATTATTGAATGCGAATTAGATCTAAACTTTCTTAAGTTGAAGCCACCAGACATGAGCGATTGTGAAACAGTTTTTCACTTTCTGGCATTGAAGGTTTAGGTTGATTATGAAGTGGGAAATCTTTGTATTCCCAGAATCTAGACAGTTGCATATCTAAACTGTCATCACTAGTGACAAAGTTACAAACGGTTGTATTGATTTTCGATTTCTCATTACATATAGGACCTGCGATTAACCAACCTAGTTGGGAACTATGTAAGACAGGTAATCCATTACCTAGAGGACGTTGCTCTGAGCCTATAATTTCCCAGAAGATGTTGGCTCCCAATAAGACATCTATCTGAGATGGATGATTGAAAGAAGGATCAGCCAATTTCAAACAAGATGGCAAGTTAAGATGATCAGTTAAGATGCGTTTTTTAGGAAGTTTTTCAGTTATATGAGGAAGTACTAGAAAATCATGATCACGAACGAATGTACTCTGCTTCGATCTTATGACCGCAGAGCAGCGCTCTGGAACGATGTTCATGGATGTATCTCCGATCCCTAAGACGTTGGTTGTGTGAGAGGGGCTGGAAGTCAGCTGAAGACGTAATTTTAAGCTGTTTGTAATAAAAGAAGACTGGCTTCCGCTATCCAAAAGTGCACGGACTGTCTCCACCTTATTACTTTGTGGATTGAAAACTTCAACTAAAGCAGTAGACAGTAATACCTCAGATGAGCACAATGCTGATAAGACAGAGGGGTTAGAGGTACTGCCCTCACTAACCTCGCTAACAGGGGACCTTTCATGCGATGCTAAATGCGTGGCTGCGTTTGCTAAAGATGTGTGTGTGCAGTAAGTCCCTACAGATGTCGTGGGGGCTGTGGTATGTTTGTGTAAGATTGTGTTGTGATGCCTCTTACATACGCGACATCCTCCCAGGCGGCAGCGACTCGAATCGTGGTCTGGACGCAAGCAGTTGAAACAAAGCTTGAGTTTTGCAGTTTGGGCCCATTTTTCGTCGGTCGATAGACTGCCAAAAACCTTGCAGTCGAAGATGCGATGTTTTCCTTGACACACGACGCACGGCCGCTGACAGTCTTTGTTAGCTGAAATCATGAATGATTTGGTGTGATTATTTACAATTTTAGATTGAGGTTTAGGCACTTTATCTCTTTTAGCTCTAAATAATGTTTCCAAAACATCTGCACGTGCCTTTAAGAAAGACTTAAAATCATTTAACGTGGGGAGTTCTTTAAGACTGTTTCTATATTCTTCCCACTTTATGCTAGAAACCTGATCTAATTTAGATGTCACCATATGAATTATGATTGTATCCCAGTGTTCAGTGGGCTGACCTAGTGTTTTCAAAGCTCGCAAATTTTTGGTGACATGGTCGCTAAGAAATCGTAGCGACTTATCAGACTCACGCTGTAAAGGTTCAATGTTAAATAAGCTGTTAAGATGATTATCAATCAATTGTCGCTCGTTGTTGTATCGCTCGCACAGAAGTTCCCAGGCTTCGGCGTAGTTCTGATCGGACACTTCTAAATTGGAGATTACACGTGCAGCTTCGCCTTCAAGATATGAACAAAGATAATGAAACTTGTGTATGGGCTGGATGCTGTCATTTTTATGTATAAGAGATTCATAAGTGTCCCGAAACTCGAACCATTTGAAATAAGCGCCATCAAATTTATGTATTTGAATGGTAGGCAGCTTGAAACCCACCGAATTCCTACAATAATTAGATTGACTACAAGAGTGAGCACTTTGAGCAGCATCGTGAAAACTTTCCTTGGACTTAGATGACTCAATTAAATCTTGGGCTATAGCGATAGCACTGTGAAGGCTTTCTTCAATACTGTCCCTCGTGGCAAGTTCATTTGTGAGATCATTATTATTTAGAACTTCTATACGAGACTGCATCGTTTCAAATTTATCAATAATTGCAATAAATTTATCCAACTTTAGCGTCAACTCATTGATCTGAATAGAAGTTAGCTTACGTTTACCTAAAGTTTCTAAATAATTACAAAATTTTGTTATTTGTCCCTTGATTGAGCTACGTTTGACCTTGAGTTCGCTTAGTTCGTCTAACGACGTAGCAGGACAGGGAGAAAGAGTCGCCTTAGCTTCTGGATTCGACATTGTTTACTCGTATGATTTATTTGAATGTATTTACTCAATGCAAAAAGTTAAAACAAATAAGTAATCAATGAATTGACGAATACAATAAGAAAGTTCGATAAATTAAAATGAAATACTAAAATTGTGAACGGCTTACGCTCCTTTGTTATCCTAACGATGCACGATGGCCCCGGCCGCACGCGCCGGGTTGACCTTGGGGTGACCGCGTGGCCGACACCGCGCGGTGAGCCCGCCTGCGCGACTCGATGCACGAGTGGCGCGAATCGCGTTGGATCGCAGGTTCAGTCCCGTAAGGGCCACTTTCTCTGAAAATTTATGAAGGAAAAGGTTGCAGTGCGAATGCAAGCAAGCAGTGCGGCACGTAGGTATGAATCAGGGGTAAAAATTGGCCAAAAATAAAAGTTAAATGCGATGACGGATGATGCAATAGGGCGTGGCAAGAAAGATTGTAACGAAAACCTCAAAATATAATATGATTAAGTTAAAACAAGCGCAAACACAAAAAAAATATATAGTTCTCAAACAATTAATATAAGGGACAAGATGCAATGTAGGTATATTTACGGCAGTGCTGTAAGACAAAAGATTATGCAATGATGTAGCTATCATATAAAGGCGCTGCAATGAAAACACGTGGTAGTGTTAACCAGCGAGAGAAGAGATAGCGGTAATGGGTCAAATCGTATCACAAAACGATGCAAGAAGTATGTAATAGTAATTTCAAAGAACGATGTAGGTATGTAAGTACGATGTAAGATGATGTAAAAACTCAAACACAAAAAAAAGAAAAGCTATCGGCCCCAAAATACCACATCGAGGAGGCAAAGAAGGAAAAGATAGGTATGCAGGCTCACGGCACTCCCCTTGGTAATATGATGACACGGCGCACGGAGTCCTCGTCCTCGTCCCGTCTTCCCGACCGCGTGGCACCCCGCGCGTAGTTTTTCTGCGTTGTCGGCAGTTCGGCGCCAACTGTCTTGTTGCGAATGTTGCGATGGCAGCCGATGGACTTCTCGGGATGCAGTACAGGGTTAGGTGGGCGTTGGTCGAAGCTTCGAGGCCGCGTGGCACGCACGTGTGAGGTTCAGAGATTCGTCAAAAAGAGGCAATTCGAGTCCACCCGGGGGCGCCAAAATGTTAATGAGAAAAAAATGATACGACGTAACAAATTCACTTTATTGCGATGAAGTAAGTACAATATAATATGCAACGAGTAATTATATCGAGTATGTATATGGGTGGGTGGAATCGACCGTCGTGCGCGCCGGCCTGAGGCCAAATAGGTTATAGGAGGAGAGATTCTTCGGCGCGGCGCTCGCGGTGATCGCTGCGAGGCGGGGGCGGCCCTGCCCCCCGCTGTCCTGCGCGCGCATCTTCTAGGCGCGTACAAGTTATTTTAATTGACCTGAAATTAAAACAAATTAACATCCTTCAATAAATCCGTCAACCATATCCATCCTTAAATCCATAATCCAGATCCAACACTTTTTTTTCCGGTATCCTATATCCCCACTCATCCTTCCAACCAATTATCAAGAATACCAATATCATATTTTATCTCAAATTGTACTCAAAATCAATTTATATGCACCTTTAAGACTACTGCTTTTCAGTTAAGTCAGTCTCAACGTCACTATCTTCATAATTACTGTCGTTATTTCTGTTTTTAACTTCATCATCATTATCGCTTTCATACGTTTTTTTTTAAATTTAACCACGGATGTATTCTTTCTACTGGATGAACACCTCGATAAGTTGCTTTACCTTTACGTTTGGTGATGGGAGTATCCTCTACTGTATACCTATCATTACTCAATACTTCCACTATTTTGTACGGACCGAAACATTTAGCTATTAGTTTTTTACTTTTACCAGGACACAAAATAGACCTTTCCACTCTCACTAGATCACCTACTTTAAATTTACGTGGTGCACACCTGGATCTATCAAACCTACGTTTTTGTTCTTTCTGAGATTTTTGAATGTGTTTATCTACCTCAGATCTAATTTCAGTTAAGTCAGTAGTTAATTCCGATTGTTCATCGTTATCTACCGCTGACCGTATTCGTGCTTCAGCCATTCCTGTCAAATTTAATCCAAATAACACCTCTGCTGGTGTACGTCCTATTCCTTTATTTGTAGTGTTATTTAAACCCCATTGCACATCCAAAACTTTACAATCCCATTCGGATTCATCCTTTCCGTGATTCATGGCCGTCAGAGAATCTAAAACAGTCCGATTGTATCTCTCCACTTGCCCGTTGGCACGTGGAGTCGCAACCGCATTCATAACGTGTTTAACTCCTAAATCACTTAAAAAATCCGTAAATTTCTTGCCGGTAAACGAGGAGTACCTGTCGGTAATAAGCCTAACGGGGCACGCAAAAGTTCCAAAGTAATCCTTAAATACTTGAATTGTAGTAGACGCTTTTGTGTTTTTAACCGGTTTCAGTATGATGAATTTACTATATGAATCTATGATAATGAGTAAATATTTGTTTCTGCGCTTACTAGGATTGAATGGACCCAAATGGTCAGCATGAAGTGTGTGAAACGGTTTAGAAACCTTGGGAATAGGGTGCAAGAAGCCGGACTTTTTGCCTGATGGAGTTTTACTGAGAGCACATTCTAGGCAAGATTGTACATATTTTTTTACAAACTTTTTCATTTTTGGAAACCAATAAGTCTCTTTAATTTTATCTATCGTTTTATCTACAGAAAAATGGCCTATATCATCGTGGCAAGCTTTCAGTATATGCCAACGAACATCCTTAGGTACCAACCACTTAAGTCCATTATCTGTTTTCTTGTAAACGTTATTATTTTTAACTGCAAAGTTCTATTGGATATCTGCTACGTTTTGGCTTTCAGAATCGGTCAGAATTTCTTTTATTCGGTTAACCTCACTATCGGCTAACTGCACAGTTTTAAGCCAGTCATTCGAAATATGAAACACTGTTGGTAAGTCCATATTATCATTTACGATTTCACTCGGATTCGGGTTCCTACTAAGTGCGTCTACATGACACATCCCCTTTCCTGATTTGTATTTGATGTCGAAATCAAAGTCTTGGATCAAACTCCACCAACGAGCAACTCTTGGGATCATATCTCTCTTCATAAATGTAGCACGTAGAGAATTACAATCGGTAACAATTGTAAAGGGCATGCCGAATAAATATGGTCGAAATTTTATAAGCGATGATACTACTGCTAGAGTCTCAAGCTCATATGAAGAGAAGTGCTGCTCGATTGGTGAAGTTTGACGACTAAAATAAGCGACAGGTTTTAGATCGCCATTGTCTTGTCTTTGTAATAATATGCCCCCGAGGCCCCACTTACTTGCATCCGTGTGTAATTCTGTTAAGCGTGACGGGTCATACAGAGCCAATATTGGTCGCGACACAAGCCTTTCTTTTAATTCATTAAACGCGTCCTGTTGTTCTTTGCCCCAAACCCACTGAACATTGCTCTTTAATAAACTAGTCAAGGGTCTAGCAACCGTCGCTAAATTATTTATAAATTTTCTAAAGAAACTGGCTAACCCTAAGAATTGACGTACATTGTGAATATTCTTCGGTACGGGAAAGGTTTTCACGGCTTGAATTTTTTTAAGCCCTGGTTTTATGCCATCAGCTGATATTTCAAACCCAAGAAAATCTACTGATGTTTGAAAGAAAAAGCACTTGCTTGGTTTAAGTGTTAGATGATATTCCCTCAGTTTTTTAAGAATCAATTCAAGTTTAGATATACCTTCTTCAACAGTTTTAGACGGCAACAAGACATCATCCATATAAGCTACGGCAGTATCAAAACGAAGCGACCCTAAAGCTTTATTCACAGTCCTTTGAAACACCGCAGGAGCGTTAGCTAGCCCAAACGGCATCCTATTAAACTCCCACTGGCCATCTGGAGTAACAAATGCGGTATTAGGTTTAGCCTCTTCAATCAATTGAATTTGATAATATCCGCTTGCTAAGTCCAAAGTAGAATAAAATAAGTTCCCAAATAATCTATTCATTTGATCTTCCATACAAGGGAGGGGATAATGTTGTTTGATTGTTTTCCTATTCAGCGCTCTGTAATCAACGCAGAGCCGTTTATCACCTGTCTTCTTTCGGACAAGAATTACCGGACTGGCATACGGTGAGCTAGACTCCCTAATCATACCCGTCGCATTCAACTCATCCACCATAGATTGAACCTCTTGTCTTTCATTTTGTGATAACCTATATGGTCTATACACTATAGGTTGGTCATCAATAAGATCAATTTTCATTTTCTCTAGATCTGTACAGCCTATTTCCCTCAGCGATGTGGCGAAACAATCGCGATAAGAATTTACTAAATCCAAAAGACGCGTTTTGTTTTCCTGAGAAATATCTCCTACATTTATGTCCTTTAGAGTTAACGGTTCTAATGGCTCTGCTACTTCTATCCCATTAACCTCACAAAGCCCGAAAGATTCTAGAACGATTTCTACTCTTGCGACCAGCTCTTCCTTTTTAAACGTTATTGGTTTTGGACTTAATGGGCTGATCAAAATTTCACCTATCCCCTCTTTTAGCGTATATAAGCCTTCTTCAATCTGATACTCTTTGCCTGGTTGCCCCCTATAACAGCTGCGAATATACACGTCCCCATTAAAATTTGAACCACAATTTACTTCCAAGAGATCTACACCCTTAACAGTCACGTCACTATTTGCGCGCAAGTGTAAAAGCCTTTGGGTGTTATCCTCTACATCATGGCTTGTCTTAAATAGCAAATCTTTCTCAGTTTTGAGAATTCGAACATGAGGTTGCTCGGTGAAAGTCTGACCTATCAACAACGGGTACTTTAGAAAATGATCTGGAACTATAACACATGCAACCCTTGCTTTAACACCTTGAATTTCTACATTAGCCATACATGAGCCTAAAGACTCAACGATCGCACCCCCGAAACCTACCATTGGGTAACTAACATGATTATCAATCTTACTGAAAAGTTTCTTTGACTGGCTCTCTTGAATCAGAGTTAATTCGCTACCAAGGTCTATAAAACATGTTGTATCTTGACCGTTGACCTTAACGTTTTGCACGTATTTATTGGTATGCATCGTTTTGTTAGGCTCACTAATTAACAAAACCGATTTATTTTCCTCATTCACTTGTACTTTATCATTGCCTACCTTTTAACGAAAACACTCCGATTCTGTATGACCAACCAGCGTACAGTTACTGCATTTTTTGATTGGTTTTGGGCATTTGGATAAGGGATGTCCATCTTGCTTACAGTTATAACAGCGTATATTGGCATTTGATTTATATTGCGTATGGACCTGATAATTGGGCTTAAGATCACGAGGTTTCCTGTTACCAAGATTATAATTCCTATATTGAGTAGGTTTAACATTTCGTAAGTACGCTAATAGTTTGTCAGGATCACTAAATTGAGCTGCTTCTGCTCCCAAACTCACTGACCTATCATCTATACCGTGCAAAATACACTCTACAGCTCTCTTGCCAAAGATATCGCAACGATTTAGTAGAGAGACTTTCTCGTAAAAGTATTCCTCAAGAGAATCCCCAAATTTAGCACGCTTTGCTAGCATATCTGTCAACATTTGACCATAATTTTCTTCCGAAGGAAACGCCGATCTAAGTTTGGTTTGCCATTCTTCCCAATTATACAATAACGATGGCAGCCCCTCATACCACTTTTTTGCAACCCCCACTAACTTAGGTAGCGCATAGTGTACTATCTGTCTCTCAGTCCAGCCATACAAAATAGCACACTGGTTTACTTCTGTAAGCCAGTGATTTATACTCAGATTTTTTAAGGAAGGGTTAAATTCTGGTACAACATTGTTATTTGAAAAATTTTCCCGGTTACTTGTACTAGGTGCTGATAAATCGCTTATGAGTTTAGCGAACTGAGACATAAACTCACGTGTGGTGTCTTCTTTCGGCAGCCGTCCGTGTGTATGGTTGTCGTTGTCGCGGGGACTGCCGCGATGGTGCGATGCTCGATAATTGTCATATTTGTCGTCCAGATCTTCACCACGACGCGAACGCGAAAGACGGCTTCGGCTTCTGGATGGGCTTCGATGCGCAGACTCTCTTCGACTCAACAAACGCTGTCTTCTAGTGCGCCTCTCTTGCGATGGCGTGCGTAGGAGTCTTTTTCGATGGTTTCTTGTCTTACTGCGTCCACGGTGGGTACCGCTGGCTGGTAGTACAGGAGATGCATTACTGCGCTCAAACGGTCGTGCCATTTCTTCATCGTCCATGTTCTTCGTTCACTGGAAACAAAGGCCACGGACATCAAAAGTTCACAGTTAAATGTAAAATGTTTTATATGTATCTTTGATTCCACTTGATGAAATACTGTAAGATTTTTAGCAAAGTAAATAAACATTTACATAAAACGTTTGGAGGTTATTTATTTATTTATTACTATTATTATTCAAAACAAACGAGTAATCCCAGCATCGTGGCTACTCGAGTTACCACAAGGCATTTTACTGCCACACGGGTTATCAACCAAGCATCCATGCTATTATAATCTAAATGTGTACCGAACACAACCAGAGAGTAGCCCCGGCATTGTGCTGCTATACGGGTTATCAACTAAATATGCATGCTATTATAATCTAAATGTGTAGCGAACACAACCAGAGAGTAGCCCTGCCATTGTGCTGCCACACGTGTTTTCAACTAAACATGCATGCTATTATAATCTAAATGTGTAGCGAACACAACCAGAGAGTAGCCCTGGCATTGTGCTGCCACACGGGTTATCAACTAAACATGCATGCTATTATAATCTAAATGTGTAGCGAACACAACCAGAGAGTAGCCCTGGCATTGTGCTGCTACACGGGTTATCAACTAAACATGCATGCTATTATAATCTAAATGTGTAGCGAACACAACCAGAGAGTAGCCCTGGCATTGTGCTGCTACACGGGTTATCAACTAAACATGCATGCTATTATAATCTAAATGTGTAGCGAACACAACCAGAGAGTAGCCCTGGCATTGTGCTGCCACACGGGTTATCAACTAAACATGCATGCTATTATAATCTAAATGTGTAGCGAACACAACCAGAGAGTAGCCCTGGCATTGTGCTGCCACATGGGTGATTAACTAAGCATGCATGTCTTCCGGATTCAAAACATTTTTAACATTCCATACTTTACAAAGTAAAATACATTTAATATTAAAAAAAAAAAAATAGTGTTACATACCTCTCTGTGAGTTATCCCACTTCTGACTTGAAAGCTCAGGCCAAAAAGGAATGTTGATCTTCGTAAGTAAAACCAATCTTCTGACTTAAAAACACTTTTATTCTACAAACACTTGATTTACATTATAACACAGCTCTAGAACATTCGCTAGTTCATTAGGAACGACCGCTTTCTACCAGAGTCGATACTCTAATGATCCCCCCCGTCGGTATCGCTCACTTCAAACAACGGTTACCCCCGCCAATTTTACAAGTTTCACATTAAAGACACTGGGGGCGCTACTTGTTTCCCGGATGTCCGGAGTGAGCAATTCCGAATAAAATATTATAAGGATTTATTTTGACTTTAAAAATTATTAGTTATTTCACTAAAATTCTATTTGAAAATATAATATTACTGAATTCATTATTTGTTCAATTAAAAAATTCTAAGTATGTGTTATTCATTTAAATAATGCTTACAGGAAATATTGTGGTTTTAGAAAATAAGTATTTACCTTTATTTTACTTTAGGTTTACTTGCCCGCGTAGTCACTTACCATCCGGTGACATTGTGAATAAATGATCGAGTAGCTAATTTGAGCTTAATGAAAGAAAGACTAACAAAGAGACTGATATCAGTCTACCCTCTTTCTTAGTCTTTCTCCGATCATTCATTTATCAGTCAGACATAATGACAACATACCCGCAAGATCTTAAGTTGCCCCGTGATCATGGCTCTTGTAACAGTGCCGAAATATCGGGAACTCGTAAACAAAAAGGTATACATGGTACACCACACACACAGACACGCTAGAGTGCTACTCAATAATGTTTCTTTCTTTTTTATGTATCCATTGTTTTTAACTTCCTGATCCAATAAGTAAGCCCTTTAAGACAAACCTCTCACCAAACATCTATGGAGAGATGGTTGTGGCTGAAAACCTGTGCTATTTGGGATCTTGTCCCAAGTCAGCACAAGCTGAGCCACTTCCAATTGCTTTGCCGTCTTTGTTTCATTGTATGATAGTTTTTAAGGTGTAAGCTTATTATATTATTATTATGGTAAAAGTCCGTGTAAGTTAAAACAATATTTGGACTATATGTGTCTTATTTTGCTTGGCAGAGATTTAAAAAAAACTTCAACGTGATTGGACGAGTGACTATAGACGTTTGTGTCTGAAGACAAGTTTAGTTGTTGTTCCCGGCTAACATCGCTTTGACGGTGGTCTTCCTTAAACCTTAAGTCTTAGATAAAGTTACTCGTACCTTGCAATTTAACGAAAGGGTCCGCGTTACTTACCGTACCTTTTTTCTGTGGCCATTTGTATGACGCAGACAATAAAACACAAAACTTTCGTACTTTTTTTGTTCTTTTCCTTTTTAAACGAAAAATTTAAACTGCCTCTACATTTTCTGTTCAGAGCTTTCTGCACAACCTTCTACACGTGCAGCCTGTGGGCCAAGTATATAACAATAATAGCATGCATGTTTAGTTGATAACCCGTGGGTTATCAACTAAACATGCATGCTATTATAATCTAAATGTGTAGCGAACACAACCAGAGAGTAGCTCTGGCATTGTGCTGCCACATGGGTTATTAACTAAGCATGCATGTCTTCCGGATTCAAAACATTTTTAACATTCCATACTTTACAAAGTAAAATACATTTTATATAAAAAAAAAAATAGTGTTACATACCTCTCTGTGAGTTATCCCACTTCTGACTTGAAAGCTCAGGTCAAAAAGGAATGTTGATCTTCGTAAGTAAAACCAATCTTCTGACTTAAAAACACTTTTATTCTACAAACACTTGATTTACATTATAACACAGCTCTAGAACATTCGCTAGTTCATTAGGAACGACCGCTTTCTACCAGAGTCGATACTCTAATGATCCCCCCCGTCGGTATCGCTCACTTCAAACAACGGTTACCCTCGCCAATTTTACAAGTTTCACATTAAAGACACTGGGGGCGCTACTTGTTTCCCGGATGTCCGGAGTGAGCAATTCCGAATAAAATATTATAAGGATTTATTTTGACTTTAAAAATTATTAGTTATTTCACTAAAATTCTATATTTTGAAAATATAATATTACTGAATTCATTATTTGTTCAATTAAAAAAAGTCTAAGGATGTGTTATTCATTTAAATAATGCTTACAGGAAATATTGTGGTTTTAGAAAATAAGTTTTTACCTTTATTTTACTTTAAGTTTACTTGCCCGCGTAGTCACTTACCATCCGGTGACATTGTGAATAAATGATCGAGTAGCTAATTTGAGCTTAATGAAAGAAAGACTAACAAAGAGACTGATATCAGTCTACCCTCTTTCTTAGTCTTTCTCCGATCATTCATTTATCAGTCAGACATAATGACAACATACCCGCAAGATCTTAAGTTGCCCCGTGATCATGGCTCTTGTAACAGTGCCGAAATATCGGGAACTCGTAAACAAAAAGGTATACATGGTACACCACACACACAGACACGCTAGAGTGCTACTCAATAATGTTTCTTTCTTTTTTATGTATCCATTGTTTTTAACTTCCTGATCCAATAAGTAAGCCCTTTAAGACAAACCTCTCACCAAACATCTATGGAGAGATGGTTGTGGCTGAAAACCTGTGCTATTTGGGATCTTGTCCCAAGTCAGCACAAGCTGAGCCACTTCCAATTGCTTTGCCGTCTTTGTTTCATTGTATGATAGTTTTTAAGGTGTAAGCTTATTATATTATTATTATGGTAAAAGTCCGTGTAAGTTAAAACAATATTTGGACTATATGTGTCTTATTTTGCTTGGCAGAGATTAAAAAAAACTTCAACGTGATTGGACGAGTGACTATAGACGTTTGTGTCTGAAGACAAGTTTAGTTGTTGTTCCCGGCTAACATCGCTTTGACGGTGGTCTTCCTTAAACCTTAAGTCTTAGATAAAGTTACTCGTACCTTGCAATTTAACGAAAGGGTCCGCGTTACTTACCGTACCTTTTTTCTGTGGCCATTTGTATGACGCAGACAATAAAACACAAAACTTTCGTACTTTTTTTGTTCTTTTCCTTTTTAAACGAAAAATTTAAACTGCCTCTACATTTTCTGTTCAGAGCTTTCTGCACAACCTTCTACACGTGCAGCCTGTGGGCCAAGTATACTCTGCGCTCACAGCGCTCTTCGTATACAGTTAAATAATCCATTCAGGATGCTGCTGCGGCTACCTCGGTTTTGTAGTGAATCGGGGATGTTTGCTGAAGCTGGTGTGGACTGCTTCCACGCAACTAGGCGCAAGCGGTGTGCATCCCCGGTGAGCAGGGTGCGGGCGAGCAGTAACAGCATCCTGAATATGATCGCTAGTTGGCTCGACTGTATTTATGTAAGCCGTTTCAGCTCCATTTCGGGGGAACCGGTGCAGGAGTGGCCACTTTAAATTATTTAAACCATTAATAATATATGATTCTTACTAACACAGTTTTTCTAAGTTCTACTAACAAGATGAGTCTTTGTAACTTGCTAAATAAATAATAAAATACAAATGATTAGGTTCAAGTGTCACAACAATCTCTCCGCCTTTTGTTGATGGATATATCGGCCTTTCACTTTGCAACCCATTTCGGTAGCCAGAGAGAGTACCCTGCAAAACTAATCCATTTATACGAATAGATGGGGTAAGTCTGCCATTTGTGAAATTAATGGTCGTCTCGTAAATGTCACCATTTTATTTTCCGCAACGCGTTTCATTTTATTTGAAACTAGCGGCTTCCGGCTGTGTTAAGTCGTAAGCGAACGCGTGAGACAAATTGACTTATTTGACTTTTTTACACGTAAACAAAATTGATAATACCTACTTATCCATACTAATATTATAAATACGATAGTAACTCTGTCTGTTACTCGATCACGCCTAAAGTATTGAACCATTTTGCATAAAATTTGGTATCGAGATATTTTGATACCCGACAAAGGATATAGGCTACTTTTTACCGCGGGAAAATGACACATTCCCATGGGAAAATTCAGATGGGCCGACCGCTTCTTTTTATTTTTTTATATATAAATATGAATTGCTGTTCATTAGTCTCACTAAAACTCAAGTATGGCTAAAACGATTTCAATAATTATAGCCTTGAAATGTTTATAAAAGTCCAGGGAAGGTGTAAACGATGAGAAAATATTGATAAATTGCGCAAACAGCGGGCAGGACAGCGTCTGCCACTCCACTAGTTACTATACAATTTACTTTTGAATATAGTATGTGTTTTGATACCGACATTAACTATTGCTTTATGATTCCAAATCTACGGTTTAAGGCATAGCTCACTTTCCAGTTAAAAAATAACCTGAATGAGCCAAGAAAACAACTTTGATGTCCATCGGCTGGACGGACTTTAACCAGCCATAGTTAAAATGCCTCCGCGTTTAAATTCATAATAAATAATAATAATAAATATTTCACAACAATCATACCAATTCTCTAGTCCCAAAGTAAGCTACGAGGCTTGTGTTATAGGTACTAGACAACGGCTAAACATACTTACTTTTTTTGTAAATAAATACATATTAAACATAGAAAACACCCAGACCAGTACAAACACACATGTTCATGCACACTTATGCTTGTACTGTGCGGGGATCGAACCCGCGACCCTTGGTGACATTTTTAATAAGAAACACCGCTTTAAAATTGCTCGATTCGTTCGGGACAGTGAGTGCACCTGTGTATTGCGCTCACACTTGTGCGCTATAATATCTCCAGCGCAGTTGGCTGATCTCTGCTGTGATTGGCCGCCGTAGTCGAAATCGACTAGAAGGACTATTATTATTCTTTCTGGAGCTACGATGTCACAGACAGATACACACAAAAACCCAAAAATACACAAACAAAAGACACAGTCAAACTTATGACATTGCTATTTTTAGGCTTAAAAAGGGAGGCATCAGACCGAGTTAGTTACGCCGCCATTTTGCAAATGGATTACTGATAATTGCTTTTATGATCACATCGACGCGATCGTTTTCAATTTAACGATGAAATTGTAAAATTGAATCAAATTACATTTGATTGACAACCACTTTGGTGTAATGGTCACAATGTTGACTATCATCCAAGAGGTCGCGGGTTCAATCCCCGCACTGTACAAGCATTTGTGTGCATTAATACGTCTGTTTGTACTGGTCTGGGTGTTATATATATATATGTATATATATATATATATATATACATATATATATATATATATATATATATATATATATATATAAGTATATATATATATATATATATATATATATATATAAGTATAAGTTTAAGTTTATTTGTAATACTACTGTTGATTCTGATATCTGTAACACAAGTGCTTAAGCTACTTACCACAGAGTCAGATTAATGTATGTGATGTTGTAGTCTATTTATTTATTTGAAATGGTTGAAACTCTAAGTAGGTCTAAGTACCTTTTTTGGAAATAATCGTTTGAGTTTATTGTCAAACATTTTTCAGAGAAAGAATTATTTCCATTATAGTTGATGGAGTTAGGCAGTACTTTGCGGAAATTCATTACCAAAACTAAAAAGGAGAATTATTTTGCTTTAAATAAATAGTTTTGTTGTCGTTTAGTGGAAATTTAAAGCAAAATAATTCTCCTTTCAGCTTGTATATCCATTAATCATGGTCTACCTACACACTTATGTTTAGACTATCGTGAAATTAAAACACCATACACATTTAATGATTCCACTGTTCATTGCTTTTTCTGCTGTTTTGTCACTTACTTTCATGTTGCTCAGAAATAGCCGGCTTACAGTCACACAGCGGAGGTTTATAGTATATTTTCCGCTTCTTCCTTGAAACAAGCAAACACCCATCCCAGCCCAGCCAATGTTCGATCAACTAAAGTGGCATGTCCTTATTAACCTTTGGCCGAAATTTTAAAAAAATTTTTTTTTTTTACTCAAAGTTACATGCAGGTGTTTAGATGGTTACCACTCGTATTTGCGGTTGTGTTGAGTATTTTACTGTTTGTCTCACAGACATCGCGTCGCTTATTTGTTGTGATTACAGGTTTACAGTGGATGAAAGCTAAAAAAGAGGATTATTTTGCTTTAAATTTCCACTAAACGACGCCAGCGCAGGAACCAAAATACATCCCACTGTAATCACGTGAAAAAAGCTAGAGCTGAAAGTCGCAGGAGTTACAATACCTACAACTCACAATGTGACACTCAAGATGCACCTGGAATCACAACACTTATACAAACAAAACACTCGACGCGTTTCGCCACTAAACGTGGCATTATCAGGAGATGTTGTCGCTTCGACAGCTGCGAGCGACTTCGCTCGATTCCATCAACTATTACAGTGGGTGCTTATATTAGTAGATTTCCGCTGGTCCCTTAAAAAAAATCCTAGCCAATGTTTGATCGACTTAAGTTGTACGTCTTTCTTTTCGCTTCAAATGTTTTAATCAATGTTTGAACGTCCGAAGTTGTACGCCCTGTTTTTCCCTTCAAACGTCCATCATGCTTATCAGTAACTACGCACGGGTAATCAGCGTTCGTTGGGCGACTCCTGACACGGCTAGGGCGGGCGGATCCGCCCTCGGCGTCATTACGGCCACGTGGCAGCCGGTGTGTGGTCTCATTGCAATACAAACTTGGTTTCCGGTCTGTTGCACTGCTTTACACGGAAAGTGTTATATATTGTTAATACTAAGAGCAGCCATACTAATATATAATAAATTCGAAAGTAACTCTGTCTGTCTGTGTGTTACTCAATCACTATTAATCCAATTTGCATACAATTTGGTAAGGAGATGATACCCGAGAAAGGGCATAGGCTACTTTTGCCTGCGAAAAAAAAACCATTCCCATGGGAAAAATTACTTTCCGGGAAATATGATCGCTTTAACTCCTAAATTACCAAATATTTGAATTATATATAGATAAAATTGGTATTACGGGAGAACAACGCACTCAAAAAAAACTACCTAATGCGGACGAAGTCGCGGGTAAAAGGTAGTAATAATATAGAAACGTGACGTCACACTCAGCTGTGTCGCCCGCTCTGTACTACTGACAGTTTAGTCTCGAATAAATAACCAATAAAAAATTGCTTGTGGCGCAGTGGCGGCAGCGCTTTGGTAGTGATACCAAAGTTAAGCAACCTACGGCGCAGTTGTGTTTGGGATTGTTAGTGACTTACCTTCACTGACCTCTATTTACACTGGACTGGCTGCTGTCACAATATTTTTGTGCTTATTTGAGTGTCGCCATTTTGGCGCTGTAGGCAGATATGAGTGTCCATGGAACTAAAATTAGTGACGTTTTACTCCCTTTTCTGTAGCGAATTTTACAAAACACACATTTCCTCATGATTATTTAGCTTAACTTTCACTATATGATATGAAATACCACGAAATAAAATTAAAATACTTAAAAACCTCAACGCTGTTGCAATCTTCTACGGTGGCCATTTGCAATAAACGTCAAAATTAATTCTCGGGACACTCGCAGTGGCGCTTCAAATTAGCACACAAAATTAGCTGTCATTTGTATGGAACAGCCTGTCCAGTGTGTAGTAATAGAGGTCAGTGCTTACCTTAAACACCCCTTCACTGGAGCTTGGCTCATATCACCGTATAGTTGAGATGTGTGAGGCTGATGAGATGATGATAATGACACGGAAGATAATATATGTACCATGTCAAAAATCCAGGAATTGAATAAGTTACTTCTTGTAAAAGTTAAAAATATGTGTAGATAGTACATTCGCGTCAAAAATGTAGCAGGACTTCATACTGTGTCAAAATGATATTTTGAGCAATATCCTAGTCAATATGTATTTATCATTTTGACAGGGTACTGAAGTTTCACTATACATATATGTGACGATAAATGTACCTCCTAGTATTTGCGCTTGAATAAAAGTATTTCAGAGGTTTTTATTTTTATATCACTAACAAAGTAACTAAGATAAAACACGCCCAGTTAGAGTTTGACGGCGTATAAAAATATTGTTTAGAAAAAATATAATTCCAGAACTCGAAACGTGGCCCTCGTTCTACCTGTGACCACACCCTTAAATACACCTGAGCGTAATTATGCAAGGTATGGTAAAGTGAACACTAGACGCGTTAATCTAAGTTAATTGTTAAAGTTTCTCCCTAAATACTAAATAATATTTCCCATTATCAACCCCTATCCAAGATGTGTCGACTTTACGAGGAATATACCATTCGTTTTCCTGAACTTGACATTTTTGACTCTTTTTGGCTCACAACAGAAATGTTTTGAAACATATCCTCAAAGTTATCTCCCTCACTGATTTGTTTTTCCAGATTTAATTAGTTTCGGTCTATTTGCGTAATGTTGTTTTAAGAAACTTTTTATTTATAACAAAACCTATTGTTTCTCAGTTTCAACGTGCCGTGATAGCCACGCTTAAGGATTATATATTGTGTAGCTCTATAGTTCTTAGTTAATGCTTTAAGTCATGCTATGATGTAATTTTGTTGTGTTGTCCAATAAATAAAAATAAAAAACAAATACCAATTCTTTATTCATAGGCGAAGTTACAGTTCAAGTTGACGATTGAGGATTTCTTTTGCAACTGCTCAGCAGTATGACAGTTTAAGGTTAAGTCAAATAATATAACTCACTAATGTATAAATAAATAAATAAAAAATAAGTAATAGTCCTCCTGGCCCATTTCGACCACGGCGGCCAATCTCAACAGAGATCAGCCAACTACGCAGGAGATATAATAGTGCACAAGTGTGAGCGCAATACACAGGTGCACTCACTGTTCCATCACTCTCAAAGTTCGGTGAGACGGCAGTCCGATATGACCGGAGAGAGATCAGGCGCAGAACCAACGGCTTTACGTGCTTTCCGAGGCACGGGGGTGTAACACCGCCAACTTCCCGACTCCGAGTTGTTTCTGAGAAATTCATGACCGAAAATCTCAGAATCAATTTTGGCTCGACCTGGGATTCGAACCCTGGACCTCTTGGATGTAAGGCAGAAACTTTGCCACTACACCAACGAGGCAGTAAAAAAAAGTAGAGAAAAATAAGTAAAGAAATACTTGTGTTAGAAGATCCTCGCTCTCCATAGCAATTACATGGGTAACATACCTTTAGAAAACAAAAAAAAAATATTTGTCTGTAGGGGTAACAATAATTGAGCAAGGGATGCGCTAATTTTATTGTAAAGTTTATCTGATCGTGCTGAGTATTGACTTTAAGCATACACTGTTCTAACTGGGACGGTAGGTTCTACTTTAAAATTTCGTCTTTTGTTTTCGTCTTTTGTTTAATTTGGATGAGTCAAAGCAATTTATTTGTCGTTTATTATAAATAAATAAATATTTCACAACAATCACACCAATTCTCTAGTCCCATATTAAGCTACGAGGCTTGTGTTATGGGTACTAGGCAACGGATAAACATACTTAAATACTTTTTTTTGTAAATAAATACATATTATACATAGAAAACACCCTTGTATCTAGCAAATAAGGAATCACTTCAAACAAAACGCATTAAAGCTGTTCTGTCTGTTACCAAACTAAGGCTGTACTATGTAGTACCTTTTTTATGAACAGAATATAAAGTTTTGGATTTATTAGGCTTATTTCTTGTTTCTCAACCTCCAGAAAGTTCCTAACACGCACAAACTTAACTAATAACGCGGTTTCTTTTGTTTGGCTACCCACAATAACATCTATGATTAGTTTGAGGCAAATTATTAGATATCCTACAAGGTTTTTATTGAAAGAACAAAAGCTTATACAATAACGGTATAACAAAAAAATGTCTGAACTTTCTTCATAAGTCTATCCGTCTAGTTACTTATTAAATAAATAATAGTTCAAAAAACGATAAAAAAAAAGCTTTTATTGCTTACTAAAAAGAGAATAATTTCTGAGTACAAAGAATTTATATTACAGTAGAGTAAAAAGCGTGGGGTGCACTTTATGTCGATTTCATAGTTATATTTTTATGGTTGCCAATAATAGAATGATTTTAATACCAAACCAAATTTTAATACCACACACCCCACGCTTTTTACTCTACTGTATTATAAATTCCTTGTCATTTCAATTTTTTAGTTAATAAGGATAATGGAAATCTTTTATCAAATTATTACATTGTCATCGGTACTTGATACGTGTACAAAGTTTCAAATTAATCCGATTTCTGGAAGTTGGTGAAAATTAAGCTCAAAAATTCCGTTACATACATTCATACATACAGCTACAAAATACATTAAGCTCGGGCTTATAAAGCGTGTTGAAAAAAATACTCCTCCCCGTCATTTTCTTAGTACTTAAATTCCTATAACGAAAGTACGCATGTTCTTATTAACAACTGTTGGATGTTACCAAGTCATCTTTGGACTAAATGACAGGCCAGTCAATATTAGTTGGGAATTACGACCAACACTTTGTATGCCTCTAGTAAAGTTGTCAATGGACACGACCAAGACTTTTGGTCATAATTACTAGTAATTCCAGCTCGCCTGAGTCACTCCCATTCATCATGGTGACCGAACTGACCAACTTCAGCTAATCTATTAAGTTTCTAAGATGACCAGTTTTTGCTCGTGAAATTCGAACTATTTTATTAATAGCGTTATCTCCTGACGTCGTTCGCGCAATTGCTCCGTTGACCACATATTTTCCTTAAACTGTGTAAGATTCCTTCGAGTTTCAATAATGTTGGTCATCTTTTAATGACATAACGCCGGTAATACATATATTGTTTTAAACTTACATGGTCACTAACATTCAAGGTCCTGGGAACTCAAAAACACAAAAGTTGCATGTATGGTGAAAATACCGTATGCAATAAACAATTCTAATTCTAATAACGCCAGTAATATAATTAGATTACACGGTAACTGACACAAAATAGTTATAGGCAGGTTATTCATGATTTATAAAAGTTTTACAACCACTTTGGTGTAATGGTCAAGAAATTGTTTATTAACAAAAAGCTCGCAGGTTCGAACCCCGCACTCAACAAACATTTGAGTGCATGAACATGTCTGTTTGTACTGGTCTGGGTGTTATATAAGTATTTTTTTTCAGTTTATTTGTAATACCACTGTTGATTCTGATATCTGTAACACAAGTGCTTAAGCTTCTTACCACGGAGTCAGATCAATGTTTGTGATGTTGGTGTATATTTATAAATAAAAGTGGCAATATATTAAGAAGATAACCAGCGTTTTTTTTTTGTGTTTTATGTTGCTTGCTTTCTATAATATATTTCAAAAATAACGCACTTATCTTTGAGCCTTTTAAAGCATTCGTCTGAGGTTCCACTAGCGCGAGGCAATTCAACACTCTTCATCTACCTTTAGCCAGTAATAAACTAAGTAATGCAATAAGCGAATACTTCCCAGTAGAGTCATTAAAGTCTCTGGGTAGCTGAAGCTTTTACTTAAGAAATGCGTAATGTCCTTGGCAATGAACATTTTCAGATACTTTTAGAGAAAGGTTTAAATATTTTTTACGTCCGTTATTCGCTGACCTAGTTTTTTCGGAGGCCAAGTTCAAGAACTTTATTAAGACGTGGTACCCAAAAAAAAGACTAAGTATTAGGTTATAATTATAGTAATATGCAATTTTTGGTTGAGAGGTTTATTCGCTGGCCTAGTTTTTTCGGAGGCCAAGTTCAAGAACTTTATTAAGACGTGGTACCCAAAAAAAAGACTAAGTATTAGGTTATAATTATAGTAATATGCAAGTTTTGGTTGAGAGGTTTATTCGCTGACCTAGTTTTTTCGGAGGCCAAGTTCAAGAACTTTAAAATTACAGATTAAGACGTGGTACCCAAAAAAAAGACTAAGTATTAGGTTAGAATTATAGTAATAAGCAATTTATGGTTGAGAGGTTTTTTTCCCTTGACTCTCTTATTTATTCGAATCTTCTACATCTCTATGATCCATCCATCTATGATTTTTTGTTTTGAAATGAAATGTTCAGGTAATTTATTATATGATATATATCTACCCATAAATGAGTGACCATAAAAGAGTGGAACTCACTACCTGCGTCAGTGTTTCCCTGCAATTAAAACCTAGAAATCTTCAAAGCTAGAGTGAACAGGCATCTTCTAGGTGAGCTCGCTCCATCGTAGACTCAGTCTTTGCCTCGTTCGGGCTAAGTCTTGGGTCAAGAGCAAACCTATCTCAAATAAATAAAAATAAAACAACTTTATGAAGCCTTAAATGTGGAACGGCAAGACTATTTTCTATGTAGTGTTGAAGTTATGCAAATCGCTATTTTTAGGAAATAAGTGTTAGTTTTTTCGAAAGGATATTAGGTTTTCATAAATGTAATGCGAGTAAACTATAGGGAAGACTGGCCCAAAGCGGGCACCTTAAGGTAAAGTAGGAAAAAAACACACAGAATAAGCAAAACGGAATAAGTTTTTATCGTGATCAGTTACTGCATTTATTGTAGTTCGAAATGGCGTTTTCAAATCATTATTTTATTTTATATTTTAAAGTAGGAACTTAAATACGAAACACTACCACTTGCTCACTTTGCCCGAGGGGGTGGCCTAAAGCGAGCACCGGCACACGGGCAAAACGGGCATGCAGAGGGCAAAGTGGACATTCAATAGTTTTTTTATTTTTACTATAAAAATTTTACCTTTGCATAATATGGAATGTCTTTATTGAAACACAGAATGAGAATCATACTTTTTTATTGCAAATAACAGATTCTAGAGGTAAAACTTCGTCAAACAACATAAAACTTAAAACTATGAGGTGTGGTATGATATATTTTTAGCATATTGATAAACAAGTTTCAGAAATTTATCTTTTGATAATCCATTAAACACACTATCCATTACAAATACATAATTCAGAAGTTTTTGCTCTTGTTCTTCAGTAAAAACAGAGGTAAAACTGCATTTTTTTATAGGAGTCTGTTTTCAGATGGCGCTGTAGTGTTTCCCGTGGTATGTAATATTTTGCAGCCTTTTGCTTGATTGACTCTCCTCCCTTAAAGTTGCTTTCATTACAATTCTTGGAGATAAAGAACATTGTTGTGATTTTCTTTCATATTGATTTACCGTCTGAATAATCAAATAATAAGAGATTAACATCTACACTAAAGTCTGTGTTTTTTGCTTGTCCAATATTGTAAGCAATCTTGATATTCCTTTAACAAAACGAAACGAAGAAATAATTCGTTTGAAAATAAGATAAACACAAAGCTCACAACCTACTTAAGTTAGTAATCGTTGAACACCGATATCTATTCAAATCATATAGTTTATAATTTTTTTTTTACTGATATTTCTTTAAAAGTTATAAAAACATTGTTTACATTGTGGGACTAGCAAAGAAAAACGGACTATACATGATAAATATAGAAAACTAACAATAAAAGCAAGTTAAAGTTTATAAGGCTATGAAGAGGGTAAAGTGAGCATGCTCATTTTGCCCTGCTCACTTTGCCTTTTTCGCCACACTACGTTTTATAAAACATAAACTATAATTCCTTTTTAATAATTTTCAAGAAAATATCCTTAAAATACGGTTAAATAGGCACAACACATTACGCATACATTGATAATAACGTACGTCACTCAGTTTAAACCAAAACACAGTGACCATACCTTTGTTCTCTTAAATAAAATTGTCGAATTTCGTTTATCGCTGTCCACGCGCGGTGTTGTCACTCGGAGGTGGCTTCGCACGATTGCCGCAGGAGTGGCGGGGCAGGGGGATAACGCTTACAAGACGCGACGTGAGTCGAGCAAATAAGAGTACCTAAAGTTTAAAGGGGGTGCCCGCTTTAGGCGGAGTGCCCGCTTTGGGCCAGTCTCCCCTAAGTTTGTTAAAACAATTCCCTAAGTGTTTCATAGGACAACGCCAATTCATATTGATGTATTCCATTGTAAGGAATTCGTTTGGTGTTGTTGTTACTTTGTAAAGCACACTGAAAATAGTTTCTAAGTCGTCTTGTATTGGAATGCTTGGGGCTTCCATTGTTACGTAAGTTACCCATAATTTCTCAGTTTATTGAATCCGATTAATTTAGACTTGAACTGCCATTGTCTGCGGATGATTGCGAAGCCCCGGGGTCTAATGAGTCGTAATTAATTGGACCAATCGGTGAAACACGCGCGCTGATTGGGTTTCGATTGAGTTTTTCAGTTCGGTTGATATTGGGTGGTGCGGGTAAAGCATAGAATTTAAATCAAATCAAATCAATTTTTTTATTTATTATTAAATAGGGTGGGTACAGATAAATGTTGATCGTAGTAAATGACAAAGTGCCCCTATTTAGCCATATACTCGTACAATAGCATGCAAATGTAAAATTATCAAATAAAGTTAATTATATATCATTAAATAGACAACCTTAAAAACATTCAATGTCAGATCAATTATGTATCGATTATATTATTAATTTGGGAAGATCTTCTGTTCAAATCTTGTTATCCAAAAACTCCTTTACAGAATAGAAGGTTTTCTCCATAAGCCATTATAAGTTTACATTAAAGACTTGAAACTGTTTTTACAGCAATAAAAATAAGTTACAATTTTACTAAAATTAAATAAGCGAATAAGTTTGTTTGAAATTGACACATTATAAGACATATAGATCTAGCCTTAATAAGACTTGTAATAAAATAACACTTTGCATTATTGCGTTAAAGCCATCTTTTTGACTGTGCTTCATGAACTGTTCAAATGAAAACTATCATCGTGTTTTGATTTGATTGATTACATTCTCCTCATTTAGGGGTAACAAAAAATGTTCATACCTTAAAATATTAAGTTACTCTATTTTTTAGAATTAACAATGCAAGTTTCTTTCCAATGTGAAATTTATTTGCGACAAAAAATTTAAACACACTTAAAGAAAAACGGACTGCCACAGGCGAGACACGTCGCGCCTGAGGCATTTCAATTTGCTTTAATTGAGTTCAAATTTCATACCTTAAAATAGTAACAAATGCATTGGCTTGTCGTGATTAACATTTTTTGTGCACTTTCATAAATTTTCTTTGTCTAAGATACTCAAATTAACAGATTTATCAGCATTTTACTATTGAATAATGTACTTTTTTTGGTTTACTCCAAAACGCAATGCAAAACGAGGCCTTACACAATGTGTTTTTATTTCTTCAGTTTTATTTAAAAAAATCTATCAATATAATATTTCACTGTGGGAAAACAGATGGCTGTTTTAATGGTAAAATGAAATGCTGAAATTTTAATGGTAAAATTTCACCCTGTTTATAAATAAAATATGTATGAAAAAACTGCGTATTACCAGTGAATATTACGTGTTACGGTGATAATCTTATCATCATCATATCAGCCTGTTACAATCCGCTGCTGGACATAGGCCTCCCCCAAGGAGCGCCACAGCGCACGATCTCCCGCCCTTTGCATCCAGTCACTACCGGCTGCCTTCTTCAGGTCATCTGTCCATCTAGCCGTATGGTGATAAAGATAAAGATAAATTTATTGTTTAAAAATGTGCCTTATTTCATTAAAAAATCTACTGAACCAGATGTAAAAAAAACAAATAAATGCTTACTACTATGTTAGTGATTGTACCTAAACTAAGCAAATATTTCGCTTGTAAGTATTGTATTTTAGGTATCTATTCTTATTATGTAGGTTAGTGATTATATGACAATTAATTAATAACACAAAATTATACATTATAAAGAAAGTGAAAGTACATGCTCGTATTACATTATGTAACTTATATAATAATCTGAAAATTTGATACAGACAGGTCCTGGTAATTTGCTATACTATAATAGCTTAAAAGTATCCCTACAAAGTGGTCGGTCATACGATTGAAGGTATACCTACGCCTACACGATGTCAGCCGCTTGATCGAATCGTAACTTAATAATAATAAATAAATTATAAAAAATAAATAATAATAATAAATAACTTGCGTGGACCGTTGATTTTATATACTACAAAAATGTTTTCTTAAGTTTTCATGTGAATGCTTATCACAATACAAACAAAATATGAATAACCTACAATACTGTTCTGCAGAATTTTGACGGAATGCATGTTGTTGTGTTGATATTTTTACAAACAGAAACGCTTAAGTAAACACTAATTAAAAAGAATGTGATAAACCACAAACTTTGTTATAAAACACAGGTTCAGTTTCAACAAACGTTGTCCTGAGTATACTTGTTTGATACCTACATAACGTATCTTTCAACGTATCCTTAATGTATGTCTACACCTTTCCATTTCATCCTTTATAAATTTAAGTGTTCATCTCTCTGAACAACAACTCAAACAATAAGGGTTAAGTGAATTTCCCAATGAAGGTATTTTGTGAGGCAAAACGGTGTATTTGTTTGACTTTTATTTTGTCCGCTATGACAAGCTAAACACGTGCGAAGCGATTGCAATTTCCTATTGAATGCATACAGTAGTATTGAACGAAACCCTTAGAGGGAACGAGAAAAAACATACGGCAAATTGGCGGAGGAATGTTCGTCTTTTTTTGCGATCATTCCACCGCGAATCCGTAGTCTGTTGAATTTAAAGGTGAAATAAAGCCAAATAAATAAAACGCCTCGGTAAGAATATAATTACCTGAATCTCTCGCAATTAGTTTTCTTGCTAAAAATCCACGACGTATCACTCAATATAACAAGAGGTCGCGCATCAAAAAATTAGTATTTGTACCTTTGTTTGTAGTTACAAAGAAATTAAGCAAATTTCGTTATTCTATCTTCGTTAGTATATTATCGGCTTCTTCTACCTACATTATAACTTTCGAAGTTGCAGCTTTTGGAGGAGTGACCCAACTCGATCATTGAAAAAGTACGTAACTTCCCTAGAACGGCGAATATCCCCACTTTAAAACACGCCTTAACTAAGTAATTGGTTTGTTACAGTTTATTCATTTAGTAAATAATTTCAAATCTAAAACATTGTTAAATAAAATAATAATAATAATAATCCGAGAAAATAGAGCCTGAAATGTTAAAAATACTTGAACTCTTGTCAATATTCACTTTTAACTATGGTCATGATGGTTATGGTTTTTTATAACAAATTCATTACCAAGAATCACCATTAAACATACCTACTAAGATTTTACATTTCAATGCATCATCACAATACCACTGAATAACATCAATTTAATAAAAATAAAATTGGTTGCCTGTAAAGTCGGTATACGCGCGAAAGTTTTACGTGACAACGACTCTGAGTGGTAAAATAATTTTAATGTGAATATTCATTCGTATAACATGAACCGGTGTGTATGCCTATCTCTCTCTCTCTCTCTCTCTCTCTCTCGCTCTGTCTCTCTCGCGCGAAACGTGAGCGGAGCAGCGTAACGCAGTTTCTTGAGGTGTCACCCGGCAAACCAATTTATAAGACGTTGTCACGTCAAAAAAAACAAATTAAATTACATTTTACAAACCTTTTCTTCCCCAGTTCTACAGTTCTGTAAAAAATTGAAGATGAAGGATATTTTAAGCTAAGATCTCAATTTCACAACCAGTGCGGCGTACCTTCTGAAAAATAACTAACATGGAATCTTTCACATAAATGCTTATAGCTGGATATTTAGTTATCCGTTCAAGTGCTTCGTAGTTTTATTTTTCGTCTCCCTATGTACTTGGGTGGTTGTAGTTTACAGTACCACAATAAATTGAGAAACAGAAGATCTACCCACAATTATTTATGTTTAAAAGGGAAAAAAAGCATTATTCGTCATTCAAATTGCACATTTTTAATCACATTACTTCTTACTTGTAAATAGACATCACTTAAATGGACAGAATGGTCACCCATCCCAAACATGACCGCGCCTTAGGTTGCTTAACTTTAGGTATCACTACCAAAGCGCTGCAACCATTGCGCCACAAGCACCTCAGCAACATCTCCGTGCTTCGGAAGGCACGTTAAGCTGTTGGTCCCGGTTAATATCGATAGATATTAGTCGTTACGCCTGGTCGGAGGCCCTCGGGCGGCTTAATGACATCTGACAGTAAGGTTGGTCACTTACCTTACAAACACCCCTCCACCAATCCGCACTGAGCCCGCGTGGTGGAGTATGGCTCGGACCACCTCATAGATGTGGTGAGGCCTGTGCCCAGCAGTGGGACGTATATAGGCTGATGAGAGTGAGACTTCTTACTTGATTCGCTAAAAATTCTGTGTGTAAGCTAAAACGCGATCTAATAATGCAAGAATAAACACAACCACTTGTGTTGCGGGCTCACACTTAAGTATGCTTGCTCATACTTAATAATTTTCTAATATTATTTTCTGGTTCCGCTCAAAAATTCTACCGATTTAATGGATGCACGTAAATTCCAATGTTCCACAGTTAAAATTTAATACTTATAACTATTAACATTACATTTTGCTACACTACTTTTTGGAATTATTAAAAATAAAGAACCATTATATCTTTTCAATAAGTTTGTATTTTCTGAGCGTACTATAAGGTTCGCACCACGTTTAAATTTTCCACAACACAAAACGGCTGCTTTTCGTGGTAGTTTTCGCTACGCTGCCACAAAATGTTGGTCTGCCGCCACAAATTAGAAATTCAAAATGCATTGCTTCATTTAAACAACGACTCAGGATAGTTTTAATAGAGTACCAAAAGGCCAAGTAGTTGTTTTGCATGCTCGAACACACACACACACACACACACACACATATGCACACACTATAAAGTTTCACTGCTTTGAATTGTAAATATTATAAATATGTTAATGTTTGTTTGGTCGGGTGGTGACATCTACAAACCTCAGTGGTTCCCACAGAAAACCAGCGCTATGGCTTGCCGTGGCAATAATGCTGAGTGGGGACCAATTTGGTCATTATATTACATTCATTTTCTTTTTGGTTTGCTTAATTTTAGTTTAAATTTTCACTATATTGTATTGTAATATGTGCCAAATAAATATTTCTTCTTCTTCTTCTTCTATTATACTCGTAAATAATAAATGTATTTACTAACCCTTGCTCGTAACATATATTTTTCTGTAACTACGCACCCAATCTATAGTAAATTTATTTCTGAAATAAAGATTAATAATAACAGGATGACCACACAGCACAATATTTAGGTAATGAGGTCCACTTGGCTTAGGTCCGTGAGTTCCTCTCAGCCTACGGTGAGCCCGTCACGTCCCCGACTCACATGGCACCGGAGAGCACCGTCAGGTTTTTAGTGGGTAGGCGGGTTCTCTCTCTGAGGTTTGGAAACCCACATAAGCCCAGCTGCCTCGCGGCTGCTGGCACCTATCCACTCACCAATCCCAACCTCACCAACCTAACTCTCTTCCCTTTCCCAGCCAGAGTCAGCCGCAGTCAGCTTGCCCTGCTCATCGGGCCTCCCCGAACGGGGTCTCACCTGATATAATAATAAAAATAAATAATAAAAATCTTTATTTACGTAATCAAATAATCTATAAAAAACAAGATGATGTAGTCTCCTATTAGGCATTACAGAATGCCTGTGTCAGGAGGCCACGCTCTTCCATAACGGTGGAAATTACGTAACTAATCTTAATGTAGGTACTATTTTAATTTAAGACTTATTGTAATTAAAAACAAATGATTTACAAATTTTACATGAATGTGTGTATGTGTGGGTGTGTGTGTGTATGCGAGTGTGTATAGTGTGTGTGTGTATGCGAGTGTGTAGTGTGTGTGTGAATTAGTGCTGCTTTTTTTTTTACCTGATGGGCAGCCCGCAGCGACTGTGCAGCCGGCTCTGGCAGAAGACGTAGTTAGACGAGACTTGTCGTCGCAAGACGGCCGCGCAAGCGGCAACTAACACCGTGGGCTAGTAAGCTCACGAGAAGAAGCCCGGGGAAGGAGCTAAGGCTCGAACCCGAACCGCCCCTACTGGGGCGAAGAAACCCGTCGTCGGCTGGTCGGTATGAGTGACAGCATTTCCCTGACGTTAAAAAAAAAAACTCAGGGAGAGTTTCATTTTCTACCGAGACTGGCAGAAAGAAGCAATTCTTACGGTCTGTCCCAAAATAAAAAGAAAAACATTTTTAAAAAAAGTTAGCGATATGATAACATGTTCTCGTACGGGTGTTCCTATTCCTACTGCGCTTGTGTAAACTGTAAGGCGACCGTCTGTGGCTCTTAGTTGGATTAAGATTTGTGGCAAACAGCAGAGTTCGGAATTAATCTACTGAGTCTGCTTCAGACTAAACTTCATGGAAAGTACACTGCTGGTTAAGAAGAGATTTACTCATTAGTGACAGCGGATTGGTAAACTGAAGTCAGTCATTTTATCAGTTAGAGCTGGCTGGTAAAAAGGCAGATTTTTTTTGTGAATTTAATTCATATAAAATGCGGCGCAATGGCCGCGCTATCGTTATCGTTTGCACGAGGTTTATAATATATGCATGCAAATATGCAAAAAGATTGCTCTAAATATGCACACAATGCACGAAAACGCTTATAATATGCAAAATTTCAGCTTGATCACTTTTAAAGGAAAGTAGTTTTACGTAGCGCAACTCATGTATTTTTTTAGGCACGTTACCGGAAATCCACAAAACTTTTCAAAATATTGTGCATTTCTACACTTCGATTTTGAGCCGGCTTACCGAAAATTACTGCACGGGGTTTTTGGCAAAATATGTAATGACCGCTAAGAGTGGACAATATATGTGAATGCATATGCTAATGCATATATGGCTATAACTGATTTAGGGTTAGGAAGCTTAGGGGAGGGGTTCCTGCCGACCGGGTGTTATGCTCGGGGACCAAGATCCGATAGATATCATCTTGATTTGTCTATCTATATAATTCTGGATCTAAATCTTCTATGCCGCGGTTCATGTGCTGTACTAGGCCGGTACTAGGTTAACAGCGCCATCTAGCCTATGGAACCGTATCAGCACTCGCTGTCGTGCTTGCCACCTTTAGGCATGCGCTTGTGATAGCGAACGGTAGAGGCCGCCACACATACTATCCGGTCTCTAGTAATAACCATATCTACGGCATTGGTACTGTTGCAGCGACAGTCGCGACCGTCAGCGACTGAGGCGCGGCGATTAGTTGATACGATATCAAAAGCCTTACGTGCACAAGTGTACGGTTCCTTGGCGTCCACATTATAGTGTGGCTCACCTCACCCTGAAGTTAGTTATAAGTTACATATATTAGCGCATGGGCGCCCAATAGACTGAGCATTCAACGGAGATCTATCTTTTCAATTACACGCGCCTGGTCCCATCGCTGCCACATACTTCCCGATAGGTTGTTGCTCAAACCAAAGCATTATCTTTAAAAGACATTACACTTAAAAAATCTTGTCGGCTCCGGTCATCAGGAAAGAATCGAACCCCCGACCTTTGGAAGTCCGGTCCAATGCTCTAATCGCTGAGCTACCGAGAACCTTAATGGAGTCGTTGAATTTTGTAAGTGCTTATAAACGCTTTGAGCCAGCGTATGTTTCATCAATGATTGTGGGGGACCCCCTTAAATCACCCGAGAGAAATATTTTTACAAATATTTAACAATCGAAACAATTATCTTTACTTAAACCTTGTGCATTTCAAGTCGTATGTCACCATGGAGAAATGAACAAATGTTTTGACGGTTTTCATACAGCCGCGATGACAAGTAGGTATCCGTTGAACGTCCACGTGAACGATTAGGATACATAATTGAGAAATAATCAGAAAGGACAGCACTTTAGAAATGCAGCGTGTAAAATAGAAAGTAAAGTTTTAGCCAATTTACGTACGCCAATCTATGAGCAAACTTACCTTACCCTATTTAGCGGGTTCTATGCGGATTTTGAAGGGCCAGTAGATAATAAACTAATTTTACTTAAACGTACGTGAACGCACTCAAATGTGGCATTACTATCGCTGCGATTCGATGCTAGTCGGCTCTCGATCACCACGGCTAACTCGCTAGAGTTTGTCCACACTATGGCGCCAACGTTGGCCTGAAAAGCTATCACCCACTGATAGGACCTAGAAATTAGCGTTTATTAGTGCTTTGTTGGTACTTTTTTTCAATAATAAATATACAACAACATCACATACATTGATCTGACTCCGTGGTTAGTAGCTTAAGAACTTGTGTTACAGATATCAGAATCAACAGTGGTATTACAAATAAACTTAAATAAATACATATAACAACCAGACCAGTACAAACAGACATGTTCATGCACACAAATATTTGTATAGTGCGGGGATCAAACCCGCGACTCACTATGGTGCCAACGTTGGCCAAAAAACCTATCACCCAATGATAAGACCTAGAGAATAGCGTTGGTCTCAGCATTGATTGGTGCTTTGTTGGTGCTTTTATCCTATTGGTCAATAGCGTTAGTTTTTGGTCCAACTGTTAACATGTGCGCTGTGTCTTGCATCAGAGTTTATCAAGTCAAGGCAGCATTATAAATTGAAAAGATCATAACAGCGTGCCGACTGGCACATGTGTGTGTAATGTGATATCAAAAACAAGTTTTTTATTATTTGACGACCACTTTGGTGTAATGGTCAAGAAGTGGACTATTAACCAAGAGGTCGCGGGTTCGATCCCCGCACTGTTCAAACATTTGTGTGCATGAACACATCTGTTTGTACTGGTTTGGGTGTTATATGTATTTATTTAAGTTTATTTGTAAATACCACTGTTGATTCTGATATCTATAACACAAGTGCTTAAGCTACTTACCACGGAGTCAGATCAATGTATGTGATGTTGTTGAATAATTATTTATTTATTTCTATCTAACTGATTTCTGTTAGAATGAGTATACTCTTTGTATGTACTTTGTTGTCTAATTCCACTAATCCTAATTGGACAACCGCGGCACTTGTACCCTCATTCATTGGAAATCTATTCCAGTAAATCTGTAGACTTATCCAGACGTCTATAAACGTCTTACAGCTCAGTTAATATTATATTTAGACGACTCAGAGACTGTTTTAGATCGTCCTTCGTAAGTTGGTAAGCCTGTGAGCTCATCAAAGATTGTTTTGGACTAGACTTTAAAATAGGCTTGTTCCATTTCGGTCATTAAAAGGAACGCTCCGAACTAGTACAGTCGTTCAAAGGAACAAGTTCGGTCTTCTAGTACTATTAGTTCATTGTAGTTCATTCACATAATTATAGACCATAATACAACCATATAACGTAAAATTTCGTGCAACAAACTAGTTTTTCGGTCATCTAGTACTACTCGTATTAGTTCATTGATTGATACTTAAAAACGCAACGAACGCAGTCTCCAAATGCATGTTTTCCTAATTTATTCACTCAAACCATTACTCAAACTATAGTGATTCATAAATATTTTCCTCCCAACTCTTCTTCATGCTGTATGGGCTTAGTCCCTTTGCCTTCCCAGTTCAGGGTAAATTGTAAAAAAAACAATGACTAGAAAGAACGACTAGCAACCATTTTTAATGATTAAAGACTTTATTGCATGCAGAATAAAGTAAAAAATCGTAAAACTCGTTCGGTCATCTTGTCTTCGTAGTTCATTGTAGTTCATTCACTTCATTATGGACTTTATTACAAAGGTAATAAAGTAAAAACTAGTTTTGTATTTCGTCAGGTCTTAATCGTTCATTATTGTTTCTCTCGTTCGCACGCCAGCGGGTCCTCATCACTTATCTCTCTTGCTCCGACTCTCGTACTTATTCGTTCGGAACTAGGTTCCCGCGACTCTGCTCTTTCATTGGTGGTTAGTTCAGTGTACTAGATGACCGATTGGGTTCTACGAAACGGAATAGTTCGTTCTCGTTCACATGAAGGAACTAGTTCCTAATAGTTCGTAGGACATGTACTACACAAGCCTACTTTAAAACAGTATAACCAAAAAATGTTAACGGCTTTGCGGCCCACGATTGTCAACTTTGTGTAGAGTGACAACCTAAATAAGTACTTGATTAAGCTAACTTAGTCGAGTCTTAAAAATAGACTAGCATTAAACCTTTTCTGCGAAGTAATTTTCCTAAATATGTAGCTTAATGAGAGTGGAATTGTAAGTTGCTTCCGGAGTACACACGGCTCCACATCAAGCTTACTCATTTTCGTTGCAAAATCGCCCTTATTACGTTAGTATTAGATAATGCAGTGATAAGCTTGACGTGTAGCCGTGCCTGTAATGATCCGTTATTGGGGCGGATAATCTCTTCTACATATATATTAGATGCTCATGTCACCATGTTCGTTCTTGTATTCCTCATAGACGTTTTGACTGATTCTTATGAAATTTTGTAAGCATATTGAGGAGGTCTGAGAATCGGCCAACATTTATTTTTCATACCCCTTAGTGATCCACAATAATTTTTATGGTAAAACAACGTTTGCCGGGTCAGCTAGTATTATTGTTTATTTGTTGAACTTTGCTCAAGTATTCTGAGGGTGTTTGGAGATCGTTGAGACAATGTTGAGTCCTACCACGTGTAACCAACACTTAACAAATATTAGGTCCTTACATATGAAATTGGCGTTTTGTCGTACTGGCCACTTTGATCACAAATTTTTCCTATTTGGTTAGGAATTCGAAATTCAAATTTATACAGCTATTTCCACATGTAGTTGTGTTTCGTAAACCGTCATTCATTTGTTTTTTTACTTATCTTTTTTCTGTTTGCATCGCTCAATTTACAAAATGGAAAATTTGAAATATCGCGTTATTTACGAGTACGAGTTCCACCGTGGCACCAGTGCTGCGGAAACGGCTCGAAGGGTTAATGATGTGTATGGCGGTTGTGTCGCAAAAGAAAACACAGTGCGTTTTTGGTTCCAACGTTTTCGTTCTGGAAATTTCGACCTTCAAAACAAGCCCCGTGGACGGCCGGAGACCCAAGTTGATAATGAAGAATTGAAGGCTATTGTGGAAGCGGATCCATCGCAAACCACGTCCGAGTTAGCTGCAGGCTTTGGCGTTAGTGATAAAACTGTTTTAATCCACTTGAAGCAAAAAGTTCAACTCAGATGGGGCAGTCCAAGTCGCCTTCAAAGATTTTATTGATTCCCGTTCGAATGGTTTTTTTAGTAAAGGGAGCAATGAACTACCTATGAGATGGCAAAAGTGCATAGATTACAATGGCTCATACTTTGATTAAATAAATATGCTATATAAAAAAATTTCGACTTTTTGTTCCTCCCATACAAAACGCCAATTTCATAGGTAAGGACCTAATATTTAAATTAGTGAAATTGTCTCTCTACTAATCTAATATATAAAATTCTCGTGTCACAGTTTTCGTTGCCATACTCCTCCGAAACGGCTTGACCGATTCTCATGAAATTTTGTGAGCATATTGAGTAGGTCTGAGAATCGGCCAACATCTATTTTTCATACACCTTAGTGACAATAATTTATATGGCATAACAACGTTTGCCGGGACAGCTAGTCTTATACTCGTATATAAAAATGAATTGCTGTTCGTTAGTCTCACTAAAACTCGAGAACGACTGAACCGATTTGAATAATTTTAGTCTCAAAATAATCGTGGAATTCCAGGGAAGGTTTAAACAATGAAAATTAAAAAAAAACGGGCAGGACAACGTCTGCGGGTCCGCTAGTCTATAATAAAAATTAATTGCTGTTTGTTAATCTCTCTAAAACTCGTGAACGGATAAACCGATTTGATTTATTTTGTTTTTGAAATATTCGTGGAAGTCTGGGGAAGGTTTAAAAGGTCAGAAATTTTTAAAAAAGCAAAGTGCAGGACAACGTCTGCCAGGTCCGCTAATACTTACTACTTAAGTACTTCTACTTGTAAGCTATATTGTTACAAACTTTTTAATATACATAGGCTCTGCCTAAAATGAATCTTGTGAATTGAATGAAATTGAAAATTATGTAGACAAGCAACCTTTTCGGATTTAGGTAGCGTTAAAATTTAATAAAATCAATTATTTTTTTGTAAATAGACAAACAAGTAGCACTTTTACACGTCCCAACATGTAAATTAACCCTACCACCGCTTCGGGACAACTTGGGCCAGTGCTGAGAAGAAGCGGCGCAAGAAACTCAGTCACTATTGTTATTGACGACTGCAGTGGTCTTCATGTCGGACTTCTAAAACCAAGGTTCGATTCCCGCTCAGTACAAGCATATGTGTGCATAAACATGTGTGTTTGTACTGGTCTGGGTGTTTTCTATGTATAATATGTATTTATTTACAAAAAAAAAGTATTTAAGTATGTTTATCCGTTGTCTAGTACCCATAAAGCAAGCATCGTGGCTTAATTTGGGACTAGAGAATTGGTGTGATTGTTGTGAAATATTTATTTATTTATTTATTGCCTCTTTAAAAATTTGATTTACTATAATTGTAATTGTTTATATTCAAACATTTCCATATACACTCTTTTGCAAAAAAAAACGGGCACCTAAGGAAATTTACGTTCTAAGGTCGATTTGAGTTAATTAAATGAAATTTATTTCTTTGACGTAGTCTGCATACTTATAATCGTGTAAATTAATGCGCGAGAAGTGAGTTCGGGCAACTAAAAGAAAAAAAAAAAGATGGATTCTTTAAAACCGATGTACACGCCCAAACAATAAGAATTGGTCGGCAATAAAGATAAGATTTTTTTTTACTTTTTTTTAATTAAATAAAGTTACAAATGTAAAAACCTAATACCGAATGTGACCTCCTCTTGCCAAAATCACAGCTTGAATCCTTCTGGGCATGCTTTCCACGATGTTTTTAATAACGTTTTGAGGAATTCGTTCCCACTCTTCTGCAATGACTCTTTTTAGCTCCCTGATGTTTTGTGGAGCAGGTTGCACTGATCTTACACGTCTCTTTAGAACATCCCAGACATGCTCAATTGGATTGAGGTCAGGACTTCGAGCTGGCCAATCTAAACGACGGATCCCAACTTCTTGCATGTACGCTTCCACGTCGCCAGAACGGTGCGAGCGAGCATTGTCGTCCATAAAAATGGAATCTTCCCCAAGTGCAGTCAATGTGGGTTGTGCATATGGAATTAGGACTTCCATTATGTACCGATGTGCATTTAATGTTCCATTTTCTATGAAAACTAACTCCGTACGCTCCGTCGAATTAATTGCTGCCCAAAACATAACGGAGCCTCCGCCATAAGGAGTGATTTCTTCGAAACACACTTCCGCATAGCGTTCCCGTGGTCTTCGCAGCACTCGCCGGCGTCGGTCCTCTCCACACAAAGAGATTCTAGCTTCATCAGAAAACAATACTTTATTCCAGTCCTCCAGAGTCCATGAAGCACAGTTCCGAGCAAACTGAAGTCGAGCAACACGGTGCTCACGGAGTAATTTAGGGCCCCGAGCTGGGCGGTAACTCCTGATATTGGCAGCCAAAAGCCTCCTCCTGACCGTCCACAAGCTAACTTCTACTCCTCTTACTTCTTCAAGGCTCTTCTTCAGGTCCACACTTGACGCCTTACGATTCCGCAACGCCTGACTCACCAAAAAGCGGTCATCTCTTGGTTCTGTGCATCGTTTTCTTCCCGAACCGGGTCTTCTTTTGACCGAACCGGTCTCTTGATACCGTTGCCAAGTCCTCTGGACAGTTGAACGACTCACATTTAGCCGCTGAGACACGTAAGTTTGCGAACAACCTTCTTCAAGTAGGGCTATAATTTTACCGGCCCTTATCGCTTTATCACTCATATCAAAAAGTGGTATTTAATGTAAAAATAAAGATTAAATTGTTTAATTTGCAGAAAATGTCCAAAAAGTTTTAAAATATCGTAATCAGTTAAAAATCGTTTCAGCAATTCGCGCCATTAGTAAAGCAATTTTAGAATAATCCACAATAATCATTATTTTTCTTTTATTAATTTCAAATTTTAAATTTGGAACGTAAAGAGTCATGCCAGGATGCTTTAAATAACATGCCAATACATCGTCAAATTAATAAAACCTATTTCTTGTTCTTCTTCATTAAAGTAGAGGAAAAAATCTAAAGTGCCCGTTTTTTTTGCAAATGAGTTTAATAATATTTTATTCGTTAAGTATTTTTTTGCGTTCACAACGCTTTTTTTTAATTTCGAAAAGACAACACTTAAAAAATTCTTTTCGGCTCCGGTCATCGGGAAGGATTCGAAGGTCGGGGGTTCGAATCCTTTCGAAAGATTTTTTTAACTGTTGTCATTTATATAATCATCAATTTTATAATATTCTTTCGACGTTGATTTTCATATTTGTTTGACTAAACTCGTGGTAAGTTTAAGTAATTAACGCTTTACTCTTTTCCACACTTAGCGCCTAAAACTGACGCTTTTAAAATTTTGAAGATCTCATATTCGGGGTTAAAGAATATTATTTTACTCTCAAAAGAAATAATTACATTTCACTTACATGAGAACTTAATAATAAGATAATGAGAGGTATAATAATAATTAAATAACAATTTCGAGAGACGCAAACTACTTAAAGTAAGACAGTGAAAGTATATTCCTCAAAATTGTCACGAGAATGTTGTCAATGTTCCTTCCCGCAACTTTTGTAATACTTTATTCGCCATCATCCGAAAGAGCAGTGCCTCGCTGCTTCAACGCTTTCGGAGCAGCACAAACAGTGTCCTGAATGCATTGGCCGAGCGGTGGGATTCCCCGATGATGCAAAGGTGGATGAAGCTGCATGCCAATTCATCGCCTTCTATTAAATAAGAACGTGACTTTTTTATCATTATTTAATTGTAATTTATTTTCATTCAATTTATTTAATATTTGATTAATGATTGACGTGTAGGTACCTATGTAAGTTATGGATAATATTTATCTGAAATAAATGAATTTTAATTTTTAATTTTATTTTATTAGGTAAAACCGCGGGATAAATTTGTAATTTCTATTTAATCACTATACAGGTAGGGAATGCTGCCAAAAACGAGAACCGTATTGCGGTTTCATCTTACAATGTTCTTGCTTTCAGAATAATTGTCTTCAGATAAGTTTTGCTGTTACAACTTGTAAGCTACCCAACTTGTCATGGACTTTGAGTAGGGAACAAAAAGGTAAAGAAAGTTTGTGGAATCGTCAAAAAAATCAGCTTTATGAAAATGATGGGGCCCATACCATATGAGGTCGTCTATGTTGAATTTTTTTTTTGTCTATTTTTACGATTATTTAATGGAATCGTATACAAGGTGTAACAAAAAACCCCGTTATAACTGAAGGGTGTTGTTGTTCCCGGAAAACAGCACAACATTCCCAATGATACCTTGGTCAAAATCTCAAAAAAAAATGGGACCTCCCATACAAAATTGCCAATCAGCTGATCGATTTACTATGGGAGAGCCAAAAGATTTTTTGAGATTTCAACCTAGGTTTCATAGCGAAAGTTTTTCAGGTTTACGGGCACAACAAGACCCTTCAGTTATAACGGGGTTTTTTGTTACACCTTGTATAGTTCGCTTAGCCAAATCGATTGGCATTCATAACTTTTCGTTTCAGCGTTATGAAAATTTTGAGTTTCTCTAGCAGGCCTGGTATGAGGTCTATGACTCATCGAGGTCATCTACACTGAAAATGATTTTTTCTCTATTTTTGCAAGTTTTTAACGGACTGGTGTATAGTTCGATTAGCTTAGGCGTGCCCTTTCTATAGAAACCTAGTTCGTGTTGATAGCATTTAAGAAAGTCGAAAATTAGCCCTCGCGTATTCACTGAACCATAAAGACTCGGTGATATTCGGCAACTTTACTTCATGTCCCTTTTAAACTTTTTATATATTACTAGCTGACCCAGCAAACGTGGCTTTGACATATAAATGTTATGAATACAAATACAAATAATTTATTTCATTAACTTAGAAATAGATACATCACATTGGTTAGAAACTCCTTTTAAGCTACGACAAGCTAATAGATGTCGGCTGATTCTCAGACCTACTTAACATGCACATTAAATTTCATGAGAATCGGTCTAGCCGTTTCAAAGGAGTACGGAAATGACTTCAGGCGGAAACGAATAATTTATCTCAGGCCTTTGGAGCCCATATAAAAGTTAGTAATTATTTTCTTACTGGTTATAGTTAGAAAATACAATTTTTTATAACAATAAATTGTACTAAGTTTGAAGACGAATCCAGTGCTTTAATACATTACTAAAAATATGAGTACCATGTCGATATTCAGTGTTGTGGAAAACATTATTCGAGTGTAAAAAAGCAAAACTTCAAAGAACACTTTCTACGTATTTGGATTTTCCGGGTGCCCTTTCCGAGCATGTATAACTGTACTGAAATGCTTTTTCATCCCACCATCTCGGAAAGAGTCTTTTTGCTCTTCAATATCTGAGTGCAAAAGCCGTTTTTATTGACTAGAGGTTAAAGTAAATTTGAATTTAGAACATCGTGTGCACTAAGTTTGTGAATTAAAAAAATCATTAAACCTATTTATTGCTACCTCTATGGTGCCAAATATATCATACAACATTTTTTTAATTTGAAACTTAAACTCGGAACCTTCTTGGTGTTCTTTTTTCAATTTGCTTTGTAGGCGGTTCTTTACGCGGCATTTTTTCACGTCATTGTTAAACCTTATATTAAAAACAAGAAAATATGAAAAATTATATGAAAAAACTAAAATAAGTGATTCTAGCGACGAGGAAGTTTGTTTGACGCCAACAGAATTGACTGAAACTGTTAATAATGCGCAAATGATCATTCTCCCTCAACAATCACACGAGAAGTATTTAAAACAGTAGGTATGTTCAACACGCGGCGACTAGCAAAAGGAGCCAAAACTTTCTCAGAAAACGTTTTGCTGGCATATTTTATAGAATTATCCTAGAACAAGAAAGCAAGCACTCGAAAAACAGTACACAAGTGACTAACACCAATATTACAGTACCCAACAAAAATATTACACTCTATTTAAATAACTGTAGCAACGTTACTTTAAATTTGTATTAATGATACCTAAGTATTAAGTATTTTGTTATAATTTAAAGATTATTCTGTAATACTTACCTGTCATAATGTAGTAGTTAATACCTAAACTGAAATAAAAGTAGCTATCTTGTCAACGGTTTTATTTGCATTTAGTCATTTCCTCGCTGAGATGGAATGAAAAGTTACGTGTTGCACTCGAGTGCAAAGATTTTTTCACCTCGTGCTCTTTTGATTCCCTCGCTAACGCTCAGGATTCTAATTTGAACACGCGGTTAAAAGCAACTTTGCACTCTTGTATAACAATAGTTATTTGTTATACAAGAGTGCAAAGTTGCTTTTTAACCGCGTGTTCAATTTTGATGACCGAGCAAGCGAAGGATTCTAAAATTGAATCACGAGCGCAGCGAGTGATTCAAAATTAGAATCCTGAGCGTTAGCGAGGGAATCAAAAGAGCACGAGGTTAAAAATCTTTGCACTCGAGTGCAACACGTAACTTTTCATTCTACCTTAGCGAGGAAATAGCGACTAAATGCAAAAAAAACCGTTGACAATCACAAGATAGGTACTAGGTTATTACAGTTTAGGTATTAACTACTACATTATGACAGGTAAGTAGTACAGAATAATCTTTAAATTATAACAATAGAATACTTAGGTATAATTAATAAAAATTGAAAGTAACGTTGCTACAGTTATTTAAATTGAGTGTAATATTTTTGTTGGGTACTGTAATATTGGTGTTAGTCACTTGTGTACTGTTTTTCGAGTGCTTGCTTTCTTGTTCTCGGATAATTCCATAAAATATGCCAGCAAAACGTTTTCTGAGAAAGTTTTGGCTCCTTATGCTAGTCGCCACATGTTGAACATAACGTACCTACTGTTTTAAATACTTCTCGCGTGATTGTTGAGGGAGAAAGATAATTTGCGCATTATTAACAGTTTCAGTCAATTCTGTTGGCGTCAAACAAACTTCCTCGTCGCTAGAATCACTCATTTTAGTTTTTTCACTTGTTTTTAAGTTTATTGTTTTTAATATAAGGTTTAACAATGACGTGAAAAAATGCCGCGTAAACAACCGCCTACAAAGCAAAGTGAAAAAAGAACACCAAGAAGGTTCCGAGTTTGAGTTTACAACAAATTAAAAAAATGTTGTATGATATATTTGGCACCAATAGAGGTAGCAATAAATAGGTTTAATGATTTTTTTAATTCACAAACTTAGTGCACACGATGTTCTAAATTCAAATTTACTTTCACCTCTAGTGAATAAAAACGGCTTTTCCACTCAGATATTGAAGAGCAAAAAGACTCTTTCCGAGATGGTGGGATGAAAATAACTATTATCTTTAGAGTTCCAGGAACGATTCCCAATCAATGTTGTTCTATATTTTTTTTAGCCTTAAACGTTACAAGCTCTGTCGTTCCATAAGCAAAATTAAGTCACTGTATTTTTGAGAATTTGATAAAGTAGCGCAACATTTATGTGGCATTTTGTAACGACATTTTGTTTGATAGATTGTGCTGTCGTGCAAAGACGTTGGGCCATATCGCGGTGTTGGTTTTCGCTTAGCAGCAGCACTGTTATTTGAGGAGTAATCTTTCAACCCCAAAGCTCGCAGACTCGATACATTTTCTTTTGTTACGAAGCCTGATTCGGCCTTACAGGGTAACTAACCCATTTAGGGTAAAACAACAAAGTTATGAATTGCACCGTCACCTTTGAGCGGTTAGTTTTGTACGTCACTTTAAGGTACGGGACGCATGGAAATAATTTTTAGTGTTTCATTTCTTGGCATTTAGTGACTATATTGTTTCTTTTTTTTTTAAATTATTATAAACCCTGTTTTGCATGTAAAATAACGCGATTAATAAATAAGGGAAGGCAAAGGGAAGGCAAATAATGTGGTTTTCAAAATAGCCTCGTATATTTTAAGACAGTCGCGGTTCATTCGATTACCACCCGAACATCGTACTCAAAGGTGATCCTTTTTCCGGTTTCCATCTTCCGAGACGAGTAGACATTGACAGCCACCCGCTGTCAATTTTTGATTTGTCTTTGAATTTTCGTAATACTATCCACGTTTTTCATATTCTGTCAGAATCCAAGTAAGTGTACCAGCTACTCGTATCTTTGTATCTCTAGCTAGGGTCTTTGTAAGTATTGATAGGGTTTTATTATAAAAATAATTCATCGGATAGGTACCTTGGTAACTAAAATAATGATTTAAAAACTTAAAAAAACACGCTTTTATAGCTAACTAAAAAAGGAGAAAATAATATCAGTAGAGTAAAAAACGGAATCTCTTATCAAATTATTGCATTGAAATGAAATCAGATACAACTGAATGCATTTCAATAGTCATTTGGAAAATACTTTTTCTAGATGCTTCGTAGAAATTTATGAATTTTAGAAAAATGCATTGTTTAATAACTTCAGTTTTGGCCGTATTAAACCACAATAACTTTTTCTCAATCATCTTTTTTGTCAATTTAATAAATAGGGTATTTAGGTCTTAAGAGCCATATTAAAAAAATCATGACAGCTTAGCAATTTTGGCCGTCAAATAAATCGAAAATCGAAAGCTGCTATGTTGCAGGAGTTTCGTAATTACATGCGTATTAAGTAATCTATTGCGTAAAATTATTGTTTGCAAATAAACAGGTTGTACCATCGTTCTATACTTAGGTACATTGTAAAGAACGATGGTACAACCTGATTTTTTCTTTTGTACCATTGACTGTTTTTACGAAAGTATTTATTTTGAAAAAAAACTGCTTAGCTCTCAAAATGTTGTAACATGGCTCTTAACCACCAGCGCACAGATTGCGATACACTGATGACAGTCGCCGCGTTATCGCTGATAGTTCGCAAGTCGTTGTACTGTTACTATTACTGAAATAAACGTTATTATTATTATTAAAGAAATTATCCTTTAGCAAACTGTATTGCACCTGCAAATGTATTGGCAATGTTTTACAGTATTTTTGCATACTCCATCATATAACGATGTATAATAATATAATTAAAGATATAATATAATTAAATATTCAACAAAATCAAGTCACTTGAAGATTGTTCTGCATTGCAGGATGACATGAATAATTTGTATCAATGGTGCTCAAACAACAACATGTCACTAAATATACCTAAGTGTCAATTGATAACATTTACGAAAAATAGGCTTACTATAGATAACACCTATACTATTAACGACATTGCATTGGCTCGACAGGAAACGGTCAAGGATCTCGGAGTTGTGCTAGACGGAAAGCTCTCTTTCACGGATCATATGTTATGATCATATGATTTCGAAGGCTAACAGGATCATGAGATTTGTCCTCCGAACAATCAGGCCCTTTCGCAGGCCCGCTAGTGTTGTGTCTTTGTTCATCACTCTCATTAGAAGTGTACTGGAATATTGCTCAGTCATATGGTCCCCCTTCTATAGCACTCATATTGACAGAATAGAAGCTATTCAAAGGCGCTTTCTTCGATACATCAGCGCCAAATTCGGTCTAAGGCGAAGGCTAGATACTTACGAGTCTAGACTTGAGTATTTCAAATTGTGTACCCTTCAATCCAGACGAGATATAGCTAGCTTGTCGACGCTTTACAAAATCATTAATTCTGAATGGGACACAGAGTATTTGTTGGGCCATCTTTCATTTAAGACAAGTGGTAGTAGGAGAAGGCAGCAAGTTTTTGATCTTCCAGTATGTCGAAATAATGTAACGTTTAACAATCCAATATACCGAATGTGCAGATTGTATAATACTATTAGTAGGGAAGTAGATATTTTTTCTGAATCTCATTTAATTTATATAAAAGCATGTAAAAGTAATATATAGATCTCTACCGTTTATTTTGTGTATATATATATATATATATTGTAACGGCCATATGAAAATGTTGTGTTCAGCTCTAATCGAAATGCAAATTGAACGTGATATTCTATACCAGTGTAGCTTAGATTAAGTCTTGATTTGTATTTTGTTGCTGTACCTTAATAAATAAGTAAATAAATATTAAGTACTAAATATTTAATTATGTATACTGTTAACTTGCCTACGTTTGTTTTTGATGTTGGTCGACGTAAACTTTAGCTTAGTGAAGTTTTTTTTTTATTTGATAATTAATGGAAAAAAATATATTTACAACAGTCGTCTGTAGGCACCCTTAGTACGGTTCTGTGTCACTGACTTATGCCATAAAGTAAATACTTTTTAATATTTACATGATAAGACCGACTGAGATTCATTTTCAGACAAAATTCAAATAAATATTCTTACATCGGCGCCTTGGGAAGAATAAAGAAAACGTGAAAACCATCTTTTTGGAATGTGTTTGTTTTAAAAGCTTTTTAATGTTCTTTTGTGGTCTTATCTCAAAGGTTCTATTAAGCGAATGAAGCAAAGAAAGAAAACAAATATTATCGCGATGCATAACCTCTTGGGGGTTGATAGTCTAGCTGAAATTACATACGAATATTTTTGCATGCGAACAACACTTGTATTGAAATTGTAAAAACGTTGGTACTTTCTGATGCCAATCGTAATTATTACTGACTGGATAAGTTTATCAGTTTTGCCGAATTTAAGTAACTGAATTAAGAGTTCACCGTTACTTATAAAACCTTGCAAGAATATTTATTACTGTTTTGTATTCATTGTGAAGAAAACATCAAATGTCTAAGATATCTAGTTAGTCTAAGTTATCTATCTAGTAATCTTAAGGGTTTGGAGTCCCTAAAGCTCAACTTTGACGACAGCTTTGGTCTAGTGGTCTGAGGTGCAGACTGCAAAACCGGCTGTTTCGTGTTCGAATCCTGCAACCTATGTACCCACCCGTAGGACGTACCTACACTATAGTAGGTACCATCATTACGGAATGCGGAGTGGCTCTGACGCGCGTGGACAGGCTTTGTCTAGGCTCGGGTGTCGGCAGCGTAAGGCGCATTGTCTGATGCCGCTGGACCTTAGGCACGGTAGGAAATTGCCAATTTGAGGCGTATTATACTGTACCATGTACCATGACTGGTAATAGTTTGTTAGGCCCCTGTTGCTGGCATTTGCATGATCGACTAACCTGTTCCTATGATGTATGTATGACTGTACTTAATGTACTTAATAAATAATAATAAAGTTATAATAATAAATACAGGGTGTAAAAAAAACCTTAACGAAGCCGAATACCACATATTCTACCAATTGTTACGATCATTTTTTTCCTTTACACCATACCTGGGAAGTTAACGGTTACTGAGATATTGATGGTTAAAGTTGGATTTTTTTTTGTAATGATTTTTACAGAAATGACTTCTGCCCGTTATAACTTAACTTTTTTCCAAAGAAACATAATAAAAATGTTCACTAGTTTTTTTCATAAAAAGCCTCTAAATGGCACACTCCGCAATGAACAGCGCACACTCGAACCGAACTGCGTCGCGGCGGCGTAAAGCAACACGCCCCGCGGTGACTTTTCCGCGTGCGCGCTGTACATTGCGGGTTAGAATTACATTTTTTTTTGATGTCAAAAAATAAAAGTTGTTTCCCAGCCAAAATTTATTTTTCATACGATTTGGTTTGTTGTACTGAACGCGTGGTTGACGGCTTGGTTAAGGTTTTTTTTACACCCTGTATAATAAATATTTCACAACAACCACACCAATTCTCTAGTCCCAAACTAAGCTACGAGGCTTGTGTTATGGGTACTAGACAACGGATAAACATACTCAAATACTTTTTTTTTGTAAATAAATATACATATTATACATAGAAAACACACAGACCAGTACAAACACACATGTTCATGCACATTTATGCTTTTACTGTGCGGGGATCGAACCCGCGACCCTTGGTTTAGAAGTCCGACCTGTGGACCACTGTACCAAACGGTCGTCAACTTAAAAAGCCGTTTTACAGTCTGTCGATAAGGAGTCAATTAAGTTCAAGAATTGTTATTCTAAATCAAATTAAAACAAAAATAAGTAACGAATTTTAATGATTTGCAGTGATCCGTGAAATACATCCTAAAAATAATTAGGGGAGACCAAGGGGATTTGAAACAAAGGTGATTTGAAACAGTACCTATTTTTCGGAACTCTAATCAGTTATCAAGCTGGCAACGTCGCTATTCAAACACTCCCCTCCACCCGCTCATGTGTCAGTTGGCGCCATTAGGCTAAGGCGCGCGGTTGTGGAGTTGTCCGTGACATGTGATAAAAATTGTAAAAAGTAAGTTTTTAACGTTTTTTTACGATGTCTATAAGTTGGTATTGGTTTCACATTATGGTTTACGTTATGTATGTTTCGAAAGCTTATTGATTTACCATGTATTATGTAGACTTAGTACCATTGATTTCTGTGTATTTGCTTCTTGATTGTAAGTTGAATACAAATTGGATGGATTTTTGTTACCGAGGAGATTTGAAACAGACTGTTTCAACTACCCTCGTCTTTATTTTGTTTCAGCATGCCTACCGATTACAAAAGGAAGACCGACCGAGGTATGGCAAGTGGCGTCAAAAGAGTCTTCGTGATGCGGCTGCCAGTTACAACTTAAACCATACGTCCTTCTACAGTAGTGATGTACAAGGCTCGAGGCTTCCGAGCCCTTTTGCCGAGAGCTCAGAGCCGTTTACAGGGCTCGCCTCATTTATATGAAGCTCGACGACTCGGAAGTCTTTTTTAGAGTTCGAGCCTTTTTCGGGGCTCGCCTCTTTTGTATGAAGCTCGAGCCTTTTTGAGAGCTCGAGCCTTTTTGAGAGCTCGACCCTTTATGAGAGCTCGAGCCTTCATGAGAGCTCGAGCCTTTTTGAGAGCTCGAGCCTTTTTGAGAGCTCGAGCCTTTTTGAAAGCTGGAGCCTTTTCGAAATCTAGAGCCTATGTCACTACTACAATTAAGACAAATCCAACGACACCTCATATGTCAAAAACCGTCCGTTTGGGCTGTAGGGCGTGCCAAAGAAATGGACATACAAAGATACATACATACATGCGCTCGAAAAACATTACCCTCCTTCTGGCGCAGTCGGGTAATAATGTAGCTTTATATATTATATTTTACTTAGTTATGGCGATATTAAAGTCATAAACATAAACTTGAGCTTTTATTGAAGGCTTGCGTTCATTTTAAGACTCGAGCTCTTTTCACGGCTCGAGCTCTTTTGAAGGTTCGAGCTCTTTCGAAGGCTCGAGCTCTTTCGAAGGTTTGAGCTCTTTTGAAGGTTCGAGCTCTTTTGAAGGTTCGAGCTCTTTTGAAGGCTCGAGCTCTTTTAAAGCCTCGAGGCATGGCTCAGAGAGCTCGCAGCTCGGCTAAGCTCGGGGGGATGGCACTTTAAACTACTTTAAGAGTTGATTATTTTTAGTTATCTAAGTAGGTACTTAAATATAAATAAAAAAGTTGATTGATATATAAAAAGTTTTATTTTACTTCATACCTTTAAATTTTATTATCGTCAGACAAATTTTAAAGAACTAGGTATATCTCAATTCACATTGTGTCAAGTCTCCTTGATCTTTGTTTTATCTTACCTCGGTATGAGGGGAGTTGCAACAAGTTAACTGCTTATGGTTAAGTTGATTTTTCACCACTATAATTAACGCTTACACTCTCTTTATGTTCACCATTCGTAAGTATACATAATAATCTATCGATTAGTACTAATATGTTGAGATTTCTATCTATAGAATTTGGTATATAAAACAAAATGTCGAAATTGTTTCAACACCCCTCGGTCTCCCCTACTTGGCTTCAACCAGGCTTTCGGCTTCACCAGCTAGACACCTGTTAATTTTTAACGGATTATTTCTAAGTTTAATCTAGTTAATTAAGTTCAATATCTATTGTGGATTAGCAGCAATTAAAAAGTTAGTTCATCGTTCAATGATGTTCGTACTGCTCATCACTAAGGGTATTACAAGCTGTATTTGTGTTAACTCGGTTAATTTTAGACATCAATACAAATAGCTTCTTCACCAAATACGTGTCAATCGTTTCACAAAAGCAATAAGAAAGAAATAAAATAAAACAGACCAATGAACAATTCACGAACTTTATTATTCCTAAGCTCAAAACTTCTTTATAACTTTATTCATGGAAGTGAAAAGCTGACGTTATCAAATCTTCTCCATGACTTTCTTTATGGAGTTGAGGTAGAAGCTGGCATTCTTCCCCATTTCGGCCAATTCGGCGGCGTCAGCTCCCATTCGGCGCGTGTCGATTTTCTCCACGCTGCTGTCTGAGGTTTGGGAGCTGGTTTCCTTCCCCTTGTCAGTCAGGTCGGAGGCGTCAGCACCCACGCGGCGTGAGTCGATGTGCTCCACGCTGTTGTCGGAGCCCTCAGCTTGGGCTTCGTAGTCACTTCGTGGAGGGTTCTCTTCGGAATCTAGAGTTGAATGAATTTAGAGTAGAATGCCGTATTTTTCGTTCGGTTTTAAGATTATATTATGGACAATACTTAACTTATGTCTAGTTTCGCAATCATGACCTACCGTCGATTAAGGTACAGCAGCAAACTGGTGGTGATAACTTAAGACCAGCTTGATAATTTTGGCAACTTTACATATTATGTACTTACTTGATAGGTACGTCCTACGATTGACTAGTTTGAGACACAACGGTTCTAGAGAACCAGTTAAAACTGGTGGTAAAAGTTATTTTACCGTCATTGGCAGTGTTTTTAAGTCAAAATACTTACCTAAGTTACATGACGCACTGGATTACTCGAATGAGTCAAAGCTTTAAAGATAGATAGTGGTTTGTTAAAAATATTCATACTATTATCCTCTTCCTCTTCCGCTCGCTGGTGCATCCTCGACCTGGACCTCCCCATCTGTTGGTTGAACTGGTTGGTGGCTCGGCGCCAGATCCTCTTGAGCTGGTCTGTTAGAGGAGACTGGAGCATTTGCTTGGCGATCGACTGCACGTCGTCCAAATTGGCGGTCAGTAGGACGTACGACTGGGTTGCCTTGATCACCAGGACCACTGCTGAGAGAAAAAAAAACCGCCATTCTAACAGAATCTACCCACTAAAACAGGCACACATTTTTCGATTTAATTAGTATGTTGGTCTTACTGGTAATCCACAAAATAGTATTCATTTTTTCGCAGCTTAGAATTTTCTGAAAAAAGGTAATTCACCTATACATGAGTGTTAGCAGTTAAACAAAATAATTAATATTTAACGAACTGTGAAATTAATGTTTGAATCATTTATTGATGATAAAGTCCGATATCTTATTAGGTTTAATTGCATACCCAATGAACTAAAAAGGTACTGCTTAATCAGATTTATGTAGCGAGGCGTTGCTTTATGCAATCAAGTAACGTTTTTAGAACTTTATTTCGTATGAGGTCAACAAAGCGCCAACACTTTGTGGGTGAACGCTAGGTAAGGTAATGAAAAAAAAAACAAATGTAAGCTGTTACCCCAACATCATGTGACAGATGTCTGCATATAAGGTTGGGAAAGTTACAAATTATATCGATAAGAAAATCATATTATTGGTTCGTTTGTTATGAAACGCTGGTAGAGACCCTGAAAGACGAACGTGTTCCGTTCAGCCTACTTTATATACGTCTTAACGTCACTGTCAACGTTTACTGTAAACGTGTGAATGTGACGTGATGTTGACAGTGACGTTAAGACGTATTCTGCAAAAAAGTGCAGGACAATTCCGTGTGAACGGGGCCTTACTGCCGTACTCAGAGACGTCTATTAGTTTTAATTCTCCATTAAAATTGGTGGTATCTCTTTCTTTTCCATAAAAACAAAAGAAGACAGAATGATGTTTAATGAAGCATTAAAAATAATTGACGTTTCTGAGTGCGGCGGTTAGAAATATCAATCAACTAATTTATTTTATAAAACTCCTCTTCCAAATACTCTTGTGTTATTGCCCATTTTTTCATGTGAGAATCGTAAGATTGGAGGCATTCTTTTGATTTTCCAACCGTAAAGGATTGAAAAAGATATCTAACCAAATCTCCAGCGCAAATGCGATTATTGCGAATCATGTTCAAAAATCGATTACTTCGTTTACCGATACTTTCCCCAGCCTACAAACTGATTGACAGCTCGGTGACATTGACAGTTCTGTATTTACTTTTTCTTCAAATTGTCTGTCATTGTTATTTTTCTTGTGAGAATTTGTAGAATTTTTGCAAATCATTTTCCTCTCATTATTGTCGGCAGGCGGACCATGGAGAGCAACCTCCAGCACGAAGACCTGCTCATCAAGCTGCGAAGCAAGTTAAACGAAGAAAAAGTTAAGCTGTGGGAGAGCCCGTACATACTCCCCGATGGAGCTGTGTCGCAAAGTTTGCAGGTGCTTTCTTTGTTTACTATCAGATAGTTTGGAACAGCTGAGCAAAGAATGAGCTGTGTTAAGATTACCCATTTTACGTCGTCTTTACGATACCTTATCTAAACTCTATTGAGTTAAGATAAGGTATAATTGCAGTATTTTCAAGATACCGCTGGCCAGCAGGAAAGGAAAACCTAACTAGTGTTTGGTTGTTGACCTAAATGAGAAAAGCTCAAAAGTCTTTGTAGATAGTGACAGTTTTTTTTTCCACATTTTGAGTGTGACTGTAACAAGGATTAACATCAACAAAAGAAGTTTTCCTGATTTAGTTTCTTATTAATGTCCTTTGTTTTCACCTTAAGCCTGCATAAAATGCGTAGTGCTGACATTGTTATTCAAAATATTTAGGTCCACAAGCATACACACCCAATAAGTAGAGATCCCATATTTCGTATTCCAATTATGATTTATATTAGATTGATAAATGACTTTCCTTTTGATATAGTTGATAGAATCAGGCATTACTTTGCAGAAATTCACGGCTAAAGCTCAAAAGAGATTTATTTTGCTATAAATTTCCACTAAACAATACCATCACAGGGACCAAAATACATCCAACTGTAACCACTTGAAAAAACTAGAGCTGGGAGTTGCAGGAATTATAATACGACTCACAATGTGACACAGAAGATGCACCTGGAAACACAACACTGACACCAACAAAACACTTGTCGTGTTTTGCCTACTACAACTACTACATGTGGCATCCTCAGGAGATGTTGTCTTTTTAATGGTTTAATGGACTATGAGTGACTGCAGTCGCTTAAGTTTTTTCAAGTGGTCACAGTTGGATGTATTTGGGTTTCTGAGCTGGCGACATTTAGTGGAAATTTAAAGCAAAATAATTCCCTTTTTCAGACTTTTTCTTTCATCATGTATATGTTTGAATATTTTTATTGTACTTTCACAGGATTTGGCAAGGAAGTATGCAACGGAGTTCTCAATGGAAGTAGATGTTTTAATTCAAGCATTATGTGAACTCCAACTGCACTCCATTGACCGTTCCAAAGCCAACGAAGAGTTTAAAGAGACAGGATGTGCCACGTTCAGGATCAAAGCCACTCTGCCTGGAGAGAAGCCCAGGGTCATGAAAGTGCAAAAGAAGTTGGATGTTCTTGGTAGTGAGCTGATAAAAGTTGTTGCAGAAGAGATTGAAGTTGATCAAAGCAGGTTAGAAGAAATCATTTCAAACAATTTCTGAGAAGTTCTTTTTTGTACACTTAGTACCAGTTTGTTCAAAATTAAGTTAAAATATTTTATTAAAAGCTTGTTTCACTTCCAAACACTCAAGAATATAAATTGATATAATTTTTTTGAGTTACTCCTCCTCCTACTCCTTAAGAAACGATTTTCATAAGACCGGGATGTGAAAATATACGGGAGTAAAATCAAATTCCCGAAGTTATCCGATGTCACATGATGTTACACGAAAATGTCACACGATGTTACCCCAAGAGGCGACGGTCATTTTCTGACACATTCAACTGAGTATTGTATAGGTGTATTGTAGTATGTATGTATTATGGATACTATTGTTCATTTTATGGTTTTGTTATGTATTTTGATAGATTCATTGTGTAATTAATAGAAATAAATGAATAAACATTCATTTATTCCCTAATATATTTACTTTTTATAACAGTTCTTAAGGAGTAAACTCCAATTGTGTGTCGGAGGACACACACATTTTTTTTAAACTTTTTGGTCCTAAACTTGCACATGCATAGAAAGACATTATTACATTTTATATTGAAGCTCAATACTGTCATATATTTTATTCTTTTGTTTGCAGAGTAAAGCTTATATTTAATGGCAAAGTTATCAAACCAGAACCAAGTCTCGAGGAGCAGGGGGTGAGGAACGGTGCACAGATCTTGGCTCTGATTATGTCTGGTACATATATTTATTTATTTTAGTTAATATATATTTCTGATAATTATTCTGTTTGTTGAAGTGTTAACATACAACTCTTTATGGCACACCATATAAATACAAAGAAATACACTAAAACATATTAAATGTAATGTATGAGACCGGTATCAGTACACACTAGAAATCAATCAAATGTTGTTTTTTACTACATGACCCGTTTATACACGGTGGCAACCACAATACGACAGTTGAATTTCTGTCTGTTACGCTCTCACGCATAAACTTCTGAACAGATTTGGATGAAATTTAATACACGCACAGAATGTTGACGACCATGTATGTGTACCAAATTTCACCCAAATCCGTTCAGTAGGTAAGACGTGAAAGCGTAACAGACAGAAAGTCAATTGTCGTATTGTCATCGCCGCCCTGTATTTAGATTCAAATATACGAGTAGTTCCGATTTATCTTGCATATCACAAACGCGGTCTTTACTCTAATTGGCTAGACGACACCACCAATCGTTGACATACTTTTTATTATCTGTCAAAACGGTCTGCCTTCATAGATTTTGTATGGGAATAAATGAACAAAAAATCGGAGTCAATTGACCAAATATTTATTCAGTTTTGTGTGTTATAAATTGGTTTCGACAGCTTTTTGGAAATAAACTGGTTATATTAACTTCATAGGGGCTATGTTTTTTAAACGCCATGGTCTTGAAAATATTTAAGATAGCTGTCATCATGCCAATTGACCACTCAGTCGACAGACAAAAATAAATAGAAAGATTATCCCATCATCATCATCAAATTTAAGAGCTATGCTCTTGTCGGTGGAGTTTTTTCCATGTTGGTCTATTCAATAGCATTTCTTTGACTTCCTGATATGACAAACCACCTAACTTTTCTTTTATCTGATCCATTTAAGATCTTCTAGGTCTTCCTCTCTTCCTTTTCCCTTCTTTTTTTCCTTCAATTATCGTCTTTCCTCTCCTATTTTCAATAGTCTTTAGGATCTCCCTTTTTTTCTCCCACGATTAAAAAAGTATGTATAAATAGTCATCTTAGGTTATATAAATATTGTTACTTGTAACGCAAGGTTGAGGGTTGATTACGTGTGAAACAGCAGTTTTCAATTTTTTAAAGGGTTGCAACTCCGAGCTTTTAGTTCGTTTTTTGTCCTCCTTTTTTGCCTATGTAAAATACCTATGTATGATTGGTGAGGATTAAATGATAAATTTATTTATTGTTAATATCAGAAGCTTTGGAGACGGTGAAGAAGGAGGACACGATGTACATGGAAATGAAGGCGACGCGCGACGACGCCGCGCTGCTGTCCGAGTGCGTTGACGACTTGGGCGACGATGACGAGTACATCAAGGTATGTGACGCAGCTCTGACTGATATATTTTTTTAAATAATAATAATAGTCCTCCTGTCCGATTTCGACTACGGCGGCCAATCTCAACAGAGATCAGCCAACTACGCAGGAGATAATATAGTGCACAAGTGTGAGCGCAATACACAGGTGCACTCACTGTTCCATCACTCTCAAAGTTCGGTGAGACGGCAATCCGACATGACCGGAGAGAGATCAGGCGCAGGACCAACGACTTAACGTGCGCACCGAGGCACGGGGGTGTAACACCGCCAACTTCTCGACTCCGAGCTGTTTTTGAGAATTTCATTACAGAAAATCTCTGAAAAATTTTGGCTGGGATTCGCACCCAGGACCTCTTGGATGTAAGGTTGAAACTTTGCCACTACACCAACGAGGCAGTCAAGTTTTTTAAATAGTGGACAAGAGAACGTCCAGGTATTATTATCAGTGATCGGAATAGGGTGAGTATATTTACCTACAGTTTGACGAACAGAGACGGAAATCGGAGACTTCCTTACGACTAAAATTTTTTTACCGGTAAATTTACCGGAACTTTGATATGCAACTTTTTAATAGCTAAATGCTTCAATAAATCTTAATTAATGTTAGATAAAAATAAAATAACGCATATTATAAAAAAAAAAATTATTAAAAAAAAAAATTGTTTGAACATTTCAATATAACATATAACATGAATATAATATATTAATGACTTTCTTATCCTAAAACATAATTATTTTAAAGTATAAATAAATATAAAGTTTAAATATTACACCTTTTTACAGTTTTTGTAATTGGGTTTGCAGCTACGTTTGTAGCTGCACAATTACCAACACCGTGGATTTATACAAAATGTAAACGCGATTACTATAAACGTAAAAATAATAATTAATTATTTATTATTTTTACGTTAATTCTTTATTAAAAACATAATTTACTTTATTTAAATGAATTTTCTGACCCTAAACTAGACAGCAACTTGTATCTTAGAGATCAGTGACTTCTCCCATTCGTATGTACAAAAACAATAAAAAAGTATTTCGATTTTCACAAAAAGTTAATTTTAATATTCAAAACTAAACAAAAATATTTGAATGAGTGACATTCGTTATAGCTTTCTAAGTACAAACAAACAATAAAATACAGACATTTAGGAACAAATAAGTTTGAAGTGTTTACTATTATTTTTTTGGCTAATTAATACAATCAATACCAATTGAAAGCAAAAATTTCGGTCGAAGTGAGCGTTTGTGGCAAATATAGTAGCATATATTTGGATTCGAGAAGGTCAGCAGTTTTTCCGGAGCGACACTTCGGTGCAGACACTCGCTTCGAAATTACAAATAATCTTGAAATTAAAATGAAACTAAGTCACATATCTAACAAATGAAAACAAATACATTAGTCTTCAATATTTTCATCATCGGTACTGTGACAAATTTTGTTATCCTGTAAGAAATTGAAGTAGATGATCATTAATTTTTCAATATTTTCAAGCAAAAATTAGTCAAAATGAACAAAAAAGTTTAAAATAATTGTCAAAATCGTTACCTGAAAAATAATGCATGTGCATTTTTAATTAATTTGAAAAAGGATGTGTAAAATGAACCAAACAAGAATGTTTAAAAATGCGATATAAAGATTTACACATTAAGGTTTCAGCATATTTACCAGTAAATTTTTTTATAGTAATCGCGTTTTATTAAGTATTGAATTACATTTTGTATAAATCCGCTGTGTTGGTAAAAAGGTGTAATATTTAAAACTTTATATTTATTTATACTTTAAAATAATTATGTTTTAGGATAAGAAAGTCATTAATATATTATATTCATGTTATATGTTATATTGAAATGTTCAAACAAATTTTTTTTTAATAATTTTTTTTTTTATAATATGCGTTATTTTATTTTTATCTAACATTAATTAAGATTTATTGAAGCATTTAGCTATTAAAAACTTTCATATCAAAGTTCCGGTAAATTTACCGGTAAAAAATTTTTAGTCGTAAGGAAGTCTCCGATTTCCGTCTCTGTTCGACAAACTGTAGGTAAATATACTCACCCTATTCCGATCACTGATTATTATACAAGCCATTATTACACTAGCAGTGACATTGCTGGCATTCACACAGTATATTCAGCGTCAGGAGTAAATACTGTTACTAAAAGTGACATTCGGTAGATTGCGACCGGGTCGCGCGGCCTCTTTCTAGTCACACGATCCATTGCCTATGTATTTGTGTGGAACACTGACCAATCCCCGCGACCAGATGACGTCGCTAGTCGGGGGTTGTCTATGAACCAGTCGCTGAAATATATCACATGATATTGTTACTTAAAAATTTGGGTAGTTAGTAGGCATACTGACATTTTTTAGTTACACTGAACAAAAAATACCACAAGCAATAGGCTGGATGACACCACCAATCGTTGACATACCGTTTTTTATCTGTCTAAACGGTCTGCCACCATAGATTTTATAAGTGAATACAAGAACGTGACATCACGGTCATGTATTAAAAATCGGAGTTAATTGACCGAATATTTATTGAATATTGTGTGTTTAAAAATTAGTTTCCACAGCTTTTTGGAAATAACTGGTTGTATTAACTGCATAAGTTAATATTTCCAAAAAGGGTTTTTTTAACGCCATGGTCTTGAAAATATTTCAGATAGGTGTCATCATGCGTATTGTACTATTTAGGCGGCATTATCGCTAAGAGCAATCAGTTCAGAAAATCTTTGCTGCAATAATGAGTAATACGAAAAGTACTTTAAGTTCTTATTAAACAAAATTTGTTCCAGCTGGAGGACCAATCAGGCAAGACAGTGGATCTGCCGCCGTTGGAACGTCGCTCATTATTAGTTGGTCTGGCTCTCCACGAGCGAGGGCGTGCGGCGGCCAAGCAGCGAGACTACCCGCTGGCGCTGGTACTTCTTTTAGAGGCTGATAGGCAGCTGAGGTAAGCCATTTTGATCTTTTTACATCCGGGCAAAATATTGTTCCAGGAATTTATAACAGCTGGGAGATTGCGAGAGGCTTGTGAGCACGCACCTCCAAAGCTTGGCTCATCGCCGCAGAGTCGCCCACTTGTCAATCTTTTACAGGCTTTATTTTGGTGAGTGTGGTCATGATCTACATCAGCTTATTCCGCCGGCCCCCTTTTACTATCGGACCAGCAGACGTACCGCGGGATACCATCCGTACCGAGTCGATGTTCCACTGATACGAACCAAGCGCTTCTCATCTGTATTCCTGATGCGCACTGCAAAAGAGTGGAACTCACTACCCGCGTCAATGTTTCCCTGCAATTACAACCTAGGAATCTTCAAATCTAGAGTGAACAGGCATCTTCTAGGTGAGCTCGCTCCATCGTAGACTCAGTCTTTGCCTCGTTGGGATTAGTCTTGGGTCAAGAGCAAACCTATCCCAAATAAAAAAAAGAAAAGATGATCCTATCATGTGAGCTCTCGTTTAATAACATCTGACAGTAAGGTTGGTCACTTACCCACCCAAAACAAACACCCCTCCACTAACCCGCACTGAGCTCGCGTGGTGGAGTATGGCTCGCACCACCTCATAGTTGAGGTGGGGCTTGTGCCCAGCAGTGGGACTTATATAGGCTGATGTGGAAGGGTTTGCTGGCCCTGGTACTTGTTTTATAGGTTGTCAGGCAGCTGAGGTAAGCTGTTTTGATCTTTTTGCATCCGGGCAAAATATTGTTCCAGGAATTTATAAAAGCTGGGGTATCATGTGAGCTAGCGGATGTTGTAATTTCAATTTTAACCATTTGTGGTTTCACTCTTACTTGAGAAAAATCCATCATGGGGATCCCAAGATGCTTTAGTTAGATGCCTCATTCTACAACAACTACTTTTCGTTGAAATGAGACACTTTTTACGGATTATTTCGCGATTTATTTACATTTTGTTTTAACCTGACGTCTGTTTGTACCTGACGTTGCCAATTTGCACAGAATAGGTATGGAAGCAAAACCACAGTTGCAGTGTGTGAAATAAGTTAGGTTAAGTTCTTTTTCTGGTTTTATTCTCTGCCGCAATGTCTAAAGACAAAAGTCTTTGTCTTGTCCAATGTACTCCTACCTGTGCTCACATTTGGTGTTGAAACGTGGACACTAACCGTGCGACTTGTCCACAAATTTATAAGTGCTCAACATGCAATGGAGGGGGAGCTATGTTTGAAGTCTTTGATAGATAAAATCAGGAATGAAATTTTCCGACAGAGAACTATACTCGATATAGGCCGCAGAATTAGCTCGCTAAAGTGATGTTGGATAAGATAAGATAAGATATATTTATTTACGAAAACATGTGTGGACATTACATAGCATGAGATACACAGTAACAGTAGATGATAATTTGAACAATGGTTAGTATCAACATGTCTTACCAAAAGTTGGCATGTAAATATTGGATATTAAAGTTTATTGTATCTATAAATTAGGAACATTTATTAATTTATACAAAAATATACATGCAAAAATAATAATAATAATAATAATAATATGTTATAGTGCTCATTCTTCCAAAAAGTCATTGAAGTCATAAAAGCATTTGTCAATTAAAAAATCCTTAAACCTAATTTTAAATGTATTAAGTGTCATATCTTTGTAATGTGTCGGAATCTTATTATAAATTTTTGGTGCCATACAAATAATGCTTTTCTTAAGAAGCATTGTCTTTGATGGACATAAACAGAGTCTATCTCCATTTCGCCTATTGCGTGCAAACATAGAAGACATGCGAGGAAACAGGTGAGGGTTAGACTTGACAAACAGAGCACAGACAGGACAGGTCACGTGTGTCAAAGAACCGATGGCTGATGAAAGGGGTCCTGGAGCGCAGACCGCGAGTCAGCAGGCGCGGTATAGGGTCACCCCGGCTAGATGGTCTAGTTAAGCTGAAAAAGAGGATTATTTTGCTTTAAATTTCCACCTAACGACGCAAGCGCACGAACCAAAATAAGGTAAGAGTCACGTTGTGAGTTGTAGGTATTCTTAGTCCTGCTACTTCCAGCTCTACCTTTTTCATTGTATGTAGTTTGGTTCCTGAGCTGGCGTCGTTTGGTGGAAATTTCAAGTAAAATAATCCTCTTTTTCAGCTTTAGTAATGGATTTTCGAAAAGTAACACCTGATTCCATAAACTGGTTTAGGTCGCTGAGCGGGGCTGGATGCGGAAGACTAAAAGCTGAACGGTGTGGCGCACCCTGGGAGAGGCCTACGTCCAGCAGTGGACGGATTTTGTCTGACATGACAAGTTTCTACTTCACCATACACTGCAACTCTGGTTTCGCAACTCGAATATGTCCAGCAATATTTGAATAGGTTCGAAAATAATATTTCAGGTTTTTCTCTCAACTTGACCATTGGTGTGTTCACAGTGAATGCCGGTCATCGATCCTGAAGACGGTGGACAACTGGGCGGTGCTGCAGCTAGACATCGCGTGGTGCTACCTGTGTCTGCAGAGCCTGTCTTCCGCAGCTGATGCCGCCGCCAGGCTCGCCAGGTAGTTAAGCTCTCATCGTCATATTAAGTGTTTACATTTCTTCAGATTTTTTCAATCTTTGCTGGATTTGCAAAAATCTATCTATCTATCTATTTATGCTTAATTTACTTTGACAATAAAATCCTTAAAAAAATAATCTAAATCCAAACTTTCAAATATTTGTATTTCAGAGCCGAAGAATCGTTTAAGAACAGCTACGGAGAGGATCACCAAAGACTTATTGCTTTGAAAGGCACAGCTGGTACGTAAACTTTAATGCCACCTGATGTGGTCATAAAATATTATCTCAATTCCGTATTTCAAAAATTAACGTTAATTATGCGGTTAATCTTATCAGCCTATATACGTACTTCTGAGCACAGGCTTCACCTCAACAATGACGTGGAATGAGTCACCTTATATTCCATTATTCCACCATAATGAGCCACGCGGGCCTAGTGCGGATTGGTATAAGGGTCAGTTTTAATTAAGCCGCCCGAGGGCCTCTGACCATGCTTAAAGATCTATCGATATTAACCGGGATCAACATCTTAACGCGCCTTCCGAAGCACAAAGTCATGCGCTGAATTAAAGGTATGACTGTGACTCTTTGTTGTCAAAAAAGCATTCTCTAAAGGCAAGCGTCCACAGGCATCAGACGCATCGACCGTAACGAATTTGAATTTGCCTTATATTAAAACTCATACTCCAGCGTCTATTGATCCGCATCGGGGATGCGATGCGTACTAAATGACGTCATACGGAATGTCGTACTGGAAAAATCAGAAAGAAAGTGTCATGGCAATCTGATTGCTGATACTCGCGTCGGCGATCGAATCGCTTCCAATACAGTGGACGCGCAGTGAAATATCTATATATATATAAATAACAAATTAACATATATGACGAGATTATTATACTATATATAGCATAAATCATAAATTAAATTATATGACATTTTAGCGGAGCATGTTAAATGTGTTAAATTCTTAGCAAATAAATTACAAAATAAAAAAGGTGCGGATCAAGAGTTAGCAGTTGTAGCTTATCTATATAAAAAAAGATACAGTGGACGCAGTAAAAATTTAATCCGTTACGTGCGATGCGGCCGATACATACAAAACCGACATGTCGACGCTATATAATTCATATCACAATTGAGACACTTGTTACCCAGCGAACGAAAGAGTGCTGCTGATGCGGCTGTACCTGCTGCAGGGCATCGTGGCGTACCACCAGAACAAGCGCGCCGAGGCGCGGGCGCTGCTAGAGAGAGCCGAGCACGAACTCAACTTCTTGAGGGTGAGACACAAAAAAACATTTGTGGTCTTTTAGGAAATTAAAAATTGCCGGGCCCCTATACTGAAGCAATTTAATACACATTTTGTTTTTGTAAATAATGCAAATCTACGCTTACCTAAATAACAAATAGAATTATCGTTTTCTCATTGGTCATTTTAGGCAAAAATATATATGCTGTGATGCTTAAATTAATAGTGAAAAGTTGAGGGTGATTGTTTAGAGGCAAAGGATGCCGCCTAGTTGAATTGCAGAAGTTAAAAAACGCACAGTGTTCGAATGCAGAATACGCGTAAGCCGATAGGTATAGCGGGTGGGCGAGCGACGTGCGCTCCGCGTCGTATCTATGTTCGCACTGGCTTGCGCCGAACGCGCGCGCTCGGATATATTCGAGACGTTCGGGCGGTGTGTTTAGTTTAGGCCGCCTCTGTGACGTCACGGCTGTTGCATTCGGCGACCGCTCCAATGCATCGCGCGGCGAGTGTGTGTGTGTGTGTGTATGTATGTGTGTGTGTGCGTATTAAAACATATGTATTTAAACAGGTAGACGAATCGTCAGTAGCAGCGCTGATGGAGCTCGGCTGGTCGCGCAGCCAGGCGCGCGGGGGGCTGCGCGCCGCGGGCGGCGAGCTGGACCGCGCGCACCACTACCTCGCCGACAAGAAGGCTGCCAGGGACCAGGAGAGGGAGACCCATCGACAGGAGAGGTGAGGCACATTCCTCTACACCAGGGGTGGCCAACTTGTTTTATTTATTTATGACAATAAACAATTGTACAATTCAGTTTACAAACTGTTTTTCATTAATATTACTTATTGTACAACCATCACCATTATACAGCCAACTTGATTATAATTTCGATGAGACATACTCGTAACACTTAAAAAAATCTTTTCGGCTCCGGTCACCGGGGATGAATCGAACCCCCGACCTTTGGAACTGACCGAGAACCTTAATGGAGTGGTTGAATTTTGTTTTCGTTAACTTATTGGTTTGAAATGAAATGAAATATTTATTTGTACAAAATATGGTAACAAATATAAAATAAACACATATTATACATAAAAAACACACAGACCAGTACAAATACACGTGTTCATGCACACTTATGTTTGTACTGTGCGGGGCTCGACCCCGCGATCCTTGGTTTTAGAAGTCCGACCTGTGGACCACTGCACCAAGCGGTCGTCACTTCTGTCAACTTATCAATTTGCAAAAATGGGGAGAAGAAGAAGAAAACATTTTTATTCAGTATCACATTTTTATCAAATAAAACAAAACACATTTAAAAATCACATACACAAGATACTGAAAGGGGGGCCACTCAGCATGTGTCGTAGCATCCAGGAATGCCACGACCCTGGTCTTCCGTAGCCACACAGACAGAAAGATAGCACTACTTTGCACAACAATGGGCGATGTATTGTGGAGTGTATGCGTAGACGCACGACGGCTTATTTGGTGCAATGGTCTACATGTCGGACTTCTACAACCAAGGGTCGCGGGTTCGATCCCCGCAAGTAGAAGCATAAGTGTACATGAACATGTGTGTTTGTACTGGTCTGGGTGTTTTCTATGTATAATATGTATTTATTTACAAAAAAAAGTATTTAAGTATGTTTATCCGTTGTCTAGTACCCATAACACAAGCCTCGTAGCTTAATTTGGGAATAGAGAATTGGTGTGATTGTTGTGAAAAATTTATTTATTTATTTATTTAGTTCGGTCGTGTTGATGTGCATTTCTCTATCGACAGACAGCGGCGCGCGCTGGGCCTGTGCGCGGACGGGTCGGAAGTGTCCGCCGCGCTGGTGGACGGGCTGGTGGGGATGGGCTACCGACGTCGCCTCGCCGCGCGTGCGCTTGCGCACACCAACAATACCGTCGCCGACGCCGTGCGGATTATACAAGAACAGCCGGAGCTGGTGAGCGATTGTGCTATATCTATACTTATCAGCTGCTAAATCTGTAACTAGCGTTGTATAGCAACGTCGACATACACTGTTACTCAGGCCGTTAAGATTATACCGGATATATTATACCGATATACCGGAGCAGCCAGAGCTGGTAAGAGATAGTTCTTATTCTATACCTTTACTTAGCAGCCGTACCTAGAACTAGCGTTAATAGCAATGGAAATGGGTTTTTTGTTTGATTTACTTAATGGACGCACTTTTTAGGCCAGATTTACTTTCAAATATACATTTTTACACTCCAAGACGACGCACTCGCAATACTGCGCTCTTTAGCCCAAACCTTCATTCTACTAACTATGGTCAAAATTCCGTCCTAACTCGTATTGTGATAAACTACAACAAGATGTTTAGAGAGGTTAATATCTATGCTTCTTCTAAAAAAAATTAACTTCGTTTATTAAATCAGTTATATTAAGCAACAAATAAAAAATCACAATAATATTATTACTAATAATAATTATTATTAATAAGTAATAATAATATTAATACTACTTTGCTTTAAACACATACTATAAAGCAAAGTAGCTTCAAGCGTCAAGTGTATTATGTATGTTTAAATCTTTAAAACTGATCAACGGATTTGAAGCAGTTTTTTTGAATAGATAGATATAGAATGCTTAATATATTAGAGGACCAAATTCCATATAAATAGGGAGGAAACACATTCTTTCAGGAATTAATGAAATGCTTTTGAATACAACAATGGTTTGCTTTGCTTAGCTTATAGTTATTTGTTTTTCTTTATCTTCTCGCTTACTTAGCAGCCGAACCTACAACTAGCGTGATATCGCAGCGTGGCCATAACACTGTTGCTTAGGCCGTCAGGAATATACCGGAAAAGCTGGAGCTGGTGAGAAATGGTACTATACCCTCACTTAGCAGCCGAACCTTGAACTAGCGTGATATAGCAGCGTGGCCATAACACTGTTTGTTTAGGCCGTGCGGATCATACAAGAGCAGCCCGAGCTGGTGAGAGATGGTGCAATGCCCTTACTTAGCAGCCGAACCTAGAACTAGCGTGATATAGCAGCGTGGCCATAACACTGTTGCTAAGGCTGTGCGGATTATACAGGAGCAGCCCGAGCTGGTGAGATATGGTGATATACCCTTACTTAGCAGCCGAACCCAGAACTAGCGTGATACAGCACCGTGGCCATAACACTGTTGCTTAGGCGATCAGGATTATACAGAAGCAGCCGGAGCTAGTGAGAGATCGTGCTATACCCTTACTTAGCAGCCGAACCCAGAACTAGCGTGATACAGCACCGTGGCCATAACACTGTTGCTTAGGCGGTCAGGATTATACAGAAGCAGCCGGAGCTAGTAAGAGATCGTGCTATACCCTTACTTAGCAGCCGAACCTAGAACTTGCGTGATATAGCAGCGTGGCCATAACACTGTTCCTTAAGCCGTCAGGATTATAACGGAGCAGCCGGAGCTGTTGAGAGATGGTGCTATACCCTTATTTAGCAGCCGAAACTAGAACTAGCTTGATATAGCAGCGTGGCTATAACACTGTTCCTTAAGCCGTCAGGATTATAACGGAGCAGCCGGAGCTGTTGAGAGATGGTGCTATACCCTTATTTAGCAGCCGAAACTAGAACTAGCTTGATATAGCAGCGTGGCTATAACACTGTTCCTTAAGCCATCAGGATTATAACGGAGCAGCCGGAGCTGTTGAGAGATGGTGCTATACCCTTATTTAGCAGCCGAAACTAGAACTAGCTTGATATAGCAGCGTGGCTATAACACTGTTCCTTAAGCCGTCAGGATTATAACGGAGCAGCCGGAGCTGTTGAGAGATGGTGCTATACCCTTATTTAGCAGCTGAACCCAGAACAATTTTTACAGATAATTAACATTTTATTTTAACCTGACGTTTCGGACCCTTTTCAGCGTCCGTGGTCACAGGTAGACTAAGGTGTTAGTTGTAATTACATAGTTTTGAAAAAAAAATTAACTACCATCACTCAATAATATTAAGTTAAGTTCCTATCTACACAAAATGAGCTAACAGTATCTTGAGGTCTTGCAGAGCGGGGTCGAGCTTGAGTCTTGGCTAAAACAGGATCCCAAGCTGGTGAAATTTTCCAACCATCTTCTTTATTAAAATTAGGGTGTCTTAAATTTCAATAGCCTCACGGAGCATAAAAAAGGAGACGAAAACGACGTTCTCATGCGAGGACTTTCGGTTGGTCAAAGCGTACACTTGACGAATGAACTTTGATTTCCAGCTTGAAGACAGCAGCCAGTCTTCAGACGAGACCGGAAGCTCTGCGGACTCCATCGTGATTCCTGATGACAAGCTGGTGGCTGAGGTGAGTCATATCAGGCGAAGATGCCTTCTCAGCACGCGTCGAATAGGCTAAATGACACCACGAATCGTTGTCGCGGCCGCCTGCGATTTCGTTTACGTTCAAGTTGGAACAAATGTAAGAGTCTTGGCCTAGTATACTCGCCGAGGTCTTTAAAACTGTACATCGACCATATTGTTAGGCCCTAGCACCGCGACACACATTGGTGGGGAAAGGAATGTTCTTACACAAATAATATATAGAGATACTCTTTATCATCTGCCGCAATAGATTTTGTAACGAAGTCAATAGATTGAATGTTTATTGAATTTTGTTTTAATTAAAATTGGTTTCTATATTTAGCTTGTTACAAATTAATTAGTTTTACTTACTTCATAGCGATGTTGTTTAACCACCTTGGTTTTAAAAGAAAATATTTTTGATAGTTGTAATCATTTCTGTGTTTGAGTGTCCGGTTTTGCATCGATGATTTGCTATGTTAAAAAAGTGGCTATTTTGTTTGTTACCTATATTTGTCTAGCTTGTTTGTGTTTTTTCCTCTCAGCCATAGTTGTCTCGAGGAAGTGGGAGGGCCAACATCGGGATGTATGTAAGCTAACCTGAGTCATATATAATGTGTGTTTTTTTTAAATCTACTGGTAGATAGCAGCGATGGGCTACGACGTGGAGGATGCGAAGACAGCGCTGCGCGTCGCGGGCAACGACGCCGCGCGCGCAGTCGACCTACTCATAGCAGGCGGCGGGCATGTCACAGGTACAGTTGCGGTCAGCGCCGCGTGAACACCTGAAGAATATTGTTTGCACGCACTTCGACACACGCGGAGCAATTAGCAAGCGGGATTGCGCGCGATGTGCAAATGATTTTCGCCTTAAAGGTTGACTGCGGCGCGGACCGCGATAGTATATATTACCTTTTGGTACCCATAGTACCATTTGGCCAGGTTTCCATCAAAGCAGAGAAAAGAGGGGACGAGAGAATATGTGTTTTGTATAACCAGACAGATCTCGTCATTTGTCCTCTCCTCTTCGCTTGATCCATTTTTACTAAAGCTAAGTGATGTAAATAAGTATTATTCAAAACATATCTCCTCTTGTCTCCTAAGCATCGAAACAGCGGTCGTAAAAAAGAGAAGACAATCTATCGTGAACATGCTCAGACACGAAGGTAGAAGCGAGTCATATGATATAACTTATGAGTTGATCAGCATCTCCTAATAAGCGATGCTTAAAAAAGAAAATGTCAAAAAAGTGAAACTGCTGTGGTATAGTAATTTAAATTAAGCGTAAAACGGTTTTCACTATTTCTGAACTGGAGTACACACTCGTAGGAATACGAACTTCTCTCGCTTGTTTAGAGTAGAGTTGTCATTTTATTTTTCCGTGCTGCCAAAAATATCTATACTTATATTCAAAATGCGAAAGTAACTCTGTCGGTCTGTCTGTTACTCAGTCACGCTTAAAGTAATAAACCAATTTGCATGAAATTTGGTATGGAGATATTTTGATACCCGAGAAAGGGCATCTAGGCTATTTTTTACCGCGGCAAAATGACGCATTCTCATGGAAATATTCAGGTTTTTATATATATATATAAATTAATAGCTGTTCGTTAGTCTCACTAAACTTAAGAACGGCTAAATCGATTTCAATAATTTTAGCCTTGAAATATTTGTGGAAGTCCAGGGAAGGTGTAAACGATGAGAAAATATTGATAAATTGCTAAAAAAACAGCGGGCAGGACAGCGTCTGCTGGGTCCACTAGTAGATAATAAATTTATCACTTCCAGTTGACGATGAAGCCAACCCTTCTACAAGTTCGGGATCTGCTTCTAAAAAGAGACAGAAGAAACACAAGAGAGACAAAAAGTAAGTAGGTACATGTAACACTACCATTGTGCATTTAATTATTGGAAAACTCAAAACAAGATTTCATCATTTTTCTACGCGATAAGTGGCTTTTTTTTTCGAATTAACATTAGAATATTTTAACCACTCCAGTCACGACTGTCATATCTGTCTTTACCACGTAGAAATTCGGGACTGGGGTGGTTATTTATGTATTGAAGAACATAACATATTACATCGTCTTGATCAAGGAGTACATAGTTATCAGTTTAGCGCAAGAAAATAATCCTAAAACGTGTTTTCACTGCATAACGTGAATGAAAAGAAGACATTCATGCAATAACATAGAACATATTTATGAAAAGTTGTTTTATGATTTTTTTATTTATTAGGACAACAAAGGATCCAAATAGGGTTAGTAAACAATACATCTTACACACTATGTTAGTACCTAATAACTAATTTGGTGCATACATTTTCATTTCAACATACAAATTATTCTTTCAGCAACAAGCGTCGTAAATTTTTACACAAATAGTCATAACTTATAAACATTTTAAAAGCCGCTACACACTTTGTCACTACCACAATAGATTCCCACTCTGCGCCCCGCCCGATCCAAAGGTTCCCATTATGCTAGCAGCATTACCACGTTGAATAGCTATGGAAACCTGTTGAACCAACCAAGACCCAGAGCGGGGATCGTTACCCTTATCCCTCAAACGTCGTCCCAACTCTTTGAATAGCTCGCGTGCCTCATCACCCCAGGGCCCAGCCGTCTCCACAGCAATTGGAACAAAATCATACTCGGACTCCAGCGCAGCGTACTTAGCATGTTTTAACTTAATTAATAGTATCAGGCGTTACTTTGCGGAAATCCATAATTAGTATTAACATTGAAAAATTACTTAGCTTTAGATTTCCGCTCAGTTACGCCGGCATAAGTACCCAACTACACTACCTGTGACCACCGACTATGTTAGAGAACAAGCACATGCAAAAAGCACCGCCCGCCCTCCCACAAATCGCATGCAAAACAGATAATGCAATAATTAGTACCAACACCGACGTGCAAAAGAAAACCTCAACGCGTTTCGCCGCCTCACGCGGCATCTTCAGGAGGAGATGTTGTCGCCTCGGCTGCGCTCCGACGACTAAAGGTTAGTCGTCGGAGCGCAGCCGAGAAATCTAAAGCTAAGTAATTTTTCAATGTTAATACTAATGTTTTAACTTGGTGGCGTTTTCTGCCGCTGAACCCGCTGATGTAACTGTGTTCCGTACATGTGACGCAGCAAAGGTGCTAACGCATGTTGCGTCCCATAAAAGACAACGTCCTCTCCGCCAAGGAACTAACGTGAGGCCATCAGGTCTCTTACCATCCGTGCGGGACAGGCCAGGTGGCTCAAGGACACAAGGAACATTAACAGAAACCATGGCCCGACGCACAATTTCATTAAAAGAATGGTGCCTTGGGAAGCGCCCCGCACATCTCTGACAACTAAGACCATGGTGACCATTTTCTTCAACCATTACACCACAAATACATCGATGCGGTTCACAGATTTTACTACCCAGTCTTAAAGCCACCGCAATTCTTAAGGAATTGTTATCAAGCAGCGTACCCAACTGAGGAGACGGCAATGCATGCAGCCACGCACCAGATTCGGGTTTCACAACCGCTTTGAGACGTGCCAAATCAACGCCTGATCTCCATCCAATAGCCGAGCATATGAGAGTTTGCAAGTGATGTCGTCCCATCCTCTCTGAGCTGCAAGGTCTACCGGTCTTTCATCGGTTGGACATATCATAGCCCATCTCTCCAAGGCCTCAGATACAAAAGGTAAGCAGATACTGCTGCCATCAAGTGATAAAATGCGAGCAACAAGATCCACCGACCCATGCGCCGAGGCCAAAAAAGCCACCAGACCAACATCCTGACACCGACGTATTCCAAGACCCCCATACCGAATAGGCAGCGCCGCCTGATTCCACTGGTCCTCATTCAAGTTCACATTGATTATTGACTCCAAAGCAACTTTAATTGTGTCGTCTAGCAGTCTTAAATCTTGTCCAAAAAGCCAAGTGGGTGAGGTTCGCAAGGCATACAGTGTCCGTGGCAAAGAAAGACAATTACGCAGCAGAACGAGAGAAACATGTCCCGACAGATGTGTTAAATGCTCCTGCGCCGCCAAGAGTGCCTGCCTTTTGAGTTTAAGAACAGAACTGACACCCTCAGGAAAAACAGGAGCACCCAACAAACTGAACGATGCTTTGTCAATATGCGCAACACCAGGCAAAACAGAATCAAAATCTATAGAATCGATGACCAGACCATTGCAATTATAAATTTCGCATTTGGCCGGATTGACCTCCAAACCCAATGCTTTCAGAGCAGGAATTAATGTTTTTAGATCTTGTAAAACTTCTTCTGGGCTACCACCTAAAACACCGTCATCAAGATACCAGACATTCAAAGGGGCTTTTAGGTTAGAAATAACTTTTTGAATTGCCAAGCAGAATAACAGAGGTCCTAATGGATCTCCCTGCTGAGCTCCAACTTGTGATTGAATAGTGTTATTTGCAAAGGAAAGATTACTTGGATACGCGTAACACTGGTAAATAATGGGTAAAGGGACGGAGTTTGTTCCAAGACTTCATCTAGGATGATATCTCTTTCAACGCTGTTAAAGGCGTTTCTGATATCCACTTTAACTATTATATGGTTTGACGTCTCGTTTGTTATAGCAAAAGACCGAATAGAATGAATAGCCGCCTCACACCCCAGTGCAGTGCCAAATCCCACCTGTTTTGGTTGCAAGTAACAGGCCATGGCTTCTTTAACTGACCGACAACAAAGCTTAGCTGCAAGGCGGCGAAAAACACTGCCAACCGCAATTGGTCTTATACCACCATCCTTTTTTGACAGGGCACACAAAGAAGCCCCGTATAAAAATGGCGTCACCTCCAAGTTGAGCATGCCTCTTAACAGAAAATTACAAAGCCTGGTCATCGATTCCAGCAACCGAGGCCCGTTGCTCCCCGCAGATGACGAAAACAATTCTTTGAGATGCTGGAGACGCAAACCATCAAGACCCGCTGCAGACCCATTATAAAAAGATGCAATAGCATTTGATACTTCAGGTGTTGTAACAGTCAAAAAAGGGTTACTTAAATTCGGTTCTGATGGGAGATTTACCGATCTGGATGGCGTTGGATGTTTATCCTTCAAGGCATTTAAAGTGTTTTCATTTTTGGGTGCAAGAGGGCTATCTGTAAGAAGCAAACGTACTGCACCTCTCAAATCCCCATCTTGTACTTTAGACTCAATAGCTCTGTAAATTGAACGTTGTCTCGGCGAGGAATTATCCTGCATAAAATGAATATTGGAGTCGTCTATATTTCTCTTGACCTTGGACGTCAGTGATTTGCTCCCTTCTATATCCGGCACTCTCAATGCTGAATAAGAAAATGAAAGTAACCTGAACCAATCTTCTTTGCTATTTGTACGTAAGCAGTCTTCTATGATATCACATAACTTGCCCGCAGCTTAGCTTCTAGCTCCCTTAGGTATGTGTCTTAAAACAGGTACTTTCTCCTTCAGCAATGGTAAATCATCAAAACATTGACCAAAAGGTGATGTCTGAGAAGCATTAACTGATCCGACAATACGATCTGACCCAGTATCCGACCTCGTAGGCGGGTCAGACGCATTCTGATTTCGCGACACCACATCCTTGTGAACCCTACTTATATGCACATTGAGGCCCCTCGATTGCACATATAGTCTCGGTAACCCTGGGCAATAAGGACAACTGACTCTTGGAGGGCTATTCATATTGTGGCTCTGTAACAAAATAATCAAAAACAGCAAAAGAAAGTGCTAAAACTAGACTGCTTACATTGGATCTTGCTTAATTTACAAGAACAATAAATAAGTCACATAATAAAATATATTTTCATTTTACAAATTATTACGTATTAAAAAAATATTTCATGTCAAACCATAAAAATTAAATACAATTAAAATTCAAGAAGAAAAATTAAAATCCAATAAACAATAACAACACTTACTCAATTTACTAAATTGACTAGAAAGGTACCAGTAAAACAAAATTATCAAAAATTAATGGCAATAATGATTAAGATCAAATAAAACTAACATTATTGTATAAAACCATGTCAACAATGTCAAAAAGTCAAAATAAACAATAAAAAGATGGATGTCATTATTTAAAATAAATAGAAATTATCATTATTTAAAAATTCAAAAACATAAATAAAACATGTCCATAAAATAAAAATAAGAAAATCAATAATTATTTTTCAATGTCACCAAAAATATATAAAAAAAACAGAAGCTTAAAAAAAATGTCAAAAGTTCAAAAAATTCATGTGAGAAATAAAAAAATATATATTATAGTTGCGAATGTCAATACTTTCATAATTTAATATCAAATCTGTAGCTGGGTTTGAACCTAGGATTCATGAGATGTTAAGTCCACAGGCAGCCTCATGTCACCACGGATGCGATGATTTAATCGATGAAATTAGCTGTCCATATCCCCGTGCATCTATTTTTCGTTCTTCGATTTGTTAGTAGATGTCACTACTATGATCTATAAGCATATTGCTGTCAATAATTAGGCGATTGAGATCAATGAAGAACAAAAGATGTCGCTGTTGTATAGTTGACACACAAAAGTTGAACCACTTTTATTTCTTGTAGTTTAAAGTTCATAATGGTACAACTCTGCCACAATTTTGAATAAAATTAACCGCCAAATCAATACAATTCTGAGTTTTAGTAAATGTAATGAGTGGCATAAATAAAAAACCAGGCGAAACGATAAGCACACAGATTTTATTTAAATTAGGCTATAATCAACTATCAAAATACAAATTGGCAGAGTTTCGGCCTATTCAGTGGCTAAGAGGGCAAAGGTGGCTAGACTGAGCTGTCTGGCCGTTATAAGGGCTTGCTCCCACCCAAGGCGCACGGCTAGCGGAAGTTGTAGTGGGGAGCGTCAACTGGCATGGCGGTGGCTTCCTATTGGCTGGCTTGGCTTGGCTTGGCTCGGATTGGCTGGCTTGGCTTGGCTTGGCTAGGATTGCCTATGATTGGCTATGGTGGCTGAGGCTTGGCGTTACATTCGGCCGTCCTGAAACAATGATTGCTCCCGCAATGGGGAAGGGTAGTATTAGTTCTTAAGTAAAACAATGAGGTCTTCGGTTTCCAATTGCTCATCAGAGCTGCTAGCACTGTCAGACATTGGTACGGTGCTTGTATAGGGCCGCAATAAGTCTGCAGCAACTAGTCCTGTAAAAGCTTTATAGCCTTTTAAGCCTTTAATGCTCCGTATCCTATATCTGTCATTGCCAACAACCTTAGTTATGATATAGGGACCTGAAAAGAAATCATCGAGCTTGGTATTGACTTTAGCTGCACTATTTAAGGGAGCCTGTCTCCACAATACTAAATCTCCCTTTCTATAAACCCGGCTGGGCTTACGCTTTTAATCAAAATCACGCTGCATCTTTTCCCCAGCTTTCTTTAACTGGGTACTAGCTTTCCTACGCCTATCCTCAACAGAATCAGTCTCACGGTTTAAGACCTATATCGCAACGAGGCCTAGAGCTCCTTGCAAACATTAAATCCTATGGCTTGTAAGTAGTACTAACGTTAAGTGTGTTATTTATTCTACACAAGACATCGGGCAAGCAGTTAGCCCAATAATTTGCAGCCTCACTAGGATCAGTGGCTCGCAACGCGTTAAGTATGGTTCGATTAGTACGTTCAACTTGGCCGTTAGCCATTGGACAAGCAATAGAAGTTAATATGTGTTTCAACTGTTATCATTCAAAAACTGCCTAAAATTTCTACTCTTAAGGCTTTTCCATGGTCGCTTACTACTTTGTCTGGATACCCGAATAAGCTAAACGTCTTCTTTTATAATTCGAATTGTTTCTACTGCATTTACTGTCAGAGTGGGCTCTGCTATGACAAATTTAGAGAAAGCATCTGTCAGGACCAACATGTACTGATAACCCTTTATGGTCTTGCAAAAAGGCCCTAAGTGATCAATTTGCACCATACGCATTGGCTCAGAAGGTTTAGGTATTGGGAAAAAGTCTCCCTTCGATTTTTCATTGATTTTCTTTGCCATAAGCACGGTGTAAACAAGCATCTACATATTTGCGAATAAAGCAGGTCATTTAAGGAAACGAATACTCTTGTTTTATTAATTCTAAACTTTTTTGAAAGCCTACATGTCCGATATTATCGTGGTGCATCTGTGTTATCTTCCATAGAGCCGAAAAAGGGACTTCGAGGCGATTTCCAAGTAATGTTTTACGATATAATCTGTCATTTATTAGTTCATAGTTATTAGTAATACCTGTAGAAGCACTACCACCCTTGAGTTAGTGAATGATACATTTAAGTTTCTCATCTAGATATTGCACAGTATGAAACCAGTTATTTAAAGCCGTCTAATGTTCATAGTATATACAACAGGGTTCCTACTCAGCGCGTCTACGTGTTTCATGCGATCCCCCGGCCGGTAATCAATGCTAATGTCGTAGTCTTGTATTGATAACCACCACCTAGCTATACGAAGCATAAGCTCGCGCTTAGTTAAAGTTGCTCGAACCGCTGTACAATCGGTGAATACTTTTACTTGTTTACCTACAATACGAGTATACACTCTGAACCTACGCAATGACTCAACAACGGCAAGAGTTTACAGTTCATAGCTAAGGTACATACTTTCCTCTTTACTTGTAACCCTACTAAAGTGCATAACGGGGCGTAATGTCTCATCGGCTTGTCGTTGTAATAATATGCCTGCAATACCTAACTTACATGTATCCGTATGTATCTCCGTAAGCAAAGTAGGATCAAACAATGCAAGTAAAGGTTTTGTACATAAACAACGTTTTAACTCCTTAAAACTTTGACACTGATCACAACCCTAAACCCAAACACTGTTTTTCTTTGTAAAATCGGACAAAGGACGCGTAATAACTGCAAAATTCTTTATAAATTTGCGAAAATAGCTACGCAATCCCAAGAACTGTCTTATTTCATGAACGTTGGTAGGAGTAGGAAACTGTGACACAACTGTCAATTTAGCTTGACCCGGTTGAATACCATCCGATGATATTTCGTGCCCCAAGTAGGTAATACTTTTTTTTTGCAAAAACTCCCATTTACTCATATTATGTTTAAGATTTTCAGATCTGAGTTTACAACGAACTTTTTCTAATACAGTGAACCCCGATGCAACGTCACAAGAAGGTAGTAAAATGTCATCAAGAAATGCTAAGACATTAAATTCGTGCGAAAATCTATTCGGGTCATCGATATGACCGGTGTGTGATAAAGTTTTCGAACTACCCCCGCAGTATTCTTTTTTTATGGAATCAACTATTTTATTCATCAACCGCATGAAGACAGACGATGCATTTGCGAGACCAAACGGAACGCGTGTATACTTGAAGTGACCTTGAGGTGTAACAAAAGCAGTCTTATGTGTGTCTTCAGGGCTTATTTTAAGTTGGTGGTAATAAAAGCCTGCTAATTTTGAGACCTGACCATCATTTGTGGCAACGGAAATCTGTCTTTGACTGTGATGGAATTAAGCGCCCGGTAATCTACGCAAAGCCTATAATCGCCGTTCTTTTTCTTTACCGAAATTACTGGAGAAGCGAAACTGGACTCGGATTCTTTGACAATACCCGCATCTAATAGTTAGGATACTTTCGTTTTAACTTTCTCCTGCTCCCTGTGCGACATATGATAATGTCAATTGTCTATATATCGGCTGTGAATTTGTTAAATTTATTTTCATGTGTAACAAATCAGTGCACCCTAGTTCATTTGTATTACTTGCCAAACAATCATTGTAATCGGTTAATAAATTAATTAAATGATCATAATCGTTTTTATTCAGTGGTCCTGTCTTAATTTTATTTATAAACCCCTCCTATGGTACTAATATAGGCTAAGCTCGTATGTAAGACCGTTGAAACAATATTATGGCTGATGCTAATGTAATAATATGGCGAGCTAATTATGGCTGATGGCTTGAGTGGCAATGGCAAAATAATATTGGCTTTTTTACTGACCTGTGTATCAGCAAGAGACGTGGCGTCGCAGCTGTCTGCTCTGGTCAGCACCTCTCCGCGCTGCCAGACGATCTTCCCGGCGCTAGTGTTGACGATCTTGATGTAGCCCGTTGAGCCACGCAACAGCGTAGCAGGGATGGAGTAGGATACGCTTGATAGCTCGTAGTGTTGCGGCCGGGTGACCACATCGTTATCCTCGTCGTTGTCTTCTATGTAAACCTTAATGATTGATGTCCCAGGAAGAAAGCATTCTTTTCATGTAGTGACAACCTTAAATCTTTCGCGTATTTCCGTTACGTTCATACGTTTCAGAAAATCTGTGTCTTGCAGGTGAAATGCCTTGGTAGCGTCGTTCCATCCGTGTATCTCACCCAGTTGGTCGATCTTTTTGAGTCACGCAGTTACTGCTGTACAATCGTCGCTATCCGAGTCAAATTCAGGTATGAGGGATGCTGCGCGGTGCACCTTTGTTTTGATGGCTGCGGGCTGTCGTTCAGCTCACGCATGGTCTTCTGCACCTCGTCCTCCAAAAGCCTTCTCAGAATCCTTCCTCCTGGCTGGTGGTGTAACTTCTTCGGCATCCTCTTCTACGTTTTCGCTGCGAGTTGGTGAAGATTCAATCCATCCAGAAGGGTAAACATGCCTTCCGTTTTCAGGTATATCGGTGTGATTGCGCTTCATGGCCGAATCTTTTTATTTATCCCACTTCTGAAGTGTAATGAGTGGCATAAATAAAAAACCAGGCGAAACGATAAGCACACAGATTTTATTTAAATTAGGCTATAATCAACTATCAAAATACAAATTGGCAGAGTTTCGGCCTATTCAGTGGCTAAGAGGGCAAAGGTGGCTAGACTGAGCTGTCTGGCCGTTATAAGGGCTTGCTCCCACCCAAGGCGCACGGCTAGCGGAAGTTGTAGTGGGGAGCGTCAACTGGCATGGCGGTGGCTTCCTATTGGCTGGCTTGGCTTGGCTTGGCTCGGATTGGCTGGCTTGGCTTGGCTTGGCTAGGATTGCCTATGATTGGCTATGGTGGCTGAGGCTTGGCGTTACATAAATTATTCCACTTTTAGTAATCGTCACTTTGCTATCTTCATGTCATTGAATAGTTTGTTGCTTGCGATGCTGAATAATAACAATCTTTTCACAACTTATAAGCACTAAAGTATTTTTTTCCTCAATTCCACCCACACAGTTTTTGGACACAATTTGTGTACAAGTTCATAAAATATCCCGTAGATAACACTTTCACTTATTCTTTGTATCACATTGGACGAATTGTTCACAAGTATGGTTGATTGTGGCACTATTATATAATTTTAAGATTTAAATAAACACAGAACCTATGTTTACATGATGGCAGCGCCATCTAGTTTTATGATTATGATTAATATATAGTTATATAAACATGAATTAAACTTAATAAGTCTAACATTAAAATGGTTTAAACATTACGATGGTCACAATATTTTATATTTTAAAACTAAACAAAAAATACTAGTTAAATTAATTAGTTCATGATTCTGCGCTATATTCGCGTCTTGTTTACCAACTTGTGTATCGCGGAGAAAGTTGGCCGGCTATAGTTTTCAGTTTATGTTTCAGTGTTGTTTGTCGTATTTTTTTACACGAGGGATTTATCGACAAACTTCGGTATTAAGTTGACGTGGCGGTTATATTAATATTACGTGGCACTATTATTAATATTATCATTGTTTTAAAATTTTGTGTGCTAATATTTTATTTGTTTAGTGCCAAAAATATTAATATTCTATAAATACAAACACAAAACGGTAAGAAAGGGCGCAGCCTAGCGGCCATTTTGCGTCACTACAGTTTACCCGCGCTTTACGGAGCTCACATCGCATAGAGTCGCCGTGTAGTTGAGACGTGCACGAAAACTGTCCCGTTTCGCCTAGTGCTTAGATTTATTGTATAAAATTTGTAGTAAACCATATTCAGCCACTATGGTTGTGGATAAAGAAAACGGTGTAATAGTGAGTGCCGAGTGTCATGATTGTGCTGCTTCTCAAGGAGGTTGCAAACATGCTGTGGCATTCATCATGTGAAAAGGAATGAAATAAAAAACAATTAAAAATGTTCAGCTGTTGAAACACCAGTCAGATTTCTACAAAGATTATGTTATAATGTGTTCAATGGACCAACTGTGCTTGAAATACAAGGATGCTGACTGTGAGAATTTTTTAGTAAAGCCAGCTCCTTTATTATTAAAAGTACCTAAATGGAAATCACAGACACAAGATACTAGTGCTGGATCCCGACGGGCTAGTTGAAGCCACATTTTCCGCATCGTTTTTGTACATGGAACGTTAATAGATAGATTTTAGGTGTTTTAATAGTAGTACTTTCACTCTACGGCACCGCAAAACATTTATAAAATGTAGAATCCATCTTATTAACTCAAAACTACGAAATAACTTTCTATTACATACAACTTCGACAATGTTTGCCAACAAGTGACGTTACAGCGGGCGTTTGACAGGTTTCCACGTTTTGGCGCGAGAATGGGATTTTAATTAACTTATTTTCAAGGTATTAGTTGTATTAAAAAAATAATAACAACTAGTTTGGGCTCTATTTGGTACTTAAGCATGGTTTTAAACACTTTCCCAAAAATAGTCCACATCCCAATACTAAGTTTAAGTCTGTTTCATAGTGACTTAATATCAATTGATTTGTAATTTACCGAAATCTTATATACTCTTAATTGTAAACCACATCTATTTATATTTGCATGTCTGACAAGACAAAACATACTGAGCTGAGCTTATTTTATACCTATTTGTGATGTTATTATTATTACCATGTTTTATGCGAATAAATATTTCATTCATTCATTCATTCATTGAAGTGACTTTGTCTAATTGCACGATATCCCAAAACCACGACGTTTGAACGCGGGAGTCCAAAATCCTGACGGTCCGACATATTTATTTATTCAGACGGAAAGAGCGCGAGGACGCCCTGGCCCGTCTGTCGCGCGCGATCAGAGCCGACGAGGACGAGCACCTGGACTCCGAGCTGGTGGACGAGGAGCAGTTCCTCGCGCAGTACAAGTCGCTGCTCTAACCTGGTACGTACACTCTCTTGCTATATTATGACGGCCGCTTGGTGCAGTGCTCCACAGGTCGGACTTCTAAAACCAAGGGGTCGCGGGTTCGATCCCCGCACAGTGCAAGCATAAGTGTGCATGAACATGTGTGTTTGTACTGGTCTGGGTGTTTTCTATATATAATATGTATTTATTTACAAAAAAAAAGTATTTAAGTATGTTTGTCCGTTGTCTAGTACCCGTAACACAAACCTAGTAGCTTACTTTGGGACTAGATAATTGGTGTGGTTGCTGTGAAATATTGTGAAATATTATTATTATTGTTATAAAATATTATATTCTAAATGCACAACTCGCATTTGCTTGCAGAAACCGATGACCTGGATCCCTAGACAAAGTTATGTGTCATAAGTCGATGACGAAAATCGTCATGACACAATATCGATTTTTGCCGTCGTGTTGCCATGACAACGACTTTCTTTTGACCACGTCAGCTTAGCGTAGGCAAATGTCATTTCCGCACATGTATCAGACAAAGTTGATTTTGATTTTTTCGACTTATGAGATGTAGCTGTGTCTAGGACCCTGCATTTATAAGCACACGTATTGTCCTTTGGATCACTGTTCGAAGCTAGACCCAAATAGACAAAGTTTCTCAAAGAAAATTACACAATTTATTAAAATAAATAAATAAATATGCAACATCATATACATTGATCTAACTCCGTGGTAAGTAGCTAAAGCACTTGTGTTATGTCATGTACTCGTATCAGAATCTACAGTGGTATTATAAATAAACTTAAATAAATTCATATATAACACCCAGATCAGAACAAACAGACATGTTCATGCAAACAATTTGTACAGTGCGGGGATCGAACCCGCGACCTCTTGGTTAAAAGTCAACTTCTTAACCAGTAAACCAAAGTGATCAATTGTATTGAAAGTTGCATATTTTATATTTATTTTATGGTTCTTGTCTGAGCAAGCGATCATAACATCTTAAACACTTAGGACTAGATTTCACAATGGTGTTACGAAATCCATGGGAAATATTGTCACAGCTCTCGTGGACAAGAAACAGAAGTACTTATGATGGTATCTCTTTGGCTACTATTGTGCTACGGGAGTGCAAACAACTTTTAATACTCAACTGCATGTGAAATCTTCTGGATTAAGAAAAATTAAGTGAGGTTACACATGACTTGAGTAATATAATGTTATGTAAGTACTCATAATTATATGTGCTGTGTGTGATATGACGACAGCTTTGGTCTAGTTGTCTGAGGTCCAGACTACAAAACCGGCTGTCGCGGGTTCGAGTCCTGCTAGAGGCAAATGTTTGTGTGAGGAGCACGAGCATTTTTCCTGAGTCATGGGTGTTTATACATGTATTTAGTATTTCTATCCGTTATCCTAGCCTCCATAACACAAGCTAACGCTTAGTTTGGGGCTAGGTAATTGGTGTGTATGTTGAAACAATTAAAAAAAACTACCTACTATAGGTTAGAAGATAGAGATAGATAAATTAACACTTTATGAAACAAAAATTACAGACAAGCTGAACAAAGAAAGATGTACAATTTAGACGGTCTTATTGCTTGTAGCGATCTCTTCCAGACAACCTTCGGTTAAAGGAACATTTAATTATCTGGAAGGGAGAATTTGAGCGTAAAATATATGGATAATACAAAATATTTTTTTTACGATACAACTAAGATATATGTGACTAAACTTTTATGTATTGATATTATATCTATATATTAAGTTAATTTATTTTTGCGTTATTAAACACTTCCTTTCTTATATAATTTTCACTGCACCCATTGCCTTCTTTCTGCATGACCTTGAGGTTGACTGGCAGAAAATGCTTTTAGCATTAAGTCTACCCTTTGTACATTTCTTGTGCAATAAAGTTTTAAATAAAATAAATAAATAAATAAAATAAATAAACTTTAAAACATCTACTTAAACTCATAAATACATACAATAAAACACCATCTTTGTTAGCGCCAAGCTAATACCCAAGTTAAGAGTTATTAACTGCGTGCGTGCGTGTGCTTTATAATGATACAAACGAACAGGCAAAGACAAATGGAGGAGTTCAATCAATCAATCTGTGTGACACACATATTTTTTTTAAATAAGTATTTAAAAAATAATAATTATTGTATAAAGTTTAACAACTCTTATGTTGCAGGTTTCTACGGATGATTACAACGAGATGATCTAATTGATCAATTACCTGATTGCCTCTTATCGTGTTCGGAACGAACCGTTTTACCGGTAAACAGTGGTAAACTAAGTTTCGGTTGCGTAAAAATGATATTTTTATACCTGGTATATACTCGTATAACTATCTATAGATATATACTAACATTAAAATTAATCGGGATATAACCTATAAGTAGATTCCAAAGATGATAACGCATATAACTCAAATCAAATATGTTCAATCTTCAATAACAAAATATAACTTGTGAACGTCAATTGGGATGAGGACACCTATCTTAAATATTGTCAAGAACATGGTGTTTAAAAAACATAGCCCTATGAAGTTAATACAACAAATATATTTCAGAAAAGCTGTAGAAACCAATTTTTAAACACACAAAACGCAATAAATATTCGGTCAATTGACTCCGATTTCTGACACATGACCGTGACGTCACAATCATTTATTACCATACGAAATCTATGGAGACGGACCGTTTTGACAGATAATAAAAAGTACTTATGTCAACGATTGGTGGTGTCGTCTAGCCAATTGTTAACATATTATTAGAACATGTCTTCTTATCTTTGGGGCCCTACCAACGCTTCAAGACAGAGCACATAGAAATAGGCAAGTGCTGAGAACCGTCGCAACAAACTCAGTCACCACTGAGCTGCCATAAAAAAAATCGACAAAAGAACAGTCATGATGACACCTATCGTAAATATTTTCAAGACCATGGTGTTTTCAAAATATAACCTCTATGAAGGTAGTAAAAGCAATTTATTTTCAAAAAGCAGTAGAAACCAATTTTTATTTACATAGAATTAGATAAATATTCGGTTAATTGACTTCGATGTCTGATACTATATTATGACGTCAAATTATAGTATTGCCATATAAAATCTATGAACGAAGATCGTTTTGACAGATAATAAAGAGTATGTCAACGATTGGTGGTGTCATCTAGCCTATGGTACATCAGATTGGTACAGACTGGTCTGTCCACACATTCTTATCGTTAATATAAACAATGCATTTATCTACTTTACACAAATCAATCGATGTATGTACTACTTTAACATTTATGAGTACATATATAAATAAGTAGTGTGATTACATACACTTATATTTAACACATATTCATCAAAAATCATACCACTTATTGATATGTGTGCATAAATGTTAAAATATTAAGATTTATATATCAGGATACCTAAACTTTCCTATGATGGGAAATTAAAATTTTCTAACCGGAACCTTAGATATTTTTACCTTAATAAGTTGTACTATAAGTTCTTATCTTTCATTGTAATTTGTATCTTTATAGTAAAATGAGTGCCATTATTTTAATATACTTGAGAGATGTTGTCTGACATTAAAGATATATATTTCTACTGTTCAATTACCTACTTAAGTTGGATATACTTATATTAATATTCGTATTAAGTATAAAAAAGCTCATCCGATGAGTTCTTCCAATGTTGTATTGAAGATTTAAAATAATAAAAATATGTATACAATAATGTACTTTTTATTTATTATACTCAATAACATAGTATTTTATAAAATAATATATCGCTTACGTCAACGAATAAGATTATCAAAATAATTAAAATACCTACCAGGGTGGGATCGTCTTAGTAAAAGAGCAATTTTTACTCTTGCGTGCGCGTGCGCAGTTAAAACTGTTGGCTGAAAATTCATACTTAAATATTTTTCATGTTTTATTGCTCTAGTTATGCGTTTAACGCATGCCCCTGTTAAGAAGCTAATAGGGTATAAATTGTGCTTCTTTAGTCATTTTCGCTCAAATTGTAAACTATATTTTTCATAATAATAATAAATAGAGTTATTCGAAGTTTTTTTTCAAAAAACAAAAACGAAATCAGGTTAACTGATAAATCGTTCTTTCGTTGCACAGACATAAAGCAAATATTAATAAATACGTCAAAAAATAATTACTGCAAACTCACCCTTATTACATCTTTGACGTGCGCTGTTGTCTGTACATCGAAAAACTAATATCGTTTTAACGGATTTTCCTTTTCGTAATAGGCCTTCTGATCCCAATCTCAGACCTAAGAGTTCACAATGAACTCCATGAACATAACATCGTTTTTAATATACTCAAATTTGTCCAGACTTGTGTGCGGTATGAATATGAACTGTCTCTTCAGCTGCAACAAGGATTTGTCCAGCGCCTCGTTAGAAACTGCCTTGTCTTGCTCTTTCTCGTCTGTGGCGTCGTAGTCGTGGCGCTTCGACGACGATTTGCGACGTAGTTGTAGCGATTTGACTATGTCCATTGCCTGTAATATTAAGGTTTAGAAGTAGAAGTTCCAGGAGGATACATTTTCAGTGTGTTGTGTGGATGCCAGAAGATTTCGAATGTGTTGTTAATAATAATAATAATAAATCTTTACTTTCATAAAAACATGGTATTTGTAGGTGGTACAATAAAATAAGTGCAAAATGTTTTTTGCTTATGATTAGCATGCATATTTAAATTTTACATGAATAAAATTAAAAGAATAAAAATAATATCAATTACAGTTTTTTTCACAAAGTATGTCAATAAAAAATATAACAATATGATGGTAAGATTGATCCCGTAGCCTGACTATGATATTATATACGAAGGCCACACCGAAAAGATCGGGAATAGAATACTCAGGAATAAATTTGATTAAAACCTCTTTGGTGTATGAAACGTAATGTTATTCTTAACACAATTTTTGCATCCGATTCATTAATGTTAGTTTGTGCTGGTTAAAGTGAATCAATATAAATAAATATACAACAAAATCACATACCTACATTGATCTTACTTCGTGGTAAGTAGTTTGCACTTGTGTTACAGATATCAGATCAACAGTGGTATTACAAATAAACTTAAATAAATACATGTGATATCCAGACCAGTACAAACACACAAATGTTTGTACAATGCGGGAATCGAACCCGCGACCTCTTTAATAGTCAACTTATTGACCATTACACCAAAGTGGTCGTGGTGGTGGTTAAGTCTCTAATTAGCAGAAAAAATGTGGTTTTATCATAATACTCGTATATAATATCATAGTCAGGCTATGGGATCAATCTTACCATCATATTGTTTATTGACATACTTTGTGAACAAAACTGTAATTGATATTATTTTTATTCTTTTAATTTTACATGAATAAACGTGGAGTTGATGGACCATCCTCCGTACAGCCCTGACCTAAGCCCTAATGATTATTTTACATTCCCAAGAATCAAAGATATGTTACGTGGTCGACGGTTTCAATGCTCAGAAGAGGCAGTCGAAGCTTATAAATCGGCCGTTTCGACTATATCCACTTCAGACTGGAATTACTGTTATAACAATTGGTTCGATCGAATGCAAAAATGCATAGATTGTCAGGGAGAATACTTTGAAAAACAATAAAACAAAACTTATTGTATTATCTTTGCACTTTTTTCTATTCCCGATATTTTGGGTGTGGCCCTCGTATTATGATAAAACCACATTTTTCTGCTAATTAGAGACTTAACCACCACCACGACCATTTTGTTGTAATGGTCAAGAAGTTGACTATTAAAGAGGTCGCGGGTTCGATTCCCGCACTGTACAAACATTTGTGTGTTTGTACTGGTCTGGATATCACATGTATTTATTTAAGTTTATTTGTAATACCACTGTTGATTCTGATATCTGTAACACAAGTACAAGCTACTTACCACGCAGTAAGATCAATGTAGGCTTATGTGATTTTGTTGTATATTTATTTATATTGATTCACTTTAACCAGCACAAACTAACAGTAATGAATCGGATGCAAGAACTGGCCCATGTATGAGTGCCCTTTTTGGGTCCTTATGTAAAATTAAATGACTTTAATCGCCCTACCTTCTTGAGCATTGTCTCTAAAACCTTTGCAACAAAACGCTCTACCCGCAAAATCACACTCAATTACACCCTTTAACTTATGCGACAAAGATGATTGAAATCACCTGGCTTCTCTTAGCGGGCTGGTCCTTCAGCACAATGTTGACGCCGAGGTCACAGGGCCATTCCAATAGAGCGTCGTACGGTCCGCCCACCAGCCGCACGGTGCACGTTATGTGGCGTCCCTTCCACTTGCCAATGCCGTTGAGGTTCACTTCTGCCTGAAGAGAGAAAAATGATTCTCATATCGAAGTCAGTAAAAGGTCAGTAAAACCTAAAGTGACCAGGCGTTTAAGACAAATGGTCACTATCATTGTGTACACACATATTTTTGTAAATAATGGTATAGTAATCACAAACTACTCCCACTGGGTTCGAATCCCAGGTCGAGACAAAATTGTTTCTGAGATTTTCTGTCATGAATTTCCCAAAAACAGCTCGGAGTCGGGAAGTTGGCGGTGTTACACCCCCGTGCGTCGGAAAGCACGTTAAGCCGTTGGTCCTGCGCCTGATCTCTCTCCGGTCACGTCGGATTGCCGTCTCACCGTACTTGGAGAGTGATGGAACAGTGAGTGCACCTGTGTATTGCGCTCACACTTGTGCACTATAATATCTCCTGCGTAGTTGGATAATCTCTGTTGAGATTGGTCGCCGTGGTCGAAATCGGCCAGGAGGACTATTATTATTAATCACAAACTACTAAAAAAATTGAGCCCAAAACTTTGGGTATCTTGTTATACCATGAAATGGGAATTAATGGACCATCATAATCGTTGTCGCTGCGTATCTTGATCACATGAAAACCACAACTGAAACTCACAATGATATGAGTCAGTCTGAAAAATTCACGCGAATTAACACCGTACAGCGCCAGCTAGTTTGATGATATGGAACTAAAACTATGATTATGGCTAGAACTTACGGATAACTTATTTATCGTGTTTCTAAATGAAGACAAGGAAATGTTTTATTTTTGAAATTTTAGGAAAATAGACAAAATGAATATACTCATTTCGCACTAAACAATCGTCATATAATTCTGTAGCATACCTATTTATCAAATGAAGTGTTAGATAGAGTGAAAAAGAAAACAAATTTACTAAATATCATAGAAAGCAGGACGAGAATAATGATGGGACACTTAGTAGGTAAAATATAAGGAAACAGAGGAAAATGAAGACCAAGGAGCAGTTCCATGTAACAACTGAAGGAACTAGTTGGAGTGAGGTCGAAAGGAAGGAAGTCAAGGAGAAAGCGCATGACAGAACACAGTGGCGAATACTCTACTGATAAGAGTGAGGCTCTTCTATTGAAATCGCCGACGACCGCTTGGTGCAGTGGTCCACAGGTCGGACTTCTAAAAAAGCAAGGGTCGCGGGTTCGATCCCCGCACAGTACATGATTATATTAATATTTACGACTAAACTTCAACTTCAAAAACACAAAGAAACCAAATCATTCGAAATAAAGTATTTTCGTGTACTTTATTGTTCTCATAAAGTATAGAGTACAATTGCCTGAAATGACGTACTGTTACGAGCTGGGGTTCGGGATAAATTAATTAGTCCAATTAACTCGAAGAAACACTATATTTAAGAAAACAATACACGCTAATTAACTACATCGATCACACACTAAATTCACAAAACAATCACTGAACAATTCACTGGTTACTTTTTATCTTCACTTGTGTCTTCACTGTATCGCTTCCAAACTTAAACTCAATTCGCGGCGCAGGCGACCCTCTATTTATATGCCGGGGCACTCGACCTAGATATATCTAGAAACTTCTAATGTTAGAGCGAGATAGGTATAGTATTAGAAAGAGATAGATATAGTTCCAGAACATTCGAGTATTCTGTAGAAGTTTCTAGTAGCTACTAGTACGTAGTAGTAGGTAGGTAGTTTACTTCCGGAACATTCTTTCTTTATGTAACCTACCGACCTACGTGACACTGCCCCCTCCTAAGACATGCTCGTCCCGAGCATCGTTACTCCCGTAATAGCGTGCCAATCGATCCACATGAACAATCTTAGGCGCAGATCGCGAATTCTTCTGTATTCGGTAGGTGACGTCGTTGATCTTGGTCACAACCGGTATGGTCCGTCCCATTTTGCCTGTAGTTTAGGAGACTTCCCCTTGCTGCGCACTGGATTATGCAACCAGACTAGTGAGCCTTCGTCGAAGCCACTATTGTTCATCTTCCGGTCATAACGAGTTTTCATTCTCTCGGACGTCTGCTGGCCAGATTGTCTGACGTGCTCATAAACGTCATGCATCTTGCTACGCAGATCGTGTGCGTAATCCGTTATACTGCGTGGAGTATCAGGGGGAATACCGGTAATCAGGTCTGCTGGTAATCTTAACTCTCTTCCAAAGTTTGCGAAGGCTGGCGTCACAGTCGTACTCTCATGAACTGCGCTTCGGTATGACAGGAGAAACGGCGCTATATGCTTGTCCCAATCCTTTTGTCTGTTCGATACAACTTTCGCCAGGTATCTTTCTAACGTCTGATTGAACCTTTCCACCATTCCATCAGATTGTGGATGATACGACGTAGTCCTCGTTTTGTGAGTACCCATTACCCGACATGTTTCCTGGAAAACTTGAGACTCAAAATTTCTTCCTTGATCACTGTGGATTTCCAAGGGTACTCCAAACCGACAGAAGACTTCGTGGACTAATTTATCAGCAACCGTCGAAGCTTCTTGATTAGGAATGGCGAAGACTTCCGGCCATTTAGTGAAATAATCCATGACAACCATGAAGTATTTGTTCCCACTGTCACTTTCAGGAAAAGGGCCAGCAACATCTACTGCTATCCGTTCCCAGGGGGCTCCTACGTTGTATACCTTCAATGCACCCCTGCTGCGTGTTTGAGGTCCTTTTACTGCTGCACAACTTGTGCACTTGCGGCACCAATCCTCAACATCCTCTCGGCAGTGGATCCAGTAGAACCGCTCTCGAACTTTCAGCAGAGTTCTTTTCACGCCCATATGACCTCCTGAACAACCACTGTGGTAGAGCTGTAGAACATCTGGTACCTTTGCTTTCGGAACGACCATTTGCAGGTGGCAGCGATCACCTCGGGCATTCTCCCATTTACGGCACAAGACACCATCCTGGATAACCAAACTTTCCCACTGTGCCCAATAACTCTTCGTGGTTGTACTCATTGCTGCAACATCACACCACTTCGGCTTAGGAGCATTAGCTTGAATCCATTCCAGAATTGGCTTGATGTCTGTGTCACTCTGCTGAGCATGCTTCAGGGTTTCTTTCCATTCATCACTAAGATCCGTTCTGACCATCCTAACAGGGAGTTCTTCCTTAGTCTCTTGTCTAATACAATGCTTGCAGTCTCCAGGACAAGGTCTTCTTGATAAAGCGTCCGCGTTACCGTGAGACTTTCCACTGCGATGTTCAATTGTGAAGTCATACTCTTGTAGCAATTCTATCCATCTCGCTACTTGTCCTTCTGGATTCTTGAACTGCAACAGCCACTTCAATGCAGCATGGTCGGTCCGCAGGTGAAATTTACGTCCTAGCAAGTATTTACTGAAATGCTGCAATGTCTTTACAACGGCGAGAAGTTCACGTCTCGTAACGCAATAATTACGTTCTGGTTTTGATAAAGACTTGCTGAAGTAAGCTATCACAACTTCATGATCTCCTTTCCGTTGAGACAACACTGCTCCAATTCCAGTATTACTTGCGTCCGTGTCCACTATAAATTCATTTTGTGTGTCAGGGTAGCCCAATATTGGGGTATCGCACAGACGTTTCTTTAACTCCTGGAACGCAGTGTCGCAGCACTCATCCCAACAGAACGATCTCTTCTCCTCAGTAAGCTTGTGAAGAGGTTTTGCAATGTCAGCAAAATTCTTAACAAACCGTCGATAGTACGAGCACAAACCCAGAAATGCTCTGACCTGCGTCTTGTCTTCTGGCACCGGCCAATCTTTGACGGCGATAATTTTCTCTGGATCAGTTTGTACTCCTTCTTCCGAAACGATGTGCCCCAAAAAGCTTACTTGCCGCCTGAAAAATGAGTACTTCTTTGGACTTAACTTGAGATTGGCTCCTCGGATTTTTGAAAGTACTTGTTCCAGGTTTCGAAGGTGGTCATCGAATGTGCGGCCCACGATGATGATGTCATCTAAATAGACAAGGCAGGCGTCTCCAATTAGTCCAGTGAGCACTAACTCCATTAGTCTTTCAAAAGTTGCAGGAGCATTGCACAAACCGAATGGCATAACGTTAAATTGCCAAAGTCCCTTTTCTGTAGAGAATGCGGTTTTCTCTTTGTCCTTAGGGTCAATTTCCACTTGCCAGTAGCCACTTTTTAGATCTAAAGTTGAGAACCACTTCATGCCTGACAGCGTGTCTAGTGTGTCATCGATCCTGGGTAGTGGATAGCTGTCCTTCTTTGTAACGTCATTCAGTCGCCGATAGTCGACACAAAACCTCATGCTGCCATCCTTCTTTTTCACCAGGACCACAGGAGAACACCATGGACTGGAGGAAGGCTCTATAATTCCATCCTTGACCATTCCTTGAATCATGGTGTCAACTTCCTTTTCTCTTGCCACTGGTAGTCTTCTCGGTCGTTGTCGAATCGGCAACTCACTTCCCGTATTAATTCTATGTTGAACAAGTCCAGTTTTGCCGATGTCAGCATCGTTCGTCGAGAAAATGTCGGCGTACTGAAGAAACATCTTCTCTGCCTTCTCCCTTTCTCCATCAGATAATTCTTCGCAACAGTCTTCCAAGAGATTTGACACGTTAAGCCTTGCACTCTGGACGTTATTTCGCGAAGACTGGTGTTGGCAGTTGCGCATCCAATCTACTTCCTCACAGGTTCCCATCAATGTCCCCTTCCTGATGACTTGTTCCTCTTCACTTGGGTTTAGCACGCGTACTGCTGCCACGTTAGTTGTCCTCACCAAGGTCCTCGCCATCTTCCATGGAAGATGTTCGTCCAATCTTTCAACAAGAATGCATCGATTTTTCTGACATGAATTCTGCGGAAGAGTAACTAGAACCATTGTTTCCGACCGGGGAGGGAGGGTGATCTTCTTCAAGCAGTACACTTCTCCCGATGGTGCACCTTCCATGAAGACTTCTTCCGAACCACATTTCAAAACTCCTTGGTTCACGTCGATCTCACAACAGTGCTGTCGCATAAAATCCAATCCTAGGATACTATGTCAGCTACGATGATCTTATGTCGGTAAATTGTATTACCCAGTTGTAGCTGTACCTCCTTCTCACCTCGGACGGTTATGTGCTGACCGGTAGCTGTTATTAAATTGGGGTGTTCAAACTGACCGAAGCAGTCCCCAAGAAAACGATTCGCTAGTCGGGAACTGACAACCGTGCGAGAAGCTCCAGTATCCAATGTCAGCTTACATGGCCTTCCGTTCACTTCGCCTTTGATGATTAGGCTGTTCCCATCGTGGGCTTGTGAAATCGAAATCCTTGGGGCTCTTCTAATACCAGCCAGCACCCGCCCCGCAGTCCTGGCTTCTACTCGTTTCCCTGCTGGTGCGGTGACATCAGCCGCCCTTCTTTCCTGAGCTTGATCTTCGCTGCGCCTAGGGCAACTCGACCGCAAGTGGCCCTTTTCTCCACAGGTGTAGCATCTAGGACTATACTTAAATCGGTCACGTACAGCCGGTACAGGTGATGCAACAACCTCCCTGATGCGGTGGGCACGATGATCTTGCCTCACTGCCTCTACCTCCAAAGCATGGGCCAATGCGACCTTCAGCGTCATATGGTGCCCAAGTCTCACAGCAGCTCTCACTTCAAGGTCCCGTATGCCATCGATGAAGGTTTGCACTAAATTCCCTTCGATGAGTGCAGGCGACGACTGGTATGCCTTGCGAACCAGCTTTTCAATTTCCAGGCCCCACTGCTGCAGATTTTCACCAACGCGTTGCACTCTGTCCTTCAGCTGGGCACGAAACACGTGTTCCAGATGTGCATCACCGTATCTGGACTCCAACGCCTCCAGCAGCTGCTCGTAGGTGACATTCTTACCTAGAGCCTCTAAAACAGTTAACGCCTGGTCGCGAAGGCCCAAAGTAAGTGCGGTCATGGCCTGTCCTTTTGTCCATCCATTCGCTTCCTTGACAGCTTCGAATTGAATTTTGTATGCTGACCAGGAAGATGTTCCGTCAAAGGGTGGCACTTTAAACCCACATAGCGAAGGTGCAGCAACCACAGGAGCCACAGTCACGTCTCCAGTTTTCAGACTTTTCAATTCTTTCTTCACATCAGCGATCTGGGATTCGGCCTCTGAGATACGGTTCTCGTGCAGCTCAACCTTCTCCGTTACGGCTTTAATTTCCTTGCCGAATGTTGCTTTAATGTCTTTCAAGAAGAGCATCTGCTCGTCCTTAACATGCTGCAGCTGTTCCGCAAGACGGCGAGCCTGCTCCTCTTGACGGCGGGCCTGCTCCTCTTTGTCGCTCTGAAGCTGTTCCCTCAGTTGGCGAGCTTGCTCCTCTTGACGGCGAGCCTGCTCCTCTTGACGGCGAGCCTGCTCCTCTTGACCACGAGCCTGCTCCTCTTGACGGCGAGCCTGCTCCTCTTGACGGCGAGCTTGCTCCTCTTGACGGCGAGCCTGCTCCTCTTGACGGCGAGCCTGCTCCTCTTGACGACGAGCCTGCTCCTGCAGCATCGCCATAAGAGCAGAAAGGTCTGATGCTGCAGGCGCAGCTGATGCCGAAGGCGCAGCTGATTCTGGGGAAACTCGCTCCATTGTTGACTGGCTGCCACCAGGTGTCTGTACACGTAGATCTTCAAAGCGCCTCTGGTCCACTTCTTGCTGCCGCTGACTCCTGGTGCGTATACCTTCAGTGTCCTCCTTCGGTAGAACCGGCATAATTTATCCTTCACTTCTGACACCAAATGTTACGAGCTGGGGTTCGGGATAAATTAATTAGTCCAATTAACTCGAAGAAACACTATATTTAAGAAAACAATACACGCTAATTAACTACATCGATCACACACTAAATTCACAAAACAATCACTGAACAATTCACTGGTTACTTTTTATCTTCACTTGTGTCTTCACTGTATCGCTTCCAAACTTAAACTCAATTCGCGGCGCAGGCGACCCTCTATTTATATGCCGGGGCACTCGACCTAGATATATCTAGAAACTTCTAATGTTAGAGCGAGATAGGTATAGTATTAGAAAGAGATAGATATAGTTCCAGAACATTCGAGTATTCTGTAGAAGTTTCTAGTAGCTACTAGTACGTAGTAGTAGGTAGGTAGTTTACTTCCTGAACATTCTTTCTTTATGTAACCTACCGACCTACGTGACAGTACAATACTTAATAATAAAGTACGGGTGGCAACTCTAAGCATAAGTGTGCATTAACATGTTTTTGTACTGGTCTGGGTGTTGTCTATGTATATTATGTATGTATCTACAAAAAAAAAGTATTCAAGTATGTTTATCCGTTGTCTAGTACACATAACCCAAGCCTCGTATCTTATTTTGGGACTAGAGAATTGGGTTGATTGTTGTGAAATATTTATTTATTATAGAAGATGCACGTATCATAATCAAAAATGCAATATTTAATAAAAGAAACTTACTTTCAAAGTGTACCCATATTTGCTGGTTCTGAAGAGAGGGCTGCTGAGGACCGTGTCGCTCTCTTTCGCCTCCTTCATCCGCGCAGTGAAGTTCTCTATTCTCCATATTAGGTGCCCTAGAACACAATACAATCCAGTTGATGGAATCAGGCGTTACTTTGCGGAAATCCATGACCAAAGCTGAAAATGAGGATTATTTTGCTTTAAATTTTCACCAAAAGACGCCAGCGCAGGAACCAAATTACATCCAACTGTAATCACATGAAAAAGCTAGAACTGGAAGTCGCAGGACTTACAATACCTACAACTCACAACGTGACACAGAAGATGCACCTGGAATCACAACACTGACACCAACAAACATTCGACGCGTTTCGCCACTACACGTGGCATCCTCAGGAGATGTTGTCGCTTCGACAGACTACGAGCGACAGTTTGTTGGTGTCAGCGTTGTGATTCCAGGTGCTTCTTCTGTGTCACGTTGTGAGTTGTAGGAATCGTAAGTCCTGCGACTTCTAGTTCTAGTTTTTTCAGGTGATTACAGTTGGATGTATTCCTGCGCTGGTGTCCGTTTGGTGGAAATTTAAAGCAAAATAATCCCCTTTTTCAGCTTTACAATACAATCCGTTGACTTAATCATTATAGAATGCGCTTCAATGTATTGAATTTGCGTTTGGTTAATTCGGTAGCGATTTAGGTTCAACAAGACCCTACGGAATTAAAAAAATGTAAGTCAGTGTTTGGACAACATCGGCATCAACCCGCGCGGCAGCGGGAAAGGACCGCTGGCAGCCTGCCGAACAACTACATACGTCATCTCGCGACGTCAGCACGAGCGCCTGAGCCGAACGTTCGCCACTTGCCCATACGCACTCATCGCCGTCGCCGGTCGCTTACTATTGTCGCGCGATTCAGATTTTTATTGTTATTGGGCGAGAAAATAGCACCTACAGTTCGCTTTTTAATTATATAGTTTACCGAAGGTACTAACAGTCAGGTTATACTGGACAGGAACGTGAAACCTCGAGGCTGTAAGGTTGTGAAAGCCTGGTGGGCTCAATATGTATTGGTTTGGACACATACACACTCTATTGCTTTTGTTTTGTGGTGTCTTCTCTTTGCACCTCAATGGTTTCCACAGAAAACCAGCCCAGTGGCTTGCCACGGCAATAGTGCAGAGTGGGGAACAATTTAGCCCTATTACATTATTATTCCTTCCTTGTTTATGTTATATTGTTACCAATGTGATATGAACCAAATAAATACTTATTCTATTCTATTAAATTCTATTAGTGATGGATTAGGTTTTTAGATCCGACCGATAGCACTCATAATACGTAAAAAATACATTTTAGCAACAACATTTTTATAGTTCATTTTTACCACGTCTAGTGCAGGCGACAAATATCTTGTTGCACGGGTTGCGAGCTACGTCGGGCAATAGGATGCGTTGGTGTGCAATGTTCTCCTCGGACTTCTCACATCACAACATGTATGGCAAATTAAGTCGCCCATTGTTGCCAAACTATTTCGAGCAATTGTCTGTATCGCGTCATTTCTCTCGTCTCGTCGTCTGTTTTTTTTAAATATGAATAACCAGACATTTGGCCGCGATCTCACCTGATGGTAAGCGACGATGCGACCGAAGATGGATAATATGAGGCTTTTAACAGCCTATTCACTCTTTTCTTGAAAGCATCCAAATCATAATGTTCCGGAAATATTTTAGGCGGCAGCGAATTCCACTCTAATACCACTCTGTAACTTAAAAGGGGTACAGGATCCAAACTGGCCTTTGAGAAGAGTGTAAGAATCTACTGACCGTTATCACTGCCCATCTCGCTGCTTCCAAAATTGATCCTCGCCTGGAAGTCAGCCAGTTCGGTCCGGATCTTGTGGTAGGACTTGGTGAGTGCGCGCAGGTCCCGCGTGATGAGGTCCATGCGGCTGGCGTGGTCGGCCGCCTCGGCGCGCGCGTCCGCTGTGGCCACCTCCAGGATTGAGAGACGGTCTATTTGCTGTAAACGAGGATTTAGTTGTGGTAAAGACGCTGGATGATCTGGGCAATATGCTCGAAGACCTTGACCGAGTGTCCCAACAAGTGGGACTTAAAATGAACATTGAAAAGACGAAAATTATGTCGAACTCCCGTGTTGTACCCACTTCGGTATCTGTTGGGAACTCAATTCTCGAAGTTGTTGATGAGTTCATCTACCTAGGACAAGTAATCCAATTAGGTAGGTCCAACTTTGAGTAAGAGGTCAATCGACGAATCCAACTCGGCTGGGCAGCGTTCGGGAAATTGCGCAAGAGTGTCTTCTCGTCTCAATTACCTCAGTGTCTGAAGACGAAGACGATAATGATGATGATGAGGAGTTAGTAGCGTATGTGATTTTAAACTTTCGCGTTGCATTTTAACACTAACTATTGGTTATCGGGTCTAAACGTGATACATTTTAATGAGTATTTAGGTACTCACTGCTCGACGTTTCGGCTGGATTGCACACAGCCGTGGTCACGAACTGACTGGTGGCTTGCGGCGTCGGCCGAGATCCACCCTCACATTTTAATTATTAAAAATGTTAGTAGAGTCACCGCGACCGCCCCGCAATGTGAGGGTGGATCTGGAAACTGCGGCCGCTCCGAGCAGACGACGCCGCAAGCCACCAGTCAGCTTGTGACCACGGCGCAGTACTACTGGTCTGGGTGTATACTATGTATTTATTTACAAAAAAGTATTTAAGTATGTTTATCCGTCGTCTAGTTCCTATAACGCAAGCCTCGTAGCTTAATTTGGGACTAGAAAATTGGTGTGATTGTAAAGCTGAAAAAGAGGATTATTCTGCTCCAAATTTCCACCAAACGGCGCCAGCGCAGGAACCAAAATACATCCAAATGCAATCACCCGAAAAAGATAGAACTAGAAGTCGCAGGACTTACAATACCTTGTTGGTGTGATTGTTGTGAAAAAATATACAGGGTGTAAAAAACCTTAACGAAGCCGTGAACCACGCGTTCAGAACATCAAACCAAATCGTATGAAAAAGAAATTTTGGGTGGGAAACAACTTTTATTTTTTGACATCAAAAAAAATAATTTTATTCTAGCCCGCAATGTACAGCGCGCACGCGAAAAAGTCATCGCGAGGCGTGTTTCTTTACGCTGCCGCGACGCGGTTCGGTTCGAGTGTGCGCTGTTCATTGCGGAGTGTGCCATTTAGAGGCTTTTTATGAAAGAACTAGTGACAATTTGTATCATGTTTCTTTGAAAAAAAGTTCAGTTATAACGGACAGAAGTCATTTCTGTAAAAATTATCAATTTTTTTTTCAAACTTTAACCATCAATATCTCAGTAACCGTTAACTTCCCAGGCATGGTGTAAAGGAAGAAAATGATCGTAACAATTGGTAGAATATGTGGTATTCGGCTTCGTTAAGGTTTTTTTTACACCCTGTACATATACCTACTTATTAGGTTTCTACTTCACGAGTTACCTTATCTTAGTTATGTCTTGGACAAACGGATAATGAAGACTCACTGGTTCAGAAGCGGCATTTTGAAGCTGCACCCTGACAGCTGACAGCTGAGCCAGCTGCTGGGATGAGCGACGTGCTTCCATCAGCTCGGCTTCTAGAGCTGCGCGGTTTTCAGCGTTCCTCTCGCGCTCCTCTTCCACAGTCCTCTTTATATATGCAATAACTTCCTCTGAGAATTAAAAAGTTGAGAGAGAATAAGCTGATAAGCACAAACTCAAGCTAAGTTTAGGGCTAAGTATTTTGTGAGTTCGTTGAAACAATTTATTTATGACCAGAGGATTAGCACCTATTCAATTTAAAGCAAGAATAACGTTCCAGAAATCGGATTAAATTGAAACTTTGCACACGTATCAAGTACCGATGACAATGCAATAATTTGATAAGAGTTTTCCATTATCCTTATTAACTAAAAAAAATAAAAAAACACGCTTTTATTGCTAACTAATCAAGAGTCAATAATTTCTGAGTACTAATAATTTACATTACAGTAGAGGAAACAGCGTTGGATGCTTGGTATAGTATACAAGGTGTAACAAAAAACCCCGGTATAACTGAAGGGTGTTGTTGTGCCCGGAAAACTGCACAACATTCACAATGATACCTTGGTCAAAATCTCAAAAAAAAAATCGGACCTCCCATACAAAATTGCCAATCAGCTGATCGATTTACTATGGGAGAGCCAAAAGTTTTCTTGAGATTTCGACCTAGGTTTCTTAGCGAAAGTTGTTCAGGTTTACGGGCACAACAACACCCTTCAGTTAAATAACGGGGTTTTTTGTTACACCTTGTATATCAAAATCATTCTATTATTGGCAACTATAAAAAGAGAACTATAAAAACGACAACGTCCACCCCACGCTTTTTACTCTACTGTAATATAAATTACTAGTGGCCTCCCGCAACTTCGTCCGCGTGGAATCCCTTTGTTTTCATAATCGCGGTCAAAAGGGATGAAAATGATACTATGTACGTTTCCTAGTTCTAAGCTACCTCTCCACCAATTTTCAGCCAAATCGGTTCATCCGTTCTTGATTTATAATTAGTGTAACTCACACCACTTTCTTTTATATATATAGATTTGTACTCGGAAATGATTTTCTCTTTTTTAGTTAGCAATAAAAGCGTGTTTTTTTCATGACGTTTAACCGATTCGTGGCGGATGGCACGCCTGTCGTGTCTATTGTCTTTGCAGCTTCTGTGTGATAAAATCCTTAGGGTCCTTACCCAGGTCGTGCACAGTACCTACGTATCTTGACCCTGCTACGACCGCTTCGTCGTCGGCAGCTGTTGCCTTGCCTAATAGTCCTCCTGGCCGATTTCGACCATGGCGGTCAATCCCAATAGAGATCAGCCAGATAACTACGCAGGAGATATTATAGTGCACAAGTTTGAGCGCTACACAGGTGCACTCACTGTTCCATCACTCTCAAAGTTCGGTGAGACGACAATCCGACATGACCGGAGAGCGATCAGGCGCAGGGCCAACGGCTTAACGTGCGCACCGAGGCACGGGGGTGTAACACCGCCAACTTCCCGACTTCAAGCTGTTTTTTGAGAAATTCATGACAAAATCTCAGAAACAATTTTGGCTCGACCTGGGATTCGAACCCGGACCTCTCGGATGTAAGGCGGAAACTTTGCCGCTACACCAACGAGGCAGACGTGCAGCTTATCTAAGATAGAACCTCAGGGGGTTACTAACCAAGGTTGTGCACAGCGCGTATCTTGTTGTCGTGCTGCGTCAGCGCCTGCTCAAGTAGCTCCCGCTCATGTTGCTCGTGCACCAAGCTGCTCACGGCACTCTCCAGCCGCATCGCCGTCGACAACTGTTGGCTTTGCAGCTCCTGTGAAACATTTTTTTTCTTATCTACTACGAGCAGCCTCAGAAACAAAGGTTAGGAAGTGGAGTGGTTGCTCGATATGACACACATCTTTTTCTTAAAGTCATCCCTGACGTTACTCATACTGTACCAGCCGCGGAGGCAGCTGCGGGTTTTGTGGGACTCCAGGCCTTAGGGAAAGAACCCGCCTACCCACTAAAAACCTGACGGTGCCCTTCGGTGCCATGTGATGGGGGACGTGGCGGGTGCACCGTAGGCCGAGAGGCTACATCTGCTTCAAGCGTTTAGTATACAGAACACGGACGCAGGCAGCACCAGAACGTCATGAGCATTGCAGGCTGCGTTGTGACTTAAGTTCCCCTTATCGACCAGGAAACCACTCGACCTGGTCAAGTGCCGCATCCGAGTTTTTTTATACCGGAGACGCTGGAGCGTATGTAACTGTAATGTTTGTCCCATGCGTAAACGCGTTTGACGAACCCCGCACTGTACAAACATTTTGTGTGCATAAACATGTTTTTTTGTAGTGGTCTGGATGTTATATGTATTTATTTAAGTTTATTTGTAAACCACGGTTTTATTTTATTTTATTTTATAACAAGATTCACAGCTCTAATACAGCATGTATGTTTCAACTTAATAAATAAACTTACAGCCAATAACGAATCTACATTTTAATTTTCAATTTTTATAATCTACGTCAATCATATTAACAATATAATCATATTAATAAATAAGTGGGTTGACGGTTGATTCTGATATCTGAAACACAAGTGCTTATAAGCTATTTACCACGGATTTACATCAATGTATGTGATGTTGTTGTATATCTATTTATTATTTAAAAAAAAACAGGCGCTATCTCGCTCGGTCGCATAGGCGCCGATGTGCGGTGCGTGAAATGCCCGCTCCCTCCTCACTTCGTACCACCAATTAGACCCATGTGTCGCCTAGTGCGCGTGCGCAGGTGACCGTCTGCGTTATTTTTTTGATTCACAACTAGCGGCCGCTAATGACTTTGTCTGCGTGGACTTTAGTTTTTTGCCACCAAGTTTCATGCAAAATTGTAACCCCAAAGTCTAAGCTAAGCTTCCTAAGCGGATCCCTACGTCATTACATCTACCTGCATTCCAAATTTCAGCCTGATCCGTTTAGTTGTTTGGGCTGTGCGTTGATAGATCACTATGTCAGTCAGTCAAGTCACCTTTGAGTTTTATATCTCTCATCAGCCTATATACGTCCCACTGCTGGGCACAGGCCTCACCTCAACTATGAGGTGGTCCGAGTCACACTCCATCACGCGGGCTCAGTTTGGATTCGTGGAGTCGTGTTTGTAAGGTAACTTACCAACCTTACTGTCATATGTTATTTAGCCGTCCGAGGGCCTCTGACTAGGCTTAACGACTAATATCTATCGATGTTAATGGGGACCAACAGCTTAACGTGCCTTCCGAAGCACTGAGATGCTTGTAAATAGACGTCACTTAGTGGTTAGAATGGTCACCCCTCCCAAACATGACCGCGCCTTAGCTTGCTTAACTTTTGGTATCACTACCATAGCGCTGCAAACACAACCGCTACTAGTTTTATATATTTAGATTTATTTATTTAGATTGACTGTCTCGTTGGTGTAGTAGCAAAGTTTCTGCCTTACATCCGAGAGGTCCGGGGTCGAATCCCAGGTCGAACTAAAAAATTGTTTCTGAGATTTTTTTCATGAGTTTCTCAAAAACAAAAACGGAGTCGGGAAGTTGGCGGTGTTACACCCCCGTGCCTCGGAAAGCACGTTAAACCGTTGGTCCTGTGCTGTGCCTGATCCCTCTCCGGTCATATCGGATTGCCGTCTCATCGAACTTTGAGAGTGATGGAACAGTGAGAGCACCTGTGTATTGCGCTCACACTACTGCACTATAATATCTCCTGCGTATGTGGCTGATCTCTGTTGAGATTGGCTGCCGTGGCCGAAATCGGCCACGAGGACGGCCATATAAAGCTAGATCGAAGCCTGTTCAAATACTCGTAGAAATGGCTTTTGAATCAAGAATAACCAATAACACTGCGATAAAAAATTTGTAACTACACTAATTCAAACCTGCAAAGCCAGCTGCACATTAGACAAGTCGTGCTTAAACTGCGCCGCCCAGTTGGCCGCCCTCTCGGCCTCGTCGTCTACTGCTGCTCTGAGCGACACGAGGGTCGACAGAAAGTGCTGACTCCTCTCTTCCACCAGCACCAGTTTGGAGCGAAGCGTGTCGAGTTCGGTGGACTGCACGTCGCGGTGGCTGGACTCCTCGGTCAGGACTAGTCTGCAAGTTGATAGTTGCGTTAACAAGCGCTAATTGCTACCAAGCATTTCAAGGTTAGTAAGAAACAAAACGTATTGGAGGAGGTTATTGAATAAGGGATTTTTAGCATGCACATTTTCGTTTTTGATATTTCAAGAGTTACAAGAGCCATGATAACAGGGTAACTAAAGATCTTGCGGGTATGTTATTATGGGCAGCCATCTCATCTGTAAACTCAAAAACAAAAAAGGTACATGGTACAAATCCCGTATTCTATAACTTTTCTCATGTTGCATGAAGTGACCCTGTAAGTACGAAGCAATAAATACTTAAATTTATCTCAAATTTATATTTATTATTACAATGAAGATAAATATTGTGAATATGACCATTGTTATTTAGCATTAATGTTTAGTATTCATTTGTGAACTCATACCATTTAAGACAAACGTCACGCTAGTGACGCAGAAACGTAAAATACTTAATCACTTAGGTTTGACGACGTCGGGGAATCACCTCATCCAAATTGATCGTAACATTTAAGTTTATGACCAGTTTAATTTTTTGTACCATGCTATCATCATCTTGGAAGTTCAATACCTGAGCGCAATACACAGGTGCACTTACTGTTCCATCACTCTCAAAGTTCGGCAAGATGGCAGTCCGACATGACCGAAGAGAGATCAGGCGCAGGACCAACGGCTCAACATGTCCCCGAGGCACGGGGGTGTAACACCGCCAACTTCCCGACTCCAAACTGTTTTTGACAAATTCATGACAGAAAATCTCAGAAACCATTTTGGCTCGACCTGGGATTCGAACTCAGGACCTCTCGGATGTAAGGCAGAAACTTTACCACCACACCAATTAGGCACTACACCTATTACCTATTTTACTGACGCCATGATACTCACTTGATGTTAGCGACCTCCTTCTCCAGATAAGTGACGCAGTCGTCCAGTGGCACCGACCTCGGAGACCAGGTGTGGTTGGAGGCTGGTGGTGGAGGAGCAGGCTCGTCCTGCCGAGCGTGCGTCGGTGATGTAGACGACCGGGACTGTATAAAATTTGAAAAAAAAAACATGAAACTCCAACAAAAGAATTTGTTCAAATTCTAACCAAGCTGAAAAAGAGAATTATTTTGCTTTAAATTTCTACAAAACGACGCCAGCACAGGAACCGAAATACATCCAACTGTAACCACTAGAAAAAACTTGAGCTGGAAGTTGGCAGGACCAACAATACAACTCACAACGTGACACAGAATATGCACCTGGGAACATAACACTGACACCAATAAAACACTGGACGCGTTTCGCCACTAAACGTGGCATCCTCAGGAGATGTTGTGGCTTCGACAGATAATGACGTAATCCAAAATTTAAAGCAAAATAATTCTCTTTTTTAGCTTTAGTTATGGATTTCCGCAAAGTAACCCGTGATTCCATCAACTATATAAAAAACTTAGTTCAATGTCCCATCGCTGAGTACAGAGGTCTCTACGCCCTCAAATCTTTCGCGAGCCTCTAGTAGATTATGATAAGAAAAGGAAATTAAAAACATAGATACTTAGATTATAACCTGGAATAACAAATAGGGAACTTTTTATTCCATAATACTTTACGGTTCCTGTGGGATATTTAGAAAACGGATTTTATGCGGGTGAAACCAGCTCGGCTCAGCTAGTAGCCTCATATCTATGTTTTCAAGACTTTCTTTACCTAGGGTTAAATTAACACTAGGTATAAGTAATGATAGCATGTACATTTTTAAATAAAGATGAACGATTAGTCAGTGTTCGTGTTATTAGGTAGTTTCTGATATGCTCTGGCTTAGTACTTTTTAGGTCGATGATGGGAGGGTTAATGTAAAGGTCTCAAGGATTTAAAAAACAACCAACTAAGTATTTAAGTTAGCTAAGTACTGTGTTATTTCGGTTACCTGTTTATCTCAAGTACTGGCCACTTATAGCGACGTTTCAATTGGGATGTGTCGATTACTTGCGTTTATTTAAAGTTACTGTGCCACAGTAACTTTTATGTCGAATATGGCTACAGATTGTATTTGCTACCTTTATTCAAACATCCGATTCTGCGTCTGATCCAAACTCTTCTTTAAAACAGTAGCTACATTTCTTCAAGTTCATACTGGCAACCGATAGGTTTAGGTCTCTTTATTAAGACGGGGGTTCGAGGGCTTATGAAGTGTTTTTTTTTGGAACATACGAGTAAATGCTAGAAGGTCATACCTTGCTGGATTGCGGGCAGTCTTTGGAGTGCGTGTCCTTGTGTTTCCTCTGTATCCAGGCGCCGCAGCGCAGCGGGCACTGCTCCAGGATGCTGCCGCATTGCTTCAAGTGGTTCTGTACATACATAGATATCATAGTCTTCTATACAGATCGAAGAGAGACTGCCTCGTTGGTGTAGTGGCAAAGTTTCTGCCTTACATCCGAGAGGTCCTGGGTTCGAATCCCAGACCGAGCCAAATTGTTTCTGATATTTTCTGACATGAATTTCTCAAAAACAGCTCGGAGTCGGGAAGTTGGCGGTCTTACACCCGGTGTTACGATCTCTCTCCGTCCGGTCATGTCGGATTGCCGTCTAACCGTACTTTGAGAGTGATGGAACAGTGAGTGCACCTGTGTATTGCGCTCACACTTGTGCACTATAATATCTCCTGCGTAAATGGCTGATCTCTGTTACGATTGGCCGCCGTGGTCGAAATCCTCCAGGAGGACTATTACTATTATTATTACTATACAGATTGAAACGATAGATAACTCTTTATTTTGCACCACGGAAAACGTAAACTCAGATTAGTTTTGCAAATGAATATGTTTAGTTAAGGCGGTGTTATCGCTAAGAGCTATCTTTATAAATTCACTGCCTCTCTCCGTTACGGTGGACAGCCTAAGTAAAGGATTGGTGATCATCATGTCTATTATACGAGTGTAAAAATGAATCGTAAGATGTGTTTATAAGCGCATAACTCGAGAACGCCTGGACCAATTTGGCCACTTCTTTCTTTTTATAAACCTTAAAGTTCGCGAGTGGTTCTTACGAAGAAAAAAGAAACAAAAACACGGGAATTTAGTTCAGAAAAAAGTAGGGGATAGTAAAAAAGTTTGGATATCTGAATAATTCATTTTGAATTCAACTTAATGTATTCAAATGACGGAGACAAGTAACAAATAATCTTTGACTACTAAGAAAATGGTCGACTTCTGTAAGATGAATTTATGTTGTTAAAAAATTCATTCAATCAATCAATTTAATGTTAATCTGATAAAATGCCTGCTAAAACATTAAAATAGGTTCAAGATATATCGTGTTTTCCGACAATACAGTGTTATTGATGACTGGCGACTGTAGTCCTTGGATGTGATAACGCGTTTCATGTAAGATAATGTATTGATATGCCAAATTCCGATACAAGGAGCAATGAGCATGCCAAATACATTTTTCTTTTTTTATTATAAATAGCTATCCAGTCATTTGACCACTATCTCAACTGGCGGTAAGTGCTGTTAATCTTAACTGCAAGTAACACCCTATTCACCCTTTTCTTGAAAATACTTATCTATGGGAAATTACATAAGTAATAGATCTCTGGATTCGCAATTTAGTATTAATATTATTATTAATAATTAAGTGAGAAAATAAGTAACAGAAATTAACCTTTGCCATCTTCATCACAGTCAAAATATCAAAGTTTATGTGCCACGAATTTTCAAATACCTACTTAAATAATAATTAACAATTATCTAAGTATTAGTTATCTAATCACATCAGTCTTTACGTATACCTACGTTGAATACGAATATAACGAAAATACGAATTGGTAGAGGGGATGTTTGTAAGGTAAGTGACCAACCTTACTGTCAGATGTTAGTACGCTGTCCGAGAGCCTCTGAACGGACTTGATATCTATCGGTATTAACCGGGACCACCAGCCTAATTTGTCTTCTAAAGCACGAAAATTCTTGTAAATAGATGTCACTTATACGCTCGGAATGGTCACCCATCCCAAACATGACCGCGCCGCGGTTTAGTTGACTGTGATATCTCTACCCAAGCGCTGCCACCATTGCGCTACAAGCTCCTTTAGTTGTAAAGTATTAGTTAAGTTTTAAATATTTAAGACTACCCTTATTTTTAACTGCCAGGACACAATACTGCGACAGATGTAGGAATAAAGTATGGTAGCGAGCGAGTTAGCCAGCAAGCTAAGAAACATATACAGGGTGTAAAAAAAACACGGGTTGCACTCCGGGAGTGCCGGCAGAAGTGAAAACTTGATTATTAACGTTGTGCATTTTTGATTTATTTGAACCGTCTTACGGTTTTTCGATCAGCATCACGTGACCTGACGCGAGTTTCACAGTTTCTACCCATGCCAAAAGTGCAAAAGTGCTCAACGCCGCTAAAGAAGTTTTCACTTCAAAAACCTTAACGAAGCCGTCAACCACGCGTTCAGTACATCAAACCAAATCGTATGAAAAAGAAATTTTAGCTGGGAAACAACTTTTATTTTTAGACATCAAAAAAAATAATTTAATTCTAACCCGCAATGTACAGCGCGCACGCGGAAAAGTCACCGCGGGGCGTGTTGCTTTACGCGGCCGCGACGCGGTTCGGTTCGAGTGTGCGCTGTTCATTGCGGAGTGTGCCATTTAAAGGCTTTTTATGAAAGAACTAGTGAAAATTCGTATCATGTTTCTTTGGAAAAAAGTTCAGTTATAACGGACAGAAGACATTTCTGTAAAAATCATCAATTTTTTTTTCAAACTTTAACCATCAATATCTCAGTAACCGTTAACTTCCCAGGTATGGTGTAAAGGATAAAAATGATCGTTACAATTGGTAGAATATGTGGTATTCAGCTTCGTTAAGGTTTTTTTTACACCCTGTATATATATATATATACACGTCTACCGGGCAGACGTCGTCCTTCCCTATATATTTTTTACTTTTCATCGTTTAAGTCTTGCCTGGACTTCTACAAATATTTTGAGACTAAAATTATTCAAATCCGCTCAGCCGTTCTCGAGTTTTAGCGAGACCAACAAACAGCAATTCATTTTTATATATAAGACTAGTTGACCCGACAGACGTTGTCCTGCCCGTTCTTTTTTTTTAATTTTAGATCCTTTAAACCTTCCCTGGACTTCCACGAATATTTCAAGACTAAAATTATTCAAATCGGTTCAGCCATTCTCGAGTTTTAGCGAGACTAACCAACAGCAATTAATTTTTATATACGAGTATAAGAAAGATTAAGAGAATAATTAGGTCTCAATCAGAAGTTTTCACAATTATTATTGCGAGCTTACCAACGTACCACCTTACTTAAAGGTCTAATCTAATGTCCTGACCTAAATACGAAATACCCATGATGGGTAGGTTCCTAAGTTAATGTAGGTATAATATTTACACCAAAACAAAGTTACCTGCAACTGTCCTAGTTCGAACAACTCATTGCAGAAATAGCAAGGGTTCTCCCGCGCGTTCCTCCTCCCCAAAGATCCCTCGCCCTCCGGAGATCCCCTCGTATTATTCAAACTCATTGTCACTCCCAATTGTTTTATAACACGTTTTAGTTTATCCACCTTAGATTGGGCTAGCCAATTGTTAATAGCTTTTTAATTTGATGTGTCATCGTTTAATGATATTTGAATGGTACTAGCCGTTATAGAACGATTAAGTTAATTTAATGTTTTTTAATAATAGTAATCAAAAATGGGTTTATTTTTACTGGCTTGTGTATGATATTAGGATGAACAATATTTCAAATTCATTTCATGAAATTATTTGAACTCGTTCATTGATTTCTTGATATCACTATGATACAGCTTTCAATATGATACACAGTTCTTAATCACTTGATTTTGTACACTTAAACTAATTAGGTATAACTTAAACAATTTCGTGGCAAAATGACACGCATGTCACAGCAGGCAGTCCCTTTGTCACTGAGTGAATCAGAACGCTATCTGTTATCAGAGAAACATTGATACCTGATACGGGGCGTAGCTGATAAGACAGGCGGACACGCGGCATACGCGCAAGCTTGTTTTCAGGTCAAGGGTACCTACCTTCGTTTTATTTACAAATATATTGCTGGCAATATTGGGATGCAGTGTGTTAAGTAATGTATGCTTAGTAATTAACCCAGTTCAAGTTCATGAACAGCTAGATTGCCGTTGGGTGAACACAGGATTGAAAAGCTCGTTAGAAGAAGACGAGATTAAATAAATAAATAATAAATTTATTTATTTATTTAATAATAAATTTATTTATTTATTTAATAATAAATATATTTATTTATTTAGGCTTTATTGCACAACAAAACTTTGTACAAAAGGTGGACTTAATGCCGAAGGGCATTCTCTACCAGTCATACCTTTGGGCTAAGCAGAAATGATTAGTGGGCGGTGCGACATAATAAATAAAAGAGAAAACTCAAAAATAATAATACTAATAATATTACACATGAGATTAAATATAAAATATACAATCAATATATACTCGTATAACAATACATAATATACGAGTACAACAACATCACATACATTGATCTGACTCTGTCGTAAGTAGCTTCAGCTTGTGTTAGAGAACTCAGAATCAACAGTGGTTATTACAAATAAACTTGAATAAATACAAATAACCCAGACCAGTACAAACAGACATGATCATGCACACAAATGTTTGTACAGTGCGGGGATCGAGCCTGCGACCTCTTGGTTAATAGTCTAACTTCTTGACCATTACACCAAAAAGGTCATCAAAATAATATCTTAATTCATAAAGGACAAGAAGAAGAGTTTTCCTAAGTTAAACTTTAACTACTTATCATTTTATTTCACGGAGGGAAGCTTTATGCATATCTGCGTTTATGGGCATCGTCATTATCATCATTTTAACCTTTCGACGCCCACTGCTGAGCATAGGGCTCCCCCAAAGATATCTACCGCGATCGGTCCTGCATTTCTCGCAATGGCTTAGCAACGGGTTATGATGCGGGGACTCCCTCGTTTAGATTTTACTCAATCGAACCTCCTCGAAATCTCCTCTCACTCTTCCTCAGTCCAGTCTTGGGTAGCTAAAGCATTTCTCTAAGAATATTGGATATGATAAGCTTAGTAGCTATCGAATCTATTCTTAAAAACAGCGGAAAACGTATGTTTTTTTTAGTTAATGTAAGAAATGACACTTTCATCCGTCCATAGACAAACAATTACATATAATAAATATACGACAGACGGCACGTAGTACACGATCGATACATACCAGCAAATACAAGCTATTTAAGTTATTAATACATAAAATAGTTTGTCAACGGCAAATATTTGTTCAGATGCGCGCGCGCTGGCTTCGTATGCAGTAGACATTGAGAAATTTAACACACACTTAAAGAAACCACGGCCTGCCACAGGCGGGACTCGAACCTGCACCTCTCGCAATTGTTCTACTAATTGAGCTACCGTGACACTTACTCATCGGTTCGAATTTTTGTTTAGTGCTCCTTAGACTGCAGCCAGTACACACTTGATACTACTATGTGACAAAAAAGCAATATTTAGTACTCACGTACCTACTACCTAATGGAATTCTTTGGCTATGCTCTTTTTGGTTCTTTAGCCCTACTGGCACCACCAGCTTGGCTAAGCATAACCACCAGCAGGTTAAATGCCACCTATTAGTTCATTGACATAGATAGAAACAGAAAATGATTTTTCAATCAACTTTAGCTAACCCTGGTTAGGGCAAGAGGGTCATAGGAACTATACAATTAACATTCGAGCTTATATGTCCTCTTGAAGATTAAATAAGTATAAAAAGTTTTTTTTACGCCTAAAACATCCTAGGAATAGGGAGTTCTTAGAATTAAATTATTTGAATTTCCATAATGACGAGAAGCAAGCTAAAATTATTGAGCGAAATATAGATGAATTAATTACCTGTGAAATCTTCACTTGCGCAAAAAGTCAAATGATTGACAAACGTTATTGTATAATTAACATACCTAAATATAAACCCTAACAGAATTTTGCAAACTAAAAACTGGATAACGTCCTCAAGGTGAAACGAATTGTCAATCTTAATTAGGCGAATTAATTTATGCATATAAATTAAAAGGGAAACAGACTGCTTATATCAATAGACGCCGCTGTATCATGTCAGACGGTTTTCTCTGACGTTGTTTTTTACTCTTCTAATTCTATTCTTATTCGGATATACAGCCAAACATAAAATTGGTTTAAAAAGAGGATTATTTTGCTTTATATTTCCACTAAAGGACGCCAGCGCAAGAACCAAAATACACCCAACTGTAATCACCTAAAAAAGCTAGAACTGGAAGTCGCAGGATTTACAATAACTACAACTCTCAAACTCGACAGTCGTAGTCTGTCGAAGCGACAACATCTCCTGAGTATGCCGCGTGTAGTGGCGAAACGCGTCGAGTGTTTGTTGGTGTCAGTGTTTTGATTCCAGGTGCATCTTCTGTGTCACGTTGTGAGTTGTAGGTATTGTAAGTCCTGCGACTTCCAGCTCTAGGTTGTTCAGGTAATTACAGAGTTTTGTATTTTGGTTCTTACGGTGGCGTCCTTTAGTGGAAATGTAAAGCAAAATAATCCTCTTTTTCAGCTTTAGTCATGGATTTCCGCAAAGAAACGCCTGATTCTATCAACTATAAAAATGGTTTATTTTTCACAAAGAAGGCCTTTTGACGAATTGGTCTTTATTTAAATGGAAACATCTGAGCATTCGTATGCTTTTTATAGTTATTTATTTTCTAACTTACGGGTGAAAATAACATGCGATATATTTCTTAATAATTACAAATAAATTCATCGTTGTATTGGACGAAAATGAGTTAGTAACAAAGACGATTGCCTAACCATTTTTCACAATTTTTAAGTAGTCACCTTTAACTTGAAGCTCATAAAATTTAAGAAATATTTTAGTCAACTTGTTTACTTAACGTCGACGTAGTATAAGAAAAACTTGATGTTACTGTCACTGTCAGTTGAGCAAAGTTCAAGTTCAATTATAATAACAAGTTTAGAAGTTTTTGTGGCAACTACTTGCCGTTTTAGAGTTATAATAATATAGCTGTCGCATAATATTATAAGCATCACTTCATGTGGTTGTGTTTGTATTCTGTTTAACATACATCTGAATGTCATGATGACTCAACTTCACAGAACCTTCTTAAAACTGTTTTTTTTTTTAAATAAAACCAGTCGAGTCATTGTGGTCTCAGGACAGAGCCTTAATTACTTGGAGTTTCCTCACCATTAGGACTACAATGATATACGACGACCGCCTGGTGCAGTGATCCACAGGTCGGACTTCTAAAACCAAGGGTCGCGGGTTCGATCCCCGCACAGTACAAGCATAAGTGTGCATGAACATGTGTGTGTACTGGTCTGGGTGTTTTCTACGTATAATATGTATTTATTTACAAAAAAAAGTATTTAAGTATGTTTATGTGTTGTCTAGTCTAGTACCCATAACACAAGCCTCGTAGCTTAATTTGGAACTAGTGAATTGGTGTGTTTGTTGTGAAATATTTATTATTATTATACGTCTTAAGACAAGCGTTCACATGTCGGTATCGTACGCATCTCACGCAACGGAATTTAGTGTGCCTTATATATCATACAACTGTGTCCACTGATCCGCACCGTACAGATGGCACATCGACATGATCGACAATGCCTACATGCAATGCATACCGATGACGTCATACGGAATGCCGAACGAATCCGACCTACGAAAATTCAAAGGATAGTGTCATTGGCAATGCAATTGCTAATATTCGTGTAGGTAATCCGATTGTTGTGGACGCAGTAAACGATTAATCCGTTGCGTACGATGCGTACAATACCGACCTGTTGACGCTTGCTTCTAACTACATTTATGTGAATTAGCTTAATAACCGATTCTGCTTTAGGTATATTGTTGGAAAGTAAGGCTGGTCTCAGGCACTAACAATATCTTTTCAGTTGAAAAATCCCCGAATGGGTCAGGAATTGAATAATCAGAAACCACCGTGATTAAATATTCTTTCGAAACAAAAATGCTTTGAAATTTTCAGACACACACAAAACAAACATACACACACGCAAACAGACATAGGGATCAAACTTATTATATCACCCCTTTTCTTCGTCGGGTGTTAAAAATAAACGAACACATTTTCTGCGTACCTAAGGACATAAATCCAGGCCTTTTTCCATGAAAACTTGCGTTACGCTGGGTTAGCATTGCATACTTAAGATCCACTTCTGGTCGCTGCGCTTGCGCAGCCTCCGACACGTTTTTTTGTCACTGCTCCCTGTCTTGTGCAGCCTCTTGTAAGTTGACAGGGCCCAACAGCTCGGAGAGAGGTCATAATATCATAGAAACAAAAAACATTAATTATATCCTTTGTTCATTAGGGATACTGTAGGATTCTAATAGTAAAAGATTTTTTTTAAATCGGTCCCGTAGTTTCGGAGCCTATTCAATTCAAACTAAAAAACAATCAAATTCTTCATTTTTATAATATTAGAATTATATCAATTAGATTAGATTAATCTTTATTATTAAAATTATGTTAATTTATGACTTTGACGATGTTTTTTTCCTGTGTTTTAGTGTCTGTGTATCTTTTTGTATTTGTGTATATTACTATGAGTGAGTTCTTGAAATAAATGATTTATTGACGTGACAACGTCTTATAAATTGGTTTGCCGGGTGACACTTCAAGAAACTGCGTTACGCTGCTCCGCTCACGTTCCGCGCTCACAATGAGAGCGAGTGAGAGGCACACGTCCCTTCGACTCGGGCATGGTTAGCCCGCCTAAGAGCGAGTGAGACAGACATGAAAAGTGAAAGGCACGCGTCCCTTCCACTAGAGCACAGTTAACCCGCCTAAGAGCGAGAGAGACAGAGCGAGAGAGAGAGAGTGAGAGAGATAGGCATACACACCGGTTCATGTTATACGAATGAATATTCACATTAAAATTATTTTACCACACAAAGTCGTTGTCACGTAAAACTTTCGCCCGTATACCGACTTTGTTTTTTATTATTATTTGTGTAAGTAGATGTGATAATTATCCGATTAACAATAACAATATTGTATCACTGTTCGTAGATGTTCCAGTGACCGCGGCCTCCGAACAGGTTCTAAACAGTTACATAATACTCGTAGTTGCGCGAGCGCTTTTGACTGTCCGAGACTTTGCGCAGGGCTGGCAAAACTTCTTTCACCATTTAAATATATTAAAAATTATTATTCTTAAAGCTTGGTTAGTTGATTATTATATATTATTTAGAAGTATGTAATAAAATGTTATCATAGATCTTGCATGTACTAGCTAATAAATATTTTTTACGCCTATAACGGCAAGACATAGTGAAACTATGCTGCCATCTACATCACCATCTGTATAATCCCACCTGTGATTTGAATTTGAATTCGTTCAAAGCTGTTTGACATGTTTAAACTTAGCCGTTGTCTTACGAGAGCAACGCAATGCGACAAGTGCGACAAAGGTAGGTACGAGACGCGATTGACATTGCCACAAGGCGTTTGAAGTATTGGTCGCTTCGCGTTGCGTTGCTCATGTACGACATTGCCTTAGAAAGGAAATAAACGTCATTTTAACATGTGTAAAATTAAATAATTTCCTATCTAAGATTAAACATGTAATTTAAAAACTTATGTACATAATGTGTTTTACAGTTTAAATAAAAGTTATAAATTGATTATTCTTTCACAGATCGGAGAGAACGTGCCCTCGGTATGCCTAGGGGGTAAGTTCCTCCCGCCGTGTTTTTTTTAATTTATCTTAATCACTCTTAGATTGACGAATACATACTTAGAAACACATTTTAACTAACGGGGTCCCAGAATCTCCCCGGTATTCAGTTGATTTGGAGCTAGGTGAAATTTAAGATGCTATCTGATTAAAATGAAAATAATTCAATTCAATTCAATTCTTTATTCATAACAATATCTTTGTGTGGAATATTACATCAGAATTAAAATAAAAAATAATATACGCTAAAAACTAAAAATTCTTAAAATAATCATTACTACAATTAAATTTATATGCCGATCCTAATGCACCCGTTACTTCTTTCAGTAGGTAGTTAGTAAGAGCAGTACCTCCCGGCAGGTTTATCAAGCTGAAAACGAGATAATGGTCATAATGTTGTTTAAGCTTATCTATGTACGAGTAAAACAAAATAAAAATTTTGTAGATATATTGCATTTGTATTTTTATTCAGTAAAATTCTCACTGATGAAATAAAACCCCGTAATTTTGTCTTTCTAAGAATTACCAATGCAATGGTTTAGTTTAGGTAAGTAAAGCAGTCGACTGCGAACTGTGTGAGAGAATCTGATTAAAATAATGTTATCTGCTTAATTTTGGTCTTTTTACTACTAAACTAATAATTTAATTTCAATGTCAGTCTAATATAAACACAGTGGATAAAATAAAATCAATTTATTTTTTGTAAATAGACTAATAAGTAGCACTTTTACACGTCCCAACATATAAATTAACCCTACCACCGCTTCGGGACAATTCGGGCCTGTGCTGAGAAGAAGATAAATAACAGCATGGAAATTTCAGCTCACGGTTGCATAAAGCACACAGGTAGAGTCGTCCGACCCTGAGCGAGTCTCATCTGCCAATAACTCAGTTGCAAGAAACCTGCAATGACCCGATTATCAGCAAATAAAGCTTGCATACAATTAGCACGAAACGCGTCGTGTTTATCAACCTTATTATTTTCAAAATAGAACCTGCGCGGACGCAACAACACAGCTGACAGACCTCAGTATTCGCCCGACTTTCAAAGTGGACGCACGTGCCGCTCGCTCGCGAAAAACTTACGCGTTTGTACTTTCGCGTCTATTAAAAGATAAAGTTTCTGACTGGTTAATTAGAATAACGTCTTAATGTGTTCTACAGTGATTTGTGAAGTGATAAAAAGTTAATTCAATTCAAGAGGCTCGTGAGTGTAAGTTGCTTATTCAATCAAGGGTAGTTGCTTGCGCAAACTTTAGCCAGCACTTGATTCTCTGTGGCAAATATTCAAAAGTACTTGAATAAGCATAGTTTTGGATGTTATGGCCTTGTTGGATTTATAAATGTGATGCGGCTATTTGTTCAACTGGCTATTATTACTTTGTTTCATTGTGGATTCAGTAAATAACGTCGGCGTTCATAGAAATTAGTTTTTAATAACTAATTTTGTTTAACTTTGTGTAGATACGCAGCTAGGTATACATATCGTATTATAATTTTTGTTTTGATCCAAATAGAGGATAACAGTTGATTTTGCCTGCTGGTGTTCGTGAATACGAGTTATCAATTGGACATTCACTAAGAGCAATGATCAGCCTTGATCTACCGGCGAGATTTGCTAAGAATATATATTTTTTAATCTTAATTCGAAATATTGTTCAATAATTTAGTCTTATTGAACAATTTCTTTTTGTAAACCTTATTTCATTTCATAATATCCCGCAAGATTTCCATTGCTTAACAAAGCTAGGTCACTCATACTCTATTGTAAGTCTGTAGCTATATTGTATTTCCTGTAAATTATTTTTTAAATTTATTTAAAAACAAATTAATTATTAATGCATCGTTGCATATAACTATTATTAATAGTAACAAATTTCCACGGTTGTCGTGGAAATCCGTCTGCTATGGCATATGTTTACTGTAAAACTTGTGCAGACAAATATAATTACCTATAAATGACAATCTTTTAGTTATACATATAGGTAGTTTAAGATATTTACTATTAACCAAGAGGTCGCGGGTTCGATCCCCGCACTGTACAGACATTTGTGTGCATAAACAGGTCTGTTTGTACTGGTTTGTGTGTTATATGTGTATTTATTTAATTTTATTGTTGTTTCTGATATCTGTAAAACAAGTGCTTAAGCTACTTACCACGGAGTCAGATCAATGTATGTGATGTTGTTGTATACGAGTATTACATTGGTTGTAATTGAATAGAGAATATCGACAATGAGACTCATTTATTTTGGTTGATTGATTAATATGCAGTCTTCTTCTGCTTTTTCTTCGTCTATCTCTTAAATTAGAGAATCGCAACTACACATAAAGTTCCTCCTTCCATTCCTGTCGTATGAGGCATGGATTGCTCGAGACAGAATGCCGTCTACAGTCTAATACTGACTTTATGGCATCAGAAACTCTGGTCGCTCGTCCCCTAGTTTCAAAATAGACTCATTCGTCTTAATTGCAGCCCATAGAATTCTGAGGAGTCTACACAAACACTAAACTGCTATCTACCACTACCACTGCTAACTACTACACTAAGCGCGTTGGTTCATGGAAGCAATGAATGAATGAACCATGGAAGCATGGAGTCAAGAAGTTGATTATTAACCGAACCCGCGATGGGTTCGGTCCCCGCACTGTACAAACATTTGTGTGCATGAATATGTCTGTTTGTACTGGTCTGTGTGTTAGATGTGTATTTATTTTATATATTTACATAGATAACGCAAGTATCACGATTTGTATTGAAACCAAGCGTGCCGACTTTTTAACACCTACTGTGACGTCACAGGCGAAATTTAGTGACGGGCAATCCAAACCGATTGAAATTTTTGAGCTACTGCAGTTAATTAGCACGCAACGAGGCATTTTTTAAATTTTTGCGGCCCATCCAGCTGCAACGGAGCGAGCGGACTGAACTTAGCGGCGACCAACCTTGACGTTTGGTCGGGGTTTTGGTCGGGGTTCGGACACGCGAAGTGCATGCATTTGCGTTATCTATGTAAATATATATCTGTGATTTATTTAATTTTATTTGAAATACCACTGTTGGTTCTGATATCTTTAATCGTACTCTCACTCTCAATTCGTAGTAGCAGACTGCTACCTCTAGCTCTCTTAATGCTACAATTGGCGTATCGTCGGCATACCTGTGATTTGTTATTTTGACACCACCATAAGTTATTATTGTTATGCCGCCATTCCAGCCTTCGAAAGCTTAATATGCAATTGACGAAGATATTAAACGAATTAGCAAAGAGTGTTTCCTCACCCATGGCTACTCTTTCATCAATATCTTCCACTTATGCTGCAGAATACGTGAAAATATTACAGTTTTGTATCAAAGGTTCTTTCCCTTTTTCTTATCCGAGAAAAACATATTAAAATAGGTAATTAGGACGTTGAAAAACGGAAATGATAATTTAAACATCTTCATAGTAATTTATTTACAGTTTAAAACGATGTATCAACTCTCATTTTCTATTAGCTTTTGTATCTTGCAGGAACTATGAATTATCCATCGCTGACTGTTAAATCGTTTAGGTATATCATCAACCTATGAGTACCTACCTAATTTAGTGATTTCTGAACCATGAAAAGTTTGTGTAGTCAGGGTCATACCTTAATTAATGTGTGTGTACCCGCTTAATAGTAATACTCCTCCTGGCCGATTTCGACCACGGCGGCCAATCTCAACTACGCAGATCAGCAAACTACGCAGGAGATATTATAGTGCACAAGTGTGAACGCAATACACAGGTGCACTCACTATTCCATAACTCTCAAAGTTCGGTGAGACGGCAATCCGACATATCCGGCCAACGGCTTAACGTGCGCACCGAGGCACGGGGGTGTAACACCGCCAACTTCCCGACTCCGAGCTGTTTTTGAGAAATTCATGACAGAAAATCTCAGAAACAATTTTGGCTCGACCGGATTCGAAACCAGGACCTCTCGGATGTAAGGAAGAAACTTTTCCACTACACCAACGAGGCAGTCATACCAGCTTATTTACCGTGTAACCTCATATTTATAAACAATCACACCCCGTTAGTATCCTACTAGACTATTATATGAAGTGACTTAAGTTTTTGCACGAGAGTCACCGATGTGGAAAGTGATATTGCTCGCGCGTCTTATTTGCCTCGCTGTGTGTAATATTAAAGGTCGTGATTCAGTGTGTTGTTTGCGTAAATTACTGGGTTTGTAGCATGCCTCTACAATTTCGAGATGAGATGAAATTTAATTTTACCTGAGCAGTGTTCAAAGCAAAAAATAACCTTTGTTTGTATCTTGTGCTGTCATTTTGATTTATTTACACTGATTCTACAGTCCATACTTCCATACTAATATTATAAATGCGAAAGTAACTCTGTCTGTCTGTCTGTTACTCAATCACGCCTAAAGTGCTGTACCAATTTGCATAAAATTTGGTATGGAAATATTTTGATACCCGAGAAAGGACATAGGCTACTTTTTACCACGGGTAAATGACGCATTCCCAGTGGAAAATTCAGGTGGGCCGATCGCTTTTTTTATTTAAAAATGAATTGCTGTCCGTAAGGCTCACTAAAACTTGAGAACGGCTGATCCGATTTCAATAATTTTAGCCTTGAAATATTTGTGGAAGTCCAGGAAAGGTGTAAACGATGAGAAAATATTGATAAATTGCGCAAACAGCAGGCAGGACAGCGTCTGCCGGGTTTACTAGTAACGACACATTCCTTCGAATTGATAAGAACTTGTACAGCTGTAAATTGTTTAGTAATTTACTACTTTATATTACAAACAGTATATTAGTTACCTAGGATACCGTTTTATACTATTAAAACTATTAATATTAAACTGAATGTTTACAATATTTTCATACTATCGAAGGCCAAAATCGGTGCTTATATTCATCATCAAGATCATACCGGAAAGATGAATGGAAAATTACTCGTGTTAAAGGGCACTTCACTAATTTGCGCTTGTAAAAAGTACACAGGGCACGACAAACCGCTTTATTTCATCCAAAAAGTCGTCGATTGCTTCAACAAGTTGTTAAGAACTCGCTAATGGATGTGACCCCGCGGTTCTCGCTCGTCTTTATGCGTTCTCTGTGACGTATCGCTGCAAAGTGCATATTACTTCCACCCGGAGACGCAACTGAAGGTGCTTGAATGATTTTTTTAAAACGTGTTAGTTGGCCTCAGGTATTTTTTTTATTTATTGGACAACACAACAGATTACATCATGGCATGACTTATAGCAGTAACTAAGAACTATAGAGCTACACAAGATATAATCCTTAAGCGGGCTATAATAATAAAAATAGGCCTGGCCGATTTAGACCGTGGCGGCCAATCTCAATAGAGATGAGCCAACTACGCTGGAAATATTATAGTGCACAAGTGTGAGCGATATACACAGTGGCACTCACTGTTTCATCACTCTCAAAGTTCAGTGAGACGGCAAACCGACATGACTGGAGAGAGATCAGGCGCAGGACCAACGGCTTAACGTGCTTTCCGAGGCACGGGGGTGTAACACTAACTTCCCGACTCCGAGCTGTTTTTGAGAAATTCATGTCAGAAACAATTTATGGGTCAACCTGGGATTCGATACCAGGACCTCTCGGACGTAAGGCAGAAACTTTGCCACTACACCAACAAGGCAGTCTCGGCGAAACAATATGTTTTAGGTATAAAAAGGTATTTTTTAAATTCATTTCTAACGCATCCTCCTGTGACCATGATTTTTGTAAACGACTCGAAACTTCTGAACGGTAAATGTATATATTTTGGCTTTCAAAAGCTCTCAGATTCTATAACAATCAGGCTGCTTATTATATCCACTCCTGCGCTTTGTGGCTCTGTCTTTATCAAGGTCAATTTATTTAAAATTTAATAAATTTTTTACTTTTATTTATTTGTATTTGTTTGCGTTCACAACGCTATTTTTTAATTCGAAAAGATATAACACTTAAAATATTCTTTTCGGCTCCGGTCATCAAGGGGGATTCGAACCTTTGGTAGTCAAAAGAAGAGCACTGGACCGGACTTCCAAGGTCGGGGGTTCGAATCCTCCCTGATGATGACCTGAGCCGAAAAGATTTTTTAAGTGTTATATCTTTTCGAAATCTTTTAGTTTTATGATGAGTATTCCAAAAAACAAGTTAAGATATTAACAATACGACTTTACCTACCGAATCATATTACCATTTCCGCCACCATTCTATTAATATTTTGGGTTTTTTCAAAATAATTTAGTGACGTTTGAAGCAACAAAAAGTACTTAGCCGTATTCTGATTATAACCATTAGGAACTAATTAGAAAAATCCACACGAGGAAGATTAAATTTAAATACTTCGTCAAACCATTGTTCAGTAGAGACGTTTTAATTATTTTTTACAACTCCTTCGAATCGGTCAGATTCTGATGAAATTTTGTGAGCTTTTTGAGTAGGTCTGAAAATCGGCCAACATCTATTTTTCATACCCCTTAGTGATAAGAAATTCTCTATATATAAAATTCTCGTGTCACAATGTTCGTTCCCGTACTCCTTCGAAACGGCTTGACCGATTCTCATGAAATTATGTGAGCATATTGAGTAGGTCTGAGAATCGGCCAACATCTATTTTTCATAACCCTTTGTGATAAGAAAAATATTTCATATAGTAAAACAACATTTGCCGGGTCAGCTAGTTTAAGTATATAGGTATAGATATTCCTTTGTCGGCTGTCTATTCTTTGTGTAAAGCTCAACGCCGTCTTGGGATTCGAAACGAAACAAATAATTTTCTTAAATTCTCTACTATCTACGTATTTTCTTTATTTATGTATATACAGTGTAAGTTACATAGACCTATCATGTGACCTAACTATTTGCATTGTTCTTTTTTGCTACAACATCGCTGTAACAGATAGTAAAATTGATGTAATACGAGTAATAATAATAGACCTCCTGGCCGATTTCGACCACGGCGGCCAATCTCAACAGAGATTAGCCAACTACGCAGGAGATACCCAGAGCATAAGTGTGAGCGCAATACACAGGTGCACTCACTGCTCCATCACTCCCAAAGTTCGGTGAGACGGCAATCCGACATGACCGGAGAGCGATCGGCTCGTTGGTGTAGTGGCAAAATTTCTGCCTTGCATCCGACAGGTCCTGGGTTGGAATCCCAGGTCGAGCCAAAAATTGTTTCTGAGATTTTCTGTCATGAAATTCTCAAAAGCAGCTCGGAGTCGGGAAGTGGGCGGTGTTACCCCGTGCCGCGGAAAGCACGTTAAAATGGATGCACTTGGGTACTAACGCTTACACTTAGTAGAATACAGAATTACGTTCCTCATTTAGAGTAATAGCCTACTTGCCTTAAAACTGTAATAGTTTTCCTTTTAATTTAGTAACGTACGCTACAGACGTCAGCACATCAAAATAAACATGGCTGCCACTTACTCTACTGTAATAGAGGCGATTTTGAAACAATAAAGTTCATGCTGACGTGCAAGTATTTAACCATTTGATTTGTGCGATCGGCTACAATGTCCGAACTCACTTAATTGGGTAGTCAGCACATGTAGAGTTGCGCAAGAGCATGAGCAATTGATTCCAAGAACATTTCACCTAGTAAAAGTGGTATGTCGTATGCAAGTCGGCGCAATTTTGTCACAGGACACCGCAACCTTAATAAATAATAAGTTATTACAACAATTACTCGTCCAACCGTAACATAACGTAAGGTAGATAAAAATTCAAGTATTTTTGAGGTTTTAATATAATTAAATTATTTATTTATTTGTTCAGTCATCTATTGACCACTTACAAATAATAATAAAAATAATAAGATTACATTAACAAAAAAATAAATAATTAATAAAACATTCAGAATAATTTAATTATTAAAAAATTAAAAATTATTGTCATTGTCTGATTATAAGTTATAACTTATTAGCGGTCCGCCCGCGACCTCGTTCGCGCAAACGTGTTTATCCCAAGGAAGCATTTAATCGGAATAAAAAGTATCCTATCACTTAAGTCAGCTCATGCCCTGTCTGCATACAAAATTTCATTAAAATCCATTCAGTAGTTTCCGCGTGATTAACGGACAAACATCCAAACAAAGAAACTGTCACGTTTAGATTATTAGCTATTTATATTTTCAACTAGTCGAAAAATGTATTTATTTAGGATATTTATATATAAAACTTTATTATCGCTTTTGTTTAACACATTGAGCCCCGTTATGCCGAAATCGGCTCCGTAACAATAATAATAAATAAATATTTCACAACAATCACACCAATTCTCTAATCCCAAAGTACGCTACTAGGCTTGTGTTATTTATGGGTATTAGACAACGGATAAACATTCTTAAATACTTTTTTTTGTAAATAAATACATATTATACATAGAAAACACCCAGACCAGTACAAACACACATATTCATGCACACTTATGCTTGTACTGTGCGGGGATCGAACCTGCGACCCTTGGTTTTGGAAGTCCGACATGTGGACCACTGCACCAAGCGGTCGTCAAATAACATACGTATTACGTTTGCTACCTTTAGCTTTGATCGGTTAAAAAATAAGCTTGGGTACAATAAGCTGCTTTAACTTACTGCGCATTATCCACTGATTACATAAAATCCGTTAATGCTTCAATGTAAACCGACTAATCATACGACAATTTTTCCATTGAAATTCCTCAAATTCTCTCGTTTATGGGAAACGGGTAATGAATAGGCGGGCATTGTGTCGGTTGCACGCCGCGTGTTGGGCAACGCTCTCACAGCGGTGCGGCTCCACTGTGCGGTATGGTACAGCTGTAAAGTACCACAGCGCTACCAGGGGTACCTGGCAGGCATATATACCTAACTTCCCCGTTAAAAACCCTCAATTAAGCCAGAAAAAACATGTGAGGTGAGCATTCACAGCTGTACAGACTAACCATAAAATCAAATAAAATCAATTTATTTTTTGTAAATAGACTAACAAGTAGAGCTTTTACACGTCCCAACATATAAATGATTACCACCGCTTCGGGACAATTTGGGCCATTGCTGAGAAGAACCGGCGCCAGAAACTCAGTCACTATTGTCATTGCCTCTTTTTACCCGACTACGGCGAAGCAAAAGGAGGGTTATGATTTTGACCTGTATGTATGTATGTATGTGGGTATGGATGTTCATCTGTTCCCTCGTAACTTCTAAACTACTTATCAGAATTCGACAAATGACATATCATTAGAAGCGTCTTAATTGTCCGCTGGTTATAGGCTATATGGGATTTCACAAAATCTAATGTGGCGCCCTCTGGCGGACAAAACATACGAAGTAAAAAAATAAAGTTAAGATAAATATGCCGTGTTTGGTATCATTTGAAAGCGCTTTACTTGTACATTTTGAATATATATATATTACTAGCATTTGCTTGTGACTTTACCTGTATTCATGGGCTGATTGTATATAATTCACATCTTTTTTACCCGACTATATATGTGGCTCTTAGCAGAGTAAGATCCATAGATGGATTATGGATTAGTTCACTGGAATCTAGCAAATTACTAAAGAATCCACATGACCAAAGATCGTTCGAGGAGTTGGAAAGATTGAGAAATCAATGAACCCAAGATTAACCTATTTAGAACTCCAAAATATGTTAAATAAAAATAAAGTTTAAAAACTAACACCCGACTACTTAAAAACACGCTCTAAAAAGTACGAAACAAGAAAACACTCTCCAATGAAATTACTTAGTATGTACAAACTATTAAATATTTACCGTTTTTAAATAAACTAACTTACACATATTATTATATTTTAATATATTTTCAATTTATAATATTGATAGAGAAATGTTTTAAGGATAAAGCCGTGGTCGTATGCCATAAGAATAATAAATTAAAAAAAGTGGTATACGACCACGGCTTTATCCTTAAAACATTTCTCTATCAATATTATAAATTGAAAATATATTAAAATATAATAATATGTGTAAGTTAGTTTATTTAATAACGGTAAATATTTAATAGTTTGTACATACTAAGTAATTTCATTGGAGAGTGTTTTCTTGTTTCGTACTTTTTAGAGCGTGTTTTTAAGTAGTCGGGTGTTAGTTTTTAAACTTTATTTTTTCAAATTTGATTTACAATAATTGTTGTTTACATTCAAATATCTTTGTCATTTATATAATTATCAATTTTGTAATATCCTTTCGACATTAATACATCTTTTACAACTGTTTTAAATGTATCTAAAGGCAATGAAATTAAATTTTCACGTAATTTATGAAAAAATGATATACATCTACCCATAAATGAGTGACCAACTTCATGAAGCCTAAAATGTGGAACGGCAAACACCGTAATTATCTTTCGAGCAAAAAACCGCTTTGATAGCTCCATCCGTTCTGGAGCTACGATTCCACAGAAAACACTCAAAAAAACACAAACACATTCACACAAACAGACATAGGGGTCAATCTTCTAACACCCCTCTTTTTGTCAAGGGTTAAAAAAACAGGGGCGAAACCTTTGTCGCATGCAACCAAGATACATTGGTCTTATGATGTTCATTATGGACATGACCATGGTCATTACCATCATCACTGGTCTTACTCATATCATTTGTCTCGCGTCCATTTATACAGACCAAACGCAATTAGTCATGGTCCCGTCCCAATAATGGCACTATCTGGCTTTTAGTCGGAATATGAGCTCCTTTTGAGTTCGGGACTCCCGCCCCACATGATCCATCGCCATCCTCGTTATAGGTGGATATGCGCTAGATAAAAACAAAGTATTTATTTATTTATGCTTTATTGCACAACAAAACTATGTTCAAAAGGTGGACTTAACGCCATTGGGCATTCTCTACCAGTCATACCTTTGGACTAAGCAGAAATGATTAGTGGGCGGTGCGATATACCTAATGAGAAAACTCGAATACAACAATACCAATAATATGACACATGAGATGAAATATAAAATATACCTACAATAAAATTTATATATAAAAGAATACATAATTATAAATACACATAATATATAATATATATAAATATACAGAATATATAAATTTATAAAATATACAAAGTCTGAAGCATAACAGATACCTATATAAATTATATCGTGAAAGTAGTACCACGGCATTTTCAGGCTTATTCTCTTACGGACGGTTTCAATATTCCTCTTCAGTCAGTCTTCAGTTCTACAGTCAGGTTCATCTGTCATCAGCCTTTATACGTCCCACTGCTGGGCACAGGCCTCACCTTAACTATGAGGTGGTCCGAGCCATACTCCACCACGCGGGCTCAATGCAGATTGGTGGAGGGGTGTTTGTAAGGTTAGTGACCAACCTTACTGTCGGATGTTATTAAGCCGCCCGAGGACCTTTGGGAAAGACTAATGCTTTTGATGGGTTTTGATTTTGAATTTAGTTACCGGAAAGTGGAACCTAACTAGGTACTTGAAATATTATTTCGAGTGACAGTAAGGATGCACCTTAACAATGGTTAGTGGTAAGCCGTTTTAAGGAAGTGTGTGTACAATACAATAATCGCGATGATTGAATAATGGATTGAATTTCACCGCAGACGCCTCCACTCTTGGGGTGTATCGTTTCATTACAAGCCTTTGATTCAAACAAAATAGGGAAGATATGGCACATAATGTGCCTTACGAGGGTGAATCAAAAAGTTCTTAGAAGTGCATATATGTATATGAAACCTTTTTGGATCAAGTTCGATATTCAAATTAAAGAGTGTCTATCACACTATATTTATGCAGACTGTCACTTGTTTTTGTCAGTTCGTTCGCATGTAATAATTTTTTTTGTGCAACGAGTTGCTAAAAGTCAAAATTATGGATAAAAGTGAGTTACGTGCGGTGATAAAATATCTCAGTTTGAAAAAAATGTCTACGAAGGAAATTTTTTTGGACATTCAGCAGACATTATGGGGTGATGCTGTACCCTATTCTACGGTTGCGTACTGGGTGGCTGAATTTAAAAGAGGTAGATCAAGCTGTAAAGATGACCCGCGTTCTGGGCGGCCTTCAACCTCCGTTACAGAAGAAAATGTCAAAAGGGTTGAGAATCTGGTTTTGGAAGACAGAAGAATGACTATAAAACATATAGCTGAGATCCTAAAGATATCTTTTGGTAGCGTTCAATCCATTTTAATTGATTCACTGGGGTTCAAAAAAGTGTCTGCAAGATGGGTGCCACGAATGTTAACCGACGAAAACAAAAAGCGACGTTTGGAAATTTCCAAGCGTAATCTCGAAATGTTCCAGCGTGATTCGGATAATTTTTGCCGTCGTCTTGTCACCATGGATGAAACGTGGGTCCACCATTTTGATCCTGAAAGTAAAAGACAAAGCATGTCTTGGAAACGACCATCCTCTCCATCCATTAAGAAATTTCGAGTTGACCCTACCGCTGGCAAAGTTATGGCCTCTGTGTTCTGGGATAATGAAGGAACCCTTTTTATTGATTACATGCCAAAAGGCCAGACGATTACTGGACCCTATTATGCAAATTTAATCCCCAAAGTGCGTGAAGCGATTAAAGAAAAACGTCGTGGAAAACTGTCGTTGGGCGTGTTGTTCCTTCAAGATAACGCTCCTGCTCATCGATCGGAAGTTGCGCTCAACGCAATCCGCTGTGCTGGCTTCAATCTTCTTGACCACCCACCATATTCTCCGGACTTAGCCCCAAGTGATTTTCACTTATTTCCAAAATTAAAAGAGGAAATTCGTGGAACAAAATTTCACGATAATGACGCGGTTATAGCTGCCGTAGAGGACTTTTTCGAGAGTCAAGAAAATAATTTTTTTTCACAAGGAATAAGGAAGTTAGAAACGCGTTATTCTAAATGCATTGCATTGGAGGGAGATTATGTAGAAAAATAAAATATTATTATTTAAATCTTTGCATTTTTTAATATTGATTCCAAGAATTTTTTGATTCACCCTCGTATATTGCGAACTATACTTATACTGGGACTTCCAACTCTAGTTTTTTCAAGTGGTCACAGTTGGATGTATTGGAGTTCCTGCGCTGGCGTCTTTTAGTGGAAATTTAAAGCAAAATAATTCTCTTTTTCAGAAAGATATAACACTTAAAAAATTCTTTTCGGCTCCGGTCAATCAAAACGCCCGACCTTTGGAAGTCCGGTCCAATGCTCTGACCACTGAGCTACCGAGAACCTTAATGGAGTCGTTGAATTTTGAAAGTGTTTTTAACGCTCTGAGCCAGCTTTAAAAAAAACTTGACAAATAAATCTCTTTTTCAGCTTTATAGTGCGAACTAAAGAGAAACGACAGACTTGAGGTTGACTAGCAGAAAATGCTTTTAGCATTAAGTCCACCCTTTGTACATTTTTTGTTCAATAAAGTTTTAAATAAATAAATAAAAGACAACGAACAATTTGTTATTACGAAGTACAAACTACCTTGATGATCAGGATTTATGGTTAATTCAACCCGCACCGAACTGATGTTCTCGTACCTTTTATTGATTGACGACCATGTTGGTGTAATGGTCAAGAACTTGACTACTAACCAAGAGGTCGCGGGTTCGATCCCCGCACTGTACAAAAATTTGTGTGCATTACCAATTTACCATGTCTGTTTGTACTGGTCTGGGTGTAAATTTTTTATATTTAAGTTTATTTGTAATACCACTGTTGATTCTGATATCTGTAACACAAGTGCTTAAGCTACTTACCACAGTGTCAGACCAATGTATGTGATGTTGTTGTATATTATTCCGGACTTTGTTCTTATCTATTTCACATTTCATATCTTCCTATGTTAACACATTCTGATCAAAGTTGCCAGCAGAGTTCATTGTTTCCACAATCAATGCCGGAATTGTTATTTCTTTTTGTACTTAAAATGTACCACACGTTAAACTGCAATCCCGCCAAGACAATGCCTCGAAGAATGGTAGTTTGGTTTTCACGGAGTGTTTATAAAAGTAAAGAAAGAAAGAAAGAAAAATATTTTATTTGGTATAAGATTACACAAAGAACAATGAAAATAGAATATTACTAATAGAACCTAATTGGGTCCCACTCAGCTTTGTTGCCATGGTGACCCATGGCGCTGGTTTTCAGTGGGAACCATTGAGATTGAGATGTAACCTTTAAATTAACAAATTCAAATACCTAATACACAAAATAATTTAAAGAGTTATCCGACCTGCAGAAATCGTCTCGGATTCAAACCCACGACAAAAGAGGAATGTGATGAGTTTGACCCCTTGTCTGTGTGTGTGTGTGTGTGTGTGTATATGTGTTTGTCTGTGACAACGTAGCTCCCGAATGGATGGAACGATTTTAAAGTGTTTTTTTTTTAATTCAAAGATAATTTAATCACGGTAGTTCTTAGCTATACATGGTGTAACAAAAAACCCCGTTATAACTAAAGGGTGTTGTTGTGCCCGGAAAACTGCACAACATTCCCAATGATACCTTGGTCAAAATCTCCAAACAAAAAACGGACCTCCCATACAAAATTGCCAATCAGCTGGTCGATTTACTATGGGAGAGCCAAAAGATTTTTAGATTTCGACCTAGGTTTCTTAGCGAAAGTTTTTCAGGTTTACGGGCACAACAACACCCTTCAGTTATAACGGGGTTTTTTGTTACACCTTGTATATAAATGATCAAAATTTGTCTAGCCATTGAGGCTCACCTCCTGTTTTTCTGGCTCATTCGGGGGTTTTTTGATGTTAGGTAAGATACATATGGTGACGCGATCAATAACTGGTTTTGCGACCACCGTTCAAAAGATTTGATTCGATATCATTTTTTAAAATGTTCAACCATCGTAAGTAGCATAAAAATATAATTATAATAATACATTATTTCAACGAACACACTTACCTAGCCCCAAACTAAGCGTTAGCTAGTGCTATGGAGTCTAGAATAACGGATAGAAATACTTAAATTACATTTATTTACCAATGACTCAGGTACAGATACTCGTGCTCATCGCACAAACATTTACCCCTAGCAGGATTGGAAATTGGAACCCGCGACAGCTGGCTTTGTGCCACTAGACCAAATCTGTCGTCATATCACAGACAACACATATAGCTATGAGTAAATATAACATTATATCACTCAAGTAATGTGTAACCTCACTTAATTTTTCTTAATCCAGAAGATTTCACATGCAGTTTAGTGTTAAAAGTCGTTTGCACTCCCGTAGCACAATAGAGGCCATAGAGATACCATCATACTTCTATTTCTTGTGACAATATTTCCCATGGATTTCGTAACACCATTGTGAAATCTAGTCCTAAGTGTTTAAAAAGTTATGATCGCTTGATTATACAAGAACCATAAAATAAAAAATAAGCAACTTCCAATCTGTAGGTACATTTATTTTGTGTAATTTTCTTTGAGACACTTTGTAAGTAAGTACCGTACTTACATTGATATATTTGGGAGTAGCTGCGTACAGTTATCCGAATGAAAATAGATGTGCTTATAAATGCAGGGTCCTAGACACAGCTACGTAATCAAAATGAACTTTTTTATTTTGTTTGATAGATGTGGGGAAATGATATTTACCTACGCTAAGCTATCGTCGTCAAAAGAAAGTCGTTGTCATGGAAACACGACAGCAAAAATCGATATTGTGTGATTACGATTTTCGTCATCGACTTATGACACATAACTTTGTCTAGGATCCAGGTCATCGGTTTTTGCAAGCAAATGCGAGTCGTGCATTTATATAAGTAATTTTTTTAAATAACTGATTTATTTTCTGAAAGCATTTCGACATACTCAATAGCTGTGTTTGATAATTTTCAACTATCCAATTTAAGACGCTACACATATTAAGGTATCTATCCTCTTCCATCGTCTAATTCAACATGCAGATTTTTTCACCACTTCAACTTATCGTACATATCAATGTAGAAAAGAGTCTATTTAATTACTACATATACTTGTACATTTGATTAACACACTTCTGTAAACTGCAATTGACGTAGAGCCCAACTTGTTAATAGCCGAAATATCGAAACTTGGTAAAGACGCCAGTTCCCACCGCGCAGCGCTGGTGTCGCAATGCGCTTGCGCCGCGCGGTTATGTCACGCGCGTATGTGATTGCATCGCTCATAAGTATTATACTTATCAAATCGTTTTTAAGTGTTTGGTCTTTCAAGTAATGTATTTTTTTTGTTGATAGATATAAGAAAGAAAAGCGTTTATTTGATTATAATTCAAACTGTTATTCTTCGGTTATTGATGAATTTACCGATAGATTCTTGAGGAGTTCTGACTGGGTTGTTTTGTGGTCAATTCAAATGTTGTTCGGGTTCGAATCCCGGGTCGGGATTTTGTTGTCTGTGATTTCCCTTTACCTTTTTTCCTTAGAAACAGCTCGGATTCTAGAAGTTGGTTATAGTTTTGTTACTACTAAGTAAGATATAACACACATGTATACATTTACATGACGACACCTGTAAATAGCAGACGACGTAACTTATAGCAAAGGTGATCCAAATGTGTTGACTGCCAATTTCAATTTCCTCTTGCAAACATCAAATGAACTTAGTTTCATTTCCATCGGCAGTCGAAATTGCTTACACTAGGCCAATCAGGCATGCGCCTCACGGTACGTGATATAATTTCGCCTTTCGCACCTCGCGTCCGCCACAACCAGGCACCCTACACTTTAAGTAATGCCCGTTGTTTCGAATCATACTTTTTCTGTAACTAAATAAATCAATAAATATTTCACAACAATCACACCAATTCTCCAGTCCCAAATTAAGCTACGAGGCTTGTGTTATGGGTACTAGACAACGGATAAACATACTTAAATTCTTTTTTTTGTAAATAAATACATACTAAACATAACACCCAGACCAGAACAAACACACATGTTCATGCACATTTATGCCTGTATTGTGCGGGCATCGAACCCGCAACCTTGGTTTTAGAAGTCCGACCTAAGGACCACTGCACCAAGCGGTCGTCATGCTGGCAATGGCATAACAAAGCGAGCGAATGTTCGATTGCAACTGTTCTTGCAGTAAGACCCCATGTTTCTTCGTACGACTGAGTAATGAATGATTGCTGTAATTGTAGGAAGATATGGCTGAAACGTGATACTGATAAATCTATAATAAGTATGTGGTGTGGGTAGATATTACATACATCGATTTTCACGGTCATTGTCGGATGGAATTTCCCTAAAGGATAAATTCGAGACATGTAGGTACTTTGTTTTTTCTATATTTTTACCTGCGAAAAGTCTGAAATCATAAAACCTTGAAATAAATCAGCATAGTAGGTATACCTAGATGAAATAATAACGAAAGTTATTACTAAGTACTGTTTGTTCATGTTCTTATTTTTTTTCAAATTGGTTGAAGGATTATTAATTTTATGGTCATCATTTAGCGTATACCATTTAAAACAAATGATGACTTTGACATTCAATTAAATTATAAAACTAAATAAAATTAACCTTAGTGCGAGTAATTATAACCGCTTAAGTATATTTTAGTTGCATTATTAACTAATCTGAGACTGCGGTAGCGCTTAATCACCTTTTATAAGATAGACGCCAACGCACAATAGACGTTGAACTATTAACCTTACTTACTAAGTACCAACCTTAGATTTCAGATCTGGATGTTTTTTTACAATTTCCTCAAAGGACCACCGACTCTTCTAATGCTCGCTGTCTTTATTCGTTACTAATACACGATATCAGCCTAACAAAAATATGGAAATGATATCACTGCCTGAAATTAATTGTATAAAAAAATCTGTACTGTATGGCCATTATGTTCTATAATAAGTTGCCTCCTTCATTTAAGAACCTTCCATTACAATTATTTAAAAGAAAATTACAGACATGGCTCATGACCAGGGATCGGAGTAGGTAGGCCGATTTTATGTACTTGTACCATAAATGTTCACAGAAAGCATAACATGGATAAGACTTTTTTCCGGAAATTGTTCCGGTCTTTCGGGATTTATTAATATACTGTTGTGAATTTTAAAGAACCGCAATAATTGATTGTATGTACCATTAATAACAATTGTAATGTAACAGAAATAAATTAATGTAAACGTTATTAATTATATTCTACTAATCTTAAAAAAACCGTAAAGCCGGAAGAATATCCATATTAATATACACGTCATCAGTCGGCGACGGTCATCGACCTCAAATCGTTGTTTCTACTCAATACAATAATACTTAGATAGCCGACATTATTAATTAATACCAATATGACATTAAATATGTATTATAAGTAGTTTTAAATTGCAAGCTTGCTCATATTTGTACGACTTAGTGAGGAAACATGAGCACTTCTCCATACTGTACTTTGTACCATCAATGGAAACATGTTTTCGCAAATAAACATTTTTAATTTCTTATATAAGTAGAGTAGTTAAAGTCTCTTCTTAAACTGTAAATAAAAGATCGCCTTAATTCAAACCAGGTTTATTACATACTTGATGGGAACGTTTGCATTTGTTTTTTTATTTAATTTTGTTTACTTAAAACTTTATTGCGCAAGAAATGTACAAAGGGTGGACTTAATGCTAAAAGCATTTTCTGCCAGTCAACCTCAAGGCCATGCAGAAAGAAGGCAATGGGTGTAGCGGAAATTAAATGAGAAAGGTAAATTTTGGGTAATAACGCAAAAATAAGCAGAATTTCGATTCATTTTAAAAACTTGCAAAATGCAAATACAAAATTCAAAATACATAAATAAATAATAAATTATTAATTTGCATTTAAATGCCTTTTAGTGAAAAACATTTTTTATTTTATTTGAAATAACTTTCGAGATGTATTTTGCATTTTTAAAATTTTCTTTAAATACCCATCAATTAGTATCAAGCAACTGGTGCTTGTGTATGACAAGTAATGTAATGTCAGTTAAATATTTGACAATGGACTTTGTTACTCTACCGAACTGAAAAATGATATAAGCTACCTACTTCTTAAGTGCTTATTATGTTTATCGTGCCATGACATAATGTGTTATTGCAAGTCGATTATTCGTTAATTCGAATGGCCAATGTTTTGACTACGACGGTGACACGCATTTAGTGTTGCCCAAATGCAAGAACAAGACGAGACTTAGCCAGTCTTGGTCTTGGTCTTGCGCCAATACACCTGGTCTTGGTCTTGGTCTTGGTCTTGCGCTCCCAGTCTTGGTCTTGGTCTTGGTCTTGCAGCAAGAGTCTTGCAAGTCTTGCAATTACCTATTAGTCTAATACTATTTATTAAAGTTTACTTTAAATCTTAGAAAAACGTATTAGAATTGGAACATTGTGAGCTTGAATTAACATAGCCATAGTAAAGATCAAGCAGATTAATAAATAACTGAAGATTTGATAAGAAATTCGAAAAATCAACTGACCTATATGTCGTTTTCCATGGAAGTAACTGTTTCTTAATAAACATTTATGATTTATAAGCTTACATTTGCTAAAACATGTAAAAAAACAAATTAATTACAATAACTTGACTGTATTTTAAAGAACAATACTTATCTGTCTAGAAAGAGATTGAACCCTCAACTTATAAGAAATTTAATAAAAGAGTTTTACGATTTATCATTTATTTGAATAAAAAATAAAATACAACACAAATCAACAGCTTTATCATTAGGTTATGATACTTTATATCAATTTTTTTGACCAAGAATTAATACAAAGTAACCATCTGGCTGACTCATCACTTAACCTATTTCTATGTTTTCTAATTACTAATGATGCTTTATACAAAACTCTTATCGCAGGCTTTTTATTTTATTAGTAGGTAAGTATCTACGCTTTTTATATTATTTTATTAGTTTTGTAGATTTTTTTTTATATTTAAAAGTGGCTACAATATTTATTAAACGGGTGATATTTGAACACTTTTTTGCTATTTTTTCTTGTAAAAACTTAAGAAATATAATGACTAAATGTACAATAATAGTACCTAAGTAATTAGTTTAAAACCATATAAGTAATCAATATTATAATATATACTTACTAGAATGAATTAATATGACATCTACTACCTATCCTTACCATTTTATCCTAATCATAATACTACTTGCGTGATCAGTATAATGTATTCATTTTCATTCTAAGCACTCTGAAACTTATTTATTCTTTGGAACACCTGTAGGTACTCTTAAAATTCGAAATTATTTTGCATGAGTATATCTACGCCCTATGGCGGCAATCAAATAGTGTCAAATGTTATGATTTCGGCGTGGCGGCAACGATTGTTTTAGATTTCAAAAGAAGCCGCCGGCGCGTGTATCATAACCATGTACTTCCGAAAAGCGGCAAATTTCTTTGAGAAGTAAGTACAAAACCTTTGATGCCGCATTATCAAAGTGCCGATGGTTAAAACATAACTATGCATGCACTCAGTTTGATTTTAATAGATATTTTTTTTATTCGCTATGTTTATGGTATTAGTCGTAATGCGCATAGGTCCAGTTTTTCATATTCTTTGGTACAGTTTTTTGCGTCTCATAGAATTCCTAAGCGTACCTACCTATACACCGAACTGATACACCTAACTACTCAGTGAAATAGCGCTAAGTCCTAGCTGCAAGACGCAAGAGTCTTGCAGGCTATGTCTTGTTCTTGCTCAAGTCTTGCACGGTCAGTCTTGGTCTTGGTCTTGCTAAAAATACGCGGTCTTGTTCTTGGTCTTGGTCTTGCAAAAACGCAAGAACAAGACCAAGACTGCAAGACCAAGACTGAATTTGGGCAACACTACACGCATTATTTTAAACAGTGTAGATAAATTAAGATGTTTCATTATTCGTGTTTAGTCTGTTAGGTTTCGTTATACCAACACATAATTTCGTCCACCTTCTTTGTAACATGTCAGCATTTGCATATGCATTCGCATATTTTTTTCCACTTCTAGCGGTCATTGCATATTTTGCTAAAAATCCCCTGATGATATATACAGGGTGAAATTTTAGTGGTTTTCCTGCAGTGAATTGATTCTATATCAGTAGATAAATCGATTGTTTAAGTTATTTTTAAATAAAATCAACAAATTTTTCAACATTATGTATGGGCGGGCGCGTTTCATGGAGCGCTTGCAGTATGGAAAACAAAAAAAAAAGAATCTATTTAAAAATAAAAAGAACTACCATGATTCGATATTATTACAGAAAGTAATTCGTTCCGCAGCGGGAAAACATCCACTAAAATGTAACCTTGTATATTTTCGCTATATTTTCGCCATGTTTACAGTAATTTTCGGCGAAGTGTAAAAATGCACAATATTTTGAAAAGTTTTGCAGTAGGGCAAATTTTCGTATAACGTGTCTAAAAAATAAATGAGTTGCGCTACGTAGAACGTCTTTTCTCTAAAAGTGATCAAGCTGAGACAAGCTGTGGATTGTGTTTTTTATAAGTTTATGTAAAAAACAAAATTGGTATGATATTTCTTAAAATAATCGTCATATTTTATATATCATTTCTGCTTTTCCCAAAGGTATGACTGTTAGAGAATGCCCTACGGCGTCAAGTCCAACTTTTGTACATAGTTTTGTTGTTCAATAAAACTTAAATTAATTTTAAAAAGAAATATTTTGCATATTTTACGCGTTTTCGTGCATTTTGGTGCATATTTAGAGTAATCTTTTTGCATATTTGAATGCATATAATGGCTATTCTATGATGCATATAATCCGGTCTTTAATCATCAATATGCATATGCATGCAAATAGATGAGAATATTTTTGCAGTAGAAAAATCAACTGTTTCAGGATGGGGATCGATCGGACCCGCGTCCATGGGAATCCGGCCCGTGTGCCTACACCGCTCGGCCAGTAAGACAGGCAAAGCCTATTGACATTTTGTTATTTTGCTTGGTATACGCGGTCCGGATTCCCATGGACGCGGGTTCGATTCCCGCCTACTATATAGTTGTTTTTTTCTACTGCAAAAATATTATCTTAAGTTTGGAACGTAAATGCTTATCACGATAAATTACTGAACTATTTGCATGCATTATTGCATTTTGCCATCGACCTAGTTGAAGTCTCGAAAAAATCTCACGTACACTTACTAACATTGGTTTACAACACGGCGTTAGAGCAATAATCATTTTAAGCAGTATCATAGTTGAATGATTCCAATAGAATTTTCCCGCAACCTGCCTCTCCTTTTTGGAATTTTCAAGAATGCAATGTTTTGTCAATGTGTTTAATACTTTACCTAGATGTAAAGTCATTTTGTAGCTTGGCACTCCAGAACAGTTTTTTTTTCAACGAACACACCAACTACCTAGCCCCAAACTAAGCGTTAGCTTGTGCTATGGTGGCTAGAATAAAGGATAGAAATACTTAAATACATTTATAAACACCCATGACTCAGGTACAAATGCTCGTGCTCCTCAAACAAACATTTGCCCCTAGCAGGATTCGAGCCCACGATAGCCGGTTTTGTGTCTGGACCTCAGACCACTAAAATCATCCTATTATTGGCAATTATAAAAAGAGAAGTATGAAAACGTCATAAAGTGCACCCTACGCTTTTTACTCTACTGTAATATAAATTCCGTGTCTCTCTCTCTCTCTCTCACCAGCCTATATACGTCCCACTGCTGGGCACAGGCCTCACCACAACTATGAGGTGGTCCGAGCCATACTCCACCACGCGGGCTCAGTGCGGATTGGTGGAGGGGTGATTGTAAGGTAAGTGACCAACCTTACTGTCAGATGTTATTAAGCCGCCCGAGGGCCTCCGACCAGGCTTAACGACTAATATCTATCGATATTAACCGGGACCAACAGCTTAACGTGCCTTCCGAAGCACGGAGATGCTTGTAAATAGACGCCACTTAAATGGTCGGAATGGTCACCCATCCCAAACATGACCGCGCCGTAGGTTGCTTAACTTTAGGTATCACTAACAAAGCGCTGCAACCATTGCGCCACAAGCACCTCTTCCGTGTATTCAGAAATTATTTTCTCTTTTTTTAGTCAGCAATAAAAGCGTGTTTTTTTTCCTGCCTATATCCTAATAGTTCGTAATTCAGTTATTTTGATATTTTACGCACCGGTAGGAAACATGGCCTATACCTATGAAAAATGGTCGGGCCGTATAATTGCAAACGCCGATCCACGTTCTGAAGTCATTAGCTCATTATGTGCCTACGAAATGTGAGACCGTCAGCAACACAAAGCGTGCACTACGGCTTATTATCTTAAATTATACGACATTAAATGTAATGTTAGTAGCTTCCTCGTGTACAGGAGAAAAACATTTTTTTTTGCTTGTGACGTACTTTTATATCTGGCTGCAGTTTCTGTTATTATAAAACTGTCCATTATTTACTTTAAGATTTGTGCAAGCTATTGCAATTGAGGTGCTTGTGGCGCAGTGGTTGCAGCGCTTTGGTAGTGATACCAAAAGTTAAGCAACCTACGGCGCGTTCATGTTTGGGATGGGTGACCATTCTGTCCATTTAAGGGACGTCTATTTACAAGCATCTCCGTGCTTCGGAAGGCACGTTAAGCTGTTGGTCCCGGTTAATATCGATAGATATTAGTCGTTAAGCCTGGTCGGAGGCCCTCGGGCGGCTTAATAACATCTGATAGTAAGGATGGTCACTTACACACAACCCTCCACCAATCCGCACTGAGCCCGCGTGGTGGAGTATGGCTCGTACCACCTCATAGTTGAGGTGAGGCCTGTGCCCAGCAGTGGGACGTATATAGGCTGAAGACGATAGCAATCATAGTTGTGTCGTCAGTATGTAAGTTATTGTAATTTTGTTACAAATTATTGTATGCCTTATTTATTAGGTAGGACATAGAAGATCTGCATCACCTAAATTGTACCAACTAATGTAACCTATGTGCCACAATAAAGAAATTATCTTATCTTATGTAAACTAAATAAACTGGATGGATTCTTTGGGTTCCTTTGTAGAGAGCCTAGATTTCGGGCTTTCTAGATCTGAATCTATTTGATCTAATAAAAATAATAAATTGTTTCAACGAACACACCAATTACCTAGCCCCACACTAAGCGTTAGCTTGTGCTATGGTGACTAGAATAACGGATAGAAATACTTAAATACATTTATAAACACCCATGACTCGGGTACAGATGCACGCGCTCATCACACAAACATTTGCCCCTAGCCGGATTCGAACCCGCAACAGTCGGTTTTGCAGTTTGCATCTCAGACCACTAGACCATCAGCTGTCGTCAAATGTTCGTGTGAGGTCGAAATCAAGATAAAAAGAGGCGTGCAGAAAATGTATTTTCTGTAGTTACTTTACACGTAGAAATTGTGTACTGGCGGTAAACTTCAAAGAAATAATTAATCTATTAAAACGATTATATTGTACTTACAAGATTGTCAGTTGTAATATTTTAACGTAGAGTCGAATGAATTTTTTAAACATGCCACACAATTCGCACAGTCATCATGACATATCGTAAGGTTACTTCATTAATAGACCTGTCAGGGTTATGTGTATGTATAGTAGTGTAATAATAAGAGTCATCTTTATACCAAAACGAGAAATAAACGAATTGTCATCAAAAATCAGTCACGGGAATCGAACCCGGAAACCAAACTACCTATCTGTTCGTCCGTCCTTGGTGTATTATCTGTGTCACGATGATTGTTTTCACAAAAAACTGATGTTTATGATCACATACTACAGTAATATACAGTAGGGTATAAAGTAGCAGAGTGTTGAAATTCCACCATTTTGGTTTTAAAATATGACTATCAAAATCAGGCTCTTAAACTATTAGCTACTTTGCAGTTGCTCAGTGACATCTCTTATCAGTTTGAAGTTGTTCTTTGCAGTAAAAGTGGCTTAGATTTTCTTGGGCCGGGCAACTATTGAATAATTAAATGATTACGCCATCGACTTATATATTTTTACGCCCATTTAATATGTTATTTGTTATTTTTTAAGATCATTTTAACACACTTTATTAATCAATGTAACACCCAAAAACGCAAATTAGGCCGGTGGAAATTAACATTAAATTCGCAAAGCATGATGTAGTGCTGCATTTTTGGTATGTTGTTTGGATCAGTTGAGGTGATGTAAATCCCAAATTGCAACTTCGAAAAAGTTGTGCAAGCTGCGCACCACGTGATAAACTGCGAAATTTAAAAAAAAAGTCTTTTTGCTTAAGTTCTAGTGGCAACAAAAGTAACCCTATATATAATGAGCTTACCGCATCTTTGCGCAGTGTTTTAATTACTTCTTCAGTTTCAATGTAGATGTAAAATAATGAAGCTGAAGACTCCATTCAAGATCATCTTGAGGAAAAACTAGTCTGTAAAGTCAATCTTTTCCGTACGAGAACAGTCTGGAACTAAGCTCTAACGACGACTACGAACTAACTCTCATTTCTTAAAGAATGCATTTTTAAATAAGCCAAATTGAATCCCGTAAGTAGGTGCTTAAAAATTACCTAATCTAGCTATGAAAGTTACTTAATATATCTTTGATATGAGGTAAGTAAAATTCAAATTGTTTATTTGTTGATAAGTAGGGTAGTACATACATATTAATGTGATCTTAAATATTAAAATAAAGCTGCGTCCTAAAGAAAAAAATTGCTGACATACAGACATGATCGTGTATCTTTGGGATTTGTGAATTAGGTTGACATTCAGGCGATTGCATGACCTATTACATCTATAGATTCTTTATTTGAAGTAAGCAGGGCTTATCGCATGACTGACATGGCGTGGTAACAAAACGCAATAGGCTAGATGACACCACCAATCGTTGACATACTCTTTATCATCTGTCAAAACTATCTGCATCCATAGATTTTGTATGGGAATACTATAATTTGACGTCATAATTTTGTATCAGAAATCGAAGTCAAATTGACTAAATATTGATTGAATTCTATGTAAATAAAAATTGGTTTCTACACCTTTTTGGAAATAAATTGGTTTTACTAGCTTCATAGAGGTAATGTTTTTTAAACTCCATGGTCTTGAAAATATTTACGATAGGTGTCATCATGCCTATTGACCTGTGATTTCTACTATAAGTGATTCCTATTAATAATTCATACCATACTTGATGCCATCTTAGCCTCTGTCGTCCCCGACACAGTTTATGGGTTATTGAAGCGTTGGTACACTTTTTGCGATCCATTGTCTATGATAAGTGGGTTGTGATAACTTAATTACCACAATTGCACTTATGGTCGTTTGTCCCATCAAGTACTATCTTATTGAGAATTTAATGATGATCTATAAATAAGTAGGTGCAAATTAAGTACTGAACTAACATATTTAACTCATAATACATCCTTAGCAAAATATTACGTGCTCTCTTGACCAAGTTTCAGAACCGTTTGAGAAAAGTAGCAAAAAAAAAGTTCAAAATATCCTTCATAAACTAACTTATTTATTTACGCTTAATTGCATAACAAAACTATGTACAAAAGGTGGACTATGCCGTAGGACATTCTCTACAAGTCATACCTTTGGGCTAAGCAGAAATGATTAGTAGGCGGTGCGAGAAAGGAAAATTTAACACAAAATAAGTAAAAGAGAAAACACAAAAATAATCATACCAATAATGTGACCCATGAGATTAAATATTATAACTTGCTTCCTTCGAAAATAATACAATACTATTTTGTTGCGTAAACTCTAACTAAATCACAAATAGCAACGGTAACAATTTCTTAACAGTAACAAAACTGAAGTTATTAACAGTATCTTTTTCGCGTTGAATTTGCATTCCAATCCGACAAAATACCACAGTTTTATTTTTCTTATCGTGTATCAAGTTTGTTAAATTAACTGAATGTTACCATCAGACACTTAAATGAATCTTGTGGCCAACCTTCGTCAGTTTGTAATTTAAACACTCTGTGACGTCAAAATCAAAAAAAAGTTTGGACGTCGGTCGAATCTGCGTTGATATGACGAAATGGGTTTCTGAATAATTAAGCTAAAAATAGCACAGGTTTTTATTTTTAATACATTCATGGACAGGTAACATGCTTAGACGCACGTCATGGTCCGTCGGTAATGTTCTTTTTTGTGTATTTATTCATAAGAACTTAAGCAGAAACTGCACTGACTAACAGTGTAATAAAATGGTTTTGCTAAGAGCTTCAAATCAGGTTAAAATTATACAAACTAACTGTGGGCTCCTCTGAGCTGTAAACTTACAAAAAATACTTTGTAAGAAGTTCAAAGACACATTAAAATGTTGTGTTTATAAACATACATGTAGGTATCCATTTTTTTCGGAATTAAGTAGAATGCTGCCAGCGGCTTTGCCTTCGTAGAATTCAGTAGGTACTTGTATAGTTAAATTCCGCGATAACCTCGTAAGACCGAAGGCATATTTGTGCAGAGTTCTACCTAACGCCCAATGACTATATATATAAAATTCTCGTGTCACAATGTTTGTTCCCATACTCCTCCGAAACGGCTTGACCGATTCTAATGAAATTTTGTGAGCATATTCAGTAGGTCTGAGAATCGGCTAACATCTATTTTTCATACCCCTTAGTGATAAGGGTTGTTCACAATAATTTATATGGCAAAACAACGTTTGCCGGGTCAGCTAGTGTACTATAAGAAGAACAAATAATTTGTAGTCGGTAACGCCGAGCGCTTCAAGGGAGGATTTCCTACTGAACTCATATTTAACAGGGGCAATAGGTAGTAACATATAGAATACATTTTTGGTAAAAACAGAAAAAAAATTGTTCGTTTGAAAGAACATTAGGCATATCTTACTATTAAATGAAAAAAATAACTTAATTGTTCTTTTAATTAAAAAATAAAGGTATTAATAATCAATAGTAAATAAATTCTACATAAATATAAGATTCTGTAAGTAGGAAATGTCTTTCAACTGATATTTCTTTTAAAATTATATACAATAGTTTATTATTTGTTCTTTCGAAAGTTCTATCGGTCTTAACGAAGTCTTTATTTGTGTAACTAGTTATAGATATTGAGGAACTTATAATTGCGTATATTAGAACAATGACACACACTCTTTTTTTCATAGCAATCATGTTTATTAATTAAAAATAAAAGTGTTCTCGACAGAGTTGCATTAGAGTTTTATCAAGTCTAACTGGCAGAAAATAAGTCAATGTAAGCACTTCTATAAAACCGATAGTTCTTTGCAAGGAACAAATAAATTAGTAATTTTGTTCTCGGAATTACATATTGAATATGGAAATGTAATCTTTATGTTTAGTTACATCAATTACGATATTTATTTAATCATAATATTTTCTATTCTATTCATATTTCGAAAAAGAAGACTACACAAAATCTTACTTAATCACGTCCTAATGTTCCTTTCAACGAACTATTAATTTTCAAAACGAATTCATTAACTGTAAACCACGCAAATCAATTAGATTTTCAGTTTCAATTGTTAAGTAGTATATATTTTTCAAAATATACTAGCTGATTTAGTAATCAGACCACGTAAACATACAAAAAAATTTAAGAAAATGTACCTAGTCTTCATGTTGGTGGGATCTTTAAGGAAAAGACTGATCATTTCACATTTGACATTTTTTTTTTGCGTAAAACCGTTCGGAAACATAAATTCAAATATTGTGCGCCGTAGACTAACACTGTTTTTATCAATTGGCGCGATTTTCTGAACTCAAAATCAGCGTTAAAGTTTTAGTACCTCTGTAGGCACATCCGGCGATACTTCCAACTGTGTCCATCGGAGGTCTTGGTCTTAACGACTACAAAGTTTTTGTTCCATCAAAGGTACATTAGGGCTTACGATGATAAAAACTTTCCTATGTCCGCTGCTAAGGTTCTAAATTAAATCTTCACGTTTACTAAATTCCATTTAAATCGGTTCAGTAGTTTGAGACAGACAGAGAGACAGACACACAAACAGTTAATTACAGTTAAGTATACCAAGTTCACGTCGGACCTGCATATGAAGGGTAGCAGCAAGTACTCGTGAAATGATATAAAAGTTTTTGTGTTACGATTTATGAGGTATTACAGAACAACATTCTCTTATTCTAGACGTTACAGTAGGGGACACACATTTTACCACTATGGAAGTGACTCTCGCTAAAACTACTGATTTTAAGTAGAATCAAATTATGTTAGAAACGCAACTAAGTATAATTTTTGCTGACCTATTCATAGATTTTCCATCAATCCATCCTATCCATAGATTTAGAACACGTATAGGTTCTCTTAAAAATATTTAAGTCATCAATCATCAGTTTTAAGTACGGAGAGCCTCTATTTTTGCGTACAATCTTAATCTCAACAAGTTTTATAGTTATTAAAGTTTTGGAAAAAAAGTGGCTGTGAAATACGAACGGACAGACAGACATGATAAATAAATAAATGTTTCACAACAATCACACCAAGCTACGAGGCTTGTGTTATGGGTACTAGACAACGGAGTATGTTTAAAACTTAAACACAGAAAACACCCAGACCAGTACAAACACACATGTTCATGCACACTTATGTTTGTACTGTGTGGGGATCGAACCCGCGACCCGTGGTTTTAGAAGTCCGATCTGTGGACCACTGCACCAAGCGGTCGTCGAATCTATACGGGTTCCCTTTTTGTCATTTGGCTTCGGAACCTTAAAAACGGTATCGTTATCAGTTGTCAACCTTGGAGCGATCGTCGTGTGAGGAAGAACGAGCTTTTGACATTACTCTTAAGTTACTGTTCCTACCTACTTATAATTGCTGTATACGAATCCTTTCTCCCCAGGCCTTCACATTATATGAACTATGTTAATGGATAGCAATGTTCTTTGATGTTTTCCATGTACTTACTTATCCTACTACTATTATAAAGGCGAAAGTTTGTAAGTATGGATGTATGGATGTTTGTTACTCTTTCACGTAAAAACTACTGAATGGATTTGAATGAAACTTTACCACAATATAGCTTATACATCAGAATAACATATAGGCTACAATTCATAAAGAATTTTTAAGATAAAGGCTTTCCACGCGGACGAAGTCGCGGGCGGCCACTAGTAGGTTAATAAATAAAAATAACAATTTGTTCTTTCCTGACTGGCAGTAATCTAGCTAGTACCACCCAGTTAGCTCGAATAGGTTTAGTACGTTAAATACGAGTATGGACCACATCACATCCTAGCCTTCTTTAAAAATATCGATGTATCTTTCATAAACATCGATGTTAAAACTGTTTATATCGATTTTTGACTACCTTGTTCATGTAGTGGCGAAGTTTCTGCCTTACATCCGAGAGGTCCCGGGTTCACATCCCAGGTTGAGCCAAAATTATTTCTGAGATTTTCTGTCATGAATTTCTCAAAAACAGCTCGGAGTCGGGTAGTTGGCGGTGTTACACCCCCGTGCCTCGGTGCGCACGTTAAGCCGTTGGTCCTGCGCCTTATCTCTCTCCGGTCATGTCGGATTGCCGTCTCACCGAACTTTGAGAGTGATGGAACAGTGAGTGCACCTGTGTATTGCGCTCACACTTGTGCACTATAATATCTCCTGCGTAGTTGGCTGATCTCTGTTGAGATTGGCCGCCGTGGTCGAAATCGGCCAGGAAGAGACTATTATTATATAGATATTAAAACTGTTTACATCTTGTTACAACTGTTTTCAACTGTTTGTTCTTCAAGAACGATATTTTCCAGCGCCAGCTATGTATTGGTCCGTAGACTAATCAAAACTCGTACATAGCATAATGATTTTCTGGTGCGACATGTAATGCATTGCTCGGCGGTAACCAGGGCCAGTAAAATTGGTAAAAAAAAAGATTTAAATGTGTTCGACGTGCGTATGTGTGTAGTGTCGTTTCGTCTTAGTTGATGTGTTCTGTTCCTTATTCCTAGCAAAACTATAACTAATATCTGCCATAACATTATTTTTGTAAGATTGACGTATAATAATTATTGAAAGTAGGTGAAAACACGATTTTCTGAGTTTCAAAGCCGTTTTAAAAATATCGATACATTGTTCTTAAAAACATCAATATTTTCAACATCAAACATTAAAAAACATCGATGTATGATCGATGTTGCATCCCTACTCAAACCTACTTACTAGCTTAAGTACTAAAGCAGTCAATTTACAAAATATCGAAGCCACCATACTTTTTTTTTCAGTGTTCAAATAATCCAATCACTGCTACTATGAAATCACTTAATTTACCGTAAAATTATGTAATTAAGGTGTGCATTGACCCCTAATCTTGTGGCTTAGTGAGTCAAAACGAGTTTCTTAGTAAGGAAACATGAGTGATCTATTTAAATCTAGGCATGCCTGCTCACCTTGTTGCACTCAAGTGATCAAAACGATGCTTAATTTACATAAAATATTTTAATATAAATTCCATTAGTGTTACTTTACCTACCACTTTGAAACGGATACCATCATGCGTCATTAATTATATGAATAATTAATTTAAATTGGTATAAGAACAAATGCTTTATCTTCATACTCAGTCAACCTACACATTAGTAGCTAGAGTCAAATTATTAAATATCCTTAAAAATTTCGCAATTTTCAAATATACTTTCCTACATCTAAGTATTATTATAAAGCTCTCCGTAAAATGTGAACTAACCCTCAAGTTCAAATTGACTGGTTTTACCTTCCACCTTCAAGTTTTAGTTTTAACTCTTACCTCCAAATAATGCGATCCTACAAGGTACCTACATACGTTTCTTTTTCTCATGTTTATCCAAAAGTGCATAAAACGTCTGAATAGATTATGATGCCACATTCACTGTATCGGAGCAAGTCTCGTTGAGATTAAATTACGCGTGGCGAATTCTTTAATGGTTCATGAAGACGGGGAAGCAAGCAAAATGTTTCCGTTTAAATCCAACTACCCTTGTTATAGTTATTTTCCTGGTTACATCCCGTTTGTAACCTCCACACGCTTTGGTTAGCCTATTATGCAGTCAGAAGAACTCACATGCTTCCCCAAGGCTAGAAGGAACCTGCAATTTGAAAAAAATACTTCCTTGCTATAGTTCTTGTTTTTGTTTGTGCTTCTCGTTCTTGACGTATCTAATAATCACACATGTGGTTTCTTTGACTTGTTCAGGAACGTATATGGTAATAGGAACTTTTCACAGAGATATGATTTTTAAGTGAAAAATGTGCCTAAACCTAAAAAGAACATTAAGGTCAAGCAATTGTGCTTTAAAGCTTATCTCGCTTTAAAGAGAAAGCTTTATACAAACCTGCTGACAAACTACTGAAAAATGAGAGTAGTAAACGTATTTTTAGGGCTCCGTAGTCCGACAAGGAACCCTTATAAGATCGTTCAGTCCGTCCTAGTCTGTCACAGCAGAATATCTTCTACGTTTATGGACTGATTTGCATGTAACTTGGTTCGAGGATACTTCACATATAGATCTCATTTTAAAAATACCAAAAATTTAAATTACTTTTTAAGGGTACCTCCCTATACATGTAAAGGGGGGGAGGTGAATTTTTTTTTGAGTGCACCCCCTTGTGAGGAGTATCGTTGAAAAGGACTATGAAAATAAGATCGGGTTTCCATACAACACTTTTTTTATCAGCTTTACCATTTGCGAGTTATAGCCCGCCAAAGTCGTTTACACGGTGTCCCCCCCCACCCCTGTAATTTCTAAAGTCTTGGACCTATAAACTTCAAATCTCTCACGTAAAGAAACAGGCACGGAAACTCTTATTTAAAATAGTGATGAATACTTTCGAAATTATAAATAATATAAAAATATATACTTTACAATGATGACATTGACGGCTAGGGAGATGATGATGATGCAAGAGATGCAAAACAGCGAGGTGCACACGCACTTGGCCGGTTTTTGAAGTGAAAACTTCTTTAGCGGCGTTGAGCACTTTTGTGGCATGGGTAGAAACTGTGAAACTCGCGTCAGGTCACGTGATGCTGATCGAAAAACCGTAAGACGGTTGTTAAGTTTTCACTTCTGCCGGCACTCCCGGAGTGCAACCCGTGTTAGTTTTTTTTTAATTAAAATGAGATGTATGAGCGAGCTTAAGGGTGACGGCATGTTGAAGGCTACCTTCAAAAGTGAGTCGCTTGACGTCACGAGTCGCGTTGATCCGAATGCTAGCTTTAGACTTACCTGAACAATTGAAACGGAAGTAACCTTCACTTCGCACGTGTCTAGACTCTTCTAAGAAAAGATGAATAAGATGATGTTTGTACAAATATTAATCCTGCCACATATACAATTTAATTTCATACCCATTTAAGGATACGGAGCTGTATTAATGCGTAGGTACTTTGCAAAATGAACAAAAGACACGGTTAACCTTCAAATCATGTATCCTAAAGATTCTTGGTTCTCTTTTTGGCATTAGTAGTAATAGGAATCACGGTGACAACTTTGAATAACTCTTCCCTAAGAGGTTGTGTTACTTTTTATTTATTCAATAACTAGCGGCTCTCCGCGACTTCGTTCGCCTTAGTTTCGGATATCCAAAGTTACACTACCAGTACACTCAGTTACGACTTCCGATTCCTCCCGAATGACACGTGTTATTGTGAGTCAACCATAAATTTATTTTATTTTATTTTGCGTTAATAGTTTTTGACTTGAGATTTGTAAATAATAATATGATAATAATATTTATTTTCTTCTATCACAATCACAGTAGGTACATCAAATTTACATCTTATGGGTGGAATTGATTGTGAGAGAACTGGAGTCTGAACTAGGCTTGGGGGCCTGTAATACAGAGCGCCAGCACTCTCCTCACTCAATGTCGTAAATGTTTTAGTAAATTTTAATTTAATTCTTAATATTTATGTTTCCCTTATGTTACTTTTTTTTTTAAAAATAATAGTTTTGTCCGGTCAAATCTGTCTAACCATTGAAGTTCACCCGCTGTTTTCGGGGGTTATTAAACTGAAAAGTTGGTTTTAATTATGTTTACACTCAAAACCGTTTATAACGACATTGATGGGACCGTATAATTGCCGACGTTATATCCGATAGTCGTTAAAAGCAATACAGTCATATAATATACAAGTACAGTAGTTATATGTATTATCATAATTATATATCTAGAATAGGTTAGGTGGTGTATTTATTACGAAATAATTAGAATACTTATAGAATAATTTGGTCTGTTTTTTAGCCCAGTCTTAAATATTTTTTGTATTTTACGTTTCACACTCCTAAAGGTATGAATATCATCAGTATCAAACAACAACAACACTTTTAAATCAAGCTATCACTCACGCAGTCAATAAGCGCACTAAACAATTGGTGTAAAATATGCAAGGTCAAATGACCGGGAAGAGGTTCGGATGAGGTGGGAGAAAGTGCGTAGGTATGCCTTAAAATTCCTTCAATACTTATCAATAAGATTTGTTATCGTTTGTATTATTTTGTTTTGCTGAAACAAGAAGCGGTTGGTCGTTATAGCCGATGCATATCGATAAAGTTTTGTCGTTGTAAGCGATATGTCGCTGTATCCGATGTTGCTATAAGCGGTTTGTTTAATGAATAGTTTACTAGGGATTCGGACGAGACGATACAATCTGGCTGTAATAACCGATAGGTCGTTGTAAACGATGTCGTTATAAACGGTTTTGACTTTTGCTTTCTTGAAAACACGCAATGCCCTTATAATATAATATCTGCCTCTTGTCAGGGGTTTTTTAAATTTTTGTTTTTTGGAACTGATGGGCAGTCTGGTGCCTTACAGCCATAGTCTTAGTTGTTTACTATTCCTAGAGAAACATCGGAGACAGTTTTCGCTCTTTAGCAAAATTTTCAGTTCCTTACTAAACTCATTCATTAAATTCATTCAACTGAAACACACAACAAACGTAGTGTAAAGTACTAATGTATCATTTTCTACTCACATACCTATTCATTCGTTACGTAATCGCTTAAACCAAATGAACAATGTCCTAAACCTCACAAAGGATGCCCCACATCATACAGAAATGCTATTTTGGAATTTGCAGTTGTCAGGCCCCTTACACACTGCGACTTCTGTTGAATCTTTGCAGTCGCGATATTGCATTGCTACATTTAAATAGCAAGCCTCTGCATCGATGAAAAATGAAAATGAGAAATTTTCATTTCAATATATGTAAAAAAAACATACATTGGATCGTGGTTGGCACCAACCTTTTAAACATATAAATGTTTGTGTCAGGAGGTCCCGTTCTCTCTTAGTGGTATAAGTTTTTACATGCAATTTTTAAATGTTATATTATACAAGTAAAATAAAGATGTTTACTTATTTTATTACATTGTTAATTTACTTATATTATATTTTATGTATGTGTGTGTGTGTGTGTGTGTGTGTGTGTGTGTGTGTGTGTGTGAGTGTGTGTGTGTGTGTGTGTGTGTTTGTGTGTACTGCAGCGATGATGCATCGCGAAAGGATCGCGCTACTAAGAATTAAGTTTTCAAATATACATATACGTACACGTAAGTATATGTATAATTGAAAACTTACACTACTACGTGTATTAGAATACGTATGGACATTTAAAAACTGTATATCATTATTGGCACACTACCACGCTTCGCCCGTACAGCAAATCCACTGCGATCACGATCTTTTGTTTTATCTCTACCGGTTTCCGGTAGCTTTGGCTGTATTTTTTGAACCTGTAACTATCCTACTAAGAAGTAAAGTAATTAGCCTTTGGTTAAGTACAAAGTTTGTAAATATTTTTGATTATTTTTAAACTTATTCTATTATATGTCCTGGGAATGTTCTCTATACTATTAAGATCATATAACCGTTTCTGCTTTCAATAATACCAGATACCATTAAAGTTACATGTAAACCGATAAGTTTTTTATTTGTTTATTAAAAACTTTATTGCACAAGAAATGTACAAAGGGTGGACTTAATGCTTAAAGCATTTTCTGCCAGTCAACCTCAAGGTCATGCAGAAAGAAGGCAATGGGTGTAGTGAAAATTAAAATAACCTTTTTTGGAGTGAAAATTGTTTTGAATTCACTATTAATTAGGTTAAAAAAATCTTCGTGTAAGTTGTCTACGAAACCATTATTAGATTCCTAGTTCGTACAAGTAGGCAGGTATCTAAATGAAGTTTCGATTTCATAACTTTTCAAATTCGTCTACCCGCATCATTCGATATGACTTATTCAGCAACTGTAATTATTCAGCTCCAAAATCCAGAAAATGTGGGTACAGTTTTAGAACACTATTTAAAAAATCTGCGTGATAAGTTCCATCCTACCAGGCAGGCTTGAAATTCCTTCATTTGTAACTTGCAATATATGATTTATACCTATTTAACAATAAGGTGCTTTAAAAAGATAACTCATAATGGAAATGTACCGTCACTACAGTATTTGCTGCTATTTTATAAAGTTTTACTACTGTTCTCTCCTGACTCTATTATTAATAATAGTCCTCCTGGCCTATTTCGAACACGGCGGCGAATCTCAACAAAGTGTGAGCGCAATACACAGGTGCACTCACTGTTCCATCACTCTCAAAATTCGGTGAGACGGCAATCCAACTTGACCGAAGAGAGGTCAGGCGAAGGACCAACGGCTCTATTATTATAAACTAAACAAAAAGACGATTTAGTTCTTACTGGGAGGTTCCGTTTACAAAACAAAACACGGGTTGCACTCCGGGAGTGCCGGCAGAAGTGAAAACTTGATTATTAACATTGTGCATTTTTGATTTATTTGAACCGTCTTACGGTTTTTCGATCAGCATCACGTGACCTGACGCGAGTTTCACAGTTTCTACCCATGCCACAAAAGTGCTCAATGCCGCTAAAGAAGTTTTCACTTCAAAAAAATGCTAGCTAGCTTATTTAAAATTCCCTGCTAAAGAATTCCGCAAAATTCAAGATTCCATTTTTTTAATAACCAACGTCCATGCACGTGAGTTTTCACGGTCCGCTACGTACAGCGGACTGTCATTACATTATAGGGCCGTCACACACTGTAGGATTAGGTGACGTAACACTGTCATTTCATGTCATTACGGGTCATAGCATGTCACGTCTCCGAGGACGGGCGTGCAAGTTTTAAAGGCTGTTATTAGGGAGGTTCACTAATAAGCGAATTCTAGATAATAATGTATGCATAATGTTTGGGCGGTATGGCTTGGCATCTTTAAACGAGGCTAGCTACTTAGTGACTGTACGGTCTATCGTGATAGAGGTATCTAATGTAAGGCAGTATGTTCGCACCAGAAAAGAAAATACAACAACATCTCCTAGATCTTTATTTAAAAAGATTTCACACGGCAGCAAGTCAGCAGCCCTGTGATATTTCATTAGGGTTCCGTAGTCCGATAAGGAACCCTTATAAGATCGTTCAGTCCGTCCTAGTCTGTCACAGCAGAATATCTTCTACGTTTATGGACTGATTGGACTGATTTGCATGTAACTTGGTCCGAGGATACTTCACATATAGATCTCATTTTTAAAAATACGAAAAATTAAAATTACCCCTTTTACCTCCCAATACATGTAAAGGGTGAATTTCGTTGTAAAGAACTATGAAAAAAGATAGGGTTTCCATACAACACTTTTTATCAGCTTTACCATTTGCGAAAGTCGCGAAAGTCGTTTTCACGGTGTCCCAAACCCTACTTTATGCTTGTTATTGGTTTAGTTTTTTTTTTTTAATTTTAAGTGTTGCCTTTTTAGACATTAACCAACGAACGAACGCTAAACCTTTGTTTTTTTTTATTAAACCCTGTAACCAGTTATTAGCTGGGTGTTTATGAGTCTCTGACGTCACAACGCTGCATATCCTGCGTCAGAAGATCATGATTATAGCGAACAAACGGGTATTGTAATGCGGTTGCGATTCCGGGGAAATATCGTGACGATGGAAAGATAATACTCGTAACTCAGTCGGCGCCTGCGCACCTGCGCTTGATGGGAATAGATAGATAGATTAACACTTTATTGTACAACACAAAACAAATTACAGACAAGTTTAACATAGAATGATGTACAATTTAGGCGGTCTTATCGCTTGTACCTATCTAAGTTAGTAGCTTGTAAGTACCTAAAACTACAAAGAGATTACCTAATTCTTAATCAGCGGAGAACAGAGCTTACCCTCCCTATGAGATTTATTTCTATTGCTTGTAATTTTTATTTTTTAGAAGATAAGTATATTTTTTTAAACGTGGAGTTCCTATTCACAACATTAGAAACAAACCTTTTATTTATTTATTTAAACTTTATTTGCACCGTGATACAATTGGCGGATTTAATGCCATATGGCAACCCTACCAGTGAACTGCGTAAAAATGCAACCTTTGTTCTTTATAAAACGAACACTCAAGATAGGTACGTATATATACCTACCCAAGTATTTTAAGTTTCTACATACTTAGATTTCTTCCTAAATCTTAACTTTATTTAATATATTTCCCTGGGAATTTCATATTGTTGGTGGTGCTATAGCTTCCATCATGGATTCCATATATACCTAGGAAGTAAGGTTTAATACTAACCAACCTACTTAAATACCGATTAGATCATTTCCTTTTTATATATTAATAAAATGAATGGCTGTTCGTTAGTCTCGCTAAAACTCGAGAAAAGCTTTACCGATTTTGATAATTTTGGTTTTGAATTATTTGTGGAAGTTCAGGGTAGGTTTAAACCGTGATAAAATAAAATCCCGAAAACAGAGGGCAGGACGACGTCTGCCGTGTCCGCTAGTACGTAATAATTATCATATGTTGTTTAACCTATTATCTGGCAAGGCATAAAAAAGCTAAAGTAATAAGTACCTACTTTTTCAGTCAGTGAACAATTTTAACTAGCACTCATAATTACTAGAATAAAAATAACAACATTAATTTTTTACATTTGAAGACAATAACAAGGCTAAAAATATAAAAATGCTTAAAAGTCACTTCAAGTTGCCACATTATGAGTTTAATCGCGTCGCAAACAATGAGGAAACCCAAGGTAATAAAACAGTTCGGAACATTACGAAGCAGTTGCATTTTTCCCAAATTTTATAATAAGTTGATTGTGTTTTATGTGTATTAAATGAGTTTCAAAGTGTCGTGCCGGTGGTCGCTCATACTTTTATGTTATTTATTTTGTATTAAAATATATTTGTGTATTAGATACACCCAACCACTTCACCCGCTTTGACCCACCGAAAGTTCTCGCAAGAGAACGTCGTTTTCTTCGTGCTCCGTGAGGCTATAGAAATCAGAAGACACCCTAATTTTAATAGAGAAGATAGTTGGAAAATTTCACCAGCTTAGGATCCTGTTTTAGCCAAGACTCAAGCTCGACCACGCACTGCAATAACTAACACTTAAGTCTACCTGTGAACACGGACGCTGAAAAGGGTCTGAAACGTCAGGTTAAAACCAAATGTAAATAAATCGCGAAATAATTCGTAAAAAGTGTCTCATTTGAAAATATACTTTTTGTAATTTTGTCGGTAGGTTTTTTTTTAAATAGAAGAAACTAATTTTACGATATTTTTATTTATTTGCGTCTTGTGGTCCCTACCCTGTTTAAAACTAGCTAATCTTAAAGTACTTAAGATGGAGCAACCGAACCGAGTGATATCGTGCGTTCCCTCAAGTGTAAGTAAATAAGTGTGTGACCTCTATTACCCGGCGTAAGAGTCCGTGGCAAATCTACTATAGCCGTGTACGGCGACATTGTGCCTGCTCAACGTTGTCCTTCACGGTTTTATGTAATAACTGACACATAATAGCTTTGTTGGTTCCTTGTGATATGACCGAGACATGCCAAGCAAACGTCTCTGATCGGTGATGCGTTGAAAATCATTGTTATTGACTGATGCACTTGTTAAAGGGGCTGCCTGCGACTACACCAAAGTGGCAAAGTTTTTGCCTTACATCTGAGAGGTCCTGGCTTCGAATCCCAGGTCGAGCCAAAAATTGTTTCTGAGATTTTCTGTGATGAATTTCTCAAAAACAGCTCGGAGTCGGGAAGTTGGCGGTGTTACTCCCCCGTGCCTCGGAAAGCTCGTTAAGCCGTTGGTCCTGCGCCTGATCTTTCTCCGGTCATGTCGGATTGCCGCCTCACCGAACTTTGAGAGTGATGAAACAGTGAGTGCACCTGTATGCACTATGTTGGCTGATCTCTGTTAAGATTGGCCGCCGTGGACGAAATCGGTCAGGAGGACTATTATAGAGGCTGCTAAAATTCTTGTTATGGAAGGTTTGAACGTTTGACCTTGACCGTTACTTGCTATGCGTCCGATACCGACATGTGGACGCTTACCTTTGCACTGCAGTATTAAGGCTAAATAGGCTTGTTTCCACTATGAAAGAAATATTCAAAAACTGATTTTCTCTAAAATAATTCATAATTTCAGATGCCTTTACACTAATATTTTTCTGCAGTTCGTATTATTTGATTTTTAATTGGAATTCAAATGATAATTAGTCACTCAGTCGGCATTGCACGCGATGACGTCAAAGTGTGTTATTCCCATACAAGCTCTATGAAGAAAAGCGTTTTGACAGTTGATAAAAAGTACGTCAACGATTGGTGGTGTCAACTACCGTATTATTTTAATTTAAAGTCACTTATACCTATTTAGCCGTACAACTACAGCATGCAAATATTGTGTCTAAAAACTAATATGTCGATATAATTTTAAAGAAAGAACTGTATCCATGCATCTACCATTTACTGTATCAGTGGGACCTTAACTTAATCAATTTTTATTATTTAAGACTAAATTATGGCAAATAAATATTCCGGTTCATCGACACGGAAGCATTCCTAAAATTAGCATCCCTGTTTGCGCACGTGCTAACCATAGATTTTACGTGCGGTGATAACACTGGCTCAGTACAGTTGGAGAACTAAACTGGTAGTTTGTACACGAAGCACAACTAAGAAGTTCACTGTCACTACCAATAAACTACGAATGCGGTAGTTCAACACGCTTAGATTAAATATAAAGCTAATCACGCAAATGAAATAAAGGAAATAAAGCATTATTTCGACTTGAAAACCGTCATGTGTCACTTTTTTTTTTAAATATCAAAACCTTGTTCTCCCTGCAGTTTTCTGTCAAAAATATTATTAGGTACTACTTACTTGCTACAATGAACGCAATGACCCCATTGTGTTCATTGTAGCAACATTATTGAACCAACAATATTTAAAAATATTTCATTGACTCAGCTCTTGTCAACAATCCATACGAAGAGGAAATTAACACGGGGACGAATCGTGTTTTTTCACCATCGCTTTTTTCAGGATTTGTTATTTTTCACACGCTTAACGAATCCTCAAAAAAGGATACGTCTTAAATCACGTCTTTTAAAAATCACGGAAGACAGTGACGGTTTTATGCTGCTGTTGGGAATCACGAAACAAATGTAAACATAAATACGGGAATTTTTACGTTCATCCGTCATAACGTAAAATACGTACATATCCCGTGTAAATGCGCCCTAACGCAATAATACAAAAGGTGAAGTTATTGTATTACCAAACCCAATACCGCGTACACAAAATATCGAACCCGTTCTGCTAATTTATAAACATTTTACAGTAATATTATAGTTTCCACGAATCTCATTTTGCAATTATCGAATTATAGTTTTAATTCTGATAACATTAACATTTTTTGTTTTATTAGGCTGTATAAGTTCTTGTCCTGTGACCTATGTCAGTCATCTTTTTTTTCGAGCGCTTGCGTGCCTTCATTTCGACGCGGGAAATGGAGAGAAACAAAATGTCAACCGTGTGTAGCGAAATAAAAGTGATACAACGTGTAGCTTAAAGAACATCAAGTAAAATAGATAGATAGATAGATTAACACTTTATTGTACAACACACCGGACTTCCAAAGGTCGGGGGTTCGAATCCTTCCCGATGACCGGAGCCGAAAAGAATTTTTTAAGTGTTGTCTTTTCGAAATTAAAAAAATAGCGTTGTAAACGCAAAAAGTACTTAACAAATAAATTTTAGCCTGTTTCATCTTAACCGATTGTCAAATATTTGTAAAAATATTTCTCTCGGGTGATTTGAGGGTGTCTCCCACAATCATTGATGAAACATACGCTGGCTCAAAGCGTTAAAAAAAAGCACTTACAAAATTCAACGACTCCATTAAGGTTCCGGTAGCTCAGTGGTCAGAGCATTGGACCGGACTTCCAAAGGTCGGGGGTTCGAATCCTTCCCGATGACCGGAGCCGAAAAGAATTTTTTAAGTGTTGTCTTTTCGAAATGTACAACACAAAACAAAAATTACAGACAAGTTTTACAAAGAAAGATGTATAATTTAGACGGTCTTATCGTATATAGTAGCTCTTCCAGACAACCTTAGTATTTTAGTGCTTTAGTAGCAGGGCTGTTCCCGCACTTAGCCGCTTGATTAGGCCATTGTGCGTATTTTCGAGCTCAATTTTCACCAACTTCCAGAAATCGGATTAATTTGAAACTTTTCACACGTATTAAGTACCGATGACAATGCAATAATTTGATAAGAGTTTCCATTATCCTTATAACTTAAAAAATTAAATTAAAAATAGTTTAAAAAACACGCTTTTATTGCTAACTAAAAAGAGAAAATAATTTGTGAAAATATTTTTTTACACGGAATTTATATTACAGTAGAGTAAAAAGCGTGGGGTGCTTGGTATAGTTGTATGTAAAAATCATCCTATTATTGGCAACTATAAAAAGAGAAGTATGAAAACGTCATAAAGTGCACCCCACGCTCTTCTTTACTCTACTGTAATATAAATTCCGTGTACTCAGAAATTATTTTCTCTTTTTAGTTAGCTATAAAAGTGTGTTTTTTTTTAGTTTTTTAAACAATTTTTTAATGTTATAGAATAGGAGCTACGTAGGAATCTTTGCTCTTGATGAAATCAAGAAAATAGTAGAAGTAGTTCTTGAAGTTCCTTTAACTTAACGATAGTTAACATCGCTGTTTTGCTATTTGCCTGCATTTCGCAACTAACCAGTAGGTTTCGTTTCATGTTAATAGTTATTGATAATAAATTAAATTGTGTAAAGAAATTGAAATTATTTTAGCAACAACGCAATGGTTTTTCGAGAAAATCGTGTTCGTATTTCTATAAATAAATAAATATGAATATACAACAACATCACATACATTGATCTATCTGACGACTTGGTAAGTAGCTAAAGCACTTGTGTTACAGATATCAGAATCAGCAGTGGTTTTACAAATAAACTTAAATAAATACATATTCATATTCCAGACCAGTACAAACAGACATGTTCATTTTATTTGTTAAGTATTTTTCGCGTTTACAACGCTATTTTTTAATTTCACAACCATTGATGAAACATACGCTGGCTCAAAAGCGTTAAAAAGCACTTACAAAATTCAACGACTCCATTAAGGTTCTCGGTAGCTCAGTGGTCAGAGCATTGGACCGGACTTCCAAAGGTCGGGGGTTCGATTCCTCCCCGATGACCAGAGCCGAAAAGATTTTTTTAAGTGTTGTCTTTTAGACATGTTCATGCACACAAATACAGTACGGGGATCGAACCCGCGACCTCTTGGTTAATAGTCAACTCCTTGACCATTACACCAAAGTGGTCGTCATGTTTAAAACTTTCCTATACAGGGTGCAATTGAAGTCGTTGGCATCCAGTCGACCTTTTATTGTACTCATATTAAGAAACCGTTTAAGGTGAACCTAATAAAATAGAATCCTTCCCTAGAAGACTTTCCCAAAAAATGCATTCATCCAAAAAAAAAGGTTTTCTTTGTAAATTTAACCCTTGGCAATATTAAGTTACCGTCGAAAGCCAGTGGCTCAAAAACGCTACGGGGCAGCTGAAAAGTAATTCGACACTACGTCCCTCGTATCAACGTCCCTCGTCTCCACATAGGTAACCCGTTTAACCAAACTGGAATACAAGATAGGATCGATCGGTTTGCGTATTGCGCCACTGAAAATCGTTCAACCCAATTCATACATATTGTTAGGGCGCTAGCACTCGTCAATATAGGGGGTAGATACTCGCATTTGCGAATGCCTCACAACAACCTACTACACTCATACCATCATTAAAGAGCACCGTCTTATCTTGGTGACTTAGTTTAGCCGTTCCACTGTACCCCCCCAATGAAAATCTGCCTCCGGGCTATAAAGAACCTTGGCCAACCTGGAGAAGTCTAAATAGGCTGAGGACACAGGTTGGTCGAAGTAAAGATAACCTGTGTCGGTGGGGGTACTTAAGCAGCGCAGACGTCAGATGTGAATGTGGAGAACCCCTGCAAACCATGGTCCACCTCATGAACTGTCCCGCGTGCCCGACCACCTGCTCACGTGAGGGCCTACTAGCCTGTAACCAGAGGGCTGCCACGGTAGCCGCTTTCTGGGCAAGTAAAATTTAGCCCGTCATGCCGACACGAAAGAAGAAGAAGAAGAAGTTAAGCCGGGTCCAGACGAGTGTAACGCGTAATGTAATCCACCGTGTGATGTAACACGAATTCTACGTGTGGATGGCACTACGAACATTACATGTAACGTTCGCGTGGCGCTCTCGGTTGATCCGTCGGCTGTTGTTTTGTGCGCGAACACAAAAACGCTCGCAGCACTTAATAAAAATACAAAATATAAATACAAACAATAATAAAAATAAAAAATTAAAATATTTATTTTAGAACAACTAAAAGATCCATAGATTGTTAGTAAGCTTAGTATACCGAGATGAGTTAGTACTTATATTCTACAAGCGAGAGTGTTGTTTTAGTAAGGTAGCGGCCGACGAGCGGAAAATCCCCGCTTTCAGCATAAGATTTGCGTTGATTTTAATACAAAATTACACGAAATCACGTCTAAAAACGTCTAAACACGCATTACACATAAGATGGCCGGTTGCGATTGAATAACGCCAACTAGCTAGACGATGTTATTGAGCTGTGCATACTGTCGGATGTACTTATGTCGCTGATATCCTCCAGTGCACATATTATGCAGCATATACAACAGCTCGGAGTCGGGAAGTTGGCGGTGTTACACCCCCGTGCCTCGGAAAGCACGTTAAGCCGCCAACGGCTTAACGTGCTTTCCGAGGCACCAATCCTGCGCCTGATCTTTCTCCGGTCATGTCGGATTGCCGTCTCACCGAAATTTGAGAGTGGTGGAACAGTGAGTGCACCTGTGTTTGCGCTCACACTATAATATCTACCGCGTAGTTGGCTGATCTCTGTTGAGATTGGCCGCCGTGGTCGATCGTCCAGAAGGATTATTAAAACCGCCCGGCTCGCGACTGACAACCAATGGCAAGGGCCGTGGCTTAATCGGTGACAGTTGCGAGTCGCAGCTACAATATACAAATATAAAACAACATCACATACATTGATTTGACTCCGTGGTAAGTAGCTTAAGCACTAGTGTTACAGATATCAGAATCAACAGTGGTATTACAAATAAACTTCATCAAACACATATAACACCCAGACCAGTGCAAACAGACATGTTTATGCACACAAATGTTTTTACAATACGGGGATCGAACCCGCGACCTCTTGGTTAATAGTCAACTTCTTGACCATTACACCAAAGTGGTCGTCCACAATATGCCGGATATGTGCTCTCGCTCTCTTCGCCAGTCAGATGTAACCACACTATTAAAATACTTTTGGAAAAGGGCTATTATTCATTGGAGGAATATTTTAATGATAAAATTTCCACTTAACGTATAGCTTTACATATAACTTATAGTTTTTATTTTCTTTTGGTAATACACTTAAATATTTATAATTTTGTCAAGTGATCTTGCATTTACGTGTATAAGTAAATAATGTAATTTAATTCATAACATTCTGTGAATGTTTTAAATAATTTTGTACGCCTCACCATAGGCAAGTTATAGTGCTCTTAGTTTAAGCTTTATCACCATCTGCTTGTACCCTATAACTTATGCAATAAATATATTTATAATTGGACGTAGTTATGCAAACTAGAACTATGTAACCACAAAATGTCACTTCAGAGATAATTAGGTTTTTGTTTTAAAGGTGTGTAGAAAAAAATGGGTAAGTTTTATGAGATACATAACTTTACAAGGTTGAAGATCAGTGTAAGCAAAAATATGGGAAAACATAATAATTTAAATTTATGGCAGTTAAGTATTTATTTATGATCAAAAACCTGATGGTTCTTTTTTGCAAAAATATTGTTTTATGAGTTGGTTCTTTGTTGATTTTCATTTTAAGGAAACTAAATGTTACCTAAAGGTTTTTTAAAATATTACTACATGAGTCCGTTTTGCTTATAAAAAGTTACTCAAAATTGGGTTGGTACCTTAGCCAGCTTCTTTTTTTGGCTTTGTGGCCAGCTACATCGGCCAGGATTTTTTCTGGGGAGATGCTATACATCATACACAGTTTATTAACACACATAACTCAATTGCACTCACAGTGTGGGTTGCTTCTAGTTTGCATAACTATGTCCGATTTATGATGTGTAATCAGTGCTTTGTTGTTGCAGCGGCGCACGCGCCGGCTCGGCATCATGGCGGCCGGCCGGCAGCTACGGCTGCTACTGTGGAAGGACTACCTCATACGCAAGCGGAAAGTGGTGAGCTCATATTTAACACGCTTTTATTAGATCGGGGTGTATGTATGTATGAATGTATGTAACGGAATTTTCAGCTCATTTTTCACTAACTTCCAGAAATCGGATTAATTTGAAACTTTGCACACGTATTAAGTACCGATGACAAAGCAATAATTTGATAAGAGTTTTCCATTATCCTTATTAACTAAAAAAATAAAAATAAATAATAGTTTAAAAAACTAAAAAACACGCTTTTATTGCTAACTAAAAAAAGAAAATAATTTCTGAGTTGTGGTGTAGTACTATGTATATGTAGATATAAGTAATATGTTTAATCCTTTGTATAAAACCTCATGTTAGTAGCACAATAAACCAGTGTAATCTCAACTGCCGTTTGTTTCACTTGCCTCCTCAAGTAGCATCCTTTCATGGCGACCCTGCCAATCGAGGCTGGGCTGCGCTCCAAATAAGGACCGAGTACCTAAAGTTCAATCAACCAAGATGCGTTACATCTGTGAAATTATCGGTGCGCTGTCGACGTGTGGCAATCAAATTATTAATAATGGGTTCAACTAAGTCCAAAGAAGAAGTGATTATCGCCCAGGCGGCTGGCGTTGGTCAAAATGCAGCAGAGGTACAGCAGCAGCAAAGACACGATACTACCAACTACATTCTGATCGTGATTTGCACGGTGTTGTTAATTGGCGCATTGTATATGGCATACAAAATAGCCAAAAAATGCAACGATGAGCAAATACGACGGCGGCTGGACGACGAGCGACTGATGCGATATTCCAGTATTTTGCGGCGACACCAACTAAAAACTGATAACGTGGAGTGTGTCACAGTGAAGTGAGTGCGGTACGTTAATAGTTTACGTTAAAGTGCGGGATAAGCGAGCAATACGGCGATATCATGGTATAAAGAACACTTATTTATTTAATCGCATTTAACCACATTTAAATAACCAGTAGAAATAAGCATAATTATTATCTTGCTTAAGAAAATGTATATTGTATATTTTAATAATTAGGTATGGTAGTTTTGTTATGGCAGAGGAATTGGCTCTATTATTAAAAGAATTGAAAGCTATAAGGACATATTTAATAAAAATCGGTCCGAGTCGCAGACAAGGAAATATAGTAACTGTAAAAGAAAGGGAAGCTAACCAACTTTTATTAAAATTTAATACCTATTTAGAGCTTACTCAAAAATCAAGTGATAGTTCGTTGATAAGCAAAATAAGTAGTGAATTTATTAATTTTTATTCAGAAATTATCTCTTTGTGTTCTTCAAGGATTATTGAGGAAGAAGTATCTTCAGACCCTCTAACCATGGCTGACGACACTTTTGATTTACGAATTGCTTTAAGCCTATTCCCTGTCATGACCGATAATGAGGATAACACAAAACAATTGATTGAGAGTATCGAGTACTACGACTCTGTGTTGACTAAGCCAGGCTGTAAAAGTAAACTAATTTCATTTGTTTTGAAAAGTAGATTATCGCAACAGGCAAAATTAAAATTATCACCTAAGTATGGTACGGTTGATGAGCTTATAAAGGACATGCGAAAATATCTATTGCCAAGAAAAAGTCACACTGCTTTACAAACAAAGTTACAACAGTGTCGGCAAAATAATAAATCTATTCAAGTCTTCGGTAAGGAAATTTCTGAACTGTTCGTGGACTTGACTATCTCGCAGGCTGATGGAAATTCAGAAAGTTACAATATTTTACGTCCCTTAAATGAAAAACAAGCAATAAAGAGATTTGCTGACGGGCTGCGAGATCGTCGTCTTAGTACAGTCATTTCTGCACGTAATTATACTTCTTTGGCAGAGGCGATCCAGGGGGCACAGGATGAGGAAGTGCATTCCACTTCAACAGAAATTATTGGTACGTACAAACCCAATAACAGGTTCTATAGAGGAAACAGGACCCAGCGAGGTCAGTTCAGAGGGCGCAGTTTCACCAATGGTTCCCGAGGGCGTGGACAGCAGACTTTCCGGGGTGCACCCGGTCAGCGGTCTCAACGTCCGTTTTACGTAAGGAGTAACCATCGAGGATATGGTTTTAAAGGCAGAGGAAGACCCGGGAATAATCGAGGTAATTATTCTCATAACATGAATTACATGGTTACATCTCAACACGAAACGCCACCTGTTCCAGGACGTTCACCTGTGACAGAACATTCACCCGATCCAAATACGGATTCGCTGAATCACTTTTTTCGAGTCTAATTACATATTGACTTGCAACAGTTTAAATAAAGTGTCATTCACCATTGACAATTATGAACATGAATTACTCATTGACACGGGAGCTTCGGTTTCAGCAATAAAATACGAGTGCGTAGAACGATTACAAATACCATACCATAAAGAGAGCGTTAGTATCAAAGGCGTTGGAGGAAATATATTTACAGAAGGCTTTGTTTATTTAACTTTAAATTACAATAATATCACATTTCCACACAAATTTCTAATTTTCAAGAACTTTCCATGTCAAACAGATGGTATTTTAGGTCAAGATTTTCTTACAAATTACAGAGCGGTTTTAAATTTTGAAGTAAATACGTTGAGATTAACTAACACAAATGACGAAACAGTAACATTAACTTTTGATTATTTATTACCTTCTTCAAATCCATACTTAATAGTTCCAGCACGATGCGAATCAACGCATTACATTAGTTCAAAAATAACGAATGATTGCGTAATCGATTCTCAAGAATTATGTGAAGGAGTTTTCTTAGCCAATTCATTAGCAAGGCCAAATAATGGAAAAATTGCAATCAGAATACTTAACACAAGAGAAACGGACGTTATTCTTAATTATTTTCAGGTCAATGTTAGTAAACTAAATGATTACTTTATATGTCAGTTTGAAAAACCTAATATCAATGCAGCTAGAATTAAAACATTATTTTCCATGTTAAACTTAAAAAACTTAAACTTAGAAGAGCAAAAATCAATTGAAAAAATTTGTGCCAAATTCCCAGACATTTTCCACTTGCCAGGAGATAAATTATCTACAACGTCAGTCTATGAACAATCTATCGAATTAAAACCATTTAGTAGTCCAGTGTATACGAAACCTTATCGCTTACCACATGCGCATAAGGCAGAAATAGATAAACAAATCGAGAACATGTTAGAGTCCGGTATTATTGAAGAATCAAGGAGTGCATGGTCTAGTCCCTTATTATTGGTACCAAAAAAGGTTGATACCGGTAAAGAGAAAAAATGGCGCGTTGTCATCGACTATCGAAAATTAAATAATCAAATACAAGATGATAAATTCCCTTTACCAAATATTACAGACATTTTAGATTCATTATCGGGAGCAGTTTATTTTACACATTTAGATTTGTATCAAGGATTTTATCAAACAAAACTACATAAAGACAGTAGACCATATACAGCCTTCACAACTGGAAAAAACCAGTACCAAATGACTAGAATGCCAATGGGTTTGAAATCTAGTCCAAATAGCTTCAGTAGAATGATGACAATAGCCATGTCTGGTCTGAATTATGAAAAATGTCTAGTGTACCAGGACGATTTAATTTGCTTTGGAAGAAATTTAAGCTCCCATAATCAAAACTTAATGGATATTTTTACTAGATTACGTAGCGCTAATTTAAAATTAAACCCACCAAAATGCCAATTTTTACAAAAAGAAGTTCTTTATTTAGGACACATTATATCGAAAGACGGTATTCAACCCGATACCAATAAAATTAAGGTACTTAACAACTACCCGAGACCAAAAACTATTGACGAAATTAAACGCTTCGTAGCATTTGCCAATTATTATAGAAAATTCGTACCAAACTTTGCGGAAATAGCAATCCCCTTAAATAGGATGTGTTGTAAAAATATGTCATATCATTGGACCGACGAGTGCGAAAACGCATTCCAAGTTTTAAAATCAGCATTAGTACAACCTCCCGTATTACAGTATCCCGATTTTTCAGAAGCAAACGAATTTATTTTACAAACTGACGCGTCGGGAAAAGCTATCGGCTCAGTTTTATGCAACAACGATGGTCGACCTGTGGCTTACGCTAGTCGAAGTCTAAATAAGGCGGAAATAAATTACCCTACCATTGAAAAAGAACTATTAGCAATAGTATGGAGTGTAAAGTATTTTCGACCTTATCTTTATGGCAGACGGTTTAAGATACAGACCGATCATAGACCACTTATCTACTTATTTGGTATGCGTGACCCATCTAGCAGATTGTTAAAATTTAGATTGCAGTTAGAAGAATACAATTTTAGTATAGAGTACTTAAAAGGAAAACAAAATTCAGCGGCGGATGCATTATCTCGGATCAGTATTACAACAGATGAATTAAAAAGTATGAATGAGCACTTGAACATCAACGTTATGACGCGAGCGCAATATCGGAATTTGCAAAGTAATGTAAACGTAAATACGAGTACAAATGATTTGGTCGATAATATTGACACTAGCTCGAGGCCTGATCAACTGAGAGTTGTGGAAATAATTAAAAAACCAAATCATTTCACTGAAATCTCTATATTAAATAAAAAGATCAAAGACAATTTATTTAAAACCGGTATTTTTACGAAAAAATATAAATATTTCATTTATGTCCCAATAAAGTCCATTATATACTTAGATACAACCACCCGATCATCAATGACGCGAGACGGATTGGTGAGGGAGTTGTCAAAAATATGTAAAGAATTTAATATAGAACACGTGTGCATAATAAGAAACGAATCTAATAAAGAGTTTTTAGCGGGACTAATAGAGGATATACAGAAATGTGACAAGTGGTCCGGACCACGCATTTGTGTAGTAAGTAATAAACAACGGATAGATGACATTGACAATAGGCGAGTAATATTAAACGACTTTCACCTCTTGCCCACGAGTGGCCACGCGGGCATTAGGCGGATGACGAATAATATTAAAAAATATTACTTTTGGCCTAGTATGCAAAAAGATATTACCGAATATGTTTCTAAGTGCGAACAATGCCAGAAACAAAAATACTCAATACCAACTAAACAGCCCATGATAGTAACAAGTACAGCTAACTCAGCGTTCGAGAAGATATTTTTAGATATAGTCGGACCGCTACCGAAAGATGAGCAAAGCAATAGTTATATTCTCACATTGCAATGCGAACTCACGAAGTTTACGGAAGCGTATCCATTACAAAATAAAGACACGGTAAGTGTAGCTCGAGCCTTTGTTGACAATTTTATTTTGAGATTTGGCATACCTCGAGAAATCGCAACTGATCGAGGAACCGAATTTTTATCAAGAACCATGAAGGAAGTATGCCAACTCTTAAAAATAAATCAACTTACTTCAACAGCCTACCACCACGAGAGCATAGGCGCGTTGGAGAACTCACATAAAACTATGGGTGCGTATTTAAGAATTAATTGCGAAAACAAAATGAGTCATTGGAGCAGCTGGATACCATATTGGTGCTTTTCCTATAACAATACGGTACACACGGAAACCAAATATACTCCACATGAGCTTGTGTTTGGTAAGAAATGTATTTTACCCAGTAACCTTAGTGGTAAAGTAGTGGACCCTTTATACGCTCATGACAATTATGCACTTGAACTGAAGTACAGGCTACAACTTGCTCAGCAAGATGCTCGCCATAATCTACTTAATAGTAAATATAATCGTACTAGTAAATATAATGATCATGTAAATCCAATTAGTTATAAGACAGGTAATTATGTTTTAATAAGGAACCCATCAGAAAATAAAATGGATCCTATATATCTTGGACCATATTTAATATTAGAAGATTTAAATTGTAATGTTAAGATTTTAAAAGATGGTAAAGAGTATATCATACATAAGAACCGTACTAAACTATTTAAAAACTAAAACTTGTTATAATCATGAATGTAATACTTTTGAAAAACAAAAAAAAAAACCTCTATATAAATATGTTTTTTTTTTTTCTGGAAAAGGGGAGATGTGGTGTAGTACTATGTATATGTAGATATAAGTAATATGTTTAATCCTTTGTATAAAACCTCATGTTAGTAGCACAATAAACCAGTGTAATCTCAACTGCCGTTTGTTTCACTTGCCTCCTCAAGTAGCATCCTTTCAGAGTACACGGAATTTATATTACAGTAGAGTAAAAGCGTGGGGTGCTTGGAATAGTAGTATGTGAAAATCATCCTATTATTGGCAACTTTATCTTTATCTTTATCTTTAACTATAAAAAGAGAAGTATGAAAACGTCATAAAGTGCACCCCACGCTTTTTACTCTACTGTAATTTAACAAAATAAATTCCGTGTACTCAGAAATTATTTTCTCTTTTTTAGTTAGCAATAAAAGCGTGTTTTTTAGTTTATTAATTTTATTGTTTCATTTTCATTCAATGAGTCTATATCATTAATTAAAATTAAATGATTTTGTTAAACATTAGTCTCACAGCTTTACACTATTTGTTATTTAAGGAAAACCTAGAACTGACCTACTTATAAACTAGTCCCTAAGATATTATTGCTGTCGGTTATCTAAAATAAATAAAATAAAAATGTATTTGACAAAGGTTTGCGATTGAAGCAGCCAACATACACATGACTAAGCTCGTGGAGGAAGAAACAAGATAGAAGCAAGATTAGAGTTACTTTTATTGCAGTGACAGTGGTTTTGAAAAAAAAATCTGATCTTAGCCAGCGCGTTCGAAGGACCAACGAAAGCACGGTAAAGGATAAGCAAAAGGGATGGCAATAACCAAAATTACAGATTAGGGCTTAGAGAGTAGGGTTAGTGAATTGAATCGCCTTGATTTTGTGCCTGGAAGACCCGTAAAGACAACAATTATGGTCTTCCACAGTTGTTGTGTCGTCTGATTCAGAAATCCAGCCATCAAAATGACTACGAAATCTACTACGAGTATACAGAGAGGAAAGATTTAATTGTTTCTTTGTTTGTTTGAATTTTATGGGCTCCAAAACTACTGCACCAATTTTAAAACCCTTTACCATTAGAATCCTACATTATCCCTAAAAAACATTGTCGTGGCATTCCTAATATGCTACGAAACATGCTGAGTGGCCCTCCTTTTCAGTATCTAGTGTATGTGCTTTTGAATATGTGTTTTTCTATTTTGTAAAGTATGTGATATTGAATAGACATGTTTTGTTTCTTTTTAATACTAGCGTCGCGTCGCATCTTCGCACGGTTGCAATAACTGTCCAAACATGCGAAGCCGGCCGTTAGTTGCACATAATTTGGCAGATGAGATTCGTTCTAATTACTGTTTCTTTTTTCAGGTGACGCTCCTGGGTATAGCGTGGGCGACGCTGGTGATGCTGTGCCTCTACGTCGTCCGGATCAACGTGGACAATCAGGACTTCCCCACTTGTGAGCTATCCTCGTATTTAGTAACTTTCTATCAACAATAAAAATAGTCCTCCTGGCCGATGTCGACCACGGCGGCCAATCTCAACGGAGATCAGCCAACTGCGCAGGAGATATAATAGTGCACAAGTGTGAGCGCAAAACACAGGTGCACTCATTGTTCCATCACTCTCAAAGTTCGGTGAGACGGCAATCCGACATGACCGGAGAGAGATCAGGCGCAGGACCGATGGCTTAACGTGCGCACCGAGGCACGGGGGTGCAACACCTCCAACTTCCCGACCCCGAGCTATTTTTGAGAAATTCATGACAGAAAATCTCAGAAACAATTTTGACTCGACCTGGGATTCGAACCCAGGACCTCTCGGATGTAAGCCAGAAACTTTGCCACTACACCAACGAGGCAGTCAATACTACCTAATGTAGTGAAAAAATCCTTTTCAACCCCCGACGAAATAGTAGATTGTATCATGAGGAAGCAAAATAATATTTTTACGGCGAGGGCGCTTTTTTGAATCCAGAGCGAAGTGAGGGATTCTAAAGTAGAATCCTGAACGAAGCGAGGGATTCAAAGTACGTCGCCCGAGCCAAAAATATATTTGCTTCCAGATGATACACTCTACTTTTCATCACCCTCTATGAGAAAATAAAAAGCGGCTCAGTTTTAATAAAATTTAATTATTGAATAATAATATTTATATAATTTATCAAAACCAAGAACTTGAATGTGAAAATTTATGAAAACGCGGGCCGTAGTTCGCGCGTTTTTTTTTTTACTCAGTTGCCAGCGGCGGCGGCGGGGCGATGGTCGACGGACGTGCCGTCTAACCAGCCAGTCTCTTGCGTTCGGCGGGAAACTCTAAGATGTTCCAAATTCAATAAGTGCGAGCAAAATAATTTTTGGTCGCACTTATTTCAATAAAGAGGACCAAAATCTCATTTCTGCCCGCTGGACAGTCTGTGGCAAAGAGTAGAGTAATAGTACCTATGTCGCTTAGAAGCATCACCTTTGGGCGCACTTAAAGGCGGCAAAATCGTCTTTTTCGAATAGATGGGATGAAAAAGAGTGTTGTTATATGTTTGACCCCCATGTCTGTTTGTGGTTTTGTGTGTGTCAGTCGGTGGCATCGTAGCTCCCGAACGGATGGACCGATTTCAGTGCGGTGTTTTTATTCAAAATTAATTTAATCACAGACTGAGGCCCTTTGTGTTATTACAGATTGTCTCCAAAACTACGAGAGTGACTTGTTTTCAGAGTTTTCGGTGGATCAATGGTTGTCTTGACCCTCAACCCATTATGATGGTAGTGTGGAGATATAATAACATGTGTGTATGTCTTAACACGATATATTTTAATGAGTATTAGGTACTCACTGCTCGACGTTTCGGCTGGATTGCACACAGCCGTGGTCACGAGCTGACTAGTGGCGCGCGGCGTCGTCTGCTCGGGGCGGCCGCAGTTTCCAGATCCACCACCATATTTTCATTATTAAAATATTAGTGCAGTTACCGCGACAAACAACACTGACTGTATCACTTTATGTCTTTTTAGGTAAAAATCTCGGTTTGCACTTATTAATCACTGGATTCCACGCTGATGACAATTAAAATACATCGTGTTTAGTCCAGATAACCAGTAGTTAGTGTTAAAATATAACGCGAAAGTTTAAAAGCTTAAGTGTGTATGTTTAGGTCAGTTCGCGGCGCGCGCGATGCCCAGCGCTGGGATGCTGACGTTCGTGCAGTCGTTCGTGTGCAGCGTCAACAACGACTGCGAGCGCATGGACAGGTTTCAGGAGGTGCCCACGTATGAGAAATCTAAGTAAGTCTAGTGTTCACTTAGTTAATATAAATATAAATAAATATCATATACAACGACATCACAACCAAATCACTTGTGTTACAGATATCAAAATCAACAGTGGTATTACAAATGAACTTAAATAAATACATATTATAACACCCAGACCAGTACAAACAGACATTGTTCATGCATACAAATTTATTTGTACGGTGCGGGGATCGAACCCGCGACCTCTTTGTCTCATATAGTCAACTTCTTAACCATTACAACAAAGAAGAGCTCATGTTCATACTGACTGAGTACGCGGAGAGTTTGCAAATTGAACAGCATGCTGACGTTCGTTTGCAACTTGAACAACGACTGTAAGACATGAACAAGTCCAAGATAAGATATAGTATAGTTCTCCTGGCCGATTTCGTCCACGGTGGCCAATCTCAACAGAGATCAGCCAACTACGCAGGAGATATAATAGTGCACAAGTGTGAGTGCAATATACTCAGGTGCACTCACTGTTCCATCACTCTCAAAGTTCGGTGAGACGGCAATCCGACATGATCGCAGAGAGATCAGGCGCAGGACCAACGGCTTAACGTGCGTAACGAGGCACGGGGGTGTAACACCGCCAACTTCCCGACTCCTAGCTGTTTCTTAAAAAATTCATGTCAATTTTGTATCGACCTGGAATTCGAACCCAGGACCTCTCGGATGTAAGGCAGAAACTTTGCCACTACACCACCGAGGTGGCTGGAATACCACGCTTTTAACCATCGTTTCTTCCAGATTGACCCAAATGCAACGGCACTTCTCTCCCCTCCTGCACAACGAGACGGTGCTAGAAGCAGCTGCTAGTGTCCCCGATGCGCTGAAGCTTCTAGCCACCTTCTCCGACATCCTGGACCATCCCACCATGATAGATATAAGCAGTAAGTACCTACGTAATCATTGAAAAAAAAAGATACTGTTGAAGCTGTAATCTAGGGGCAAAATCTTTGGGAAGCATTTAACTCTAATATTCAGTGCAACTAAAGATACAAATCGGAATATTTATTTAAAAATCCTCCTTCTCATCACCAGCCTATATACCTTCTACTGCTGGCCATAACTCTACTCTCGCACCGCGGGTTGCTTAACTTTGGTATTACTAGTATATTTATTTTTAGCATTAACAATGCTAATTTCTTTACAATGTGAAAAATGGACTGCCAAAAGCGGGACTCGAACACGCACCTCTCGTAAGCCGGGTTAATGCTCTATCAATTGAGCAACCGTGACACTTACTCATCGATCCGAATTTCTTTAAGTGCTCCTTAGGCTGCAGCCAGCCATGATTCATAACTGTTGCGGTTAGATACCTACCACATTTTGAAGCTGAAAAAGAGGATTATTTTGCTTTAAATTTTCACTAAACGACGCCAGCGCAAGAACCAAAATACATTTGGTTACAACTGTAATCACCTGAAAAAGCTAGAGCTGGAAGTCGCAGGATTTACAATAACTAAAACTTACAACGTGACACAGAAGATGCACCTGGAATCACAACACGGACACCAACAAAACACTCGACGCGTTTCGCCACTACACGTGGCATCCTCAGGAGATCTTTATTCTATTTTAGTGGAAATTTAAAGCAAAATAATCCTCTTTTTTAGCTTTTGTCATAGATTTCCGCAAAGTAACGCCTGATTCTATCAACTATACAACATTTTGGTTCTACCAAAGCGCTTCTGCCACTGCGCTACAAGCACTGTTAGTTTTAAAATATCGTTGGACAATTGGACTAGTATCGTCTGGGAAAGCGTCAGGCCGTACTCTAATGTTTCGGTCATATTTTCTGGTCTTGCCAGCGCGTTCACTCGTGCGGACAAACTTGCAAGTGTAACAGGGAGGGCTACCTTCGACACTCGGACTGCGTCAATGGTTGTTTAACTAGCTAGTGTTTGATATAGATGATGCAAGCAACGGCCAAAATTGCTCTGGATATTTCATTATTTTATTCATTAACCAAAAGCGCAGCGTAGAACGTCCACCGACAAGATGGACAGACGACCTTGTAAAGATCGCAGGATCACACTGGATACCGACCGCTTGTGATCAGTGAATGTGGAAAACTGTGGGGAAGGCCTATGTTCAGCAGGGGACGTCCTTTGGCTGATAATGATGATGATGATCATATATAACCAAGACCTCGATCTTTCAACTCCTACCTGCCTTTAAAAATTCAAGAATAGATACTATGAGCTCATACAAAAATGTGCTTAAATTGCTTAATGTTTGTTACAGAAAACGGTCTCAAAGTAAGCAGCTTATTTAACAACCCCAATCGTGTGAGGCGATACATAGCTAACCAGCTGAATGTAACGGATGCTGAAGCTGGGGAAGTCATGTCTTCACAGCTCATCGTTACAGGGGTAAACTTGAAACAAGCATTTTTTGTTTAGTTGTATGATTTATCGCGATAAGTTTTCTCGTTGCAAAGTTAAGATTTTTTTTTATGTTGTTAACCTTCTATATCCACCAAAGGATGATTCTTCAAAGCAATGCAATTGGTTAGTAGGCGAATAGTCATTCAAGAATGTAGTCATTTTTTTTTGGTATCAAACATCTATCAAATATTAAAAATTTTAGTAATAATTGATTTTAATTCACTGACACACCTTCTTTTAAGACATAATTATTTACTTTAATAATCAAGCTTCGAATTCAGGATAAGGAAGTTTTTAGATGAAGAATCATCAGAATCTTACTTATAAAAATATTCAAAAGAAGTTCGAAGAGAATATTCACCAATAATGGGGCTCTTTATTGATTTCACCACAACATAAACCGTCATGGTACAACCACAATGCATAAGTGTATTTTTAAAGCCGCAAGTCAAATACACCATTTTTATTTTTTTACTCTCGTCAATGATTTATATAACGACTTTAATGGGTATGTGTGAAATCTTTTTTATCTTGACAATATTCCGATTTTTTATCTCTCTTAAAATGCCATATTTAGTTTGACTGAAAGAAAATGCTTTAATTACCACATATATACCACACTTTGTTAACTTTTTTTGCAATTAATAAATATATCTTTTTTTAATAAATAAAAACATAAACCAGCAAAAGTTATGGTATGAGGGGACACCCGGGTTTGAACCGGGGACCTCTCGATCTGCAGTCGAATGCTCTACCACTGAGCTATATCCCCACGTGATTGAGTGATGAAAAATGGCTTCTATTATATTTTATTTATACTAAACGTCATTTAAAGTAAAACATTTTTAAAAGGCATATTACAAAATTTCGACAGCTAAGCAGTTTTTTGCTAAAAACTTGAATTTCAAAGGAAAAATCATCAAGAAGATATTAAGAGAGAAAGTAGAGCGTTCGCGGTCAGATGTAGAGGTAATATGCTGTAGCGCAGGTTTGCACGAGTAGTGAAGATCACTCTTTTCAAATCGTATTGCCAAGTATTCTACACCTGCAGCCTGTGGGCTAGCTTTACGCAGAAGACCTGACCTTTAATTGTGATTTTACCTTTAATGTGTTGGTTGATTTACAAAGCGCAGTGTTTTAATTTTAAGTTTTCCTAATTGTTCGGTTTTCTTATTTCCAGATCCTCAAAGGAAACATAAACAGATGCAATGCAGACTCAATAGCTACTGTCATTGATATCAAAAACAGGACAGTTTTAGAGGAATTCGTAAACAAACTGTGTCGCTTGACTGACGGTGAGGTGCAGAGCCTGGCTATGAGCTTGGCGTTTGAAGTCAACTTCGGGAAGTATCTTAGAATGGTGAGTTCTTGTATCGTTTAGTGTTGTGTGTGTGTTAGTAAGTATTTCGTCTTGTATTTCCTGATAGAAGATTTTTGTGAGAAGCTTTGTAACTGCCTGGTGATTTGGTTTAGCGTTGCCTAAAGATTATGTTAGATCTATTTGAAAACCACCGGTCACCTACATTTCAATCATTTAAAAAATTACTAATTGTTATTTTTATTTCTTGAGCTACTTCTTGACGAGTTGTCAAAACAAGCCCACAAACTATAATTTTAATCTTTCTTTGCATTTTAACACTAACTATTGGTTATCGGGTCTAAACGCGAACTATTTTAATGAGAATTTAGGAACTCACTGCTCGACGTTTCGGCTGGAATGCACTGCGCCGTGGTCACGAGCTGACTGATTTATCATTAAGTCTCATTAAGATAGTTCGCGTTTAGACCCGATAACTAATAGTAAGCCCACAAACTGTTTCGAAACAGATTCCGTTCTTGGGGTCTACTAGGTTAAATGACCGTGATTAAAGTGATTGAGCTTTTTCAGATAGGCGACATGTACTACAAGTTGTCGGGCGATAGTAGAGTGTCGCGGCTGTCGGACCTAGTCACCGCAGCGCTGCGTATGAGCAAGCTGGACAGCTACTTGCCGCCGGCACTGACTGCGCTGTTCAGCGGACGCGACGTCGACTTTAGCTACTTTAATGTTTCTTTGTAAGTAGTTCTATACTTTTGGCTTTAATTACTACATAACAGTAGAGTGTCGCCGTTGTCGGACCTAGTCACGGCAGCGCTGCGCATGAGCAGGCCGGACAGCTACTTGCCGCCAGCACTGACTATGCTATTCTGCGGACGCAACGTCGACTTTAGCTACTTTAATGTTACTTTGTAAGTAGTTACTATATTCCTAGCTTCATTTACTACGTGACAGTAGTGTCGAGGCTGTTGGACTTAGTAACGGAGGCGCTGCGCATGTCCAGGCTGAACAGCTACTTGCCGCCGGCACTGACTACGCTGTTCAGCGGACGCGACGTCGACTTTAGCTACTTTAATGTTACTTTGTAAGTAGTAACTGTACTTCTAGCTTTATTTTCTACGTGACAGTAGTGTCGAGGCTGTTAAAGCTTGTCACGGTGGAGCTGCGCATGAGCAGATGATATAAATAATTATTTCATAAATTATTTTGTTTCAGGATAACGAATCTTATGGGCCAGCTCGAGCCAACATTCTCTGGAACAAAAGCATTCAGTACTCTAAAAGACATCACAGACATGATCACTATGGGTTTAGAATATTTGGACAAACTTCTAGTCAATAAAACGAGTGACCCAGTCAAAGATACTTCTAAATTTGTTCTCAGTCAAGTTGCTGATAAAATGAATGGCAAAAGTGATGTAAATAGTATATCCAAGGCGTTTACAGATGCTATTAGTTTAATAGAAAAGGCATCAGCTGATGAAAATTTGGATATTTTTAAAATGTGAGTACATAATCTTTAGCTTATCTTTTTATTTATTTTATTTTAGTAGCCATTATTTTGTCCCTGTCGGTCGTCAGAGATGGCCAATGTTCTTCACTTGCTTAAAGTTAAGGTTAGCCCAGAGCTTTTATTTATTTTATTATTTTATTTCTTTTGCATATTTTTTTTGTTAACAAACGTTATTTAATGTTAAAATAAAAACAATAATAATCAAACACTTTTCAGTTTAGCTCAAGCAATGAGTTTCATAAACAAATTCTTTCCGGACAACACGAAGCATGATGTTCTCTTCTACTCTACGCTGTTAGCTAAACTTATAGAAGGTGCTAACAAAGTTGTTAACATTAACTTGAATATACAAGAGATGGCCTATGACGTCTCCCTGCGGAACCCCGAGGGTGTTAAGGTGCTAATGGAGCTTCCTTTGAACGTGGTGCGGAAAGGTTTCGAAGGACTGGCTGATGCGGAAAGAGTGCAAGTAAGTGATTTTACATTATTCAAATAGTAATAACCTTATTTTTAGTTTACATTATTTTAAGTATTAACAATGCAAAAGTCAAATTAATGTCGATGTGACCGTTATTATCCCGTAATTTGCCAATACATATTTTTTTATCGATAGGTCGGTTTATCCCGAAAAATTGAAAAGTTTTTGTATTCTTTTTAAACAAAATTAGTTCCAGCACAGACGATAGTCTGAAGGGTGTTGTTGTGCCCGTAAACCTGAACAACTTTCGCTAAGAAACCTAGGTCGAAATCTCAAAAAATCTTTTGGCTCTCCCATAGTAAATCGATCAGCTGATTGGCAATTTTGTATGGGAGGTCCGATTTTTTTTTTAGATTTTGACCAAGGTATCATTGGGAATGTTGTGCAGTTTTCCGGGCACAACAACACCCTTCAGTTATAACGGAGGTTTTTTTTGTTACACCTTGTATATCACAAGGGAAATACTTCGATAAATACACGATATTCAGTCTTACAAAGTTATCACTTAGATTTATATAACGCCGCGGCGCGATCGCAAGTCCAAGCTTAGTGAGTCAATACAATTTATAGGCGAAATATCTGCATAAAACATTCAATACCATGAAAACTCCATTGATTTACTCGATGTCACCATGCTACAAAATTATGTCCTCGTTGAAAGGGCTTGATGACACCACCAATCGTTGACATACTTTTTATTACCTGTCAAAACGGTCTGCGTCCATAGATTTTGTATGGGAATACATGAACGTGACGCCACGGTCATATATCAGAAATCGGAGTCAATTGACCGAATATTTATTGAGTTTTGTGTGTTTAATAATTGGTTTATACAGCTTTTTGGAAATATATTGGTTGTATTACCTTCATAGGGGCTATGTTTTTTAAACGTCATGGTCTTTAAAATATTTAAGATAGGTGTCATCATGCTAAATGTATCATTTAAATAAAAATAAAGACGGAAACTGTCATGGTCTATTCTTTACAATGTGAAATTAATATCGACAAGTAAAAATCGAAGCCGGGCGCAAGCAATTATTCTCTCATCAGTCTATATACGTCCCACTGCTGGGCACAAACTATGAGGTGGTCCGAGCCATACTCCACCACGCGGGCTCAGTGCGGATTGATGGAGGGGTGTTTGTAAGGACCAACCTTACTGACAGATGTTATTAGGCCGCCCGAGGGCCTCTGACCATGCTTAACGAATAATATCTGTCCCAAGCACGGAGATGCTTGTATATAGCCGTCACTTAAATGGTCAGAATGGTCACCCATTCCAAACATGACCAATTATTCGATTAATGTCAAAACATCGTTTTGTAGCATGAAATGCTAAATCAGGGCCTGGACTATGGCCCTGCGTAACATTTTAGACAGTGATTATGCAAACACGATAATAATAAAAAAAAATATTTCACAACAATCACACCAATTCTCTAGTCCCAAACTAAGCTACGAGGCTTGTGTTATAGGTACTAACGGATAAACATACTTAATTTTTTTTTTTTTGTAAATAAATACATATTATACATAGAAAGCACCCAGACCATTGCGTTTCCTTTCTTTAGTAGTTGCACTGTACTTACGTATTTATATCTTCCTTTGCAGATAGTAACCTCAAAACTGAACGTCCGTGGGCAAATCTTCTGCGATAGCAACAAAATGGCCGCTTTCTTTCGCGTGTCTAAAACTGAAGCTGATTCTTTGAAGAAGCAGCTGTGCACCGACGCGTGGAAGAACTATGCAGGGGACTTCATTACGTCCTTTGGGATATATGATGTGAAAGATATCGTGAGTTGATTTTCTTTACGGTACAATTAGGTATTAACGAGTGTTGAAGGCCGAAGCGGACTTATTAAACAAGCCATCCACCGACGCCTGGAAGAACTACGCAGGGGACTTCATTACCTCCTTTGGGATATTTGACGTCAAGGTTATGATTAGTTTATTTATGGTAAAAGAAAGTATTTAAAGTGTCGAGGGCTGAAGCAGAGTCCTTAAAAAGCAGCTGTGTACTGACGCCTGGAAAAACTAAGCAAGCAGAGGACTTTAAAGCTTCTTTTGGGATATTTGACGTCCAGGACATTGTGAGTTTATTTTATATACTGTGGAATCACAAATAATATAATGTGTAAGAGCATTCCTTTTCCACCAACCTGTGTCGTGATGCTAGTTCCTAAAATTATGACTGAGGTACTGTTTTAAAGATCTGGACTGAGCAAAATTTCTTTACATTTGATCGAGCTTGAACGCGGACGAAGTTGCGGGGGCGGCCGCTAGTTAGGTATTAATTGTGTCGAAGATTGAAGTCATCTCATTGAATCCTTGAAGAAACAACCGTGCACCGATGCCTGGAAGAACTACGCAGGGGATTTCATTGCCTCCTTTAGTGTATATGACGTCAAGGATACTGTGAGTGGTATATATTTATAGTAGCATTAAGTATTCAAATTTAAAGTGTCGTAGGCCGAAGCGGATTCCTTGAAGAAGCAGCTGTGCAACGACGCCTGGAAAAACTACGAAGGCACTTCATTACCTCCTTCGCGATATATGATGTCAAGGTCACTGTCAGTTTATTTACGAGTAATTAACGCTAGAAGAAAGTATAACGGGTATCAAAGGCCTATGCATACTCGAGGAATCGAACTTGCATCCATTAGGCAGTAGCAAATTTCAACAGGCTTTGCCAATGTATGGGTGGCTGAGGTGAGAGGCGGATAAACGATGGACGCAACTTCGATTCCTGCCTCAGACAGTTCATCTTTTTTACTGTAAAAATATTTTCATAATCTTAACGCACTTCCTATGGCTAGTATTGAGTTATATCACCATACTAACCTAAAGAAGTAGGGCTTAAAAGTAATTAATTGATTTTCACTTGTCCACTCTACTGTTTTAGATAAACAACATGGCATCTTTAGTGGTCCAAGAGACGTTTGGCAAAGACGTCGGTGATCAGCTGTACTCCATAGACAAAGACTTCGAAATTCTCAAGAATTTCACCAACACGCTGATAAAACGACAGGAGAAGGAACCACAGAAGGTTGACTGGAACAAATTGTTCAATGTGACGGATGATTCGGAGTTCATGAAGATATTTAATGATAAAAGGCACTTGGGCAAACAAATATTGTGAGTACATCTTCTAGCTAATTACTATGTCTAAAGCATAATATTAATCCAGAAAGTTTTGCCGTAGCTCAAAAAACACAAACTCAAATTAGTTTCACATTATTATCTTTCCCAAAAACTTTAATTACTGTTTCGGTTTTACCACACGATAATGGCTCAGGTTTCTTTTACCCGTTGTTCCACGAGTGCGACAAACGCGATAAGTAAGACGCCACGCAACAATATCAAATGCATATATACGAGTACATCTATAATAGTGTCTATGTGACGAAGCGCGATTGAAATTGACACAAGTATTTGCTGCTTCTCGCAGCTCGCGTAAGACAACACCTAATATAACTTTCGTTGAATTTCTAAATTGGCAGTAGTACAAAAATAGATAAATCAATATTAAAGCTGAAAAAGAGGATTTGTTTGCTTTAAAATCCACTAAACGGCGCCAGCGCAGGAACCAAAATACATCCAACTGTAATCACCTGAATACACACACAATCAATCAATCAATCTGTAATCACAGTCGCTCGTAGTCTGTCGAAGCGACCACATCTCCCGAGGATGCCACGTGTAGTGGCGAAACGCGTCGAGTGTTTGTTGGTGTCAGTGTTGTGATTCCAGGTGCATCGTTTGTCACGTTGTGAATTGTAGGTATTGTAAGTCCTGCGACTTCCAGTTCTAGCTTTTTCAGGTGATTACAGTTGGATGTATTTTGGTTCCTGCGCTGGCGTCGTTTAGTGGAAATTTAAAGCAGAATAAAACTCTTTTTCAGCTTTAGTCATGGATTTCCGCAAAGTAACGCCTGATTCCATCAACTTAATCAATATTTTTTATGAAAATAAACCAATTTTCCAGGATAACAGTCCACGGAGCTCTAGCCAAAGAAGTGGTCAAGCAGAATGCCATATTAGACTTCAAGATATCGCCCATACTGCTGGACCTCACGACCATCGTCACAGCCATCAATGACCAGCTCCGGCTGACTCCTGCTACGGTTACCGATGGCTTGAAGAAGCTATATCCGGTTATAGTGGAGGCTATGTTGAACACTTTGCTGAATGAGACAAAGGTATGGAATGTATTACTATTGCATTTCACTTAATTGTTCACCTCTCTTGTGATAATCATTTCGATTTGTACTTAATCATAACAGCACATCAGTTTCAGCTGTTCCAATATTGTGATGATTGTACTTCACAAGCACTTACTTGTATTGTCATTAAAAAATTAAGATTCAAGCATAAGCCAGCGGATTTCTAGGTATTTAACTGTACAAAAAGTAAATAAGAAGAAGAAGAAGAAGAAAAATCTTTATATTTTCTTGGGTCTTTATTACTTTCAATCGTGGACAGCACTATGATTACAAGATTTTCAGAATTACCTCTTATGAGCTGCTAGCATTCAGGTCGAAGCGTTCTTTACAAGGAAGATAACTATTAATTTATTTTAAGAAACCTATTTTGACGACTACTTTGGTGTCATGGTCAAGAAGTTGTCGATTAACCAATAGGTCGCGGGTTCGACCTCAGCACTGTACAAACATTAATGCTTATGGATATGTCTGTTTGTACTGGTCTGGGTGTTATTTGTATTTATTTAAGTTTATTTGTAATACCACTGTTGATTCTGATATCTATAACACAAGTGCTTAAGCTACTTACCACGGAGTCAGATCAATGTATGTGATGTTGTTGTATATTTATTATTTATTTATTACTATTTCCAGACCTACAGATGCCTGTCCACGCCGAGCGTAGCCGTGGTCTGCGCGGGCGCAGACACAGCCGCGTCCTTCCTCGCTCTACCAGAAAACGATCGAGAGGAAATAGCCGCAACGCTGTGTAATGCTACTACGGCCATTGAGAATGGGCTGAAGAATAATTCTGCGATTGCTAAGGCGGTAAGAAATTCATTCAATGTCATTTTTTTAACTTATTAGCATAAAGTGAAACTTCTTACAAATACAAACAAATAATATCTTGACCGTCTCAAAGAGACTCAGCTCCGCTGCCTACGCTGTACGAAAAATAAGGTTATAGGATTCAGGATTTGGAACAAGGTTAAGGATAAGGCATTGTTTAAAAAATATAAAGTAATAATAATTTAAATTAAAATACTTACAGTTTACTCGCAATACATTTATGAAATCCTAGTAAGAGTATACGTTCAAAAAAACATAACTTATTTCCTAAAAATAGTGACTTGCACAACTTCAACACTAGACAAAAAAACAGGCTAGCTGTTTCACGTTTTAAGCTTTATAAGGTTGGTCACTCATTTATGGGTAGATGTAGGTATATCATATTTTAATTAATTACAGATAATTTCATGGCCTATAGATGAATTTAAAACAGTTGTAAAATACGTATTAATGTCAAAAAGATTTTATAAAATTGATATTTATATAAATAAATCGCAGAGATGTGGGGAAATGTTTGAATGTAAACAATTATTGTAAATCAATTTTGTAAAGAGGCAAAGACAATAATGACTGCGTATCTTGCGCCGCTTCTTCTCAGCACTGGCCTAAATTGTCCCGAAGCTGTGGTTGGGTTATTTTATATGTTGGGACGTGTAAAAGTGAACCTTTTGGGTCTATTTACATGAATTTTTTTTTTTTTTTCTTTTACTCTTAAGCAAAGTAGTGAATTTGATTATTGGAATTACATTCGCTACTAACGTGAAATGAAACCTATTAATAAAAAACGGGAAAGTTATTATGTGTTGGTGAAGGCAAACTTCTATCAAATTGGAACAGTGTATATGGTAATGCCCCCTAGTCCATATAAAAAAAACGAAAGTCTAGGCATATACCATTATTGTAACACGTAGTTATATAATCGACAGATGACGATAATAAAGAACGCATCGCACGCGTTCGAAGAGGTGAACTGGACGCGGCTCATCAACGGCCTGAAAACCCTCTACGTGACCCTGGACGATAGATACCCGTACCTCTTCGAGTACACCTCCTACAGCATGGATAGGGAACAGCAGGGAAGGGTTAAGCAGCTGATGGAAAATGCCAAGGAGTTCTGGTTCAGTGCGCATAACTTGGATAGGAGCTTGCATTTGAGGTATTTGGTAAATGTTATAACCGTCGAACTCTCTAGAATTTTCGCATTATTGTTAATACGCTTAATAACACCACCAATCGTTGATATACTCGTTATCATCTGTCATAACGATCTGCCTCTTTAGAATGGGAATAATCTAACGTGACGTCACGTTGGAGTATCGAAGGGAGTCTACTGACTGAATATTTATGGAATATAGAGTAATAAATCGGTTTTGTTAACTTCATAGAGGTAAAAAACACCATGGTCTTGAAAATATTTACGATAGGAGTCATCATGCCTATTCATGAAAGTCTACTTTTAATTGGAGTGATACAATAGCAGTGTGTTTTAGGAATTTAGGAGTAATTGGTGTGATACTAACTACTTATGATGACCTCGGTGGTGTAGTTGGTTGAGACAATGTTGGAATCCAATTCTCAATGTTGTCACGGCTCTGGGTGTTTGTGATAATAAATAATAATAAAATAATAATAATAAACAGCAACATCACATACATTGATTTGATTCCGTTGTAAGTTGCTTGAGCACTTGTGTTACAGATATCAGAATCAGCAGTGGTATTACAAATAAACTTAAATGAGTACATATTACACCCAGACCAGTACAAACAGACATGTTCATGCACACAAAAATGTTTATACAGTGCGGGCATTGATCCCGCGACCTCTTTTTTATTAGTCAACTTATTGGCCACGTACGTTTCTGATTCCTACAACACAAGTGTTTATGCTACTTACTTTGGGATCGGATGAATGTATGTGATGCCATTTACTTATTTCTAACTCCAAATACAAAAATATATATATTTCAATAACTTAGTCTAATATAATAATAGTTGTGGGAACTCCCTTTTAGGCAAAACATCGCCTGTGGTAGGAAGACAATCAGTTACAAAGTAAACTAAATTACAACTGGTAAACATTAAACATGCAAGCAATTTAATAGTTAGTTAGCTTGTGTGTGTGTGTGATGTGTTACGTTGAACTCCAGCATGATGTAACATATTTCAGCATCAAACTGGTGTTCCGTCTGCTGGACGTGGTCGACCGCGGCGCGTTTGATCTCCGCAGCGAGGGCTGGCTGAAGGTGAAGCACGCCTTCGCCTCGGTGCAAGGGCCGCTCTCTGTGGTAGACGACTTGGTTAAACTGCTTATTGGTAAGTTCAATTTTTATCAAATACTCAAACATATCTAACTTAACATAATTAACTGTGAGACCGCCTTGTTCATCTTGTGATGTATGTTACTGGATTTTTAACATTTTTTTTTCTAAAATGATAATTTGGCTTTTCTGTTTTTTTTCTATCCACATTTTTGACTTTTATTGTTATTTTTGTACTTACACTAAACGTTAATCGGCAGCTAGCGACAATTCAAATCAGTAATCTGTGAATAGCGCTGCATAATTGCAGCTTGTATTTGTTATTATTGTCATCTTTTAAAATTATATTATGTCGTTGTTTGTTTTTCTTAATAAAATAAAACAAAAATATCAAATATACAAAATCAGAGAGTCAGAAAGTCATTAATTTGATCAGAATCAGATACGAGCGTTCTGTATATAAGGTTTCTAGCACACTGACGCAATCGCTTGCGAATCCGAAACAACGAAAATACTGTCAGTTTTATGGCATTGTGGCGACCTCTACCGCTCGCCATCACAAGCGCATGCCTAACGGTGGCAAGCACGACAGCGAGCAGTGATACGGCTCCATAGGCCAGATGGCGCTGATAGCTTAGTACCGCACATGAACCGCAGTAAATGAGATTTAGATAATAATATATGTAGATAGACAAATCAAGATGATGTCTATCGGACCTTGGTCCCGGGCCATAACACCCGGTCGGTAGGAAGTGCTTTCCTTTAGCTTCCTAACTCTAAATCTGTTGCGCCAAAGCATAAGTATGTTATGTTAAACTCTTATATTAGAAAGATGAAATGGTTACGCCCTTGTCGGTCTGGTACGAAACGTATGCGTATATGTAGCGGCCATTTGGTAATTATCTGCGAAACCGTACCTACAAGGATGCACCTATTTCATCTCCGTAATATTAGAGTGAGATAAAGCACATGCTGCAACGCTGCCATACAACTGACAGTTTTTTCGTTGTTTCGGATACGCATGCGAATGCGTCGGTGTGGTAAAAGCCTAATTTTGTTTACCGCGCCTTTATTACTAAGCTGGTTGTGAATATGTAAGCTGAACCCAACATTGGCAGCTTTTTCTAATAATAAGCAGTCCAGTGCAGAATACCTAGTTCTGCACTAAATAAAGTATATGTATTATTATTATTGCGCCCGATGTTAGGACGACACTATAAAAATATATGGCTTAAACTGGCTTCAAGCCAGCAAATAAATGATTCTATTCTATTCTATTCTATTCAGACAGCCGGATTGGCTATCTTTGGAGGAGAGGGGTTCCTGCAGAAGCGAATAACTAAATTAAAAGTATACATTATACACTATAGTTTTCTTTAGTATTTTTTTCAATGCATTATGTTTTTTTTTAATATGTTACTTGCAAGAAATAAGACTTTTTTTCTTGTAATTTATTTATTTTATCTATTAATACATCTGCTTGTAAACGTGTCCAGCGCTGGCCCGCAACGAGACGGTGACGACGGGTCTGCCGGCCAAGACCTCGAGCGCGTTGTCAGCCATCATCCCCAACCTACCGCATCTAGTTGTGGATGTCGCGGACCTTATTGTCAACGGTGGTGTGGATGTGAGTATATAACCTTTTGTCTTTGCTTGTCTCGTGACTCCAACTAACGACCACTTTGGTGTAATGGTTAAAAAGTTGACTGCTAGACCAATGGGTCGCGAGTTCGACCAACGTCAGCAACAAACATTTGTGTACATGAACGAACATGTCTGTTTTTACTGGTCTGGGTGTTATATGTATTTATTTAAGTTAATTTTTTATACAACTGTTGATTCTGATTTCTGTTACACACGTGTTTAAGCTACTGACTACAGAGTTACATCAAAAAAAACTTCGCGCGTTCTCACAGATTAGTATTTTACTCTGATTCACGGCGAAACGCAAGAACAACAAAGCTGCAACTTCTAGTATGTCTTGAGTTTAATTTCAGTGCCATTGACTCCTTTAAGGGACCACACATGACGAAACCATTTTGAAATCTGTTTGAATGGCATCGTAAAAGATTTCTGAATTTCAATAGGGTTACGTCGCAGTTGTGTTTCACCGTGTGTTGTGCGCCTAACAAACTTGAAAGTACGAGCTTACGCGCTGGCTAGACCCGAAAAAAGCTAAAAAAGTGTTTTTTTTTGACGTGACAACGTCTTATAAATTGGTTTGCCGGGTGACACCTCAAGAAACTGCGTTACGCTGCTCCGCTCACGTTCCGCGCGAGAGAGACAGAGCGAGAGAGACAGAGCGAGAGAGAGAGAGAGAGATAGGCATACACACCGGTTCATGTTATACGAATGAATATTCACATTAAAATTATTTTACCACTCAGAGTCGTTGTCACGTAAAACTTTCGCGCGTATACCGACTTTACAGGCAACCAATTTTTTTTGTTTTAAATTTACATTAACAGACGCTAGCGCAAGAACCCAAATACATCCCCAATTGTAACCACTTACAATACAACTCACAATGTGACACAGAAAATGAACCTGGAAATACAACAAAACATTCGACGCGTTTCGCCACTACACGTGGCATCCTCAGAAGATGTTGTCGCTTCGACAGACTACGAGCGACTCAGTCGCATTTATTCTCTTGTACAGCTTTAGTCATAGATTTCCGCAAATTAACGCGTGGTTCCATCAACTAGACCCAAAAGTATGATGGAAACTGAGTCCGGCCTCTAATAGGAATGTATTGAATTGTAACATTTTTCTCAACAGCTAGTAGCCATACTCTCCGTAATGAACGCGGAGCGGGCGTGGCCGTGCGCGGTGACCAGCGTGGCTGCGGTCCTGCCCCTATCAGTCGGCTCCAAGCGAGCTGTGATGGCCATAGAAGAGGCCTTGTGTGTGGACAACGGCCTGCAAGAGGAATGGGTGTCCTTTGTGAAGGAGAGGAACCTTTCTTTTTATGTGAGTATATTTCAGTTCGGTTAAGGTAAGCATCAAGACCATAAGACTTTAAGATTCTACGCTTTAAGACAGTGTGCGTAGTTATTTATAACTAGTGGACCGATGTTCTGCCACCTGTTTTCGTAATTTATCAATATTTTCTCATCCTTTACACCTTCCCTGGACTTCCACAAGTATTTCAAGGCTAAAATAATTGAAATCATTCCAGCAGTTTTCGAGTTTTAGTGAGACTAACGAACATCAATTCATTTTTATACATAAAAAAGCGATCGGCCCACCTGAATTTTTCCTTGAGAATGCGCCATTTTCCCGCGGTAAAAAGTAGCGTATGTCCTTTCTCTGGTATTAAAATATCTCCATACCACATTTCATGCAAATTGGTTCAGTATTTTAGGTGTGATTGAGTAACAGACAGACAGAGTTACTTTCGCATTTATAATATTAAGTATGGATTACAGATTCTCAATTTGACCACGACAGCTATAGAGATGACTTCTTTAAAAACTACTAACTAGCCTTGCCTAGCTCTAAAGATGTTGTCGAAGCTATAGAACACCCCATGAGAATGGTTAATATCTTGGAAGAAGAGTTTTTTGTAAGCTATTGCAAATTATAAGCTAGCTTCTATCTTAGGCTATAATACCGTAACGAAAAAAACCTAACACATCGTTTAACCTAACCTAACGTCGTTTCAATTCGGCAGATTTCGGCACTGTGTTTGTGTGAATGCGACTAGGCGTATGCGTCTAGACTTGCAATAGCTTTAGGACCTAGTAAGTCCCCCGAGTGTCACACGTCTTTATTAATATTAGTGATAGGTTTGCTCTTAACTTAAGACTAAGCCCAACAAGGCAATAACTGAGTCTAGAGTGGAATAGTTTGAAAAACACAGTAATCTTTGCGTCACGAGCCCAAGTTTATCATGACTTTAAAATGGCTGATTAAGTACTTAATTAGCCAATTTCAGTGTCGATGATATCCTGTCTTCAATAGCCTGTTAACTATATTGTTAAATCAATTATGAACTTTCACTTTCTATTTATTTATTTATTCGCCTACCTAAACTGATGATGTAAATTCCTTTTTACTGAAGTTATGTATACTGACTTCTTCAGATTATCAATTTTATTTACCTCCACAGAATGCCAGCACGTGGAACACCACAACCTTCGGTCCGCACGTGTTCCTGCAGTTCTCGTCCATCTTCGACGGGCTGGTGGAAGACACCGCCCTTGTCAAGGACCTGCTGGTGGAAATGATAGATGGGAAGCTGAGTATAGTTGGCGCGTGGAAATATGCCGCTGGGGTGTTCGAGGGGACAGATAGGAATGAAAGTTTGAGGTGAGTGAGGTTTGACGACCGCTTGGTACAGTGGTCCAGTAGCTTAATTTGGGCCTAGAGAATTGGTATGATTGTTGTGAAATATTTATTTTATTATTTATTTATTAGTTATACCTTATGTCTTCTTTTTTTGACTGCCTCGTTGGTGTAGTGGCACAGTTTCTGCCTTATATTCGAGAGGTCTTGAGTTCGAATCCCAGGTCGAACGAAAATTGTTTTTGAGATTTTTCTCTGAGTTTGGAGTCGGGAAATTGTGTGTTACTTACACCCTCGTGCCTCGGCAAGCACGTTAAGCCGTTGGTCCTGCGCCTGATCTCTCTCCGGTCATGTCGGATCGCCGTCTCACCGAACTTTGAGAGTGATGGAACAGTGAGTGCACCTGTGTATTGCGCTCACACTCGTGCACTATAATATCTCCCACGTAGTTGGATGATCTCTGTTGAGATTGGCCGCCGTGGTCGAAATCGGCCAGGAGGACAATTATGTCTTCTTTTTATCACACCGGGGTCACCAATTTGGCGCAACAAATATAGAGTTAGGAAGGTTTAAATCCCACAAACATAATCCCGTGCTTCCGAAATCTTTAGTGACTGTTGTTGGTTAGTGGTTCACGATGTGAAACTCAACTTTGTCTTTGTTAAATACCGCTATTATGTTCCAACGTTTGGATGACATCAATAATATCAATAAACTTTAATATTCCAGTATTACTAAGATATGTAGTTCAATATTTTTCCACAGAACCTTCTTTGCAAACATCGACGCTCTTCTAACCAACATCAAAACCCCGGAGCCAAGCCAATCCGTCAACGCGCTCTGGGAACAGTACAACAAGTGCAACAACACTGAGGAGTGCAGTGAAACGAGGAGAGTGGCGTTGAAGTACTCTTTCCAAGCTGTTTCTGCCGTCGTGGAGAATGTCGCCGGAGATCTGCTCACGTACTTTACAGAGATCAATGGTGAGATAAACTGCTACTTTAGAGTTAGCGCACATATGCACTGTCGCCCGACTGACACCTAGGGTTGCCACCCGTACATTGTGTAATAAAGTATTGTACGGTATTTCAGGCAATTGTACTCTGTACTTTATGAGAACAATAAAGTACACGAAAAAACTTTATTTATAGTTTAGTCATAAATATTAAATATTTGTTGTCATAAATATTTGTTGAATATATTTTAATATAATAATAAAAAGAAATTGTACTTTATTTTGATACTATGTACTTTTTTTCGTATCTATAATAACCAATGTACTTTTTTTGCAAAATAGAAAGGTGGCAACCCTACTGACACCTGACACGCAATGACTCGCTGATAGTCACGTGACAACCTATCGCCGCGACTTTAGAAAAGTAGCTATCCCACTGATATAGTAAATGGTAGATGCATTGATACAGTTCTTTCTTTATAATTATATCGAAATATTAGTTTTAAGACACAATATATTTGCATGCTGTAGTTGTATGGCTAAATAGGTATAAGTGACTTTAAATGAAATGACAAATTTTGGTAAACCCTATTTATCTTATATATAAAATGAATTGCTGTTCGTTAGTCTCTCGAGAACGGCTGAACCGATTTAAATAAAATTAGTCTTAAAATATTCGTAGAAGTCTAGGGAAGGTTTAAAAGATAAGAAAATTCTAAGTCTAAACATAAGAAAGTTCTAAGGACTAAGTCTGCGGGTCCGCTAGTCGCAAATAAAAATGATTGATTGATCAGCCTCGAGACTCTGCGACAGTATCCGCATGTGTGCGCTTTCACTTATTTACATTTAGCTAGCTACTGAAAATTTTGTGCTCTAGAAACAATTTGTATTTAGTGTCACAGGCATCTGAAGGAGTTGCCTTTCGGCGATTCTGTTATGGTGTACAGTTATTTAAAACGTAACAGCAGTAAAAACGATCTACGGAGAATCACCATTAAATTCACCCTCAAAGCTAAATCACTGACACCGACGCGAAAGTAGTGGCAACGCACTTTATAACATTACGGTAAGAAACGCAAGAATGAAGGTAACATTCCATGATAAATAGCTTATGAACTTCTGTTACTAATATCAGAATAAACTTAAATAAATACATACAACACTCAGACCAGTATAAACCGACATGTTCATGCACACAAATGTTTTTACAGTGCGGGTATCGAACCCTCGACCTCTTGGTTAATGGTCAACTTCTTAACCATTACACCAAAGTGGTCGTCAAACGTTAAAGTTTATCGTTAGTTATTACCTAGATCGTATTTTGCGAACGTATACTATGATACTGTTACGCCGGTGGGCTAGTGCAAAAACTTTGATCGTGTTTTTCCATGCCTTGGAGGCGTTTTCAGCAGGCTGAAATACCATTTCAGGCCGTTTCAGAGAGTGCTCTAACACATACTGGTTTATCGAAATTTCACCCAAGTTGCCGTTGTTTTCAGACGCCTGAAACATGTTTTCAGTCCGTTTCAGGCCACCCTCTATCAGATGACGCCATAACCTGAAAACCCGTTTTCAGGCGTTTTCAGGACCCCTTATGGGCCTTTGAAGGCCACTTCAGTATATGACGTAATTTTCAGTAGGAGTGAAAGAGATAGCACGATTAGAGAGAGGCACTAAGAACATTCCAGAAAGGTGTGACAGAGACAGCACAAGACAAGGATAGCACTATGATGCCGAACATTCGAGAAAGGTCTAGGCTAGGCAAGACGGCATTTGGAAGGATCCCGAACAGTCTCGTACTGGGTAGTAGGTACCTACCGAATATTCGGGAGTCCTTGACGGCCGGTATATAAGAGCCCGGGAATGCGACCGAGTTGGAGTTTAATTTGGGAAAGCGACGAGTAAACATCGAAGCGAAAACTGCGACAAGAAGATTTTGGAGTGCGATATAAGTGTCTGTGTACTAAGTGTTGTAACGTAAAGTGTGTACAATAAATCCTACTCTACTTCATCGGTTTAGAAGTGCATTTCAATCTAGATCCCACACCCCTAGAACGTAACATTTGGTGTCAGAAGTGGGATTGAAAATGCCGATTACTCCGCGAGAAGAAGAGAAGGAGGGGATGCAGACCCGAAGCCGCACCGCTGCTGGAGACTCTGCGGGCACCGCCGGAACGTCAGACACAGCGGTACCAGCTTCAAGGACGCCGGAGATAGACGTCAACGCCATTCTGATCCTCCTGAAAGAACAGGCTCGAAGGCAGGAGGAACAAGCCAAAATCCTGCAACAAGAGCTACGGGTTCAGCAGGAGGAACAGACCAGAAGGCAGGAGGAACAAGCCAAAATCCTGCAACAACAGCTACGGGTTCAGCAGGAGGAACAGACCAGAAGGCACGAGGAACAAGCCAAAATTTTGCAGCAAGAGCTACGGGACCAGAAAGAAGTCCTCCGTGAGGTACACGAAGTAGCTGCAGAATGGAAAAAGGAGATGGCTAAGGTGCAAGACAAAATTGTGGGCGTTGAAATTAAAGTTGAAAACCATGAGAAGCGCCTCAATGGACTGAACGAAAAAGTGGAGGGCCAGGAGAATCGCCTCCAGAAGTTGGAGATCAAAGTGGCCAACAGCACCACCAGTGTATCAGGTGCACCAGCCACAGGAGGTGAAAAGTTAAAGGTACCTCCATTCGATGGTACCTCTTCGTGGGCCGCATACAAGCTCCAATTCGAGATGGTTGCCGAAGCGAATGGCTGGAGCAAGGACTATGCTAAAACGGCATTGAGTTTGGCGCTGCGGGACGAAGCTCTCACTGTTCTGGAAGCGTTAGGAAAGGAGAAGACATACGACCGTCTTCTTGAAGCTTTAGAGGCACGCTTCGGTGACAGCCATCTAGAGCACGTTTACAGAGCTCAGCTGAAGAATAGGACCCAGGGGCATAATGAGTCGTTACAAAAGTGGGCACTTGAGATAGAGAAGCTCGTCCGGAAGGCGTACCAAGGTTCCGCAGCGACTTTCATCGATGGAACGCTAGTACAGGCATTCATAGATGGGATTCGGGACTTTGAAGTGAGGGCTGCTGTACGGCTGGGACACCATGGGACCTTGAAGGATGCGCTCGCCCATGCCCTGGAGGTGGAAGCTGTACGCCAAGACTCAACAAAATCCTTTAGGGTGCGCGAAGTTGCGGCCAGGGAGCCGATTGCTCCACCTCGAGAAACTGGGCCTCGATGCTACAACTGCGGGGAAAGAGGACACATACAATCAGGCTGCCCAAAAAGATCTTGGAGGCAACAGGACTCGGACCGAACGGAGAGGCCAGCAAGCTCTGATAGTTCAGAGCGGCAACGAGTAAAAGCCAGGACTGAGGGACGAGTGCTGGCTGGTGGTCAAAATGTCCCAGTTATGATCTCGCAGGCGAACGACGGGAACAGTCTGGCTGTCAAAGGAGAAATTGGTGGAGTACCATGTCACCTTACTATTGACACCGGAGCTTCTCGGACCGTGATCAGTTCTCGACTGCTGAAACACCTGTCCAGGGATCATCTAGTCCGACCAATGCATCTTCAGCTGCAAACGGCTACCGGCCAGTACATCTCCGTCCAGGGGGAGCAGGAAGTGTCAGTGAAGATTGGAGAAAAGAAGTACTGGCACAAAGTCATCATTGCTAACATCGTAGATGACTGCATTATTGGTCTCGACTTTATGAGGAAGTACGAGTGTAAGATCGACATGAAAGGAGGCGTGCTGAAATTTGGGGCTTATGAAGTTCCTATGGAAGGTGGAGTGAGTGGACATGTCTTCTGCGCTAGAAGGACTACACTTCAACCGAGATCGCAAGCCCTAGTTCCGGTGACATTGCCGCACGGTGCGAGACAAGGATCTCATTCCTGCGTGTTAATAGAGAAAATGGACGGCAGTAAACCATGGATGCCAGCTCGCACAGTGGTAACGACGTCATCTGCAGCATTTATAAGGGTGCTAAATCTAAGTGACACTCAACACGTCATAAGTAAAGGAACCCTTATGGGAACATGCGAGGCAATCTCTTGGATACGGAGTTGCCATGGGTCGAAGGAGAACAAGTTACAAGAAGAAGTTGTGGAAATTGGAAAGTTATTGGAAAACTGCCAGAATGATCTCACGAAGGAAGAACTTCTTAAGGCACGTAATTTGCTAAAGCGCTATAGGAGCGTCTTCTCTGCACATGACAGTGATATCGGGAGAACTGGAGTAGTACAGCACGAGATCGACACCGGAGATGTCATGCCTATTCGACAACGACCGCGGCGAGTTCCAGTAGCTCGAGAGAAGGAAGTGGAAGACATGATCAAGGAAATGAGGAGAGATAAAGTGATACAACCGTCGACAAGTCCTTGGTGTTCTCCAGTAGTCTTGGTGAAAAAGAAGGATGGAACCATGAGATTTTGCGTAGACTATCGTCGACTCAACGATGTGACTAAGAAAGACAGTTATCCATTGCCTAGGATAGATGACACTTTGGACACTCTGCATGGAATGAAATGGTTTTCCACGTTGGATTTGAAAAGTGGCTATTGGCAAGTGGAAATAAAAGACAAGGACAAAGAGAAAACAGCCTTTACAACCGGTAAAGGACTTTGGCAGTTTAATGTAATGCCGTTTGGATTGTGCAACGCACCAGCAACGTTTGAGCGGTTGATGGAGCAAATACTGGCTGGTCTCCTGGGTGATACGTGCCTAGTGTATCTGGATGACATCATAATTGTAGGCAAAGATTTTGATGACCACCTCAAGAAGCTGGAACAAGTTTTGTCCAAGTTGCGCGATGCTAACTTAAAACTAAGTCCGAAGAAATGCTCATTCTTCAAGCGCAAGGTTAACTACTTGGGACATGTGATTTCATCAGATGGCATCCAGACAGACCCTGTGAAGATAAGTGCAGTTAAGGACTGGCCGACACCGAAAGACAAGACAGCAGTACGTGCCTTCTTGGGACTTTGCTCGTACTACCGACGATTTGTAAAGAACTTCTCAGATATAGCAAAGCCTTTGCACCAGCTGACAGAAGAGAAAAGACAATTCAACTGGGATGATCAGTGTGCAGCAGCTTTCTCAGACCTCAAACAGAGACTTTGTGAAACACCGATTTTGGGATATCCAGACCCAGAGAACGAGTTTGTTGTTGACACTGATGCAAGCAATACTGGCATTGGAGGAGTCTTGTCACAGAAGAAGGGTGATCAGGAAGTTGTGATCGCCTATTTTAGCAAGTCGCTATCGAAGCCGGAGAGAAACTACTGCGTCACTAGGAGAGAATTGCTGGCAGTCGTCAAAACTCTGCAGCATTTTAGTAAATACCTGCTTGGACGCAAGTTCCGAATAAGAACTGACCACGCTGCTCTAAAGTGGTTGTTAGAGTTTAAGAACCCTGAGGGTCAGGTGGCACGCTGGATCGAACAACTGCAGGAATATGACGTTGTCATCGAACATCGCAGTGGAAAGTCACATGGCAACGCAGATGCCCTCTCTCGAAGACCTTGTCCTGATGATTGCAAACACTGTTTAAGGCAACAGGGGAAGGACTGCGTGAAGATGTTGAGGACAGACACTGTTAGCGAAGAATGGAGTGATGAAGCAATGCAAGAAGCACAACAGGAAGATTGCGATGTAAAGCCCATTTACGATTGGATCAACGCTGGGGCGCCCAAACCAAGGTGGTGTGAGGTAGCTCCGATGAGTACCGTGACAAAGAGCTACTGGGCGCAATGGGAAAGTCTGGTTATGCACAATGGCGTACTGTGCAGGAAATGGGAGTCAGAAAACGGAAAGGATGCTCATCTTCAAGTGGTTGTACCAAGAAAGAGAGTTAGCGATGTTTTAAGATCCTTTCACGACGGCGCTTCCGGTGGACACCTAGGAGTAAAAAGGACTCTGATGAAGATTCGGCAACGTTTTTACTGGATAAACTGTCGGGACGACGTGGAAGACTGGTGTAGGAAATGTACTAGCTGTTCGTCAGTTAAGGGACCACATACACGCAGTAGAGGTGCGCTTAAAGTTTACAACGTGGGAGCGCCTTGGGAAAGAATTGCTTTAGACGTCGCAGGCCCGTTCCCGACCTCTGACCGTGGAAACAAGTACATCCTGGTGGTCATGGACTATTTCACCAAATGGCCTGAGGTATTTGCCATTCCGAATCAAGAGGCAGTCACAGTAGCGGAAACTGTAGTGACTGAAGTGTTTTGTCGGTATGGTGTGCCTCTTGAGATCCACAGTGATCAGGGAAGAAATTTTGAGTCTCTGGTGTTTCAGGAGACTTGCCGAGTCATGGGAATTCATAAAACTCGGACTACGGCCTATCACCCACAGTCAGACGGAATGGTTGAGAGATTCAATCAGACTCTGGAACGACATTTGGCCAAAGTAGTTGACAACCATCAAAAGGATTGGGACAGGCATATTCCGCTCTTTTTAATGGCATATCGGACAGCAGTTCATGAAAGCACGGCCGTAACTCCTGCGTGTGCTAATTTTGGAAGAGAACTACGTTTACCTGCAGACCTTCTGACCGGACGTCCTCCAGATGCACCAAAGACGGTTTCGGAGTATGCAAGTGAACTGCGAAACCGGCTTGATGATGTTCATAGGCATGTTCGTGAACATGGATTGCAGGCCAGCGAGAAGGTGAAGACCAGATACGACCGGAAGTCTAACCAGATGAGGTTTGAGGAAGGATCATTCGTGTGGCTACATAACCCTATGCGTCGAAAAGGAAAGTCACCGAAATTGTCGCCGAGTTGGGAAGGGCCGTACAAAGTAGTCACAAGGATCAACGACGTCACTTATCGGATACAGCGCAACGCACGTAGCCCCTGTAAGATTGTTCATGTTGATCGGTTGGCCAAGTACCATGGAACGAATGATGCTCGGGACGAGCATGTCTAAGGAGGGGGTAGTGTTACGCCGGTGGGCTAGTGCAAAAACTTTGATCGTGTTTTTCCATGCCTTGGAGGCGTTTTCAGCAGGCTGAAATACCATTTCAGGCCGTTTCAGAGAGTGCTCTAACACATACTGGTTTATCGAAATTTCACCCAAGTTGCCGTTGTTTTCAGACGCCTGAAACATGTTTTCAGTCCGTTTCAGGCCACCCTCTATCAGATGACGCCATAACCTGAAAACCCGTTTTCAGGCGTTTTCAGGACCCCTTATGGGCCTTTGAAGGCCACTTCAGTATATGACGTAATTTTCAGTAGGAGTGAAAGAGATAGCACGATTAGAGAGAGGCACTAAGAACATTCCAGAAAGGTGTGACAGAGACAGCACAAGACAAGGATAGCACTATGATGCCGAACATTCGAGAAAGGTCTAGGCTAGGCAAGACGGCATTTGGAAGGATCCCGAACAGTCTCGTACTGGGTAGTAGGTACCTACCGAATATTCGGGAGTCCTTGACGGCCGGTATATAAGAGCCCGGGAATGCGACCGAGTTGGAGTTTAATTTGGGAAAGCGACGAGTAAACATCGAAGCGAAAACTGCGACAAGAAGATTTTGGAGTGCGATATAAGTGTCTGTGTACTAAGTGTTGTAACGTAAAGTGTGTACAATAAATCCTACTCTACTTCATCGGTTTAGAAGTGCATTTCAATCTAGATCCCACACCCCTAGAACGTAACAATACATATTTTTCACAGAGCCGACCGCGAACCTGCTCCAGCTGGCGGGTTTCACCAAGACTACTGGACTTTACGTGCTGTTCGACAAGCTGCCCGAGTTCGTGGCAGCGCTCCTCAACTCTTACTTTGACTACGGGTTCATGAGCAAGGTAAGTCCTAAAAAATAAGGGGACATGCCTCATCATCAGCCTATATACGTCCCACTGCTGGGCACAGGCCTCACCTCAACTATGAGGTGGTCCGAGCCATACTCCACCACGCGGGCTCAGTGCGGATTGGTGGAGGGGTGTGTGTAAGGTAAGTAACCAACCTTACTGTCAGATTTTATTAAGCCGCCCGAGGGCCTTCGACCAGGCTTAACGACTAATATCTATCGATATTAACCGGGACCAAAAGCTTAACTTGCCTTCCGAAGCACGGAGATGCTTAAAAATAGATGTTATAGTTATAGTCAGAATGAGCAGCCATCCCAAATATGACCGCGCCGTAGGTTGCTTAACTTTTGGTATCACTACCAAAGCGCTGCAACCACTGCGCCACAAGCACCAAGGGGACATGCCTAATATAATATAACTTTGACTTTCATAAATGGCACAATAATGTTATCATGTTGTATTTAGTAATTGTACGATATTAGTATGAAAGGAATAATCTAATAATTTTGTATAATCGTGAGACGATACATTTGTATTATCTCTATATACACCGTGCTTTTTTAACCGTCTTAAAGCCGAAGGCTACTTAAAGTATCCAATAACTACTTGCTATTCGTACAATAAAACTTGGTTATTATTAAGATTTCTAAGCTTAAGAAATTAAAAAAAAATATTAGCACAATTTAGTACTAAACATCCTGTGACGAGCACGCCGCGCGGGTTATTGACTCGGCTGTCTGACACTACTGACCTAGTTTTACGCAAGGATATGTAATAATTCTTTAGAGAAAGGGGTGGGGGGCGTCACAAAGGATTTGCGCTAGCGCATGATTGGGTAGCGGTCCACGTGGACTATCTTAGATTGGCTATTGATGCGGCATGCGAAGAGGCGGCAAGGTCAAGGAATGCATTGTTGAAAACGTAAACATTATGCACAGGATGATACATTACGTAACATTACTATTTAGAATTTTGACACAAAAATTATATGGGGTGAAAAAAATATGATAGCATGTCCTAGAGGTTTATTAAGATGGTTACATAACGTGGGTTTCGACTTTAAGACGGTTAAAAAAGCACGGTGTATATAAAATTCTCGTGTCACAATGTTCGTTCCTGTACTCCTCCGAAACGGATTGACTGATTCTTATGAAAATTTGTGAGCATATAGAGTAGGTCTGAGAATCGGCCAACCTCTATTTTTCATACCCCTTAGTGATAAGCGTTGTCCTTAATAGTTTATAGCGAAGCGTTTGCCGGGTGTAAGATAAAAGCTTCAATATTTTCACACAGATTCGTCGCGCCTCCCAAACTGACTTCTGGGACTGCGAGGAAGTACTGTCCTCGATCGCACCGCCAGCCGGCAGCGGCATCGACCAGCAAACCCTGAAGAAGGTGCAGCCATTCATCTGCCCTTCGCTGCTGTACTGGATCTCTTTGCCAAGAGGGGATAATACGTTCTTGGATGTTGTGGCTAAACCGGTAAGTTGAGGTTATAGAAGCAGTATTGGTGTCCTTTTGCAATATATGATTTTAAACTTTCGCGTTGCATTTTCACACTAACTATTGGTTATCGGGTCTAAACAAGATCTATTTTAATGAGTATTTAGGTCACTGCTCGACGCTCGGCTGGATTGCACACAGCCGTGGTCACGAGCTGACTCAAGTCAGTCAATCAGTCAAGTGGTCAGTCAGTCCTAAATACTCATTAAAATAGATCGCATTTAGACCCGATAACCAATAGTTAGTAGTGGTGTCCGCCATGAAATAATGAAGAAAGGTAAGCCCTTCGTGTGCCCTTCTATGCTTTTTGCCTAAAAGGGACCTCATAATCTTAGAGATGTTGGCAGTCAGTTATTTACCCATAGTTTTTTCTTATATCAACTTAGGCGTAGATATAAGTCTTTTATAATTCTGGTATATTCAGTCGGGCTTGTGACACACTAAGTTAGGTATCACAAAAACTTGTCATCCCTAAACGGCAGGTCCTAATCTCGACGGACGTTTTGCAAAACAGGATAGAATACTTATTAATATTAATAATAATTGCACCTTGTGGGTGCTGTCTTTGGTTGTATTTACTCAATAGTTCAGACAGTATGTACACATCCCTACGTATTAATGTATCATTAAGGGGCCTCTTCGTGTTGGATCCATATCCCCATGCACGCCTTCAAAAAGGACCGGCATGGTGCTGTGATACCCTAAAGGATACTACAAATAATAATAATAATACTTAATTGTTACATTTTATTTTCAGCAACACATATTTTTCATGCTCGAAGCCCAGAAATTGAATAGCAGCTACGCATCTGCGTTCGACAAAGTTACCAAACTGCGCATGCTACTCTCCGACATCCCTGTCAAAAACCAAACCGCTCTAACTGAAGAAGACACTAAACTGAGCTCTCTAGAAAATAAACTTCAGAAAACTGTAGACACAATATTAAACTACAAAATTGATGAAAACGATCCTTCATACAGATTGTTCAATGAAGTCAACAAGAAACAATTCATGGCAACGACATACTTGACTCGCATTACCGCTATGGTCAACAAATTAGCTGTAGCTATAGAAAATTTAAAAGCAACTGACATTAACAGTGATTTCACTGAAGCTGAGGTGAAGAAACTCGATTCGGATATAAATTATTTGAGTAAAATATTTAAACGGCGGCCGAACGAAGCTCTTTCCGTTCATTTTGACGTATTGACTAGTTTACTAGCTTCCAACGACGAGACTATTGACCTAGTCAAATCATTTGACTCGCTCTGTGAAGACTTGAATGACACAAGGGAAGATATACTCATTGAAGATCAAAGAAGCAAGACCAAAGTATGCAGTAAGCAATACAGAGTTATTTATGGGGCCGTTCAAAATGTGGTTGCTGATGATTATGAAGATGCAAAGAGAAGTCTCAATGGTTTAGTGAATATGCTCCAAGATGAATCTGAACAGGAGTTGGATGTGATCAGGTTCTTTAAGGATAGGTAAGTCATTAATTTGTTTATAGATCTTGTACAGCCGAGCTTGTAAGTAGAATAATTGGAATTTGCGGAAATTTATGACTAAAGCTGAAAAAGAGAATTAATTTGCTTTAAATTTCCAATAAACGACACCAGCGCAGGAACCCAAACAAATCCAACTGTAACGACTTGGAAAAACTAGAGCTGAAAGTCGCAGGACTTCCAATACAACTCACAACGTGTTTCCAGGTACATCTTCTGTGTCACGTGATGAATTTTTTTGTAAGTTTTGCGACTGTCAGCTCTAGTTTTTATCAAGAGGTTACAGTTGGACGTATTTGGGTTCTTGAGCTGGCGTCGTATAGTGGAAATTTAAAGCAAAACAATCCTCTTTTTCAGCTATAACCTCGATTTCTGTCAATCAATGTTGCAATATGATGTTTTAGGAAAATATCGATCTAAACTTGCTTAATTTTCTTGTTTTTCTTTGTTCCTTCAACGCTGGGAATCGCGACAACACAAAAAGTTTCTCACTTATTTCGGTCGTACAAGTTCCTTAAGACATTCAAAGTTGTTTAAAATATGCTTTGCCATTTACATTAATTTAACACACAAATGAATCTCTCATCTCTCTAAGAATAAAAAAAATACTTATGTCAAAAATAATCTCGTTTCCTGGCTTTGGTCAGATTGAAGTTAACAAAAAAATGTGGTTTCTGTTAACAAGAACTTCTAATTACTTGCATTCGGATCTACACGCGATATATTTTAATGAGTAATTAGGTACTCATTGCTCGACGTTTCGGCTGGATTGCACACAGCCGTGGTCACGAGCTGACTCTTACACCCGTATTTATAGAGGAGTAAAAGTAATTACTTGAGTAAAAGTGGTTACTTAAGTAACGATTTGTATTTTATAGTTAAGTAATTGCTCAAAGTTAGAACTGTCAAAAGTTAGAATTCTCAGTCAAGTAATAGTCACCATTTCCTTTACTTAAGCACTACTTCGAGGTTATTTTGGATAAGAAAATGGAAACTTTGGATGGCATCGAAGCGGTTTTTGCTGTTGTAGACAATATAGATGATACAATATTAGGGGAGATAGAAGTTGCTGAACCTAGAAATCCCAAAGTTTACTTTCGTGATGTGGATCCAGTTCATGACTATTCGGAAGATTGTTTTAAAAAGCGATTTCGTTTCTCCAAAAGTATTGTGATACATGTTATTTTACCGAGAATTGCCGACTCTTTACAATCAGAGACACAAAGAGGGCTTCCTTTAACTCCACTGTGTCAGTTACTTACTGCTTTACGTTTTTATGCCACTGGAAGCTTTCAGATTGTATGTGGAGATATCATGCATATTTCCCAATCGACAGTGTGTAATATAGTGAAAAGAGTTAGTCGAGCATTGGCATTGCTGATGCCAGATTTTATTAAATTTCCTGCAAATTTAAGGAATACCAAGGACGAATTCGAAAAGCTTGGTTGCATTGGCAGAGCACCTGGACTGAAAAATGTTGTAGGAGCAATCGATTGCACCCACATTAAAATCACCAAGCCTAGAGGTATTCTTCATACAGAGCAGTACCGGAATAGAAAAGGTTATTTTTCATTGAATGTGCAAGTAGTTGGTGGCCCTAATTTGATGATATATGATATAGTAGTACGTTGGGCTGGCAGTACACATGATAGTCGAATTTTCAGAAATTCACGGCTAAATATAAGGCTTTGCAATAATGAAATCGATGGGGTGTTACTTGCAGATGGAGGGTATCCTTGCACTATCCTTGGGTATCCTTTTTTGTACCAACAAAATTAAATGACAATAATGTACTTTTTATTATTTAAACTGCTTTTATAAAGTATATAATATAAAATAAAGTATTATCAAAGATATAATTGCATGGTTTTATAAAAGTAATCTAGACCTTACGTTTGACTTTTCATGAAACGAAACGCAGTCACAAAGTGTTGCCACTCAGAAACAACCACCAAGCGCCGAGTGTTACTTGAGCATTTGCTCAAGTAAGTAACGTGTGTTACTCAACTATAGAATGAGATTTTGTTTTTAAGAATTCTAACCTTAAGTAATGACTTAATTAAGAAATTACTTAGCAACAAGTAATTACTTCTCTATAAATACGGGTGTTAAACAGGAACTGTATTATAATCAGCATATCAGCCTTTTATAGTCCACTGCTGGACATAGGCCTCCCCCAAGGAGCGCCACAGCGCACGATCTCCCGCCCTTTGCATCTAGTCACTACCAGCTGCCTTCTTTAGAACATCTGTCCATCTAGCCGGGGGGCGTCCCACACTACGACAGACAGGCTCTGCGACAGACATGGCTAGCCCATTGCCACTATAGCTTGCTACATTTTTGGACAACATCAGTTAACTTAGTCTTATGTCGTATGACCTCGTTTCGGATCTTATCCCTTAATAAAATCAATAACATAGACCTTTCCTGATCTGTGATGTCATAATTACAGAAAGAAGCTAACGTCCTCACTCAAAGCGTCCATCAAGTACTCGTACGAGCTAGGTCTGCCGATCTACCTCCAGTACCTGCAGAACAACCTTCGCAACTACAACGTGGTGCTGAGCTTCCTCGCTGGGGGCGATTGGTGGGCGGAGCTTAGGAGCTTGTACGCGGGCCCGTATGCCAAGAGCTTTTTTCAAGCTGTGGAGATGAGCTTTGAGGTTACTGCGGATGTGCTGAGTAAGCTGGATGAGATACGGGTGAGTAACAAATTGCAAAGTGAAATCACCATCTTCTTTTTTTGTATGCAAAATCGTCTCAAAGAGAGTATTCAAATCGTGGTTTTGCAATTATAAGGTATACTATAAAGTTTGCTTGATTCAAAACTGTATTTATTTGCAGCTAGTTCGCCTCCTCCGCGACGTGAACGTGAACGACACGGCTTCCTTCTGTCAGCTCAACGTCACGCTGTCGGATTATGTCCCCGACTCCACCGGCACTCTGTCCCAATTGAAACAGCAGATGTGTGCCGCAAGGCAGACGGACGTGTTCCGGGAGATACCCGCCATGGTGTTCGCTTCACAGGTAATATTTATTTAAATACAAGATGACAGCCTATCGTGACACTATCAGGATATCTACCAGACTTTTCCGGCGTTCTATCACAACTGAAGCAGCAGATGTGTGCCGCTCGGCAGATGGATGTGTTCAGCCGATATCTTCTAACGGCTATGGTGTTCGAGTCACAAGTAACTTAATGTTAAGTAAAAAGTAGTTTTAAAAAACAAGATGGCGATCAAGGGCGACTCCGCAGACGTTGCCCTGCGCGTTGATTTTTTTTAAATTTTTTCTCCATAAGAACCATTCCCGTACTTTGAGGAATATCATAAAAAAGAATTGGTCGAGGCATTCTTGGATTATGCGCTTACCAACTCATTTTGCGCACGAGATGCGATTTATATAAAAACTTAGTGTAAGTGCGGTCTAAGTAGCGCCCGCATGTTCCTACGTGAAACAGCGTATACTTTTTCCTGTGCCAGTTCTTCACACTCTTAGGAATACATGTACTTCTTTTCCATTAACTAATTTCTATGTTTCTGTACCAATTTCCCCCAGGGTTTCGACGACGATCTCCAACTACCCAAACAAGTCAACTACACCTCTCTTTACTCCGACATTTCGTCCACCGAATCCCGACTTCGAACCATCGTTGATGGCCCCAAAGAACCCCAAAGACCCAAGTGGGTGACTGAGGATAGGATCAAGCATCTAAGAAGTGTGTCTCTGCAGCTGCTGTCGAGAGAGACGCTGACGAGGATCGCCTTTGGAGTGGTAGGCAATGTGGTCGACGCTGGGACACTGTTCTTGAATACTAGGTAAGCTGACTTTTTACTGGAAAAGTAACTATTTTATTTACATTACATTAGAAGGCACGATGACAACTATTTTTTTTGGTCCATTTTGTAGATCATTAAAAAAATGGGAAATAACTAGGTACTTTTTTTGGAAATAGTACAAGAATTGCGATTGAAGATTAAAAATAATTTACCAAAATTCTACGTAGTTGTAACATAATAATCCTACTACTATTATAAAGGCGAAAGTTTGTAAGTATGGATGTATGGATGTATGGATGTATGGATGTATGGATGTTTGTTACTCTTTCACGTAAAAACTACTGAATGGATTTGAATGAAACTTTACCACAATATAGCTTATACATCAGAATAACATATAGGCTACAATTCATAAAGAATTTTTAAGATAAAGGCTTTCCACGCGGACGAAGTCGCGGGCGGCCACTAGTTAACAATAAAGCCCAAATAGACTCTGTTACTGTCACATAAAGCTATGTTTTTGGATACTATTTCTGACTTAATCAAAAAATAAAAAAATACGTTCTCATCACCTCGTATACGTCCCACTGCTGGGCACAGGCTTTACCTCGACAATGAGGTAGTACGAGCCATACTCCACCACGCGGGCGCAAATCGGATTGTTGGAACAAATTATTTAACTTTCTTACAGCTCTTCTCTAACAAACTAATCGCATTTCGTTTTCTTTGACACTGTCATCATGCCCTCCCTTTTCATGTTACTAATATATATGGATAAATTACAAATAGGCATGGATAAATTTGCCTTATTTATTATTTTATTTAGGGAAGTAAAAAGCTGTATTGATAATACATAATAAAGTGTAGTTATTTAGCCAAACAGTTTCCTCAAGTTGTTATACAATTATAATGTTGACGACACAAAGATGATACATCAGTGCGCTTACAAAATTTAAATTTACCAAAAATCTTACCTTTTTTCAGCCAGTGCACGCTTTGCTCTCACTTGACCTCATGGCTGAAGCAGCTAAACCTCCAGCTGTACAAAAAACAAGAATACGACGGTCTGGTTTGCCACTTGGACTTCATGACCCTGGCGGAGGTGCATGAGGTGCTGAAGAACGAGTTCCACTGGGACATGGCGTTTAGAGAGGTAACCCTAGTGCCTTTTTTTGCCATAATCATTTATTTCTCTATAAACATAGGAGTATACTAATTTACTATAAACTAGCGGACCCCGCAGACTTTGTCCTGCCCATTGTTTTTTATTTATTTTCTTCTTAAGAACCATCACCGTACTTAAAAAATATATCATAAAAATAGAATTAGCCAAATTGGTCCAGGCGTTATTGAGTTATGCGCTTACCAACACATTTTGCGATTCATTTTTATATTAAACATAATTATCATATATTCCTCCATATACTCCTAATACAAAAGTTCATAAAAATACATATGAATATGATTTCTATCTGTACAATATATGCATTAATTTATTTCAAACTGAGAAGATCCGAAATCTAAACGCAGGTGTCTTGTGACTTTGAATCATGGTACTGATGAGCATATACTACACTGTACAAAACTGACATAACTCTATCTTCATAAGCCTGTGCCTTCTTGTAATTAGTCACATAATTTCATCATACCTTAGCACACGGTACTTTCCAAATCTATGGCATAATGTATCATATCTTTCTCTAATAATTGTTTGGATAAGTCGAACCAGTCGCACTCCAACCTCTGTAATAGCTGCTCATCAAATACACAACTAGCAAGATCTTGTTCGTTTGATTTACAATCTTAAGACACAGCCTAACGGACGTTGTTTCGGACGTTATAACGCTAGCCTATGACAAAATATTTCATTCATTATTTTTAAATATCTGAAATTGCTTTACTCGTATTTCTTTTTCCAGTTAATCTCTTTCCGCAACTACACCAAGTTTGAGCTGAACAAGTCAGCGAACGAGCTGCTGGGGCAGATCAAGCTACACATGCTTGACGAGGCAGCGGCTAACACGAGCCGAGTAGCTGACTGTTTAGTTCGGAACGTCACGAGGAACGGCTTTGGACAGGCCGCGCTGTAAGTGTCCAGCTTGTATTATAGCAGCTGCTGGGGCAGGTCCAGCTACACATGCTGGACGAGGCAGTGGCTAACACGAGCCGAGTAGCTGTCTGTTTAGCTCGGAACGTCACGAGAAACGGCTTCGGGCAGGCCGCGCTGTAAGTGTCCAGCTTGTATTATAGCAGCTGCTGGGGCAGATCCAGCTACACCAGCTAGACGAGGCAGCGGCTAACACGAGACGAGTAGCTGAGTGTCTGACTAGGAACGTCACGAGGAACGGCTTCGGGCAGGCCGCGCTGTAAGTGTCCAGCTTATATTATAGCAGCTGCTGGGGCAGATCCAGCTACACCAGCTGGACGAGGCAGCGGCTAACACGAGCCGAGTAGCTGACTGTTTAGCTCGGAACGTCACGAAGAATGGCTTCGGGCAGGCCGCGCTGTAAGTGTCCAGCTTTTATTATAACGAGCTGCTGGGGCAGATCCAGCTACACATGCTGGACGAGGCAGCGATTAACACGAGACGAGTAGCTGACTGACAGCTGTAAGTGTGACGATGATGATGGTCTTCCAGCTGTTGTCGACTACGGCGACCAATCTCAACAGAGATCATCCAACTACACGGGAGATATTATAGTGCACAAGTGTGAGCGCAATACACAGGTGCACTCACTGTTCCATCGCTCTTAAAGTTCGATGAGAAGGCAACCCGACATGACCGGAGAGAGATCAGGCGCAGGACCAACGGCATAACGTGCGCATCGAGGCACGGGGGTGTGACACCGCCGGCTTCCCGACTCCGAGCTGTTTCTGTAGAAGTACTGAAAGAACTGTAGCGTTATTATTACAGTATTGTATACTGAGAAGTAGTCGTTACATGTAAATCATGTAGCCGAAGCGCAGTATCGTTTTGGTTTTTGGTATCGAGAAAACGAAATACAACAACATCACAACATTGATCTGACTCCGCGCTAAGTAGCTTATGCACTTGTGTTACGGATACTCATACCAGAATCAACAGTAGTATTACAAATAAACATAAATAAATACATATAACACCCAGACCAGTACAAACAGACATGTTCATGCACACAAATGTTTGTACAGTGCGGGGATCGAACCCGCGACCTCTTGGTTAGTAGTCAACTTCTTGACCATTACACCAAAGTGGTCGTCAATGATTGATTAAGTAGTTACATTCCCTCCTCAAGGTTCCTGACGGTCCTCGCGCAAACAACAACCCTCGTCCGAGCTGAGCTGCCGCACCTGAAGGAAGTTGACGGCATGACAGACGTCGCCGTCTTCAAGGAACTGGCCGCGCAGATATTGCCCAACCTGGACGTATACGTGCCTCTCAAGAAGTACCTGAAGGAAGAAAATAAGTTTACAGAAGATTTGAAGAAGGTTCTTCTAGAAGATGATCTGGCGAAGGAGATTGAAGGTGGCGATGTGAATTTACGTTTGGTAAGTAAATTATTTTAAGCTTTATTTACTCAGAACTTGTTTTGAGATATGTTAATATTAGACATGAGTGGCCCGTTCCGGCTTCGCACGGATGGACAAATATTTTTTGTTATTATTTCTCTTATTAAACATAGCCTATGTTCACGGATAATGTAGAATTATAAAGGTAAAATAATATTTAAAATTGGTCTAGTAGTTTCTAAGCCTATTCAGTTCAAACAAACAAATCTTTTAAATAATAATATGTACCTACCTAGATAGATTGTAATCACTATTGCAGGATCACACTGGATTCAGACCGCTTGTGATCGGACGATGTGGAAAACTGTGGGGAAGGCCTATGTTCAGCATTGGACGTCCTTTGGCTGATAATGATGATGATGATGTACATTGTAATATTATTTATTTTGTAAAAATTTAGCGTCAGCTTCGCTTTCTCTTAGTTTTTATAAGTTCTTATAGTTTTTCCTTGATCAATGTTACCTATTTGCTTTCTTGGTAAATGGAATTGGTGGTTTATTTCGTAGCTTGATGACGCCACCAATCGTTGACATACTCTTTATTATCTGTCAAAACGGTCTGACTCCATAGATTTTGGATGGGAATACAAAATCGTGACGTCACGGTTGTGTATCAAAAACCGGAGTCTATTGAGTGAATATTTATTGAATTTTGTGTGTTAAAAAAATTGGTTTCTACAACTTTTTTTGACGTGACAACGTCTTATTAATTGGTTTGCCGGGTGACACCTCAAGAAACTGCGTTACGCTGCTCCGCTCACGTTCCGCGCGAGAGACAGAGCGAGAGAGAGAGAGAGAGATAGGCATACACACCGGTTCATTATTTTACCACTCAGAGTCGTTGTCACGTAAAACTTTCGCGCGTATACCGACTTTACAGGCAACCAATTTTTTAAATCAACTGGTTGTATTAACTTCATATCATAGGGGCTATGTTTTTAATTGGTGTTAAAAATATTGAAGATAGGTGCCATCAAGCCTATTCCACTTAGCAGATACTGTATTCTTATTTCACAGCTGTATAAGTCTCTGGATCAAAACGAGATGGAAGCATTCATACGTTTTGATAATCGAAGTAAGGAAGAACTTTGCAGTAACGTCGACTGCGTAGCGTTATTCAACGTGTTCAAAAATAACGTTAACGCTACAATGATCTCTAAAGATGTAAGTACCTAGATACTAAAAATACATTTATATTTTTATTTTAAGCGTCTGTATTGTGGTTATGGTTACTATTTAAGTCAATAATAGGCTATATGACACCACCAATCGTTGATATACTCTTTATCATCTGTCAAAACGATCTTCGTTCATAGATTTTGTATGGGAATACTATAATTTGACGTCATAATTTTGTGTCAGAAATCGAAGTCAATTGACTGAATGTTCATTAAAATTCTACGTAAATAAAAATTGGTGTCTACAGCTTTTTGGAAATAAATTGGGTTTACTAGCTTCATAGAGTTTATGTTTTTAAAACACCATGGTCTGGAAAATATTTACGATAGGTGTCATCGTGCCTATTGTAACTGTCCTGTAATGATGACCACTACTTTCTTAGCCGTTATCCGTCATTTCGGATGTAGCCATCCCTGTCACTCTAACACTGTCACACAAAAATGCTCGCATCCAAAAAAACTGTTACTGCATGTGCATAAAAATTTATAATAAAATTCCCCAAAGTTTAAAAGACCGATCATTCTGTCAATTTAAAAAAGCATTACACAACTGGCTGCTTGAGCATTCTTTCTATTGTTTAAAAGAATTTTTTGACTGGAAAGACAAGGAATGATATTGGCATTTGGTTCATTGACTTGGTATTGTTTTGTATAAGGACATTCATTTTGATTAATATTGACATTTTATTTTAATGGTATTGATTTTGTATACTGACATAATGAATGATATTGACATTTTAATTTAATAGTACCTACCTAGTGTTTTGTAAATGTATGTAATGTGAGTACAAAATATTTCCAATTTTATGTTTATATTTGCATGCTATTTTATATAGCTAATTATGTGAGACTTAAATGCGTTATTTTAAAGATCTGACATGTACCGTTTTCAAGAGAAAATAAATGATTCTATTCTATTATCTTATGAGCATGACCGTGGACGCGCTGACTAGACCCCAAAATACGAACGAAATCGTTATAGAGTCGTTGATATAATAAATGGCATCTGATTCATATAAAATTATGACGAATCATCCAAATATTTTGTAACCCCAACGAAAAAGAAGGGCGAGTGTTATAAGTGTGGTGACCTCTACCGTTCGCCATCACAAGCGCATGCCTAACCGTGGTAAGCACAACAGCGAGCAATGATACCGCTCATGAACATGCACATGAACCGCGGTATATAAGATTTAGATCCAGAATAATATAGATAGACAAATCAAGATGATGTCTATCGGACCTTGGTCCCCGACCATAACACCCGATGGGTAGGAAGCGCTTCCCCTTGGCTTCCTAACTCGAAATCTGTTGCGCCAAACCTTCTTCAGGTCGTCTGTCCATCTAGCCGGGGGGCGTTCCACACTACGTTAACCTAAGCGTGGTCTCCATTCGAGAACCTTCCTGCTCCACCTCTCGTCGGTTCTGCGACAGACATGGCCAGCCCACTGCCACTTCAGCTTGCTACATTTTTGAACAACATCAGTTACCTTAGTCTTATGTCGTATGACCTCGTTCCGGATCTTATCCCTTAATGAGATCCCCAACATAGACCTTTCCATAGCACGCTGAGTGACATGTAGCCGGTGAGCCAGCTTGACTGTCATGTTCCACGTTTCGGTTCCGTAGGTTAAGACTGGTAAGACGCATTGGTTAAACACCAGTACGGCATCTAATTCATATAAAAATTATGCCAAATCATCAAAAAAAATTAACGTCCAATGAAAAAAAAAGAGTTGGCCTCTATTTCTGTCTGAAACATTTAAGTTCTGATTCCGATTAAAAGCAGTTTTTTTTATTCGAAACATAATTTGTTGTTGTTTCTTAACTATAGCCGGTCAAAATCGGTCTAGCCATTGTAGCTCACCAGATGTTTTTCTCGCTCATTCAGAATTTTTTTAACTGGAAAGTTCATTTCATCAGCCTATATACATCCCACTGCTGGGCACAGGCCTAACCTGAACTATGAGGTGGTCCGATACTTCACCACGCGGGCTCAGTGCGGTGCGTTGAAGGGGTGTGTGTAAGGTAACTGACCAACCTTACTGTCAGATGTTATCAAGCGGCCCGAGGACCTCTGACTAGTCAGAAGCCTGGGCTTAACGAGTAATACCTATCGATATTAACCGGGACCAACAACTTAACGTGCCTTCCGAAGCACGGAAACGCCTGTAAATAGACGTCACTAAAATGGTCAAGATTGTCACCCATCCCAAACATGACCGCGCCCTAGGTTGCTTAACTTTTGGTTTCACTACCAAAGCGCTGCAACCACTTTCTATAAATGTCCATTATTCTAAACTTTTTGTTGTAAAAGCCAGATATATTCCTGAACTAATCAATCTCGTTCTTCCAGCTACCAGAACTCCAAACTACCGAGTTCTGGAAGTTCCAGCACCTGTCCAACATTCTCTTGCACGTGGAACAAATCCTCAAACACTTGGGCAGGATGGTGGGGCTGGCCAGCACCGTGGATGTACCAGGAGTCGTGCAGGGGAGACTGGCGCCGACTTTGGATCTCGTGCTGGGGGTACTGGCTGATGACACGCTCAATAGTTTGGTTTATAGGTAAGTTTGTGTATAAAGCTGAAAAAGAGGATTTTTTTGCTTTAAATTTCCACTAAACTAAACCAGCGCTGAAACCCAAATACATCCAACTGTAACCACCTGAAAAAGTTTGTGTATTTTTTTTCATTTGGCAAAGGTTTGCTCTTGACCCAAGACTAAGCCCAACGAGGCAAAGACGGAGTCTACGATGGCGCGCTCACCTAGAAGATGCCTGTTCACTCTAGCTTTGAAGATTCCTAGGTTGTAATTGCAGGGCAACAATTCCAGAAATTCCAGAAATTCCATCTGAGGCACTGTATTGTTGCCATCGTGCGATTAAATGCAAAATGTCTTTGGCAGCAACGCGACTATGGAACTCACTTCCCCTGGGTCTCAAAGATCAGACTCAAAGCTGTCGTTCAATAATAAAGTTCGAAAATTTCTAAATGAATAAATTGCATGTGTATTATATTTATACTAGCTGACCCGGCAAACATTGTTTTGCTTTATAAATTATTTCTCTTATCACTCAATGATATGAAAAATAGATGTTGGCCGATTCTCAGACCTACTCAATATGCTCACAAAATTTCATAAGAATCGGTCAAGCCGTTTCGGAGGAGTACGGGAACAAACATTGTGACACGAGAATTTTATATATATAGATATTTTTACTATACATATTAATTAATTGATTGATATTTATTTTTTGTATATTATAATATAATTTAATATTAAGTTTTATTTATTGATATTATAATATGATATTTAAATATTATGTTTATTAAATTTTTGGATTATTTACCACAATTTACTTGCCTTCTTTCTGCATGACCTTGAGGTTGACTGGCAGAAAATGCTTTTAGCATTAAGTCCAACCTTTGTACATTTCTTGTGCAATAAAGTTTTTAATAAATAATATTAAATAAAATTACCATCATGTAAAAGAAGAGACTAAATTGATCTAGGATAACAAAACTTTCAACATGACATGTTTAAGTACTTGTTCGCATAGACTCGCAAAAATATGAAGTTATATACCTCTAATAATAATATCAAACGTATGAATTTTGACGACCACTTTGGTGTAATGTTCAAGGAGGTGACTATTAACCAAGAGGTCGCGGGTTCGATCCCCGCACTGTACAAACATTTGTGTGCATGAACATGTCTGTTTGTACTGGTCTGGGTGTCATATGTATTTATTTAAGTTTATTTTTAATATTACCGTTGATTTAATTCTGATATCTGTAAAGGTGGGTACTGACCGGCGATACGGGGCGTAATGTAACGTGTTACACCGCGAGCATTCGTGCAGTCAATACGCACGAGCGATCTAAGTAGCGAGTTCATTCATAATTGGCTAGACGACACCACCAATCGTTGACATACTTTTTATTATCTGTCAAAACGGTCTGTCTCCATAGATTTCGTATGATAATAAATGATTGTGACGTCACGGTCATGTGTCAGAAATCGGAGTCAATTGACCGAATATTTATTGCGTTTTGTGTGTTTAAAAATTGGTTTCTACAGCTTTTTTGAAATATATTGGTTGTATTAACTTCATAGGGGCTATGTTTTTTAAACACCATGTTCTTGACAATATTTATGATAGGTGCCATCATCCCAATTGAAATCGTTCGTTCGTTTGAGACTGTTTATGACTTTTTGATTCAAGTCATTAAAACGTCTTTATTTACTCCTAAGTTTTGTTTCAGTATCCACGGCTTGCTGCAAGAGCTGCAACCGTTGCTGACCGGAACAGCACTAGAGTTCGACATGCGAGCGTTGACAGACGGCTTACAAGTTCTGCAGCAGTACAAACATGAGCTGGAGAAACTTGACTTGAGAAGTATGTTTTTTTTATTAACATCGTTTCACACATCTAGTTCATAAATGTCAAAAAATCTTAAATTGAGTTAACTATGCCACAATTTTTCTTTTAACGAATCTATTGAGTGCTCAAACATGAAATTTTTTACATTTATGACTTTAATGAACTAAAGAACTAGATGTGCGGTATATTATCATTGTCATGTTTTTGACGTGACAACGTCAAAAATTCGATGGAGCCGGCTGCACGCACCAAAAAACATGACGCATGCGGCGTTACCTCGCTCTAAGGCGTTCCATTCAAGGCTTGAAGTGAAAGCGAGAGCGCGGAACGAGCGACAAAGAGGCAACCGTCAGTCAGTCAGTAAACCGACTTTACAGACAACCGATTTTTTTTATTCATTTACCTCCGACGAAAAAGAGGGATGTCACAAGTTAGTTAGTTAGTTAGTTTTGCAGGGCTTTTTCCGCACTTAGCCTCACGATTGGGCCATTGTGCGTGTTTGCCTCTATTCCAACCAGCCCAAGTCCTCCCAGAAGGCTAGCAGCCTGCCTAGGCCACTAAAGATTTCTGGGAATGATGTTGGGTTTTTTAGAATGTCTGCTCGCTGTTTTTCCACACTTGTGCACTCCATGAGTACATGCTGTGGCGTTTCCTCTTCCTCGAGGCATCCTCTGCATCGAGGGCTGTTTGTTACACCTATGTTAAATAGGTGCTTGCTTAGGAGACAATGGCCTGTTATTATCCCTATAACTCTGCGTAGATTGTCGCGCGTTAGTTTGGCGAGGTTGCGGGCAAGCTTTTTAGATGGCATCTGAACTGCATTTTTAGTTTGCCTGCAGCCTTCACTGTTTGTCCATTCTAGCAGATGGTTTTTTGCGGTGTCTTCTCGCAGCCATGTTTTTATTTGGGCCTGCGGTATAGGTAGTAGCGGTTGTGGGCCAAACACTGTTGTCGCGGATCCCTTTTTCGCGAGTTCATCGGCTGCGTCGTTGCCGAGAGAGTTACTGTGTCCCTTGATCCACTGCAAGGTTATCTTATTTTTCCTTGCAATGTGTTGGAGTGCGTTGTGGCATTCCAATATGAGGGCAGAGGTTATGGTGTTGTTTTGTAGAGCTTGAAGCACGGATGCACTGTCCGAGACAATTTTGATGTTGAGGTCTCCGACGTCTCTGGCTGCAACCGCCTGTGCTGCTCTGATAATTCCGATACATTCTGCGGATGTCACAAGTTTGACCCCTATGTGTGTTTCCGTGTGTATGTGTGTATGTTTGTGTGGGTCTGTGGTGTGTTTGTGTGGTGTGTGGCAGCATAGCTCCCGGTCGGATGGGCCGATTTCAAAGCAGTTTTTTTTTATTCGAAAGATAATTTAAGGATGGCGATTCTTAGCTATGGCTGGGCACCAGGTTTTCCTGACCTCGCGACCTGCCATACCAACCTGGTTTTCCTGACTCATTCAGGCTTTTTTTGGCTAGAAAGTTAGTTTTTACATATAGCGATAAGACCAACCATACCAATCTGTAATTTATAGGTAACCTTATCATTGTAACTTTATAATTTCCCAACACTTTTAGGACATGATAAATTAAGTTGCGAATATCTAACGCCTCCATGACAGTCACTATCGCGTTAACTGCTTAGTCAAAGTGTGATTTTCAGTTGCTACTTAGACTACTTACAGAGCTGGAAAATAAAATGATTTTGCTTTAAATTTCCACTAAACAACGCCAGCGCAGATTTTACCTGGTTGTGAGTTGTATTGTAAGTCCTGCGACTTCCAGCTCTAGTTCTCGGAAGTGGTGTGTGACTCACACTTGTGTGTGTTTGGGTACCTGCGCTGGCGACCTCTAGCGGACATTTAAATCCAAATTATTTTCCTTTCCAGCTTTAGTCATGGATATCTGTAAAAACACGCCTGATTTCATCAAATAAAGACTGCTTAGATTCATCCTAATTCCATAAATATTCCTATACGGTTGATTCCCTAGACGTTAAGAAAGATTTTCGACGACCGCTTGGTGCAGTGTCTACATGTCGGACTTCTAAAACCAAGGGTCGCGGGTTCGATCCCCGCACAGTACAAGCATATGTGTGCATGAACATGTGTGTTTGTACTGGCCTGTGTGTTGTATGTATTTATTTACAGAAAAAAAGGATTTAATATGTCTATCCGTTGTCTAGTACCCATAACACAAGCCTCGCAGCTTAATTTGGAACTAGAGAATTGGTGTGATTGTTGTGAAATATTCATTATTTTTTATTCCTTTTAGTAACCGTATCGGAGATATTCGTGGGTGTGGAGCAAGCCGAAGCAATTTTAGGCGCGCTGGGAATCAACAATACCAATTTCTGGTCGCTCGCCGCGCCACGCTTACACGCGGGAGAGATATACCTCAAGCCGGTAAGGATATTTTTAATTATTTTAAATTAATTCTTCATGTGGCGCAGTGGTTGCAGCGCTTTGGTAGTAATACCAAACGTTAAGCAACCTCCGGCGCAGTCATGTTTGGGATGGGTGACCATTCTGACCATAAGAGTGATGTCTATTTACAAGCATCTCCGTGCTTCGGAAGGCACGTTAAGCTGTTGGTCCCGGTTAATATCGATAGATATTAGTCGTCAAGCCTGGTCAGAGGCCCTCGGGCGGCTTAATAACATCTGACAGGAAGGTTGGTCACTTACTTTACACACACCCCTCCACCAATCCGCACTGAGCCCGCGTGGTGGAGTATGGCTCGCACCACCTCATAAATGAGGTGAGGCCTGTGCCCAGCAGTGGAACGTATATACCTAGGCTGATGATGATTATTATTATTATTTATTTAAACAAACAACGTTTTACAGTGAAATTGTCGTTCCTTGTGACCATGATGGGTTAAAACAAAAGTGTTTAAATAATCTGATTTCTGACGTTGATCGACAGCATGGAATAGATCTGCATCTAGAACAGACATTTATTTATTTTAAGTACATATTTCAAGATGAAGAAACTACCCTACTAGTACCAATGACTAATAAATTTTGTTTATCGTGTTAAATATTCACGATAAAAACTTTGGAGTTATCAAATTACAACCACAAAGTAAGATAAGATAAGATATTTTTTTTTTGAAATCTACGGAACCAGATGTAAAAAAAATCTTAATACCTACTTTGTATTAAGTATTAGAAACAAGAACATTTTAAAAATAAATAATTTGATTCTTTGTCTCATAAACACGAACGACATTGCTCTTTCGCTTCGGTTCTTATTTTATTTACTGAACATGCAGGCTAGATTACGCCACCAATCGTTTAGTACAATTATAACATCTGTCAAAACGACCTGCGTCCATAGATTTTGTATGGGAAATTGGGAATATTCTAACGTGAAGTCATGTTAGAGCATCAGAAATCGGAGTCAGTTGGCAGAATATTTATTGAATTTTGTGTAATTGAAAATTGGTTTCTATAACTTTCTATTATCTACATTCCTGATGCGCACTGCAAAACAGTGGAACTCACTACCTGCGTTAGTGTTTCCCTGCAATTACAACCTAGGATTTTTCAATGCTAGAGTGAACAGGCATCTTCTAGGTGAGCTCGCTCCATCGTAGACTCAGTCTTTGCCTCGTTGGGCATAGTCTTGGGTCAAGAGCAAACCTATCCCAAATAAAAAATAAAATAAAAATCTAAAATAAATTGATTTTATTAGCATATAATAAATAATAGTCTTGAAAATATTAACTAGTTGTAATCGTGCCTATTTTGACCCAGGTTCACCATAATATGAATATTTATGAAATTACTTTATTTTTAGCATTTACAATGCAAATGGCCAGTGGCAGTAGATTTTCCTTTAAGTGTGTTTTAATTTTACATTTTAGTATTTCTTTGCTTCACAAAGCCTTTTTCTTGACCTTATAAAAATATGTTTTTTTCATCAGCTATTCACATGGAAGCAAGGCGACCACATCTCCAACTACGTGTGCCAACTAGAACCCATGTCTCTCATTCTCGCACCCGCGCATCTAGATGTGGTAGAGCGAGACGACGTACTTGGCGCTGTTGCTGAGCAGCTGTGTAACTTGGACGATGAAAGAGCGAGAGCCTTGCCGCCAGCCTTGATTCGCCTTGTGAATTTTACTAGCGTTGTTGATAAGGTAAGACCTGTTTATAATAACTTGTACGCATCTGACGACTACTTTGGTGTAATGGTCAAGAAGTTGACTATTAACCAAGAGGTCGCGGGTTCGGCCCCCGCACTGTACAAAACTTTGTGTGCGTGAACATGTCTGTTTGTACTGGTCTGGGTGTTATATGTATTTATTTAAGTTTATTTGTAATACCACTGTTGATTCTGATGTCTGTAACACAAGTGCTTAAGCTACTTACCACGCAGTCAGATCAAGTAAGTGACGTTGTTGTATATTTTATTGTACATGACCGGAGAGAGATCAGGCGTAGGACCAACGGCTTAACGTACGCACCGAGGCACGGGGGTGTAACACCGCCAACTTCCTCAGAAACAATTTTGGTTCGACCTTGGATTCGAACCCAGGAACTCAGTGACACTGTGTTCTTATCATGTGTACCATCCTTATTATGTATACGTAATAATGTATGTCTATGATTTTTTTTATTTCATTTTATGTAATTTGTTTGTATGTTTATAAATTTATTTTGTACTTAAATAACTTCAGTTAAATTGCTTGTTTTTACCTTTTACTTTATGTGCACCGCCTGAATTTTCTCTGCTTGGCACTATGGTTGACTGGTAGAGAATGCCTTCGGCATTAAGTCCACACATAACAGCAGCAGAACTTAAATAAATAAATAAACTCCCGGATGTACGGCAGAAACTTTGCCACTACACCAACGAGGCAGTCAGTGTTACACAAATCTCCTCATTTGTGATTTCTTCCAGGTGACCTCAGCGTTACTCCTGAAGCTGTACTCGGCTTCCAACCTCACAGAATCCGAAGGCGCCGCCGTAACCCAAAGCTTGCCTCGTCTAGCGGCGGTGCTGCCCTCTGTGCAAACACAAATAACCGAAGTGGCCGACTCGTTTAGGAGCGAGCCGCTTTTCAGGAGCTTGGCCAACTTCAGCTCGGTGGGCGGACTGTTGGGGTGTAAGTATGTTACTGTATTCAATTTCGTGATTTAAAGAATCACGCAGTGGTCCACATGTCCGACTTCTAAAACCAAAGGTCGCGGGTTCGATCCCCGCACAGTACAAGCATAAGTGTGCATGAACATGTGTGTTTGTACTAGTCTGGGTGTTTTTATGTATAAAATGTATTTATTTATTTACAAAATAAAAAGTATTTAAGTATGTTTATCCGCTGTCTAGTACCCATAGCACAAGCCTCGTAGCTTACTTTGGGACTAGAGAATTGGTGTGATTGTTAAAAAAAAAACCTGTATCCTGCGTGATATAACCGCTAGGGTCAGAGGTAATGCAGAGTTTGTCTCGCCTATCGGCAGTGCTGTCATCTGTTCAGGAGCAAGTATCTGAAGTAAATAAATAAATATGTTACAACAATCACACCAATTCTCTAGTCCCAAATTAAGCTGCGAGGCTTGTGTTATGGGTACTAGACGACGGATGAACATACTTATATACTTTTTTTTGTAAATAAATACATATTATACCTACATAGAAAACACCCAGACCAAGAAGTGGTCGAATACTTCGACTTGTGTTGGAATTATAGTTTTGCAAACACAAATAAGCGAGGTGGCCGACTCGTTCACCAGCGAGCCGCTTTTCAGGAGCTTGGCCAACTTCAGCTCGGTGGGAGGTCTGTTGGGGTGTAAGTATGTTACATTATTCAATTTCGTGAGTGAAAGAATAGACATGATGACACCTATCTTAAAAATGTTCAAGACCATACCGTTTAAAAAACATAGCCCCTATGAGGTTAACACATCCAGCTGTCCAAAAAGCTGTAGAAACCAATTTTTAAACACACAAAATTCATATAAATATTTGGTCAATTGCTATTGATATTCATGGAATACTTTATTCTCCTCATCAGCGTCAGACTTCCTCTCATCTGCCGGGAACATGGTGTGCGGGACGCCCTTCGTAGCGGACATACCCCGACTGTACCGCAGCGTGCTGTCCAGCCCGGACAAGGCTGAGCAGCCTGACAAGGACCAGCTCGAGAGGTTGCCGAGTAAGTAACACTTTTAGTACTTCAGTACGTGCTTGATGAGTACTTGAATACAAGGCCAGTAGGTACTTAATTGATTCAGTAAATTGTCCAGAAGGTTGATGGAATAAGAACTACGTGATTCCTGTTTGTAGATTTATTTGCGACTTAATAAATCCGGCGGGCGCAGCCGCCGATAAAACATATACTACTTAAATGTATGTAGGTAGAGGCATGACGTGGATCCCTACGTGTCTCATTTCGCTTAAGGCAAAAGTAATAGAACACTGTATCCCTACAAGTACTCATAATATCTGATGGTTTCCTATTCGATTTCGACCTTCTCTCTCAAAGTTCGGTGAGACGGCAATACGACATGACCAGAGAGAGATCAGGCGCAGGACCAACGGCTTAACGTGCGCATCGGGGAACGGGGGTGCACACGGCTCCACATCAACCTACTCATTTTCGTTGCAAAATGGCCCATATTATTACCAAGTTTCAACAGTATAATTCTTAGTTTCGGAAAAAAGTGGCTGTGACATACGGCCGAATACTTCGCCGTTTTTTGTCTTTTGGCTACGGAACCTTAAAAATTTGATCAAATGTACATACGACTATAAGGTTCACATGCATACAAAGAATTTTCTGCGAGGCGAATACTTTTCCTCTACAAAAAAAAACAATTGGTTGCGTTTATTCCTTGTTTAAATAATATCCAAACAACTTAAAACGTATGTCTCATATAGGTTTAGGTCTTTTTGCGGTTATTCACTTTAAATTGGCTGACTTAGATTTCAACAAGGGATACTCACTGCTTAGTTCTTTTGTAGTAGAGAGGTATATTAGGCAACGTATACTAAGAAAACTAGCTGATTCTCCTCCAGCAGGCCTTAGCGATAGAAGTAGAACATAATAACTGAAAACTGATATCCACCAGTTTCTACTTTGCTAACATAACTAAGGACTAGATGCAAAGGGCGGGAGATCGTGCGCTGGGGCGCTCCTTGGGGGAGGCCTATGTCCAGCAGTGGACTGTAACAGGCTGAAAATACATAACACTTATAAAAATCTTTTCGGAGGTTCGATTCCTCCCCGATGACCGGAGCCGAAAAGAATTTGCGTTGCGAACGCAAAAAAAACTTAACAAATAAAATTTTAGCCTGTTTCATCTTAACCGATTGTTAAATATTAGTAAAAATATTTCTCTCGGGTAATTTGAGGGTGTCTCCCACAATCATTGATGAAACATACGCTGGCTCAAAGCGTTAAGAAGCACTTACAAAATTCAACGACTCCATTAAGGTTCTCGGTAGCTCAGTGATCAGAGCATTGGACTTCCAAAGGTCGGGGATTTGATTCCTCCCCGATGACCGGAGCCGAAAAGAATTTTTAAGTGTTATGTCTTTTCGAAATTATAAATAGCGTTGTGAACGCAAAAAAAAAATACCAGGCTGGTATGATGAACACAACTAAAATTATTTTACAGCGGAATTCTGTCGCTCCCTGTACTCGGACCTGATCAAGATCGAGGGCGGCAAGATCGTGTGGAGCTTCGTGAAGCCGCTCATCATGGGGCAGATACTGTACACGCCCGCCACGCCGCACGTCAATAGGATCATACACCAGGTCAGACACTCACTGAATTTGACGACCACTTTGGTGTAATGGTTAAGAAGTTGACTATTAACCTATAGTCTGTGTGTGTTTAGGATCCTAACTTAACAAAGATGTTAAGTTAGGATCCTAAACACACACAGTTATGTTCGTGTTGTGTTAGTTAGTTAGTTTATTTTAGATGTTGTCGCGGGTTCGATTCCCGCACTGTACAAACATTTGTGGTCATGAACATGTCTGTTTGTACTGGTCTGGGTGTTATATGTGTTTATTTAAGTTTATTTGTAATATCACTGTTGATTCTGATATCTGTAACACAAGTGCTTAGGCTACTTACCACGGAGTCAGATCAATGAATGTGATGTTGTTGTATATTATATTATTATGTTATAAATACCAGCGACCGCTTGCGATATTTTATTTATTTATTTTTTATGTATAGAGATTGCTTTGATTCTAACTATTGGTTATCGGGTCTAAACGCGAACTATTTTAATGAGTATTAGGTAATCACTGCTCGACGTTTCGGCTGGATTGCACTGCGGCGTGGTCACGAGCTGACTGGTGGCGCGCGGCGTCGCGTCGTCTGCTCGTGGCGGCCGCAGTTTCCAGATCCACCCTCACATTTTCATTATTAAAAATGTTAGTACAGTCACCGCGACAAACAACACTGACGGTATCACTTTGTGTCTTTTTAGGTAAAATAAAATAGTTCGCATTTAGACCCAATAACCAATAGTTAGTGTTAAAATGCAACGCGAAAGTTTAAAATCATATACCTCTATATTGCTTTGATTGTTTAAATTCGGCAGGCGGTTTCTAGTAACTGGCGCGATGACGCGAGATCGCGATCTGTGATGTCCAAGACTTACTTTTCACTATTGATTTTTTTTCCTTTTAATAAGCTCTCCCCTCTAATACAAGTATTTTTCCATTTAATAAGCACTCCTCTCTATTATATGTATATCTTCTTTTAATAATCACTTCCCTCTAATTTCCATTCCAGGCCAACTCGACATTCGCGCACATGTCCCGCCTAGCCGACTTAGTCCACTCGTTCGCGGCCTCATTCCCAGCTGTGGGCAAGGTTGCCGAGCACGCGCCCGGTGCAGCGGTGCTAGCGCGGCTGGTCTCCTCGCCAGGGTTCGAGGATCTCAGGGTCATGCTGATTGGAGACGGAGAAGTGGGGGAGATTAATTTGGAGGCTGTTTTGGATGAGCTAGGTGATGTGAAGGTTAGTAAATATAGATGTTAGATTTAATATTTATAAGAAAGATGCGGGTCACACTGCTGACATATAATGTTAAAGATGAGATGTCGACCACAAAGTACGATCGAGCACGTCAGTTTCCCCATGTCATGGAACAGAGGCGGTCTCAAGGTCAAACTGGGTTAACCTGGTGTACGGTTGTCTGTGCATTTTAACTTATTGGCACGAACATTAGTGATGTGCAGGTGCAGATGTGATTTTTAATGGTTTTGGCGCGGCTGGTCTCCTCGCCAGGGCTCGAGGACCTAAGGGTCATGCTGATAGGAGATGGGGGCGGAAGAACTTGGAGGCTGTTCTGCTTGAGCTTGGTGATGTAAATGTTAGTAGCTACAGATATGGAATGTAAAGATCCTTAAAGATATTTTAGATGTTAGAGTGCGGAAGTGCTGTCAAACTTAATATTTGCATGCATGCCGGCTAGCCGACGAAGTCCACTCGCTCGCGACTTCATTCCCAGCTGTGGGCAAAGTGAGCACGGGGCCAGTGCAGGAGCACTGGCGTCGCTGGTTCCTGTGCCAGGGTTTGCGGGAATGGTAAACTTGAAAGCTGTTTAGCACATTAGGTTACCGTCTTTGTTCCATTCGCAATAAATCAATTTTCGTAGTTGACATGAGTAACCTGACATGCTGACCGTAATACTGTGGTATGAAACCTGCGATGGAACGTTATGGAAGGCTCACTTGCACACGTGACAGGATTCCAGGGTTCAAGGACTAGAGATGTGGCGAGCTATCAAAATGATTTTTACAATGTTTTTCGTGAATATAGTTAAATAGATATTCAATAATAATATGTGTTAGTATATTAGAGAAGAAACGCTGCCAGCTTTCTGGGCACCATACCCAATGGCGGCGTTGGGATGATTTTTTTCTATATAGTTTAAATATTTGTTTCCTTTTTTTGTTTATCTGCTTTTATACTTTTATTAGGTAACTTGTATTATTTTATTTTTATGTAAAACAATTAATTAATAAACAAATCCCCTCGAAATCGATGAATCGTCTTGCCTTAAGACCATGAACAACGAATTAAAAGGAGGACTACTTCAGTCCTCCTTTTTGTTGCTAAAGTTTTATTTATCTATTGCGCTAACTCCCAAGTTGACATGCTACAGTGTAACTTCTCCGCCAGGGCGTCGGCAACATAGTGGGCAAGGCGTCGGAGCTGCTGCGCTGCGTCAACCTGGACCGCTTCCGCGCGGCGCCCAGCGAGGCGGCGCTTGCGCACGACGCCGCCCGCCTGACGCTGGCCAACGAGTTCTCTGCCGGTGAATATTATCAGTACCTGGTTGACCGGGTTTTATGTTTTTGGTAGAACTTGTTTTTTGGAAATTATATTAACAGAGAAAGACAAAAATTGTAAAAAAAAGACATAATAAGCTTTGCTGAAAGACAAAAAAGCAGTATTTATGAACGGATCAATTCCTAGCTTCAGTAAGCGCCATCTTGTATCGAGTAGAAAGATTATTTTTTACTTTTTTACCCAGTGAGGCCCTCATCGGTCATGGCGTTATAGATGGCGCTGATATTATATATTAATTTCTTAAAACGCGGTTTTTAAAATAACTATGTCTTGGGAACCGAGCTTTTCTCGAACCTGGGAGTGATAAATCGATTCCTTGAGCCTAATCTGTAACTTTCATGAAAATCGTTGGAACCTTGGAACCGTTTCTGAGAAGTTTTAAGTATATCTTAAAAATCAAATGGGGGTATCCGTACATGTTACTGAATATATGTGTGCAGTCAAAACTTTGTAAATGTGTAAGGTAGTGTCGGAAAACTAAGGCTTGTTTGTGTCCTAAATTTTTACCTAAATTATAAATAAATATAAATATTTCACAACAATCACACCAATTCTCTAGTCCCAAATTAAGCTACGAGGCTTGTGTTATGGGTACTAGACAACGGATAAACATACTAAAATCCTTTTTTTGTAAATAAATACATATTATACATAGAAAACACCCAGGCCAGTACAAACACACGTGTTCATGCACACGTATGCTTGTACTGTGCGGGGATCGAACCCGCGACCCTTGGATTTAGAAGTCCGACCTGTGGACCACTGCACCAAGCGGTCGTCAATTATTTATGCATCATCGCATTTGGAAGACCTAATCTGTGTTTATATTTTCAAATCCAGCCTTCCCTGTCACTTAGGCAAGCAAAACCGTACGAATGAACGGAATGGCTATTACCTAGTAAAGTGTTAGAGAGTAGGATTCTCTTTATTAACTAAGCAACCAACTTATCTTTCATATTAATATTTAAGTGAGTATTAATTACTCACTGCTCTCTGAGTACCTAATACTCTTTGAAATATGTCGCGTTCATACCCAATGAACAAGTGATAAGTGTAACAATAATATTTCTCCTTCTAGGTATTGTTTTCCTGAATAGTGAACAGCTACAAGACTCTATGTCCAACGTGAAATACAAGATCCGAATGGACATCGATAATGCGCCGACCACCAGCCGGCTGACAAACTAGTAAGTTTTTATTGTTTACCCAAGTAACACAGATGAGCTGCACAAAAGCTGCATAGAAGATAAATTTTGAACCTAAGGCTGATTTAGCCAAGCTGCACAAAGGCTGATTAAACCGCTATACAACCCTTGTAATGCCAAAATGGGCCCCAAATTAACCAGCCTTGGGCTGATGAATGTCTGCTTAAAGGCCGTCTACGTCTTGTAAAAGAGCTGCATTTAGGCTTAACCAGCTTAATTGTGCAGCTTATTCTCTACTTTTCAGCCGCTATCAAGCTTTTATCCATTGGTAAGTTTCATTGGGGCTGGATAGTGGCAAAAGAAAAAAATAAATTAAAATGAAATGTCAAAAATGTCTTAGTATTTTATAAAAAGTTATGGCTTGCGCGTGGAAGCTATAATTCTGTTATTATACTTTTTGTTATTCTTATTATACTATGTATTCTTAGTGCGGAGAAAGTTTTACTGTAAATGTATATATTAAATTACATCTCATTTTTCACGCGCCCTTCTTATAACGCCTATTTAAGATATAATCGAAAGAAAATTGTGAGCTGAAAATTTTTGTGAAATAACTATATATCTACAATTTGATTATTTGTGACTCGTAAAATTAATATTTATAAACTTATAGCTAAAACAGCTCATAATGAAAAGCCAAAAGCTTTTAAATTGCAGAAAACATACATTATTTTATCATCCGATTACTATCAAGATCGCACACAATGGCTGCCGTTTGTAAAGCAGCTCTGGCTCTTTGTTTCAGCTGTTATAATTCTATAGACTGCACACGGGTATCTATGGCAACCGTTGATCAGCTCATAGCTTTCTTATGTCTGTACAAAGTATGTTATAGTTACCTTAATCTGACTAGCGGTATAGTAACTACACTTTTAGTCAGCCTATTGTTTAATAAACCGCCTCAAGCTGCATTAAAGCTTTTAGTAGAACTTTAGAGCTTTTGGCTTTAAAGAAGAACCCTTTAGAACTTTAGTAGATATAAAAACTTTTTTTTACTCTCCTTTGCAAACATAAGCGTGTTAAGAGTTCCCAAAACGACCATTGTCAAGCTTACTTGAATAGCATTTAAAGAGAATAAACCTACTCTTTTAAACAACCTTTAGTTTTGGTGCAAACTGTTGTACAGCCAACGTCTGCACAAGAGCTTATTATTTACCTAATTAACCAAACATATACAAGCTTAAGGTTTTTTTACAAGCTAAAAGAATAAGTTGCAACCAGCGGCTGGACAGTAACTTTTTAATTAACTGTTATAATGCTAAGAGTATATTCTTGCTCTTTATTGCAGCTCTTAATCAGCAAGACTGTACAAAAGTAGAAAAAAATTACTCTTGCACAGTCTTCAGCTTCACCCAGAACCTTTATATATCTCTAGTAGAGTGTTATTCTGGTTAAAAGCTTGCTTATTTCTGAAAATTCAGCCTGTGTGCTACTTGGGTACTAGCTGTGCCCGCGACGTCTTACGCGTGGAATAGTTATTATGGGCATATACATATACTGTCGCAGACATTTTTTTAGATCATTTCAAGAGGAATAATTCTTTCATACATATATTTTTGGTATCTTTAACCGTTTCGCAACGCACGCAACGGAAGCTCTCAGGGATGAATTAATTTTACTCGTTTATTTTTTCACATTTTCCATTATTTTTTCGCTTCGCTCAGTTGCAACGTGATGTTAGATAGCCTAAAGCCTTCCTCGATAAATGGTCTATTCAACACAAAAAGTTTTTTTGAATTCGAACCAGTAGTTTCTTAGATTAGCGCGTTCAAACAAACTCTTCCGCTCTATAATTTACGTTTTTTTAATTGCTTAAGTCGTCTTAAATAGGAGACAAAGTGACTGATCCCATTCTTTATATTTATTTATTGTTTCATTGTTCAAGGGTCGAGAATTACAAATTTATTAAATTCGAAATAATACAATACATTCTAAAAAATAAATTTAAATGAACAGTTTACATTAAACATAATATGTTGTCGTTTGTAGTTACTGTTGTAGTTCAATGTAAACATAACAATATGTTGTCGTTTGTAGTTACTGTTCAAAATAATAAAACACATTCTGAAAAATAAATTTAAATGAACAGTAACTACAATCGACAACCATCAGCATGTTTAATGTAAACGTAATATGTTGTCGTTTGTAGTTACTGTTCATTAAAATTTATTTTTTAGAATGTATTGTATTATTTGGAATTTAATAAATTTGTAATTAATTTTATATTCTTGTATTCTTGTTATGTTTTAACACTCTCTTTTTCTTCTTGTTAATGCTATAAACAAAAATAAAAAAAAATCTTTTATTTCAGACAAATTACGTCCATTTGTTAGTAACAATGTATGAACTTAAAAACTATGTTAGTAAGATAAACTTAGTACGAGAAATAATTAAATGATTATCACGCTAAAAAGAGTGAACTATAATAAGCTACCCAGACGTTGGGAAAGCCTAAGTTTCTAAAAAACCACCCTTTCGTGTAATACGAATATTCACCTATAGCAGAAACTGTTCTTATCACTTAATCGTAAAGATTGTTGGCTCAATTTACACCAAGAATTAAGCACTGTCTATTGCCTATAATGAATACAATTTCATCATTTTCTTTTTCTCTAATAGTCTCTGGATCCCGGGTCCCGAAGCAAACTTTCTAGAGAACATGCGCTACTTCCGCGGGTTCGTGCAACTCCAAGACTTGGTGGACAGCGCCATCATCGCCGTGGCCAAGAACTTCTCTTCTAGAAGGACCAAGAGGGAGGCAGAAGATGAGAAGTGGGCGGTCTACACGCAGCAGATGCCGTATCCTTGCTATAGGAAGGACTTGTGAGTAGACCCTTAACGGTGCAGTGTCTATGGTAAAGCAAAATCGCTTTCCGCGTCTGTCCCTATTTCTGTATGTTAGGGGCCATCCATTAATCACATGAGGCTCGAAAGTCCATAAAATTACTTATTTTGATGCTATCTTCTGCGTCGGTCTCTTGAAATCACTCCAACGCATGAAGGCTTCAGAAAATTTATTTATGACCTGTATTGTCCTAGCCTGCAGAAGGATATGCAGGTTCTTTTCAAAAAATGTCAAAAAATAACATTACGTGACTAAAACTGAAAAAGAGGATTATTTTGCTTTAAATTTCCACTAAACATTTAAACATTTAGTCATGGATTTCCGCAAAGTACCGCCTGATTCCATCAAACATCACGTGAATTATGGATGGCCCCTTATATGTATGCTTATAGCTTTAAAAGTACTCAACAGATTTTGATGCAGTTTTTTATAGATAAAATGGTTGAACAGAATAACGTCTGCTGGGTTCGCTAGTATGTTATTATGTTAAATTGTTTTTTATCAGTTTAATTTAAGAGACTCTCTCTCGTATACATTTTAACATAAATAGTGCATATGCCTATTTCTCTTATCTGAAGAACTGAAAAAATCAATACTTTCCGACAGCCCATTCCAAAGACATATTGTCTATACTAAGTTAGTATCAACTAAAGAGATTGCTACCTTTCATTCCTGTTTTTTATAATAATATCAATTTCAATTAGCGGCCCGTTCGCGACTAAGTCCGCGCAATCGTGTTCAAGTTCAAAGGAACAAAAAAAACAGACGACCAATTTGGTGTATTGGTCAAGAAGTTGACTATTAACCATGAGGTTGCGGGTTCGATCCTCGCTCTGTACAAACATTTGTGTACATGAACATGTCTGTTTGGACTGGTCTGAGTGTTATATGTATTTATTTAAGGTTTTTTTGTAATACCACTGTTGATTCTGATATCTGTAACACAAGTGCTTAAGCTACTTACCATTGAGTCAGATCAATGTATGTGATGTTGTTGTATATTTATTTATATTTGTGTGTTTTGCCTACATCTACTCGCCAAGACCTTTCGAACGTTACCTGAATCATTATTTCAGGCCTCAGCATCGGGTACACCTTCATATTCACGTTTTTATTCAATTACATGTAACAAGTCATATACATTTATGTTCAACGCTCACCTGCGAATGATAAAGTAGTTTCTGTTATATTTTTGAGGAACTAGACTAGCTAAATATGTTGTTGTGTTTAGTTTCCAGACGTCGCTGTACGAGTCGCAGGCGCTGATCGTGGCGTTCTTCTTCTCGCTGCTGTTCACCGTCGCTTCCGCCGTGCGCTTTGTAGTTGCCGACAAAGAGTCTGGCAACACTATGGTATGATTATGAAAAATTAAAATAAAAAAATATTTATTTAATAAATAATTTAAAATACAGCTATGCAGAGGTGGACTATTTGCAGATGTATGCAGAAGGAGTCACTCTTCCTTAGCAAAATATAGATTTGTTTATAAAAGCAAGTTACGTTGTTCTTTTATGGTTAAAGATTTTTTATTTCCCAATCGAAAATACATTTCACTTACGAGAATCTTAAAAAATTAAAATTTTACATAATTTGTCTGAGCGACGTGAGCTTCTAAAAAATAATATTACAAATGACGGTACCTTACAAAACAAAACAGTCAAATCGCGAGTCACTGCGAGCGATAAGTAAGTAACGTGGATGCGTTGGATGTGGCACTGCTAGCATTCACACGGCAGATATATAGTATTCTTGATTTTTATCATATTTTTTGTATTAATGATTATAATATTTTGTTAATGTAATATATGTATATAACATCTTTATTATATATTTTTTTATATTTATCTAAAAATAGGTAAAGGTTATGTATATAACATCTTTATTATATATTTTTTTATATTTAGTATTCTTGTTATATGTTTTGGGTGTGTTATTTAGTTAAGTTGAGAAGTGGGAATAATATAGGAATTTAAATATTGTCTTGATTTAAGATGAAAGATTTTAGTTGCTTTTTGAAGTTTGCCATACTTTCGATTGATTTTATACTATTTGGTATTGTATTGTATAATTTTTAAACTTACAAAGTAAAACAAAAGTGTGTGTGTATATTTATGCATGGACAATGGACGTATAGTTTTATTTATATACCAAGGACCGTATTATATATAGTCCTCCTGACCGATTTCGACCACGGCAGCCAATCTCGACAGAGATCAGCCACCTGCGCAGGAGATATTATAGTGCACAAGTGTGCGCGCCATACACAGGTGCACTCACTGTTCCATTACTCGCAAAGTTCGGTGAGACGGCAATCCGCCATGACCAGGGAGAGATCAGGCGCAGGACCAACGGCTTAACGTGCGCACCGAGGCATGGGGATGCAACACCGCAAAATTCCCGACTCCGAGCTGTTTTTAGGGTTCCGTACCTCAAAAGAAAAAAACGGAACTTTTATAAGATCACTTTGTTGTCCGTCCGTCTGTCAAGACCGTTTTTCTCAGGAACGCGTGAAGGTATAAAACTGAAATTTCTAAATGATACTTAGGTCTACTGTCCCTGGAAGCTGTAGAAAAATCAACCTTCTAAGCCAACGCAATCAACAGATACAGCCATTTAGGCCGCAAATTTCCGCAAATTTTCGAAACTCGCACGGGAATCAAAACCTACAGGGTATTTCCCATAAACTTAGAATCTTGAAATTTAGTACGAAGTCTTATAGTACAGATATAGGAAAAATTTCGAAAACCGTAAATTTTCAGTTTCATCATGTAAAAAAAAAAAAAGATTCCCGTGCGAGTTTCGAAAGTTTGCGGCCTAAATGGCTGTATCTTTTGATTGCGTTGGCTTAGAAGGTTGATTTTTCTACAGCTTCCAGGGACAGTAGACCTAAAGTATCATATATAAATTTCAGTTTGATACCTCCACGCGTTCCTGAGAAAAACGGTCTTGACAGACGGAAGGACGGACGGACGGACGCACAACAAAGTGATCTTATAAGGGTTCCGTTTTTTCCTCTTGAGGTACGGAACCTTAAAAATTTAATTTTTCACAGCTAATGAAAGTGATGGGCGTGGACTTAGCCCAACATACGCTATCCTGGTTTGCATGGTGCGCCCTGGAGATGCTCATCACCTGCTGCTGCGTCACAGCCGTCCTCTGCGGCGGCTCCGTACTGCCAAGGACAGATCCTGGACTAGTATTCGTTCTTACTGCCATCTTCGGGTTCGCTGTGCTATGCTTCTGGTAAGTTATAAGTGTACTTTAGCAAGTTCATCCTGTACTTATCCCCTTGGTATAGTGCGTCAAGTTGGCGCGTGATCCTTGTGATATAGTTTGACAATTCATACCACCAAATAGGCTAGATAAGTGAGAACCCTACTAAATAATAATAAACTGTTTCAACGAACACAATTACCTAGCCCCAAACTAAGCGTTAGCTTGTGCTATGGTGTCAAGAATAACGGATATAAACACTCAGGTACAAATGCTCGTGCTAATCACACAAAAATTTGCCCCAAGCAGGATTCGAACCGCGTCAGCCGGTTTTGTAGTCTGGTCCTCAGACCACTAGACCAAAGCTGTCGTCAAATGTCAGGCGATTGTTGTTGGTAGTCCGGGACTCATTCGAAATAAAACCTCTCGAAGGGTGAGCACGAACAACTATCGAAAACGTATTCGTAGCATTTACCTATCGTTTACTTGTCAATTTGTATGGGGAAACTGTCAGTTTCTGATGTTTGGACGACACGAATACGTTACGATAATGTTCGTGCTCACCCCATCGATCTGAAACCAATATTGTTTGATGGCACTACTGAGGGGTCTTCGTAAGTACAGTCATGTTTCAAATTACTGATCTCAACTAAATTGGCTCCCTATTCGTCAACGTTGACAATCTAGAACTCTCGGCATTTTATACGGTATCCTCAATTACGCCTCATCACTTTCCTATCTTGAAGATATGTTCTATTACTCATCTCAAACTCATGATCGTCAACTTCGCTTTTCGCACAATCTCCAGCTAGCCATTCCGACCCACCTCTTCGTCTCCGAGTCGTTACAAGGACGGCACACAACCCCATGGTCTTGAAAATTTCAACGATAGGTGTCATCATGCTTGTTAGACCCATAGATCGTCAAGTGCGCAGGTGCCGGATAGCGCTCTTTTATTTGGCGCTACGTAAACTGCTCCTTTTCCTTAATTTCAGCTACATGCTATCAAAGCTGTTCAGCGGCGCCAGCTTCGCGGCGGTGTGCGCGGCCATCGGCTACCTCGTCAGCTTCATGCCGGTGGTGCTGATACTGTCGCTGGAAGCCGTCATATCGCGCGCTGCCAAGATTGTTATCGTGAGTACTTAGCTCCATCGGCTACCTCGTCAGCATCATGCCGGTGGTGCTGATACTGTCGCTGGAAGCCGTCATATCGCGCGCTGCCAAGATTGTTATCGTGAGTACTTAGCTCCATCGGCTACCTCGTCAGCATCATGCCGGTGGTGCTGATACTGTCGCTGGAAGCCGTTATATCGCGCGCTGCCAAGATTGTTATCGTGAGTACTTAGCTCCATCGGCTACCTCGTCAGCTTCATGCCGGTCGTGCTGATACTGTCGCTGGAAGCCGTTATATCGCGCGCTGCCAAGATTGTTATCGTGAGAACTTAGCTCCATCGGCTACCTCGTCAGCTTCATGCCGGTGGTGCTGATACTCTCGCTGGAAGCCGTCATATCACGCGCTGCCAAGATTGTTATCGTGAGAACTTAGCTCCATCGGCTACCTCGTCAGCTTCATGCCGGTCCTCCTTGCCGATTTCGACCACGACGGTCAATCTCAACAGAGATCAGCCAACTACGCTGGAGATATTATAGTGCACTAGTGTGAGCGCCATACACAGGTGCACTCACTGTTCCATCACTCTCTAAGTTCGGTGAGACGGCAATCCGACACGACCGGAGAGAGATCAGGTGCAGAGACCAACGGCTTAACGTGCGCACCGAGGCACGGAGGTGTAACACCGCTAACTTCCCGACTCCGAGCTGCTTTTGAGAAATTTATGTCAGAAAATCTCAGAAACAAATTTGGCTCGAGCTCGGATTAGAACCTAGGACCTCTCGGATGTAAGGACTTTAACTGTAAGGAAGGAGGAGAAACTTTGCCACTACACCAACGAGGCAGTCATCGTGAGTATATTGCTTCACCGAGTGTTAGAATATTAACTTGATCAACTCAAAGTACTCATTCAGCTTAAGCTTTCAGTTTCGGGCTTTATACTTGTAGTGTACTTACACCGCCATGCGAAACGTAATTTCCATTTGCCAGTCGTCAAATCGATATCTAGTACCAGCACCAGGTCTCGTCTAAAGTTATGGTGATCATTAATTTGTCTCACGATTATCACAATTTAATGTCTAGGTTTTATTTATTTTAGAAAACCAACAGCTACAATGTCTTATGCTAATTTGTTAAGTACTAGTTTATAAGTAGGCCAATTCTAGGTTTTCCTAAGATAACAAATAGTATAGAGCTGTGAGACTAATGTTTTAACAAAATCATTAAACATCATTCAAAGATATCAAGCTCATCAAAAATTTGAAACACAAAACAAGCACCCACACCAGGACGAGATAACTTCTTCGACAATAGGTATTTGTGATAATTTAACCGCGTAATATTTAACCGTCCTCCTATCCTATCACGCATTTCTGCTGCAAGGGCACAACAAACATTCGCGACAGGTAGGTAAGAAGGTGTTGTATAGTGTTATAGGTAGGTAATACTACATAGTATGACTATAGCAGCACGAGATTAAAAGTAAGTGATCCAGATAATAATAATACAGGTATCCACATCGCAATACTCAATAATGACTTAAACCAGGTACTACGAGTATACTACTAATAATAAGTTAATATAATGCAACTGATAATTATTTAGAACGTTCTTTAAGAGATTTTATTGTATGAATTTTGAAAGCGTGCTTTGATAAACCAAATAGTTCTAAATCATTAAATTTAGTGTTATAGGTATGTGCAATGCGCGTGAGAACGTTATTTTTAGCGTAATTAGAGAGGTGTCTAGGTGTATTTAGCAGAGGAGTGTGGCGAGTACGACGCCTTGGAGTACAAAGCGCAATACCAGCCACCAAGTCCGCACAGTCCAAGTTACCATTTATAATATCAAACAAAAGACACATATCCAACATCTCTCTCCTCTCTTCAAGAGTCAAAAGATTATGGTGACGACAGCTACTGAGGTACGAATCTGTCGAAATGCGCAAACGATAATTAAGATGATTAGTAAACTTTCTCTGAACACGTTCAATAGCATCTTTATATACTTTATATTGGGGCGACCAAATAGAACTAGCATATTCTAATACACTGCGAACATATGCGAAGTAAACTGATCTGAAGTAAACGGTTTTGTGGCGACCTCTTTCGTTCACCATCACAAGCCATGTGCTAACGATGGCAAGCACGACATCATTAAGCATGCTATTATACATTAAATACAGCCTATGTTCATTAGGGTTTATCTATGATTCTAATGGAAACAGAATTGTGAAACTAACACACACTTAAAGAAAAAACGGACTGCCACATGCTTGACTTGAAACCGCACCTCTCGCAAGCCGGGCGATTGCTCTTGCTAGAGGTGCGGGTTCGAAGTCTGTTCGAGTCCCTTCGCACGGGTGGACGATATTTTTTTTGTATTAAAGCCTATGATCATAAAGGACAATGTAGCATTCTAACGGTAAAATATTTTTATTAATTATTCCAATAGTTTCAACGCCTATTCAATTAAAAAAAATCCAAATCTTACCTCGTTATAATATTAATTTATATTGATCAACATAATTAAACTTCGTTAATTACAGTGCCTCTCAATGTCGTCATCCCTCTGCTACGCATTCCTGCACATCACTCGTCTCGAAGCCACCGGGACGGGCGCCCACTGGGCCCAGCTGTGGGACACCACTGATGATGAAGACATCAGCATTGGGCTGGCGGCTGTCATGATGATTGTTGATGCTGTAATATACGTGGTCATCGGCTGGACTATCGATAGATTCTTTGGTAAGTTATTTTTGATTGTTCTTCCACGTCCTAAGAATTGCAGACACCGGCATGGTGCCCACTGGGCCCAGCTGTGGGATGCCAGTGATGATGGAGACATTATGATTGAGGATGCTGCTATATATGTTGCTATTAGCCGATAGGACTGTCGATGATTTGGTAAGTGGTTGTTGTTGATTATTCGAACCCATCAGGCTGGGATGGGAGGTGACTAGATGGGTGCCCTCTGGGAACAGCTGTGGGGTGCCTCAAATAAGAAAGACCTCAGCGTTCAAATACGAAATTATTCCTAGTCCTAGGACGCACTTGTGGGATATTGTCGCTGCTACTCGCGACGCTGTCAGTTTTACGTCGTGGCGATAGATGATCGCAGGCTTTTATAAAAATTATCTTTGTATTTGTGATAGGTTTGCTCGTGACCACAGACTAAACCCAACGAGGCAAAAACGGAGTCTTTGATGGAGCGAACTCGCCTAGAAGATGCCTGTTCACTGTAGCCTTGCGATTATACATGATTCTGTCTATGTCAGTGTTCCCAGTCTTTATGTCTACGACCCGTCTAAAACCAGTTACGAAAACTCGGGAACGACTTAAGCTGAAAAAGAGGATTATTTTGCCTTAAATTTCCACTAAACGACGCCTGAGCAGGAACTCAAATACACTCAATTGCAAGCACCTGAAAAAATGATGTCGCCCTGATCGAAACGACAACATCTCCTCACACGTGGCATGTGTAGTGGCGAAACGCGACGAGTGTTTTGTTGGTGTCAGTGTTGTGATTCCAGGTGGATTATCTGCGTCACGTTGTGAGTTGTATTGTAAGTCCTGCAACTTCCAGCTCTAGTTTTTCCAGGTGGTAACAGTTGGATGTATTTTGGTTCCTGCGCTGGCGTCGTTTAGTGGAAATTTAAAGCAAAATAATCCTCTTTTTCTGCTTTAGTCGGGGATTTCCGCAAAGTAACGCCTGATTCCATCAACTCGGGAACGACCTTCATTGTTTCTCGTTTATATAATACAAGTGCTTTAGCTTACTTTGAAGATAAGGGCAATGTATAATCTATCTTATTAATTGAATCAAGAATCGATTAACCTAATTGGTTGTCAATTTATCTTCTCAGGCTTAACAACTCTCCAAAGTAACATATCCTACTGCACGACCACGGATGAGAAGGCCGGCGTCAGCATTCTGAACGTGACCAAAGTATACGGAGAAGGTTCTCGGAGACCAAAGGTGGCCTTGGACAATGTGTCCATGGAACTACATAAAGGACAAGTTACAACCTTGTTGGGGCATAACGGTGCGGGCAAGACGACGCTCATGTAAGTAAAATCTTGCCTAGATTACTGTTTTGAATTCTTATTCAGGTTAGTTATCCCATTCGCAAAGACCTATCAGATTAAGATGCCTCAGCATTCTTAGACGTAACCAAAGTGTACGAAGAAGGGTCTAGGAGATCTAAAGTGGCCTTGGACTAATTGTCCATAGGAAGGAACTTACAACGTTTTTAGAACACAATGGAGCGGGCAAGACGACGCTTATGTAAGTAAGATCTTGTCTAGATTACTGCTTTGGACTTATTATAAAGGTTAGTCATACCGTTCGCAAAGACCTAACCGTAATCAAAGAGTACGAAGAAGGTTCTCTGAGACCAAAAGTGGCTTTGGACAATGTGTCCATGGATCTTTAAAAGGACAAGTATCAACTTTGTTGGGACATTAAGGTGCTGGTTACATGTTACTTTATGTTTAACATACGGATGGATTCGACCTAACATAAGTTGAGATTAAACGATTTGTAGCTATTCAAAGATTAATTTTTCCTCGTGTCATTGAAATCTCGTTGCGCCGTGCAATGTTTCCTTCAAATGTGTAATCTCGACTTCTTGCGGTAAGCCTAGATCGAACGAATGGAGTTTTGCTGGATTGTGGTGGACCGGCAAAATCTAATGCTTCAACGTGCGGATAATAACCCTTCTACTGAAAAATATCTAGGCAGTGATTATCCCTTGTTTAAATATAAGCCAGCCAATTCAAAGTGAATGACAGCTTAAATGGCATAACCTAAAGGACGCATATAATAATAATACACTCGTTAAATATATATACGCATACGTTTCAAATTGGTAAAATATTATTTAAACACCCTTGTTCATTCCTATACATACTGCTATATTATTTTGTAACAAAAGAGTAAACGTATAGGGGAAACCCGGGTAAAGTGGATACCCCAGGCAAAGCGAACATTGCCTATAACTCCTAAATAGTTTGTTGGCCGGCGGTCGCGTCGTCATAGTAACGCTCGCCCGTTGCCGCTCCGTCCGCGGCAATCAGGTCGAATTCAGTACACGTCGCGCGGCGCCAGTGAGCGGTTAAAGTGTGTTTTTGGGAGAAAAATATAAATACCGTATTTATTGCAGATGGTGCATAAATATAAAAAAAACACACACACAAGGGTCCTGGAAAAAAGAAACCATGCAGGCCGCTATAAATTTTTGTTTAGAAAAAATACGGGTTAGCTTATTCTACACTATATCAACATATGAAAAGTGGAATTGCTTCTCCACAGAGTTGATTTAATCCTATATTCACGGAGGATCAAGAGAATGAAATGGTTACTTGTCTACAAGATATGGACGCCGTAATTTTTTGGCCTTACACGGAACGAATTTATGCAACTATACAATATTATGCATTATAAAAATGCAACTATTTACAGTATCATGAGAGTATCTGGAATAAACATACTAAAGCAGGAGATGACTGTCTGCAAAGATTTTTATAACGTTATACTAACTTGACCATAAGAATTCCAGAATCAACGTCTTTGGCGAGAGTAAAAGGTTTTAATCGCCGCGAAGTATCCCATTTTTACGATAACCTTGAATCTGACATTAAGAAAAAATACATCGAAGCCTCCAGACTGTATTATATGGATGAAACTGGCATATCTATGAGTATGAGTTAATATTTTCCTTAAATAACGATCGTTATATTATTTTTGATGTTTAATTCCATGACAAATAATGTTGTTGTTCGCTTTGTCCTGGTACCGAATCCACTTTACCCGGAGTGCTGGGCAAAGTGAATATTCATGCCATTGGTAAAAACCAGCTTTGTATCTAAAAGTTGAATTAATATTTAGATCATCTGTTACTACATAGTGTAAGTTTATTAAATAAAGACTGATTATAAACATTTGTCTCATTTTCCTCATTGATAGCTAACCGTCAATGATCACGAAAAGCTTAGGGTATTCACTTTGCCCGGGTTTCCCCTAACAGTCGTTTCTGATTTATTCCTTGTGGAAGTTGAGTTATAATATTGTGACGAAGAATTCATCACATGTGCAAGTTCAGGGGTGGCCTCAATTTCACAATACCTTTATTGAATTTCCAGAAAAATCCTAATGGGCATGCTGAAGCCCACAAAGGGCCACGTGATCATCCGCTCCGAGTCCGCTTCTGGTACACAGTTAGGCGTGTGCCCTCAGAGAGATGTGCTATTCGAGCACATGTCGGCGCGGGAACATATCTCCCTGTACGCGCAGCTGAAGGGCAGGAGGGAGAGGGACGATGTCACGGAAGAGGTGGACAGGTGAGTCCCATGAATAGTCCTCCTGGCCGATTTCGACCACGGCGGCCAATCTCAACAGAGATCAGCCAACTGCGCAGGAGATATTATAGTGCACAAGTATAAGCGCAATACACAGGTGCACTCACTGTTCCATCACTCTCAAAGTTCGATGAGACGGCAATCCGACATGACCGGAGAGGGCGCAGGACCAACGGCTTAACGTGCGCACCGGGGCACGGGGTTGTAACACCAACTCAACTTCCCGACTCCGAGCTCTTGCAGAGAAATTCATGACAAAAAATCTCAAAAACAATTTTGGCTCGACCTGGGATTCGAATTCAGGACCTCACGGATGTAAAGCAGAAACTTTGCCACTACACCAACAAGGCAGTCGGCTTATGATTACCTATATCTAGATAGATACTAACTTAATAGGTCGCTGCATAATAACTGCCCCACGTCAGTTGTCTAGTGTGTGTGACAGCTGTGTCTTAAAACGTCAGTCTTTTTGACTCAGTAACCCCAGGGGTTACTTAGTCAAAACTTATCCTCATAACAGCTAAACACAGTTTACCCAATTTAATGGGAAAGAAATATCAAACAACCCTCCACCAATCCGCGCTGACCTCACATGGTGGAGTATGTTCATACAACCTCATAGTTGAGCCTGTAGAGAAGGATGAAATAGACAGATTTGAGATAAGTTTAAGTACCTATATTTCATCAAATATCTCTACCACGTCGAGCTAAGACTTGGGTCAAGAGCAAACCTATCACGAATATATAAAAAATTGCCTAAGGAGCACTTAAAGAAATTTGGACCAATGAGAAAGTGTCACGGTAGTTCAATTGGGAGAACAATCGCCCGGCTTGCGAGTGGTGTAGGGTCGAGGCAGACCATTTTTCTTTAAGTGTATTTTAATTTCACCTAAAAGCTATTATATTTCCAGCATGCTACAAGTGCTCAACCTGGGTCCAGTAAGCGAGCAGCCAGTCAGCAAATTGTCTGGTGGGACAAGACGTCGCCTTTGTGTCGCACTCGCCTTTGTGGCGCAACCGCATCTAGTTTCCCTAGACGAACCTACGTCGGGAGTTGATCCTGCTGCAAGGAGGTAAGAATAGCATGTTGCTATAGGTCCTGGAGGATACATAGTACTGACTTGTTTGTCACTGTGGTATAGCAGCATCAAGTGTTTTTGAACGAGCCCAGTTCAGACCTAGATTCTGCTGCAAGACGGTGAGTATACATACAGCTTTACCCCGGGCTTCACACTATGGCGCCAACGTTGGCCGGAAAACCTTACAACTAATGAGACGTCAGCGTAAATATGTTATTCTTATTTAAAAAGCTGAAAAAGAGAATTATTTTGCTTTAAATTTCTACTAAATGAACCCAAATACATTCGACTGTAACCACTTGAAAAAACGAGAGCTGGAAGTCACGGGATTTACAATACAACTCACAACGTGACACAGAAGATGCACCTGAAATCACAACACTGACACCAACAAAACACTCGACGCGTTTCGCCACTACACGTGGCATCCTCAGGAGATGTTGTCGCTTCGACAGACCCTGTCGAAGAGTATACATCATCTCCTGTAATCTCTCTCTCCTAGTAGTTTGTCAGACAGACTACAAGCGACTGAACCTATCAACTGGCGCTCCGGCCTTTTATACTTTCTCGCACTAATGAAGTGATCGTAGTAACGGAAATTTGTCATTACGAAGTAGTCCAAGTTCAGAACTTGGTACCTGTAAACGAGCAACCCGTCAGCAAACTATCGAAATCAATCGCGTGGAAAATACCATGCCTTCACTTGACATTAGTGAGGTCCTGAAGGATAAGTATTGACTAATTTGCCTTAGTGGCGCAGCCGAATCGAGTGTCTTTGGATAAGCCCACTTTTGGACTAGATACAGCTGCGAAGAGATAAGGAAAGACCCACGTATAGTTACAGTAACTATACTCTACATCTAAAGTACTCGTCGACACATAAGTTATACGAGTAGAAGGATATTTAATAAGTTTACTCATTTCCACTAACGCCTTATAACGATTGTGTATATTTTTATTACACTAGCGGACCCCGCAGACGTTGTGTTGTCCGTGTTTCGTAACAACCATCACCGTACTTTAGAGAATATCATAAAAAAAAGAATTGGCCAAATTGGAATCACAATCAGAATCAAGTAACAAAAAATGCAAGTCACACGAGTAATAGGTTTTACAAATGATGTCAAAGTACAGTGACGCCTGGCAAGGGCAAGGGCACAGCTATCTTAAAAAGACAAACATTGTCCAGGCGTTCTTGAGTTATGCGCTCACCAACACATTTTGCCATTCTTGTCTATATATATAAAATTCTCGTGTCTCAATGTTCGGTCCCGTACTCCGCCGAAACGGCTTGTCCTTGAAATTTTGTGAGCATATTGAGTAGGTCTGAGAATCGGCTAACATCTATTTTTCATACCCCTTCGTGATAAGGGTTGTCCACAATAATTTATATGGCAATACAACGTTTGCCGGGTCAAGTAGTTTTTATATAATAGATTGTTTTCGCAGGGACATCTGGTCCATGATAGTGAAGCTGAAGGCGTCGCGCACGGTCCTGCTCACGACGCACCACCTCGACGAGGCCGAGCTGCTGAGCGACCAGATCGTCATCATGCACAAGGTACCCTTGTACCCAAGTAAATCTTTGTACCTGGTACCCAAGGTATCTTTGTAACTGGTACCCAGTAGACTATAAATAAATTAGAATCACACTTTTAGGCGAATTAATGACGTTCCTGTTAATTTAAATAGTATGCAAACAAGACGCCAAATTGTAAGGAAAAACCAAAGAATATTGATTTTTGCAACAACTACCCTCTGCTGCTATCCCTCTTTCAAATTACTAGATAACCGCCAGCGAGATAAGGTTCTATTAGTTTTTTTACGCGATTTATTTACATTTCTACTGCTCGCTTAAACCGAAGAAACAAACAAAAGGTTCTACATGGTTCATCCAATCTTATTTTTAGGGCCAAGTCCACACCACCGGCTCTCCTATCGAGATAAAGCGTACTCTAGGAAGCGGGTACCGCGTGTTTCTATCCTTCCCGTGGGATGAAGATCTCAGTATGGAGCAGAAGACAAAGGAATTGCTGGACACAGTGTATGAGGTTGTGGGAGGGGCGGATGCCGGTGCTCAAGGGAGAGACGTGCATATGAATGTGCCTTTCTTTGACGCTAATGGACTGAATAATGAGTACGTACCATTTTAATTACGGTAATGTTATGCGAAGATTTCAATATGGAGTAGAAATGTGACAGTTTATAGACGCTATAGGTGGTAAGAACTGTCCTGCGTCCTATATTTAACACACACGATAAAACTAGCACGATCGACACGTTCGTTCCCGGTCTTGAAACAACTAAACGGTGATGAGTAAACGCCTTAAGGAATTAGAAGTTTTTATCAATGGTTGATGCATGCTAATATCTACAAAAGACTGAATAACGAACCTTTTAGATATATGAAACGCCGTTGAACATTAAAAACAACAGTAGTTTTGTTATACCTAGACCTGGTTAAAAGTTGAGTTCATCATGTTCTATGTAGTTTCATATTTTCGATTATCATAAAGAAAATAAGTTGATTAAAAATATAATATAATTACAATAATACAGGTCCCGGTAGTCGTGTCTGTGAACGGTTTAATAGCGAAGAGCCTCGATCAACACCTTAAGAGGCTCTCGCTGAATGGTTGGGTCAAGGGTCGGATGCAGAAGGCAGTTTTATTGGACACGGCGCGCGTCATCCGGAGGTTTCTCCCTCTGCAGCCTTAACTGTCAGTAGCTCGAGCCCTGCCCCGCTGCTGGCAGCTTGCTAGGGTTAGGTTTTTATAATATTTTTATGAATTGGCATGACGACACCTATCTTAAATATTTCCAAGACCATGGCGTTTAATAAACATAGCCCCTGTGAAGTTAATACAACCAATATATTTCCAAAAAGCTGTGGAAACCAATTTTTAATCACACAAAACTTAATAAATTATACGGTCAATTGACTCCAATTTCTGATAAATGACCGTGACGTCACGTTCATGTATTCCCATACAAAATCTATGTAGGCAGACCGTTTTGACAGATAATAAAAAGTATGTCAACGATTGGTGGTGTCTATCATCTTGCCCATTGTATAATTTTATTTTTATAATTATAGTGTTAAAACCATCCTTAAGACAAAGTTTAAGAGTAAGTAAAAAATTCTTCTTTTACAACCATCAGTACCTACAACTTTTCAATTGTATGTATTGTGTTAGGCTAAACACGAAGGAATCTTTTGCGCGTATTCTCGTAAAAAGGGCGATTTGCAACAACAATAGTTACCTGATGTGCAATCGTCTGTACCAAAATTATAGGACATTAAGTTTTCTGATATTCCCTTATTCCAATTGTACTCTTTCAGCATGCTAAAACTGTGCACTACTCTGGAATCGAACCAGCAACGGTTGGGCTTCGAGAGCTATTCTCTAGAGTGCAGCTCGCTGGAGCAGGTGTTCTACAACGTGTGCAACCAGGCCGACGACACCTCGCACGTTATCGAGTATGGTGAGTCACAGACTTACAAATATATTTTTTATGTATTTTCATTCCTTTCATGAGAGGTGCTGGTGGCGCGATCTTTTCTATTTTTTTTAAATTATTTCATTTAAAAAATCTTTTAGTCAAGTAACGTGAAACTAACGATCACATCGATATCAGTTTAATGTTTGCTGGTAGATGGGGTCGGCGCTCATATATTTTTGGTCACGATCTTTTATAGACAAGCAACAATTTCACTTAACCATAAAATAGGCTTTAATTTAGTCTAGTCGAGTCATATTAAACTAAAGTGATGCCACGACAATAGGTCGAACATTCCATACATACAAGCATAAGTGTGCATGAACATGTGTGTTTCTATTGGTCTGGGTGTTTTCTATGTATAATATGTATTTATTTACAAAAATAAAGTATTTAAGTATGTTTATCCGTTGTCCAGTACCCGTAACACAAGCCTCGTAGCTTAATTTGGGACTAGAGAATTGGTGTGATTGTTGTGAAATATTTATTATAAAATAAAAATTCTTTATTTGCTTAACTCACTAAATCGTTAACAATCTGGAGGCTGAGATCTACCCAGTAAATACTCGTGGTACCTGTGGCGGGAGACTTCGCTTTTCTTATACAATATAAAGGTACACAGTACATTACGAAAATATACAGTATTTTGTGTGTGTGTGTGTGTGTGTGTGTGTGTGTGTGTGTGTGTGCGTGTGCGTGTGTGTGCGTGTGCGTATGTGTGCGTATGTGTGCGTGTGTGTGTGTGTGCGTATTATTATTTATTTATTTATTCCAGCATAACACATCTATTTACAAGCATCTCCGTGCGTCGGAAGGCACGTTAAGCTGTTGGTCCCGGTTAATATCGATAGATATTAGTCGTTAAGCCTGGTCGGAGGCCCTCGGGCGGCTTTAACATCTGTCAGTAACGTTGGTCACTTACCTTACACACACCCCTTCACCAATCCGCACTGAGCCCGCGTGGTGGAGTATGGCTCACACCACCTCATAGTTGATGTGAGGCCTGTGTTCAGCAGTGGGACGTATATAGGCTGATGATGATGAATTCACTTCAATTACGAGATTTGCTTTTATAAAAATTAAAACATGTTACATTATCAGAAATATTTTCTTTAACTAGATGGTTGAGTCAGTTAAAGTGTCACATAACGTATGCACCCACGTTTTTTTTTTTTTTAATAATGACTATAGCAATGACAAGGAATTTGTACTCATTAATTATGAAAGAAATTAAAGGACCATGACCGTTTTTTTCCCTACCTACCAAGAGAAATAATGAAACAACAAGTTAAATGGTATTTAAATGGTACCTACCAACCATTTAAATGCATTTACCATTTATAGGCAAACAATAATTTCACTTAACCTTAAGATAGGCTTTAATCGACCCTAGTCAATATTTAACTAAAGTGACGTAAAAATATATATATTGAACGTTCCAGCAACCGACGACATCCCCTCCAAGAGTAGCTCGGCGTGCAGCGTGCGCACGGAGCGCGCGGCGCTGGCGGCGGGTGCGGGCGCGCGCACGGGCTCGCGCGCGCGGCAGCTCCGGGCGCTGATGAGGACTCGCTACCTGCACTATAAGAGAAATAGGTCACTACATTTATATTTATATATTTATTTATTAAGGTAAAAAATGGTCAAATCGTCACACAATGGTTACCAGCAGATGGCTATCGCCGTAGAGGTAGACCCAATAAAAGATGGTGTGACGATTTGACGAATTTTCGAAAAATCCATAGCCGCCAATAGGGAACAGTGGAGGAGTTTGGGGGAGACCCTTGCCCAGCCGTGGGATGACGTAGGTTTATAAAAGATAAAACAACAAATTACAAATCAAGACTATCTAATTTATATTTGCATTCCGAATAGAGCTGAACACAACGTTTTCAATTGGCAGTTAAATACAAAAATACCTATATATAATAAACGGTATACAGAGATCTATAAATTACATTTACATGCTTTTATGAAATGAGATTCCGAAAAAAGATTTACCTCCCTACTAGTAGTAATTATACAATATTTATTTGTTTAATTATTATTACATGTTTTGACGTGACAACGTCTTTTAATTCTATGGAGCCGGCTGCACGCACCAAAAAACATGACGCATGCGGCGTCACCTCGCTCTGAGGCGTTCCATTCAAGGCTTGAAGTGCAAGCGAGAGCGCAAAACGAGCGACAAAAAGGCAACGTGACAGAGACGTTGTCACGTTCAACTATCGTCAGTAAACTGACTTTACAGACGGCCGATATTTTTTAAAATAAATATTCGTTTAATTGATAATTCATTATCATAATGATAATCAAACTAAAATATTAATATCCAACTAGCCTAATAGTGTACAATCAGATAAAAAAGGAAACAAAAATTTTAACTGTAAAGAAAAAATATCACCCCCAGCGCTGCCATTGGGTATGGTGCCCAAATGACTGGCAACATTTCCTCTTTGATTGGCAAGGCTGATCATTTGGCTGAGGAAGCTGCCAGCCTTATGGTCACCGTGTATTATTATTTTTAGGGTTCCGTACCTCAAAAGGAAAAAAACGGAACCCTTATAGGATCACTTTGTTGTCCGTCTGTCCGTCCGTCCGTCTGTCTTTTTCTCAGGAACGCGTGGAGGTATGAAGCTGAAATTTATATCAATTACTCAGGTCTACTGTCCCTTGAAGCTGTGAAAAAATCAAACTTCTAAGCCAACGCAATCAAAAGATACAGCCGTTTATGCCGCAAATTTTCGACACTTGCAAGGGAATCAAAACCTACAGGGTGCTTCCCGTGAACTCAGAATCTTGAAATTTGGTACGAAGCAACGTCTTATAGCATAGATAAAGGAAAAATTACGAAAACCATAAATTTTTAGTTACATCACATAGGTAATATATATTTTTTTAATAATTTTAAACTTACTACCCATTTCCTCATAAACGCGTAGAGGTATTAAATTGAAATTCATACCAAATACTCAGGTCTATAATACCTTTAAGCTGTAACAAAATCAAACTTCTATGTCAACGCAATTAAAAGAAACAGCAATTTAAGCTGCATATTTTGAAACTCGCAAGTACTCGCAAGGGAATCAAAACCTAAAGGGTACTTCCAGTCGACCTAGAATCTTGAAATTTGGCATGAAGCAACGTTTTATAGCACACATAAAGGGAAAATTCCGAAAACCTTAAATTTTTAGTTACATTACAAAATATATATTTTTTAATAAATATAAACTTATTACTTTTTTCCTCATGAACGCGTAGAGCTATCAAGTTGAAATTCATATCAAATACTTAGATCTAATTGCCTTTAACCTGTGAAAAAAAAAACTAAGTCAACGCAAAAACGCAAAACGCAAAAGTACAACCATTGATACCGCATATTTTGAAACTCGCAACTACACGCAAGGGAATTAAAACCTAAAGACCACTTTCCGTTGATATAGAATCTCGAAATTTGGTAAGAAGCAATAGCTCACAGCACAGGTAACAGGAAAATTCCGAAAAGCTTAAAATTTTAAGTAGTTATACCACCAAAAAAATTGTGATTGTAAACATAATTGTAGTTACAGCAATGACCGCGAGTTATTATACTATGTATGGGGAGGGCAACATTTTTCAAACGGCAAAGACGACCTCACTCATCGTCATTCAATCCCGATGTTTTGGTGAATGTAGCTGTATAATCTAAATGCGTCCTAACTGCTTAAAGTGTTATACTTATAATTAAATTCAATGACATTATTATAAACGATAAAGAGATCTTTGTCTTAAATTTATGCTCCTCCATCTTTCCCCATTGTAATGTTATGAATTTCATTTTGCAATAAAAATACCATAGTTATGACTCGATTGTCGTAATGAACGAACTTTGTAAACCTTGCAGGTTTGTACGGAACCCTCGGTGCGCGAGTCCGACTCGCACTTGGCCGGTTTTTTTTTATCATTCTTTTCAACATTGTTCCGAATTTTCAGCTTGATCTTTAAGGGAGATCACTTTAATGCCATCATAAAAAAGCTACTGAATTATCGGGATTTATAGCCAGACAAATATGTTTTCAAAGATCTGGGCTTGATTGTGCCAATGTATTGTAGTCTTGTGCGTAGTAGTACAATGAAAAAAAAACAATTATTGTCTATATTAGGAGAATAAACCCGAGATTTTAGAGATTTACACTTTAAAACCGGTGGGCACGCAACTACACTACGGAAATCGTTTTGGAATGGACACCACATTTGGAGTCTGAAATCTAATTTATCAATTCAATAAGGCTATTTTAGGATTTGATTTTGCTTGGTGGTTCAAAGATAGATAGATAGACTAACACTTTATTGTACAACACAAAACAAAAATAACAGACAAGCTTAACAAAGAAAGATGTACAATTTGACGACAGCTATGGTCTAATGGTCCGAGGACTAGACTACAATACCGGCTGTCGCGGGTTCGAATCCTGCTAGGGGCAAATGTTTGTGTGATGAGCACGAGCGTTTGTACCTGAGTTATTGGTGCTTATAAATGTATTTAAGTATTTCTATCCGTTATTCTAGCCACCATAGCACAAGCTAACGCTTAGTTTGGGGCTAGTTAATTGGTGTGTTCGTTGATACAATCTATTATTATTATGATATTGATAAAGGCGGTCTTATCGCTTGTAGCGACCTCTTCTAGACAACCTTTGGTTAAAGGAACATTTAATCAAAGACTGGTCGATCAATCGTTAATTCGTTTGTTTCCTCACCAGGTGGCTACTCTTCGTGTTGCTAGTCCTACCGTCTCTGTTCGTAGCTCTTGCCATGGGATTCTCAACGATCAGACCGCCTGCAGACAACGAGATCTCTCTATTACTGCACCCTGGACTCTATGTCAACAGCACTGAGTTTATTGTGTGAGTGGACCTAGTTGGTATCTTTGAATAATGTTGGCAAATCATTTTAAGATAAGTACTGTATATATTAACTAACCAATGAAGCCATTATTTAATTGTTTCTCCAGGGAATGACTAAACATAGTACTCGTATTACGAAAAACGAAAAAAAAAGTGGTGTTGTAAGTTGTGAGCCACTAATCATATCTGCTTAGCCCTAAGGTATGACTGGTAGAGAATGCCCTAAGGCGTTAAGTCCACCTTTTGTACAAAGTATTGTTGTGCAATAAAGCTTAAATAAATAAATAAATACATCCCTATGTCTCTTTGATTTTGTTTATATATAATTTAATTAAGTTTGCCATTGTATTTTGGTTAATGAGTATTGTAAATATACTATATATTTTGGTTTGTGAAAAGAAATAAATGTTTTTTATTATTATTATTATTACTTTTTGTGTGTGTCTGTCTGTGGCATCGTAGCTGCCGAACGGATGGACCGATTTCGAAGCTTTTCTTTATTTGAAAGATAATTTTATCGCGGTGGTTCTCAGCTCATCATCATCAGCCTATATAGGTACGTCCCACTGCTGGGCACAGGCCTCACCTCAACTAAGAGGTGGTCCGAGCCATACTCCACCACGCGGGCTCAGTGCGGATCGGTGGAGGGGTGTGTGTAAAGTAAGTGACCAACCTTACTGTCAGATGTTATTAAGCCGCCCGAGGGCCTCTGACCAGGCTTAACGACTAATACCTATCGATATTAACCTGGACCAACAGCTTAACGTGCCTTCCGAAGCACGGAGATGCTTGTAAATAGACGTCACTTTTATGGTCAGAATGGTCACCCATCCCAAACATGACCGCGCCGTTGGTTGCTCAACTTTTGATATCACTACCAAAGCGCTGCAACCACTGCGCCACAAGCACCTCAGGTTCTCAGCTACGGCTGATCAAAATCGGTCTAGCCTTTGCATCCCACAAGCAGTTTCCTGGTACAATCGGGATGTTGTATCGTAAAGTATATTAATAAAATTAATCCAAATACGTAATGTATTGCACATTTTTCAGGCCAGAGCCATCAATGTACTCTGAGAAACTAGACCCAAAGTTCGCACAGCGTGTCTTGGATTATCTGATGCTGGACAAAAACACCAGAAACTGGACTGATGTGGTGAGCTTACATATTCTAATTGAATTTTATTAAAGCACGAGGGGACCCTGCAGACAACGACCTGCCAGTTGTTGTTTTTTTTTCTTCGTTAAAACCATCCCCGTAGATCATCCAAAGTGGATCATTCGTAGACCATCTTTAAGAAATATTATAAAAAAGAATTGGCCAAATTGGTCCAGTCGTTCTTGAGTAATGCGCTTACCAACACTTATAGATAATTTCTACAATGTAAATTAGTGTCCCTTGTGTTAATTGTAATTGGGATGATGACACCTATCTTAAATATTGTCAAGAACATGGTGTTTAAAAAACATAGCCCCTATGAAGTTAATACAACCAATATATTTCAAAAAAGCTGTAGAAACCAATTTTTAAACACACAAAACGCAATAAATATTCGGTCAATTGACTCCGATTTCTGACACATGACCGTAACGTCACAATCATTTATTCCCATACGAAATCTATGGAGGCAGACCGTTTTGACAGATAATAAAAAGTATGTCAACGATTGGTGGTGTCGTCTAGCCAATTACACATACCTCACTTAGATACTGATTGTGCGATTGAACGGAACGACTGGAGTCGAAAATATTAAATGTCAATATAATAGTACATTATGGTACTAGTGTGTAACATTGGTGATTACCGCCGAGGCGCCATTGAAACCCGAGCCGTAGGCGAGGGTCTTAAGAGAGTCGAGGACGGTAATCATCAATACACACGTGTATCATACGACGTTTTTCAACACACTTGTGAATAAAATAACAATAAAAACTCATTTTATTTAGTAGATAATAGATATTTTTCCTTGGAGTTTTCAGGTAGTAATTTTCCATAACGTTAAGGGCTTCACATCTTATATCGGGCGGTGTACTACATAAATCATTTTTTTCGTAACTTACTTTACTTGTAGACATTTTAATTAATAAATAACTATAATTTCGCTATGGCGGGAAAAATTAATCAGTTTTCCTATGCGCGCGCATTGGCCACAGACTAAAGGGATGAGTTTTTTTTTCCGCGCATAGGGGTTGCGCCTATTCTGCCACGTACAATATGGAGATTTTAAAGTTTTCTTTTTTTAAATCTATAACTCACTAGTGAGTTATAGCAATGAAAAAGTCACAGTTTGATTATCGGTGTCATTATTAGTCTAATTGCAGTGAAATTACAACCACTTTATGAGCAAGTGTGTTGAAAATGGATTTTCGGTGGCATAAAACCTCTTTGTTGTTACAAAACAAAAACTGTATTACCCGGTTAAATTGAAAATGCTCTGTTTACTCGCATATAATTTGCAGTTAGGTACTAACTTAACTTTGTAGGGACCATTCTATTATGCACTAGTGTGTAATAGTATGTTATAGTTCGGTTTATGGCCCTAAGAACGATATAATAAGGCTCACTTTACGAGCAAGTGTGTTGAAAAAATATATATAATACACGGTGGAGACCACTAAACGACATTAAATTAAAAACTCGTCAATACTATAGTGCATATAACAGTATTTCTACTATTGAAAAATCCTTACATCAAATTTAAAAAAATAAGTTTTATGTCTTATGTATTTAAGTGTTATGTCTTTTTGAAATTAAAAAAATAGCGTTGTAGAACGCAAAAAATACTTAACAAATAAAATAAAACATACAAATTTGAGCTACCTCCTGCACGCCTCTTTGTACCTTATTAAGTACACATAGGACACACTCCACTTATTGGTTTATTCGATTAACGCCAAAAGTAGACATTATAAGACACACTACACTTATCATAATTTAGGGAAAGATGTTGTCCTGTGACTGAACTGTTAGGTAGATCAGATTAGTTTTTGTATAAAGACTAGGTCCATCATTAGACATGTATATTTGAATTTATCGTCGTATTGCGGTCTCCACCCAGTGTATAATTATTTTTTCTCCAGTTTATAGTACCTAAAGTCACTCCTAATGATAGCATCAGGGAGTTATTCAGAATCAGAAATATAGAGGTATACCTATTGTCTCTTCACAAAATGGCCACTTATTAATTAATGTGAAAACATAAAAATAGAACACATAATGCTAGTTGTTAGTGGTAGATAGTTACCGTTTGCAACGAAATAGTACATTACGATACGAGTGACCTAAGTTGCCCATTATTGCACGGCGTGAAGTTAGCGCCCGAGCACAGCGAGGGCGCTAAACGCCGTGCATTAATAGGCAACTTAGGTCGCGAGTATCGTATACTATTTTATAGCACAAGTGACCTAAAGCCGCCCCGGACGGATGGCGGGGGGGGGGGGGGCAGCAGAGTGGTTCATAGGGATGAGATTGCTATTTTAAAAGAAACATTGAAATGATTTTGATTTCGAATTTATTTATTGAAAAAAAAAACATTGAAACCAGTCTTTGGATCATCGAACATTGAAACATAGGATCATTCATTGGATCAAACATTGAAAACATTCAAAACGGAACATTGAAAGTATTTTGCTTTTGAATTCCTGTGCATTTTCAAGCTTCAAATGACATTTCAAAGGGTTTTGTTTCATTTTTTATACATATGCGAAGGTAGTCGATTCATTTACGCACCGTGCAGAAATAGACAACTTAGGTCCCAGAAAAGCGTGCGTAAAGTGCGGGTTTAGGTCACGCTGTGCTATAAATAGTAGTTATATGGCGACCTCTACCGTTCGCCATCAAAAGGGTGGCAAGCACGTCAGCGAACGCTGATACGGCTCCATAGTCTAGATGGCGCTGTTAGCCTAGTACCGCACATGAACCGCGCCATATAAGATCCAGAATAATATAGATAGACAAATCAAGATGATGTCTATTGGAACTTGGTCCCCGATCATAATACCCGGTCGGTGGAAAGCGCTTCCCTTTAGCTTCCTAACTCCAAATCAGTTATGCCTATTCCTGCAATCCACTGCTATCCCATCGAAAGTGTTTAAAATAATAACCTTGATTCAGGACACGCCAACATGCCAGTGCACGGAGAGCATGCAGGTGTGCAACTCTTCTACAGTCAGCCATCCGGGTATGATGGTTTTGCCTGACGTGGACGCGCTTAACGAGTGGCTGGTGAACTCGCAGAAGGACTACATTAAGAAAAGGTATAATTATCATCATCATCAGCCTATATACGTCCCACTGCTGGGAACAGGCCTCACCTCAACTATGAGGTGGTGCGAGCCATACTCCACCACGCGCGCTCAGTGCGGATTGGTGGAGGAGTGTGTAAGGTAAACGACCAACTTTACTGTCAGATGTTATTAAGCTGCCCGAGGGTCTCCGACCAGGCTTAACGACTAATATCTATCGATATTAACCGGGAGATGCTTGTAAATAGACGTCACTTTTATGGTCAGAATGGTCACCCATCCCAAACATGACCGCACCGTAGGTTGCTTAACTTTTGGTATCACTTGCAAAGCGCTGCAACCACTGCACCATAAGCACCTCGAAGAAAAGGTATTTATATATAATTATAATCAATAATAATTATTGTCCATATACATAACGATGCAAAAGGCCGCGATCTTCAATGTCGAATAGTCAGACGGTTTTTGCAGGACGCCTCCAACTCTATAACCAATTCCGAAAGTGCTGTTCGCTTGGCTTAGGCCCGTGACACAGTCACTATAATTACGTATAAGTGCGTGTTGGACCACGCATAAAGTAGGTTTCCGTAGTCTATTTTTGGCACCGCGCTGTATTGCATAAAAAAGATAGCTTCCTATCTGTAGCGTTAATTTATATGTTGGGTCGTGTAAAAGTGCTACTTGTTAGTCTATTTATTGATTTTATTGTAGAATTATAAATTCGTCACTGTACGTATCAAACTCCTCTCTGACCAGATACGGCGGCTACACAGCATCGTTATCCAACAACGTCACAAACCTGATCTCGTGGTACAACAACAAAGGCCACCACGCTTTGCCGGCGTTCCTCAACGCACTGAACACCGCCATTTTGCGCGCCGCCACGCACGACAAGATGGCCGCCATAACAACATACTCTCACCCCATGAAGATATCTAAGGAGCAGATTAGCAAGGATACTGTGTAAGTGCTTTATGCGGAACCGACGGCAGTCCTCGACTGCGTCCGCGTTGACTTTGTTTATTGCCACCGAGTTTAAACCAAACTTTCACGCCCTATTTTATCCCCTTTGGGGTAGAATTTATCGAAATCCTTATTTAGCGGATATCTACGTCATGACATGCATATGTGATTTTAAACTTTCGCGTTGCATTTTAACACTAACTATTGGTTATTGGGTCTAAACGCAAACAATTTTAATGAGTATTTAGGTACTCACTGCTCGAAGTTTCGGCTGGATTGCACTGCGCCGTGGTCACGAGCTGACTGGTGGCGCGCGGCGTCGTCTGCTTGGTGCGGCAACATTTTCCAGATCCACCCTTACATTTTCATTATTAAAAACCTAGTATTATTTAAAATCTACCTGCATGCCAAATTTCAGCCCGGTCCGTCCAGTGGTTGTGTTTATATATGGTATTTAAATAAGTTGGTCTCAGTGGGTCCGCCATATAGTGCCCTGCCACCCATAACAAGATGGCCACCATAACTGCCTATTCGCGCCCTGTAAAAATATCTAAGTAGCAGCTCAGCAACGAAATGACTCTTAAGTTTTGTTCTACTATGTCTGCCATCTTGTGTCGACAAGTATCCGACATAACGAGCATCAGGGACACTATCTGTTTAAATAAATTAAAAAACGTTTATTGTGCTTAACAAAAAATACTTAATTCCATTTGTTTTTTAATAAGAGCCGTTTTTCGGCAATGGTGGTTACCTTATCTTATGACTTACCAATTTATTTGGCAGATACCAGCACGTAGCCGACGCGGGCATCTCCGGGCTGGTGGTCCTGGCGTACTCGCTGGTGAGCGCGGGCTCCGCGGTGTACCTGGTGTCGTCGCGCCTTAGCCAGGAGAAGCGGCTGCAGCTGCTGGGCGGCGTCTCCCCGCCGCTGTACTGGTGCGCGGCGCTGTGCTGGGACCTGCTGGTGAGCACCTGGTGTCCACAGCTGAATACCTGCTGGTAAGCAGCCAGGAGGAGTGGCTGCAGCTGCTGAGCGGCGTCTCCCCGCCGCTGTACTGGCTACCAATCGTAACATAAACTATACCCATCTACGTAAAAGCGATTTGGCAAACATACAGAAGTAACAGAGTGCACCTTTATATAATGCTGATCCTCATACTTTAGTGACTCTGTAATCCGCCGATACAAATACATGACCAAACATTTATCAGGCACGCACAGCTCCCACAACCACAACATAACTTATTTTCCGAAGCCTGGGGTCGTTCCACGGCCTACTTCTCAACACCGAGAACTTCAACTTCTCACTTAAATAGTGTTGAGTTCTTTGATATTTGTTTATGAAAAATTTGTATATATATGTCCTCCTGGCCGATTTCGACCACGGCGGCCAATCTCAACAGACATATTATAGTGCACAATATGCACTAACTAACTAAGCACATATACACAGGTGCACTCACTGTTCCATCGCTCTCAAAGTTCGGTGAGACAGCATTCCAACCGGAGAGAGATCAGGCGCAGGACCATCGGCTTAACGTGCGCACCGATGCACGGGGGTGTAACACCGCCAACTTCCCGACTCCGAGCTGTTTTTGAGAAATTCATGACAGAAAATCAAAGAAACAATTTTGGCTCGACCTGGGATTCAAACCCAGGACCCCTCGGATGTAAGGCAGAAACTTTGCCACTATGCCAACGAGGCAGCCATATAGTTATATATATATACGTAATTTTGACAATAACAACAATCCGAATTTCCAGATAATCGTGATCAACATGGTGATAACGGCGATCCTGATGGAGGCGTTCCACTTCCCCGTGTTCGTGGAGCGGAACAACCTGCCCGCTATTTGTCTGCTCATCTTACTCTATGGGTAAGTACAGATCTCTCTTGAACAATATTTATTATGAAGCACATCAATCGACATTGAGGAAATAATTTAACGTTGATTATTGTAGAATATTTAGTTTTCAGTTTCCATAATAATAAAATATGTTCTTTTAATTATCTAAAGTCCAATTAATACGCTATTTCTTGGCCTTATGACATCTTAAGGTAAGGTTGGTCATTTACCTTACCTTACAAACAGCCCTCCACCGCGCCGCACTGAGCCCGCGTAGTGGCCACCTCATACTTGAGGTTAGGCCAGTGCCCAGCAGTGGTAAATAGGCTGATGAGATTGAGACTGATGTTTGCTCATGTCTACTGCTAACAATAAAACAACAAAATAAAATTCCATTTCAGTTTCGCATGCGGTTGCCTAGTGCACGTTCTGGAGAAACTATTCTCTGTGGCGAGCGTCGCCAACATGGTGCTGTTCTGCGGCAACGCCTTCCTCGGGCTCGGCCTGCTCACCGTGCTGCTCGTGCTGGACGTCATCTCTGATTCTGATGTGAGTGAAACAAATCACTTCTTACCATCAGGAGCCCGCGCGCACTTGGCAGCCAGGCTGTGTAGCCTGTAAGACAAGACGTAGTATAGGAGCCCGCGCACTAGGCAGCCAGGCTGGGTAGCCGGTTAGATATAAGACGTAGTATAGGAGCCCGCGCACTAGGCAGCCAGGCTGGGTAGCCGGTTAGATATAAGACGTAGTATAGGAGCCCGCGCACTAGGCAGCCAGGCTGGGGAGCCGGTAAGACATAAGGCGTAGTATAGGAGCCCGCGCACTAGGCAGCCAGGCTGGGTAGCCGGTTAGATATAAGACGTAGTATAGGAGCCAACGCACTAGGCAGCCAGGCTGGGAAGCCGGTTAGATATAAGACGTAGTATAGGAGCCAACGCACTAGGCAGCCAGGCTGGGAAGCCGGTTAGATATAAGACGTAGTATAGGAGCCAACGCACTAGGCAGCCAGGCTGGGTAGCCGGTTAGATATAAGACGTAGTATAGGAGCCAACGCACTAGGCAGCCAGGCTGGGAAGCCGGTTAGATATAAGACGTAGTATAGGAGCCAACGCACTAGGCAGCCAGGCTGGGAAGCCGGTTAGATATAAGACGTAGTATAGGAGCCAACGCACTAGGCAGCCAGGCTGGGAAGCCGGTTAGATATAAGACGTAGTATAGGAGCCAACGCACTAGGCAGCCAGGCTGGGAAGCCGGTTAGATATAAGACGTAGTATAGGAGCCAACGCACTAGGCAGCCAGGCTGGGAAGCCGGTTAGATATAAGACGTAGTATAGGAGCCAACGCACTAGGCAGCCAGGCTGGGTAGCCGGTTAGATATAAGACGTAGTATAGGAGCCAACGCACTAGGCAGCCAGGCTGGGAAGCCGGTTAGATATAAGACGTAGTATAGGAGCCAACGCACTAGGCAGCCAGGCTGGGAAGCCGGTTAGATATAAGACGTAGTATAGGAGCCAACGCACTAGGCAGCCAGGCTGGGAAGCCGGTTAGATATAAGACGTAGTATAGGAGCCAACGCACTAGGCAGCCAGGCTGGGAAGCCGGTTAGATATAAGACGTAGTATAGGAGCCAACGCACTAGGCAGCCAGGCTGGGAAGCCGGTTAGATATAAGACGTAGTATAGGAGCCAACGCACTAGGCAGCCAGGCTGGGTAGCCGGTTAGATATAAGACGTAGTATAGGAGCCAACGCACTAGGCAGCCAGGCTGGGAAGCCGGTTAGATATAAGACGTAGTATAGGAGCCAACGCACTAGGCAGCCAGGCTGGGAAGCCGGTTAGATATAAGACGTAGTATAGGAGCCAACGCACTAGGCAGCCAGGCTGGGTAGCCGGTTAGATATAAGACGTAGTATAGGAGCCAACGCACTAGGCAGCCAGGCTGGGTAGCCGGTTAGATATAAGACGTAGTATAGGAGCCAACGCACTAGGCAGCCAGGCTGGGTAGCCGGTTAGATATAAGACGTAGTATAGGAGCCAACGCACTAGGCAGCCAGGCTGGGTAGCCGGTTAGATATAAGACGTAGTATAGGAGCCAACGCACTAGGCAGCCAGGCTGGGTAGCCGGTTAGATATAAGACGTAGTATAGGAGCCAACGCACTAGGCAGCCAGGCTGGGTAGCCGGTTAGATATAAGACGTAGTATAGGAGCCAACGCACTAGGCAGCCAGGCTGGGTAGCCGGTTAGATATAAGACGTAGTATAGGAGCCAACGCACTAGGCAGCCAGGCTGGGTAGCCGGTTAGATATAAGGCGTAGTATAGGAGCCCGAGTACTAGGCAGCCACTTATTCTCGGCTGCGGCCGCCAATGAAAAGCTCTTGTTTGGACGGCAGCCGGCTGTCTGCGCGCAGCCAGACCGTGTGTAGGCGAATGTATGTGGCTGCAGTCAATCGCCGCGTCTAGTCGTTACAGTCGCAGTCGTATCGATCGTATTACGTCATCTCTGACTCTGATGTGTCTCACGATTTACCATTACCTATTAATTGAAATTATAGAACTTTATACGGATTATTTCGCTATTCATTTACATTTAATTTTAACCTGACGTTTCGGACCCTAACAGCGTCCGTGGTCTACCTGTGACTGTGTGAAATGTATAAAAAATGCAAAACAACCCGTAAAAAATGTATCATTTCAATGTCCACTGTTTGCGTAAGCCGTAGAAACAAATATATCAACTATCAATGTCTTCAAGTGTTACAGAGTAGATAAATAATTGGTAAGGTAATTCCCAGGCGACAGACAACGCGCGCTGGGCGCTGCACAAGGTGTTCCTGCTGGCGCCGCAGTTCGCGCTCGGCGACGGTTTGCTCGAGATCGCCAAGAACACTATACAAGCTCAGGTATTTTATATGGATTTATAATAGATTTTTTTTTATATAAGAGGAGTGACTGCATTTTTTTCTACTCTAAAAAGCCTCATTTTTCTTACCACGCTGTTTTAGCCTCAATTAGATACTCAATTGTAACCAATTCAATGCTTTTTCTGAAAAGTAACGACGTTACACGGATTCCGCCATACTGTAATATGCATCCCGCCCATCGGCGGTCCCGGCATTTTGATTAAGTATTCTGGCCCGCCCATTAGCGTTATCGGCTAGCTATAAATTGAGATACGAATCGTTTTATATGTTCAGTTACAAGTACTGTACGGTGTGTTAAGCGTGTATGTGTCTGTGATTTTTGTGCTAGTGCCTGCACTATGAGGGATGCCAAAGATTCTTAAATATATCAGTGAATTCACGATGAAATTTTGTACACATACAGAGTGGTGAAGACTATGTTTATACACATCTGTTGTTTATTATGTTTAGTTCCGACACCTCTCAATAGATGGCGCTGTACCGAGTTGCCTCGCGCTAAATTTCAGAATTTTCCTGTTTGTCTTATAACTCCTAATATCACAAATAAAAAACACGCTTTTATTGCTAACTAAAAAAGAGAAAATAATTTCTGAGTACACGGAATTTATATTACAGTAGAGTAAAAAGCGTGGGGTGCACTTTATGACGTTTTCATACTTTTATACGTGCCAATAATAGGATGATTTTCACATACTACTATACGAAGCACCCCACGCTTTTTACTCTACTGTAATATAAATTTCGTGTACTCAGAAATTATTTTCTCTTTTTTAGTTAGCAATAGAAGCGTGTTTTTTTAGTTTTTTAAACTATTATTTATTTTATTTTTTTTAGTTAAATCTCCAAATTATTGCATTGTCATTGGTACTTATAGTACGAGAGCCCACGACCAAAACCATGTCTCATAGCAATACGGCAAAAACCCTATAAAATCGTTAGATTGTATGATTCTGAACCCGACTAGGTGTGTAGTAACGGTCGAAAGTGTAGCAACTGCATGGGAGGCCATTTCTGCTGTGTCAAAAAAAAAAGACAGTCGGTATTATAGCAATACGTCTGATAGTGAAAATGTACATAGATTTTATAATTGTATTACGAAAAAGTTTGTTTTCAGACATTTTGCGCGTAGCATATAGCCTGAGCGCATTTTTGAAAATGTCAACAAATTTAGCCGACCTGTATCATAGCAATACGGATAAATTTTTTTTTCAACTTTTCGTATTGCTGCCATGATTACCAATAACCTGTTTTCAGACACTTTAAGTGTAGCATATAGTCCCAAAAACGAAAATAACGTTTCGGAGTCGCCTGGCCGACGCCTCTGTTAAATGTTTTTTTTAAATTTACAGCCTTCATAGATATTCAAGAATCTCCCTTGTCTATTATATGTACTTTGACAGATGACAGATGTCATTACTTATTTCTTTTGTAAAAGTTACTCAAGTGTGCTTTAAATAAAACCAAAACTATCAAATCAATCAGTATTTAATTTCAACAGCCTCAGCGCTTGTTACGCTCCTGCCCCTTCCCTTCCCTTCATCCCAGTTTCCTTTTGTGCGATTTATTTCAGTCCTTCAACTTCAATGTTAAGGTTTCGGGTAAATTCTTTGTTAATTATCATCTAATAAATTCAGGGTCGCAACGTATTCATTGGTTTGTAACAGAAAATTCAAGATGCCTCAATACGATTACGAAATGATATCTGAGTATCGAAAAGTTGTCTGATAGAGAAGGTGCTACACTTAATTTGTCTGATATAAATTTTTTGCACATGTGGACAACTTATTTTATCATGTCCAACAATTTTCAGAAATATTGCTATGATACCGATCGGTAAAAATTTTTAACATTTTCAAAACGGTCTCAAAATTTAATGCGTTCACATTTCCGTCTGAAAATTGTTTTGTTCGCATCAAATAACCAAAATTTACTAATAAAAAAGATTTTCAGACGTATTGCTATGAGACATTTTTTTTGTCTCATTTTTAATTTTTTTAAGTGATTTTACGGGTTTGCGCTACACCACTAACGTCTGAAAAATATGTTTTCGGTATCTCAGAACTATCATTCAACTACAGTCTGCAAATCAGACATATTGCTATGATGCAGTTCGGTAAAATTCTTTGACAATTTTGAAAATTCGGTCAGATCAAACGCTACGCGGAAAATGTCTGATATTGGTATTTTCGAGTTCAGGATAATCGTATCTATCGATTTGATGCAGTTTTGGCCGTATTGCTATGAGACAAAAATTTTGGTCGTGGGCTCTCGTACTATTAATCACAGATTACTAAATAGTTAATACACTTAATGTGTTAGTTAATAGTGACATCTATTGGCAAAATACAGAGCTTCTAGTGCAAATCAATTGCATCAGTTAAAACTGTATAGCATTAGCAGCGACTTCTAATGATTGCTATCGAAACTAATTAGCTAAGCGAACGCTACTAGATACTTTCGTAATATTTGTGAAAGAGATGGCGCCCTATTATTTTTTTTATTTTTTTAGTTAAATCTCCAAATTATTGCATTGTCATTGGTACTTAATCACAGATTACTAAATAGTTACTACACTTAATGTGTTAGTTAATAGTGACATCTATTGGCAAAATACAGAGCTTCTAGTGCAAATCAATTGCATCAGTTAAAACTGCATAGCATTAGCAGCGACATCTAATGATTGCTATCGAAACTAACTAGCTAAGCGAACGCTAGTACTAGATACTTTCGTAATATTTGTGAAAGAGATGGCGCCGTGCGGAAAATGTAAGAAGGCGATTTCAGCAATATTAAAATTAATTTTATTTTTTTAGTTATTAAGGATAATCGAAAACTCTTATCAAATTATTGCATTGTCATCGGTCCTTGACCCCTGTGCAAATTTCCATGTTAATCAGACTCCTAGAAGTAGGTGAAAATGAAGTGCAAAGATTCCGTTACATACATAGTTACATACAGGTCAAGCTAATAAAAGCGTGTTAAAAAGAGTTTTGTTGCGGACCACTTGTTTAATTCGCTAACATCTGTCGAATAGTTAAGGTGTGAAAGTGTTAGAGACAGACAATAGAGACAGACCAGCAATCGTTGACATACTCTTTCTTTATCATCTGTCAAAGCGATCTGCTTCTATAGATTTTGTATGGAAATACTATCATTTGACGTCATAATATAGTTTGGCGCAACAGATTTAGAGTTATAGTTCTTTCAAATCACGAAGTCGAGCAGAATTTACTTGTGGTAAATATGTGTCCGTATATGTGTCGATGTGTGCGTGAAAACGAAAGCGGGTATGGTTAGCATAAAAATAATACCAATATTTTTGTATGTTCAATTGATAATAAAATAAAACAACAAAACTTTTAAACTAAAATGTTTATTATTTAAAATAAATAATAAATAAGGGAATGTATTAAAATAAAATTATGTTCTTCTACATTTGGGTTTAAGTTTTAATTTAAGCGAAACATAAGACTTAAATAAGGATATACAATTGAACTCAAGATATGGCAAAATTATGAAAATAAGGCTAGGCTGGAACTATTTAATAACAAATCTCTATCTATTTTTACGTATGTGAAAAATGTGTCGCCTTAATCTTCTTCGGAAAAACTGTTGCTTTCGTTAGTTTCAAAGTCAGTCGTGCTGCTATCACTTGATTCACCCACATTAATTACAAATTCAAAGTCATAATCAAAATATTTCATATACTCCTTTTCAATTTTTTCGACATGCTTGCATGTATTAAGCCAGATGTTGTTATCGATACTGTTTAAACCTTCAGCTATTAAATTTTGAACTTCTGTCATATTTTGACCAATATTTTTCGAGGCAATCTTATTTTTCAGAATACCCCAGATGTTTTCAATGGCATTTAATTCGGGGTGATATGGTGGCAGTCGTAGTATTTCGAAACCTTTGCTTTTTATTATCTCGTCAATTCTATATGAAATAAAACGCTGCTTATTTCTGATTATTAAATCATACAATTCTACATTGCGGGACAGTGCATTGAAAGGAATACCGTGTTCCGTCAGCCACTTTTGCATGTCGCTCTTGCGCGAATTTGACGTAGGTATACTACTACTTCGAGTATTATGGTAGGATGCGTTGTCCATCACTATAACAGATTTATCTGGTAAATTTGGCAGCAGCTTTTCATTCAGCCATTTGCTATAATTATTGAAATTCATATTTGAGTGATAGTCTCCAGTTGTGGATGATGCTTTGTATATTAACGAAGCATCTTTAATAAATCCACTACTGCTACCCGCATGCACTATAATAAAACGAGCACCGGTACTCATTTTTTTTAAAAATGACTTGTCTTTTGTCTTAGTATCTAGTTTTTTTAAATTCCACGTGTTTTGACGTACGTGCGAAGTTAGCACATATGTTTCGTCTGTATATATAATGGGACGGCCTTCTTCACGGTATTCATGAATTTTTTTCAAAAAATTAAATCTCCACAATTGTATTTCATGCCTTTCTTGTAAAGATTTACGATTGTTTTCAATTTTGTTCCATTCGTAGCCCATTTTTATAAGCAACGAACGTAATGTGCTCAAACATCCGTCAAAACCAATTTTTTCTCTTAATGCTGACTGAAGTTTTGCCAAAGTTGGAAGTTCATTGTGTTCTATATGAAAATTTTGAATTGTAGTTCGAATAATTTCTCGATTCATATTATCTAAATTAAATTTACCGTCTCTTTTTCGTCGCTTTTTCATGGGTGAAGTAAACTTGGTTGATGAAGATGGCAACTCTTTCTCTTCTTTTAAAATCCTACTTACTGTGCGTTCACTGACGCCTGTTGCTTGGGCAGTTCGTTCTAATATGTTTGCTAATGGACTTAGGTCACATCCATCAGTGTTATTTGCTTTCATAAAATTATATTCATCTTTTAGAAAGTGAAAGACTTTAGCAATGATTGCTCGACCCTAAAAACAATAATATATACAATTGAATAAGTATCAAAAGTCAAAACTAAACTATTACTTAAATTAAAAAATAATCATTTTTATTTAATGTCAAAACTAGAAAAAAAATATTTACCTCGCTATGGATAACTTTGCGCTTTGACATGCTGACAGTACTTCACGGCAATTAGCGTCCGGAAACAATAAACACAACTAACCTGAGCGACAGCGCGCTCGCGACTGACCGCGTCGTCATACACGCACACTATTGCATTATGCATGTACACGTTTAAAAACAAATAAAGACTACTCGCCTTCGTGAAATGCAAGAACTGTAGGAAGCTAAAGGGAAGCGCTTCCTACCGACTGGGTGTTATGGTCGGGGACCGAGATCAGATAGACATCATCTTAATTAGTCTATCTATATTATTCTGAATCTAAATCTTATATTCATGTGCGGTAATAGGACGGTACTAGGCTAACAGCGCCATGTAGCCTATGGAGCCGTATCAGTGCTCGCTGTCGTGCTTGCCACCGTTCGGCATGCGCTTGTGATGGTGAACGGTAGATGTCGCCACAATAGTATCAGAAATCGAATTCAATTGACTAAATATTCATTTAATTTTATGTTAATAAAAATTGATTCTGTTAGCTTCATAGGGGTTATGTTTTTAAAACACTATGGTTTTGGAAATATTTACGATAGGTGTCATCGTGCCTATTATCTAACTTTTTTTTCAATTTTCAGGTGCTGAGCCGCTTCGGAATGGACACGTACAAGGACCCTTTATCTTCCGACCTGGTCGCATTGCACTACGCGTACTTAACGGTCGTGGGCATATTCCTGTTCCTGCTCAACCTGGCCATCGAGTACCAGTACTTCGAGTTCCTGCTTGTAAAGTGAGTTTCTATGCTTATGAGGCATGTTACAAAATTTTGACGGCGACTTTGTGTCGGGCTGGTCTTATGACCTTACCTTTACTTCATTTTTCAAAACTTGCCTACTGTACGAGACAGGTAGAAGTCCCGTCTGTTAAATCTATGACGTCAGGATGGAAACTAACTCCCTTTTGAGCGTAGATGTCCCTTTACCCCTTGACACTAAGTCCCTAGAGTACTAGCCCCGCCTAACAATATATACTTAGATATAAATCTTTAGAGATTTATTAGAGAATTACTTAGAGATGATGAGTGATGACTGCCTGCACCCAGGTCGGCCGGGTAGCAGCATCAGGACGGTGGGTAGGTGTCGCGAACCCGCTGCCAGACTCACCAGGCTGATCATAGTGACGGCTCAGGGTGTATAGGCCGCAGCGGAGGGAAACGGGATTTTTCCGCCATATACCAACTTGCTGCTCTTGACTCGATTGAACGCAGAGCCAAGAGGCTCATAGGTGATGAGAGGCTTGTAATCGCGCAGCTCCAAAGCTTGGCTCATCGCCGCAGAGTCGTCTGCTTGTCGATCTTTTACAGGCCGGCAAGGGGGCCGGCGGAATAAACTGATGTAGTTCTCGACACTCGTCACTCGCCGAAGTAAAAATCTACATCAGTTTATTCCCCCGGCCCCCTTTTAACATCGGACCACTAGAGGTACCGCGGAATACCATCCATACCGTGCCGATGTTCCACTAATACGAACCAAGCGCTTCTCATTTACATTCCTGATGCGCACTGCTAAAGAGTGGAACTCACTACCTGCGTCAGTGTTTCCCTGCAATTACAACCTTGGAATCTTCAAAGCTAGAGTGAAAACGCATCTTCTAGGTGAGCTCGCTCCAACGTAGAATCAGTCTTTGCCTCGTTGGGCTTAGTCTTGGGTCAAGAGCAAACCTATCCCAAATAAAATAAAAAAATAAATAAAAATGAGACCCAACACGGACGGTTGATATCTATTTTATTAGTGCTGATTAACATGTATTTATATTGAACTTAAACTATGAATACATGCAAAAATATGTAGATGTGTGCCGTCGGTGTAGAGCGCCGACGGTGCTCGTTGAGGGTCCATCGGTCAGCCGCTGTATGTGGGTCGCTGACGCCGCCCCGATGTTGGGCAATTTCCATGGACGATGTTAGCTCGTACAGCCACACCACTAGTGTACCAGGAGTGCGCCAATTCGCAAATGGCTTCCTAATTATTACGGCTGCATTAGGTCTTGATGGTAGATTGTAACGGGTTTCGCCGTTTGTATTGCGTAAGATCAAAGATGCTAGATCTTTGATCTTGGCTCTTCGCACTGCTTAAATTCCAGACGTTCAACAAAAAATTGGGTATCCTCAACAGCGACACGTTGGTAAATCGAAAATCGTAGGCCGCTACGAAGTAGGAATTTCGTGATTACATACTAAATATATTGCGTAAAAACATTGGAGATTGGATGATTGGAGTCGGGAGGTTGGCGGTGTCACGCCCCCGTGCCTCGGTGCGCACATTAACCCGTTGGTCCTGCGCCTGATCTCTCTCCGTTCATGTCGGATTGCCGTCTCACCGAACTTTGAGAGTGATGGAACAGTGAGTGCACCTGTGTATTGCGCTCACACTTGTGCACTATAATATCTCCTGCGTAGTTGGCTGATCTCTGTTGAGATTGGCCGCCGTGGTCGAAATACTTTTATATGTTATATGTATGTAATCAAGAAATTTCTACCTTGTCGCGGCCTCCTGTTTTCGGCAAAAAAACTGCTAAGCTGTCAAAATTTTGTGATATGACTCTCCCAAAAGGTTACAAAGTTAAATAGAATAACAAAGTCTGGGCTAAAGTTACTCCACTTTTCTTAGGCACCAATTTTTAATTGATAGAATTGTATAGAATAATACGCGTTCAGGTTCCGTCGTGAGGAGATGCCGGCGGCGAGTGCGGCGGAACCGGAAGACGCCGACGTCGCGGCGGAGCGCGCGCGCGTGCTCGCCGCCTGCGCGCGCGCAGCCGACCGGCCGCTGCGCCTGCGCACCATCGACAATATCAACGCTGGTAAGCGACACTATATAGCGTTGTCCCACGTGAGCGCGCGCGCAGCCGACCGGCCGCTGCGCCTGCGCACCATCGACAATATCAACGCTGGTAAGCGACACTATATAGCGTTGTCCCACGTGAGCGCGCACGCAGCCGACCGGCCGCTGCGCCTGCGCACCATCGACAATATCAACGCTGGTAAGCGACACTATATAGCGTTGTCCCACGTGAGCGCGCACGCAGCCGACCGGCCGCTGCGCCTGCGCACCATCGACAATATCAACGCTGGTAAGCGACACTATATAGCGTTGTCCCACGTGAGCGCGCGCGCAGCCGACCGGCCGCTGCGCCTGCGCACCATCGACAATATCAACGCTGGTAAGCGACACTATATAGCGTTGTCCCACGTGAGCGCGCACGCAGCCGACCGGCCGCTGCGCCTGCGCACCATCGACAATATCAACGCTGGTAAGCGACACTATATAGCGTTGTCCCACGTGAGCGCGCACGCAGCCGACCGGCCGCTGCGCCTGCGCACCATCGACAATATCAACGCTGGTAAGCGACACTATATAGCGTTGTCCCACGTGAGCGCGCACGCAGCCGACCGGCCGCTGCGCCTGCGCACCATCGACAATATCAACGCTGGTAAGCGACACTATATAGCGTTGTCCCACGTGAGCGCGCGCGCAGCCGACCGGCCGCTGCGCCTGCGCACCATCGACAATATCAACGCTGGTAAGCGACACTATATAGCGTTGTCCCACGTGAGCGCGCACGCAGCCGACCGGCCGCTGCGCCTGCGCACCATCGACAATATCAACGCTGGTAAGCGACACTATATAGCGTTGTCCCACGTGAGCGCGCACGCAGCCGACCGGCCGCTGCGCCTGCGCACCATCGACAATATCAACGCTGGTAAGCGACACTATATAGCGTTGTCCCACGTGAGCGCGCACGCAGCCGACCGGCCGCTGCGCCTGCGCACCATCGACAATATCAACGCTGGTAAGCGACACTATATAGCGTTGTCCCACGTGAGCGCGCACGCAGCCGACCGGCCGCTGCGCCTGCGCACCATCGACAATATCAACGCTGGTAAGCGACACTATATAGCGTTGTCCCACGTGAGCGCGCACGCAGCCGACCGGCCGCTGCGCCTGCGCACCATCGACAATATCAACGCTGGTAAGCGACACTATATAGCGTTGTCCCACGTGAGCGCGCGCGCAGCCGACCGGCCGCTGCGCCTGCGCACCATCGACAATATCAACGCTGGTAAGCGACACTATATAGCGTTGTCCCACGTGAGCGCGCGCGCAGCCGACCGGCCGCTGCGCCTGCGCACCATCGACAATATCAACGCTGGTAAGCGACACTATATAGCGTTGTCCCACGTGAGCGCGCGCGCAGCCGACCGGCCGCTGCGCCTGCGCACCATCGACAATATCAACGCTGGTAAGCGACACTATATAGCGTTGTCCCACGTGAGCGCGCGCGCAGCCGACCGGCCGCTGCGCCTGCGCACCATCGACAATATCAACGCTGGTAAGCGACACTATATAGCGTTGTCCCACGTGAGCGCGCGCGCAGCCGACCGGCCGCTGCGCCTGCGCACCATCGACAATATCAACGCTGGTAAGCGACACTATATAGTGTTGTCCCACGTGAGCGCGCGCGCAGCCGACCGGCCGCTGCGCCTGCGCACCATCGACAATATCAACGCTGGTAAGCGACACTATATAGCGTTGTCCCACGTGAGCGCGCGCGCAGCCGACCGGCCGCTGCGCCTGCGCACCATCGACAATATCAACGCTGGTAAGCGACACTATATAGCGTTGTCCCACGTGAGCGCGCGTGCTGGCCGCCTGCGCGCGCGCACCCGACCGGCCGCTGCGCCTGCGCACCATCGACAATATCAACGCTGGTAAGCGACACTATATAGCGTTGTCCCACGTGAGCTTAGTCATCTTACTTTCACAGTCAAGCTGGTAAGAGTAAATTGATAGCTATGTTCAAATCTACTGATAACGGCTTAAAGAGTAGGTCTCTTTCATATGGGATTCATCATGACGAATCATCTTACAATGTATATCTAAAGATTTTGACGAAACGTGAATAACGAATTCTGTATGATTGCACCTAAGGAGGCCAACAACTAGAATACTAACTTACATCTAATATCCCTTATAAGTACTTCCTACACATTACTCATTACTCTGTTATTTGTAACATTTCGTTTCCCCATCACCAGGCTTCGTGGACACCGAAGGGTTGAAAGACAAACCGCATCGGCAAACCATCGGGCCGCAGGACGCGGGCGCGTGCGTTGGCCTCGGGAAAGTTTACGGCGGTAAAGTCGCGCTCAGGGACCTCACGCTGGGGATACCGCAGGGACAGGTCAGTGTTTCATTCTACTAAGCTATTTCTTTGACGACCACTGTGGTGTAATGGTCAAGAAGTTGACTATTTACTACAAAGTCGCGCGAGTTCGATCCCCGCACTGTACAGACATTTGTGTGCATGAAGACGTCTGTTTGTACTGCTGTGGGTGTTATAATTATTTATTTAAGTTTATATATAATACCGCTGTTGATTCTGATATCTGTAACACAAGTGCTTAAGCTTCTTACCACGGATTCAGATCAATATATGTTATGTTGTTGTATGTTTACGTTTTTTTTTAAATTGTGCAATAACTGTCATTTGCATTATTTGTGTCTATTATTCTAATAGAAATCTTATTTCAAAATGTAAATTTCTTACCTACAAAAGAGTTCAGTGTTACTTCGTGATCGTGTCACTTGAATACCGAATCTCTTACTTGTTTGTATGATTTACGGAAAGCTGGTTTATCAATAATCTCCGCACTGTACAAACATGTGTGTGCTTAAGCATGTCTGTTTGTAAAGATCTTGATATTATATGTATTTATTTAAGTTTAATATTATATTATTATTAGTGGACCCGGCACACGCTATCCTGTCCATTGTTTTCGCAATTTATCAATATTTTCTCATCGTTTACACCTTCCCTGGACTTCCACAAATACTTCAAGGCTGAAACTATAGAAATCTGTTCAGCCGTTCTCGAGTTTTAGTGAGACTAACGAACAGCAATTCATTGTTATACATGTATATAAAAAAAGCGATCGACCCACCTGAATTTTCCCATGGGAATGCGTCATTTTGCCGCGGTAAAAAGTAGCCTGTGTCCTTTCTCAGGTATAATCAAAATATCTCCATACAAAATTTCATTTCAAATTGTTCAGTAGTTTAGGCGTCATTCGCATTGATATCATTAGTATGGTGTACTAGCGGGAGCTAGGTACGAATGCAATAGGTTTTGATCGTCCAATAAATGATTTATTACTGTCCTTAGATACGAGATTACATTGGTTTATATGAGGAGAGGTGCGTATACTTCAATGGATAATAGTACATTGTGGTAACATTGGTGATTATCGCCGATGCCGAGGCGCCATTGGAGACCTGAGCCGTAGGCGAGGGTCTTAAGAGAGTCGAGGACGGTAATCATCAATACACACGTGTATCATACGACGTTTTTCAACACACTTGTGAATAAAATAACAATAAAACTCATTTTATTTAGTAGATAAAAAGTTTATTTAGAGAAACAATTAGTAAATGTGCAGTTAGTAAAATTATAATAAACTGCTTTTGATGGCATAGCGGTCTCATCAGATAGGTTATTTATTGAAATACTTTCATGTTCTATTGTAATTTGAGATGGCTCATTATTCGTGTAGGTAGGTGAAATCCAATCATTGGATGTACTTGGTGTTTTGTCAGTAGGAAGCGCCTTATAATCAAGTTTAATTCTTTATTTTCCGCGCATAGGGGCTGCGCCTATTCAGCCACGTACAAAATGGGGATTTTAAAGTTTTTTTTTTTTAAATCTATAACTCACTAGTGAGTTATAGCAATGAAAAAGTCACAGTTTGATTATAGGTGTCATTATTAGTCTAATTGCAGTGAAGTTACAACCAATTTATGAGCAAGTGTGTTGAAAAATAATAATTCGTTCTCCAGTGCACGGCGCTGCTAGGCGAGAACGGGGCTGGCAAGTCCACGACGTTCGCGCTGCTGACCGGCCAGACGCGCCGCTCCACCGGCACCATATACTTAGCCGGAGAACCCATGAAGACCAAGGACATATGCAGCGGACACATCAGTGAGTACCAACTTAATTCCTTTTCATTTATTCAAACTACACCGCAAACCTAAGGGAAACCAATAAAGTTAAACCATAATTTCAAAGTTTAGGGCGGTTAGGGGATGCGATCATAGGGTCTGACAACTGAGGTATGATTTCGAAAGCCAGCCAAAGAAAACTTGGCCTAAAAACGAACGCTTTTGGCCCCTTAGAAAAAAGCACCAATCGACGTTGAGATCAACGTTTTTTTTTCTAAGCACTCACTGAATAAAAGGTTTTTTATTTGTTTCTTCGGTGTACGCGAACAGTACATTGAAGTTAGTAGACAGTATACAGTAGACATTGAAGTTATATCCTTTTTTACAGATTATTTCGCGATTTATTTTCATTTTATTTTAACCTGACGTTTCCGACTCTTTTCAGCGTCCGTGGTCACAGACATGTAAATATATCGCGATATTTCGATATTTCCCTCGAAAAGTGTATCATTTCAATAATAGGTTTTTGTTTTTCGGCCAAATTTGATGCCAAATATTAGAAAAAAATAGCTTTATACTTTAACATTACGGAGATACTAATTTTTAATTACATAGTCCCTGATTATTCTTACCTGTGTTAGCAGAATACGTTAAAAAACTTTAAGGTTTAAAAAACAAGGGTCTTGACGTAGCTAGCTGTTGGTTTATAAGGTAATATGCCCTTGTGATTATGTCATTCGAGCTTTTTCCTAGTACTACGAACTACGACAGGCAAGTAGAAGTTTCATTTCAGTTTTTTTTTTGTTAACTAGTTATTTATTATACGCAGGCTACTGTCCGCAAACCGACGCGATTGACCCGCTGTTGACGGTGAAGGAAACCCTGGAAATATATTGCACACTCCGGGGGATCGATGATCAAGAAGAGGTATGAAATACTTACATTTTCTTAGCATTTTACAATAACTCAATTAAGGAAATTCATAATACATGAAGAACCCTAATATAGTCGATGCAAAATCTTATTTCATAATAATTTTGTGAATTGACTATAATTTCTTCTCTTGACATTTTAATAAAATCAATTAATCAATAATTTTTCCATAAATGTATTATTTAAACATCTGTATGCTATTTTATATGGCTAAATAGGTCATAGCTCTAGTTCATGTTTTTAACGACCACATTTTTATGTAATCTACCTTAAGTAAAAGCAATTAAAGAAATTTGAATTTAGCAATTTTTGTGAAAGCCTTCCCTTTAGCTTCCTTACTCTAAATCTGTTGCGCCAAATAACATTTTCCAATTCTCAGGTAATAAAACGTACAATGGAGACGTTCGAGCTGACCAAATACAGTTCAACTCTAGCCGGCGAGCTGAGCGGCGGGAACAAGCGCAAGCTGTGCACCGCCATCGCCTTCATGAGTCGATCCACGCTGGTACTGCTGGACGAACCTACCAGGTGAGACTATTTAATATATTCATCTCATTGGCTTGTGCATACTGCTGGGTACAGGCATCACCGCAACTATGAGGTGGCAAATCTTAAGTCAAGTTTCATTTCATAAGTCGATGAAAAGGGGAAAGTGTGTAAAGGGGAGGAAGGCTGTCATCCTGAGACACAGGAATCGTGACAGCCAGCCATATCATTACGTTAAAACAAATCAATCAATCATATGTAGTAAGTATTTAATTATTGTATTACCAATTTAAATTATTATTATTTTTATTGAGATTTTTAATGTATTTATTTCATTTCGAATTAATTAATGTTTTTATTTTTATTGCATGTATTCTAAAAAAACCCTTCGCGTTCGAACCCTTTTCGCTTTTAATGCTCGCTCGAAGCTCGCAAGCAAATGACATTTCGTCGCGACACTTCTGGCTTTAATGTTGGTATGCAATAAATAAATACACTCCGTTAAGTAAGAGATTCATGCAAATGAATAGAAACCAGAAGTCTTGAAACGACACGAAATGTTATAGTTGATGGAATCAGGCGTTACTTTGCGGAAATCCATGACTAAAGCTGAAAAAGATGATTATTTTGCTTTAAATTTCCACGAAAACGGCGCCAGCGCAGGAACCAAAATACATCTAACTGTAATCACCTGAAAAGGTAGAACGGGAAGTCGCAGGACTTACAATATCTAAAACTCACAACGTGACACAGAAGATGCACTGGAATCACAACACTGACACCAACAAACACTCGACGCGTTTCGCCACTACACGTGGCATCCTCAGGAGATGTTTTCGCTTCGACAGACTACGAGCGACTGAACCTCCTACCGAACTCGCGAGTCTTCGCACCTGACCCCGTAGGGGTCGGGGGCGAACCGTTCGGGGCAACGGCCCCTTTCGGTGGTTTCTGTCGCTGTCCGTAAAGACGGACAGGTCGTTGGGTTGGTGTGCAGGAGTAGTCTCACTGCTGTGGTGGTGGTGACACTGGCGAGCTTTGCAGCTGCGAGCCAGTGTCATGGGTAGTGGTGATGTTGGGTTGGTGGGTGTCAGGTCCGGTGGTGGAGGATTCGTCGCTGCTGGAGACGAGGTCGCGTGGGAACGCTCGGTATCGAGCTGAGCCGTGGTCTGGGGGACGCGAGTGGTACGGGGCGATGCTCCTCAGGTGCGGGTGTCGGGATCCGTCCGCTTTTCGGAGCATTCGCTTCGCAAGGTGTCGGACGAAGTCCTCCACGGTCTCAGTCTTGAGGTCCCTGCGCAAAACGTCATTTCTGACGTAGCGGGGGGCAGCAACGATAGTCCTCAGTGTCAGCGACTGCTGGGCTTCTATACGCCTTCGTAGGCTCCGGCTGGTGAGCGCAAACCACGCTGGTGCAGCGTAGGTCAGGCGGGTTCTAACGTAGGCCTTATAGACGCCCAGCTTCGCTCTCGTGGGGAGGTTGGACGACAAAATGGGTCTCAGCTTGGCTCTCGCTACCCTCGTGGTGTTTACGAGAGCCTTGACGTGCGGTGTCATCTTCAGCTTCCGGTCAATGGTCACTCCCAGGTATTTCACCGTGGTGGACCATGAGACAGGCTCATCTCGGAGCTTGAGTGGTGGCGGCATGTTCCTCGCGCTGCTCACGAGAATGGCTTGGGTCTTCCTCGGGTTTGCTGAGAGCTTCCAGTCGTCCAACCACTGCGGGAGTAGGTCCAGGGTGCGCTGGATCTTCCTCGCAGCGTGGTGAGGGTTCATCGAGGATGCCACATAGGCCGCGTCGTCTGCGTACAGCGCGAGCGTGGCTCCTTCCCCTACAGGGATGTCGTCCGTGTACTCCTCCTACCGACCTGCCGCACCGGTCTTTTATACTTTCTCGCACTAATGAGATGACGTTATTGTAGTGTCGGAAATTTATCATTACGAATTAATTAGCAATGTTTTGAACAGCGTTGGATGGTTGCTGTTGGTCGTTCCTAATATGTCGCTGATTTGATAACATATTTAAGAGTGGAGAAACGGTATAACTGACCTGCTCGTTCAACAATGTAAGCGAATCGTCTTTATTATGTTTTATTATTTCTAATTGTTCTAAAACAGACAGTTTTAAACCCTTTTTGCATGTGTGCAACACTGAAAACGTATGATTATCCGGAATGCTATGCCCTGAATCTATTAAGTGTTTTGCAAAGTGCGATTTTTCTGGATGGTTGTTTCTATACGCAGATAAATGTTCTTTATAACGTGTAATGAAACTGCGGCCGGTCTGTCCAATATAGGTAGCATTACATTCATGACAATTTAACCTGTAAACACCTGTAATAATTTTGAAATACGCTCTTATCCAATGATTGGTGAATTCCAATCATTGGATGTACTTGGTGTTTCGTCAGTAGGAAGCGCCTTAGAATCAAGTTTAATTCTTTATTTTCCACCTGTTTTGCCACGTACACCATGGGGATTTTAAAGTTTTATTTTTTTAAATCTATAACTCACTAGTGAGTTATAGCAATGAAAGAGTCACAGTTTGATTATAGGTGTCATTATTAGTCTAATTGCAGTGAAATTACAACCACTTTATGAGCAAGTGTGTTGAAATAGTTATTTGTTATACAAGAGTGCAAAGTTGCTTTTTAACCGCGTGTTCAATTTTGATGACCGAGCAAGCGAAAATTCTGAGCGTTAGCGAGGGAATCAAAAAAGAGCACGAGGTGAAAAAATCTTTGCACTCGAGTGCAACACGTAACTTTTCATTCCACCTCAGCGAGGAAATGACTAAATGCAAATAAAACCGTTGACAATCACAAGATAGCTACTTTTATTTCAGTTTAGGTATTAACTACTACATTATGACAGGTAAGTATTACAGAATAATCTTTAAATTATAACAAAATAATACTTAGGTATAATTAATAAAAATTTAAAGTGACGTTGCTACAGTTATTTAAATTGAGTGTAATATTTTTGTTGGGTACTGTAATATTGGTGTTAGTCACTTGTGTACTGTTTTTCGAGTGCTAGCTTTCTTGTTTTCGGATAATACTATAAAATATGCCAGCAAAACGTTTTCTGAGAAAGTTTTGGCTCCTTTTGCTAGTCGCCACGTGTTGAACATAACGTATGTACTGTTTTAAATACTTCTAGCGTGATTGTTGAGGGAGAAAGATCATTTGCGCATTATTAACAGTTTCAGTCAATTCTGTTGGCGTCAAACTTCCTCGTCGCTAGTATCACTCATTTTAGTTTTTTCACTTGTTTTCAAGTTTCTTGTTTTTAATATAAGGTTTAACAATGACGTGAAAAAATGCCGCGTAAGGAACCGCCAACAAAGCAAATTGAAAAAAGAACACCAAGAAGGTTCCGAGTTTGAGTTTTTAACATATTAAAGAAATGTTGTATGCTATATTCGGCACCATCGATAGAGGTAGCAATAAATAGGTTTAATGATTTTTTTAATTCACCAACTTGGAGCACACGATGTTCTAAATTCAAATTTACTTTAACCTCTAGTGAATAAAAACGGCTTTTCCACTCAGATATTGAAGATCGAAATGACTCTTTCCGAGATGGATGAAAAGGTTTTTTTTTCTGAAGTTGATGTATTTATTTATTATCATTTGTTGTATCTAGCGGCATGGACCCGGTGGGGCGCGCGTGCGTGTCGCGCGGCGTGCGGCTGGCGTGCGCGGCGGGGCGCGGCGTGCTCGTGTCCACGCACGCGCTGGGCTCGGCGCGCGCGCTCGCCGCCCGGGTCGCGCTGCTGCGCGCCGCCACGCTGCGCGCGCTCGCCGCGCCCAAGGACTGCCTCGAGAGGTGAGCCAAGCGACCACACTTTATGTTGGTCTAGAAGTTACGATGCGAAAGGTACGCTCCGCTCCGAAGAGTACGCTCTGTTGCGAAGGGTTCGCTCCAGTCTAGCGGGTACGCTCCGGGTCAGCGGGTACGCTCTGGTTCAGCGGGTACGCTCCGGTCCAGTTGGTACACTCCGGTTCAGTACGCTCCGGGTCAGCGGGTACACTCCGGTTCAGCGTATACGCTCCGGTCCAGCGGGTACGCTCCGGTCCAGCGGGTACACTCTAGTTCAGCGGGTGCGCTCCGGTCCAGCGGGTACACTCTAGTTCAGCGGGTGCGCTCCGGTCCAGCGGGTACACTCTAGTTCAGCGGGTGCGCTCCGGTCCAGCGGGTACACCCTAGTTCAGCGGGTGCGCTCCGGTCTAGCGGGTACACTCTAGTTTAGCGGGTTCGCTCCGGTTCAGCGGGTACGCTCCGGTTCAGCTGGTACACTCCGCTCCGAAGGGCACGCTCCACTCCGAAGGGTACATTTCTTTCTAGCGAAGGTACGCTCCGGAACAGCGGATATCACTGCGTGCCGTATCCCGTCCACGCACATAACAAAATATTGCTTTAGTTAAATAAACATGGGCTGGCCACCGGAGTGGAACTGAACTGAAAAATTTACGTAACGCAGATACTGAAATAAACGTCGATTTTGAATACAAGCAATAACTTAGTTTCACTGTAGCTTACTGACTAGAGCAATAGGCCCGGCTTGCGAAATTGTGGGTTCAACTGACACAGTTTTTTTTTCTCTCATTTAAAATATAGCATACTTGCACATCACAAAGGGACAGGCATTGTGAAAGCTTGAAATATCATCAATAGCTTTGTAGTGACACATAACCAACTAAATCGTGTCACAGGTTCGGCGGCGGCTACGTGGTGGAATGCCGTACGGCGGCGGGCGCGGGCCGCGCGGTGTGGGCGCGCCTGCACGCGCGCGCGCCGCACGCCCGCCTGCGCGTGCTGCACGCCGCCGCGCTGCACGTGCTGCTGCCCAGCGCGGCCGTCGGTGAGTGTGCACACCATCAACTAGCTAGTGAACACAGCAGGCGCGCCGCACGCCGCCGCGCTGCACGTGCTGCTGCCCAGCGCGGCCGTCGGTGAGTGTGCACACCATCAACTAGCTAGTGAACACAGCAGGCGCGCCGCACGCCGCCGCGCTGCACGTGCTGCTGCCCAGCGCGGCCGTCGGTGAGTGTGCACACCATCAACTAGCTAGTGAACACAGCAGGCGCGCCGCACGCCCGCCTGCGCGTGCTGCTGCCCAGCGCGGCCGTCGGTGAGTGTGCACACCATCAACTAGCTAGTGAACACAGCAGGCGCGCCGCACGCCGCCGCGCTGCACGTGCTGCTGCCCAGCGCGGCCGTCGGTGAGTGTGCACACCATCAACTAGCTAGTGAACACAGCAGGCGCGCCGCACGCCCGCCTGCGCGTGCTGCTGCCCAGCGCGGCCGTCGGTGAGTGTGCACACCATCAACTAGCTAGTGAACACAGCAGGCGCGCCGCACGCCGCCGCGCTGCACGTGCTGCTGCCCAGCGCGGCCGTCGGTGAGTGTGCACACCATCAACTAGCTAGTGAACACAGCAGGCGCGCCGCACGCCGCCGCGCTGCACGTGCTGCTGCCCAGCGCGGCCGTCGGTGAGTGTGCACACCATCAACTAGCTAGTGAACACAGCAGGCGCGCCGCACGCCGCCGCGCTGCACGTGCTGCTGCCCAGCGCGGCCGTCGGTGAGTGTGCACACCATCAACTAGCTAGTGAACACAGCAGGCGCGCCGCACGCCGCCGCGCTGCACGTGCTGCTGCCCAGCGCGGCCGTCGGTGAGTGTGCACACCATCAACTAGCTAGTGAACACAGCAGGCGCGCCGCACGCCCGCCTGCGCGTGCTGCTGCCCAGCGCGGCCGTCGGTGAGTGTGCACACCATCAACTAGCTAGTGAACACAGCAGGCGCGCCGCACGCCGCCGCGCTGCACGTGCTGCTGCCCAGCGCGGCCGTCGGTGAGTGTGCACACCATCAACTAGCTAGTGAACACAGCAGGCGCGCCGCACGCCCGCCTGCGCGTGCTGCTGCCCAGCGCGGCCGTCGGTGAGTGTGCACACCATCAACTAGCTAGTGAACACAGCAGGCGCGCCGCACGCCGCCGCGCTGCACGTGCTGCTGCCCAGCGCGGCCGTCGGTGAGTGTGCACACCATCAACTAGCTAGTGAACACAGCAATGTTGAAGGGTTTTGCAATTCAGAAATGAACGTCTAATGGATATAACAAGATCATTCATTAACCAGTCGCCAGTCAATGTTTTCAACATTGCAATAGAGACTGGCGACTTAACGGCAGCGCTACTTTTTAACATATTTACTTTTTGTCGGCACTGTCGTTGAGCGGAAAGCAACATCGGAATATAGTTACTTTTCGAGTTCAAACAATAAAAAAACTTACCAAAACACAATATTCGGGAAAACTTATACAAAAATAAATGAAACATGCCATTTCACCCATTACAGTGGACCAGAAAGAGATAGTGACGCGGCCGAGCGACATCTTCCGACTCATGGCGGAACTGCAGGCCGCCTGCGATATAGAAGACTACACAGTCAACCAGACTACACTCGATCAGGTGAATAAATAATATAAATATAATAATTCGATAAATAAATACAGACACATCTCATTGCTCTGAAAGGAGCACTTATTGCTTAGTACTTGACTTGACCAGTGACAAAACATAAAATGGTTTATTAAACGGCCACTGTTTGGAGGTCGAAACGGGACCCCAGATGGCCATAACTCCAACAAGATCTTCCTTTTCTTGGGTTTCAATAGAATGGGCATGATCATATCTCAAATATTTTCAAGACCATGGCGTTTAAAAAACATAGCCCCTATGAAGTTAATACAACCAATATATAACTAAAAAACTGACATAAACAAGAGTTTTACTACGAATCGTCATCATTATTCAATTGACTATGTTTTTTAAGAATATCAAAAACGCGTGCTTTACAAACTGATTTGGAGCATGCAAATAATGTCAATTCCAATTAATGTCCGATTTCTGATACATGACCGTGATGTCACGTTCATGTATTCCCATACAAAATCTATGGAGGCAGACCGTTTTGACAAATAAAAAGTATGTCAACGATTGGTGGTGTCATCATAGCCTATACCTAAAAATCCTTTAACATTTTAAAGGGAGTGATTCAACGTGAGAAAACATATTTCAAAGCATATCATCATAAAGCATACAGAATCATATCCTTCGTACATTTTCAGATGTTCCTAAGTTTCTCCGACCGGAGCGAAGCCAGCGTCGAGCCGACGATGCAGGCGAGCGACCTTACCGACGTCACGGCGCTCTAGACACCGCTCCACGCTCGCGGATAGCGAAGCGATAAAGAATAACGCTAGTGTCAAGTACCAACTAAAAAACCTTCGCAGATGTTTAATGCAATCGTGAAAGAAGTTTACTGTTGGATAAGTAAATGTTTACATCATTCCAAAATGATGATATCCGCAGATGCCGTACCTACTCTCTAACGTCATTGCAGGCGTACTTTCGGAAACGGTTATCGGTACATTCGGTACATTAAATTTATATACGTGCCGCGTATTTACGGTGGCGTTCGCACGAACATTGTCGTAACGTGTTCGTAGTCTTTATTTTCGTTAACTTGTCAATTTGTATGGGAAAACTGATAGTCCTTGAGTCTTTACTTTTCGTTTCAATTTGTATGGGAAAGTTTTTTGACGTTTTGTCGATACGTATACGTTACGTTACGATAATGTTCGTGCTCAACTCACTGATCTAACTGACGTTCGCTCGAACGGTAAAGCATGTAAAAGTGACATGGATGGCTATATCCCGAGAATACGGACAACGGCGAGAGTAGGGGGCAGCTTAAGGCATGATGACACCTATCTAAAATATTTTCAAGACCATGGCGTTTAAGAAACATAGCCCCTATGAAGTTAATACAAACAGTAGATTTCCAGAAAGCTGTAGAAACCAATTTTTAAACACACAAAATTTAATAAATATTCGGTCAATTGACTCCGATTTCTGGTACACAACCGTGACGATACGATTTTGTATTCCCATACAAAATCTATGGAGGCCGACCGTTTTGAAAAATAATACAGAGTATATCAACGATTGGTGGTGTCATCTAGCCTATTGCTGTAACGTCATTTAAGACAGCGTTTATTTTAAGTAAACGAATAATATATTGATGTTGAATCAAAGTTGGGATAGGCAATATGAAACTATATGCTCTCTTTTAGGGGTTGTTAGCCCAACTGTCCTATAGGGTCCTATAGGGTAGGTATGTCCTGTAGGGTTACTAGAGATAAAAAAAATGCAAGAAAGTTAATTTTCGTTTGAAATGCAAACTAGATTATGTTAACATAAAGATCTTACTTCTTTAGAAGGATTAGGTAGGTAGAAGGATTAGGAGTAGGTTTGTCAGAACTCTTTTAGCAATACCTTATAACTAGTAAGAGATCAGATATTTAATACATGTTATGTGCTCGCCGTATTTAAAATTGACATCTGATTACTGACTAAACACAGCCAATATTCCGTCCATGGTTGTAAACGTAGGTATAGATTTTGCTCAACTATGCTATATAGCAATTATCAGATGATAATTGTTAAAAAAAATTGACAATAAATGTTATAACAATAGGTGTTAATTGATTGTGGTGTTGCCATTGAATTAGATATTATTTTAAAACGACATGCACAACTAAACATATTAGTAATATTTGATTGCAATTGGGATGATGACACCTATCTTAAATATTGTCAAGAACATGGTGTTTAAAAAACATAGCCCCTATGAAGTTAATACAACCAAACCAAAAACTTTAGAAACCAATTTTTAAACACACAAAACGCAATAAATATTCGGTCAATTGACTCCGATTTCTGACACATGACCGTGACGTCACAATCATTTATTTCCATACGAAATCTATGGAGGCAGACCGTTTTGACAGATAATAAAAAGTATGTCAACGATTGGTGGTGTCGTCTAGCCAATTAGGTAATTATATTATTAGTCGTTATTAACGTGCATTTTGAACAACCATTGTGCAATGTGAGAGTAGAATTAAGTTAATATATTTTACCAACTTAGCTCTGTAGTATATTATTTTACAAATGAATTTGCGAGCTCTGTGATATCTAGTGTTTTTTAGACTACAGAATAAATAAAGAATTTTTGGATGGTTTATGGAAAAAAAATGGTTTTATTTCGTACTAAATAATATTTTAATACTAATGAGCATTTACAAAATTTCCCATTTAAAATGGTACGACTTAATTAATTAATTTAACAAAAATAAACTTAGATAACTTTATAATATCAACAATATCACCAGACGAATCTGGTTCTTTGGAATGATCAGATCTATGTACAAACCTTATTAATTAAAATTTAAACATGTGTTTGTCATACATACTAAAATACTTTAAAATTAAATTCGTTACTTAAAAACCATATTTTGACACGTCCCATATACCATCAACATGGTGGGGTTAATTTATATGTTGGGACGTGTAAAAGTGCTTCTTGTGAGTCTATTTACAAAAATATATTGATTTTATCACCGTTCACCTTAAAATAAATACATTTTACATACATCATAATTGTAATTTATTAATTAATAAGCATAAATATTTGCACACTGACTAAAATGTAGCAAATTTTGGTAAACTTTATCTATAACTTTGTCTCATCATCAGCCTATTATACGTCCCACTGCTGGGAACAGGCCTCACCTAAACTATGAGGTGGTGCGAGCCATACTCCTCCACTTTCAGCCATACTCCATAACCTTATTGTAACACCCGAAATACTCAAATAAACAAACGTATTTGTATCAGTTTAGTTCAGTTGTTGTCGAACGAGGGGTTCCTGAGCGCGGCGGCGGCCTTAAAGCGGAGCGCGAGCGCGTCCAGCGCGCGGAAGCACACGTCGCGCAAAACCTCGCGGTGACTGAAGCTGGATACAACGAGCTGCACTGCGTTCCTTACTGTGTCCTCGCCGAAGATCAGTTTTACTGCAAAAAAATTGGTTGCCTGTAAAGTCGGTATACGGGCGAAAGTTTTACGTGACAACGACTTTGAGTGGTAAAATAATTTTAATGTGAATATTCATTCGTATAGTAGGAAGAAGGATGAAATGTCTGTCTCTCTCGCTCTTAGGCGGGCTAACCATGCCCGAGTCGAAGGGACGCGTGCCTCTCACTCGCTCTCATTGTGAGCGCATAACGTGAGCGGAGCGTAACGCAGTTTCTTGAAGTGTCACCCGGCAAACCAATTTATAAGACGTTGTCACGTCAAAAAAGCATAGCATAACCATAACATAGCACCGCCCACTAATCATTTCTACTTAGCCCAAAGGTATAACTGGTAGAGAATGCCCTACGGCGTTAAGTCCACCTTTTGTACAAAGTATTGCTGTGCAATAAAGCTTAAATAAATAAACCATAAATAATTAAACATAACCCTTCTTTTGAGCGCAATCGGGTAAAAAGACAAGTATTAGTGGAAGTGTGTCGTGTTCACCTTACTCGTATCAGAGACCAATAATTGCTAGTAAAATAAATACAAAGTATCTAGAACCGAACTTTATTTTCAAATCAGCTATAATAATAATAATAATCATCATTTTATTTCAGACATGTCCATAAATTGTTAGTATTACACAGTATCTTAAAAACTAATGTTAGTAGTGCAATTAAACATTAAAACACAAAAAACAAAAAAAAACAAAATATACGTGTGCGGCGCTCATTGGCTGCATCTAACCACCTTGACAGGTGTGCAGGTGCATCCAATGTCGCAGCATCGGTGAGTCCCACCGTTCAGCCAATGCGCCCAGGATGCGGTTCGGGCTATGATATGAAAATAAAAAACTAACTTTCCAGTTAAGAAATCTCCGAATGAACCAAGAAAAGGTGGTGAGCTCTAGCGCCTAGACGTATTTCATAATAATCATAATCATTTATTCCTTCATAAACATAGGTACATACACAGGTTGTGGGTTGTTTAAATGCGAACTCTATGTTTCACCTTTTCAGGTATATGAAGTATTTATATTTTAACAATAGTATTTAGCATACTAATAATAGTAGGACAATATTTTATAATTGAAATTATATGTACATAGGTATATGTATGTATGTAAGTATATATAGGTATATGAGAATTTACATTTTAACAATAGTATTTTTGCATTTTAATAATAGAAGAACAATATTTTTCTATTGATTAATTATATACATTTAATAAACTAAACTAACTTAATTTTTTAATAAACTATAATTTTAATCATCCATTATTTTATTACTATTAATATATACTAACTCTTAAGAAATTATACAAATTTAATTATTTATTTCTGGGTCCAGCAGGTATTCATTAACGGTATAATAGCATTTTTCAATGAGAAACTCGGTTAACTTAATTTTGAAATGTCTAAATGTGCTATTTTTTATTGTTTCTGGTACTTTATTGTATATTTTAGGTGCCATTTCAAGTACACTGTTTTTCATGAGAGCGGTTTTACATAAGTTATTACGAATCAAGGGTCTCCTTGGGCTAAGGGGTCGGTTAGGTGCTTCAACTAATGGAAACAAGTCCGATTACACTTAACAAAAGCGCAACATTCGACCAGCTATAGCTAAGAACCACTGCGTTTAAATTATTTTTAGAATAAAAAAATCATATATCAAACTCAAACTAACAAACAAGTTCAAACTCATAAAACTCCTCTTTTCGTCGCAAAAAACGTTAAGATCAAAAAAAGGTAAAGAAAAATAAAAAAATATTGAATTATCTTACGAAAAAAAAAGCCGCAATGAAATCGGTCCATCCGTTTGGGAGGTACGATGCCACATACAGACACACACAAACACATATACACACACAGACTTAGAGGTCAAACTTATGACACCCCTTTTTGTTTCGGGGGTGAAAAAGTTGCACAGCATGTTTGACGCAACAGATTTAGAGTTAGGAAGCTAAAGGGAAGCGCTTCCCACCGATCGGGTGTTATGGTCGGGGACCAAGGTCCAATAGACATCATCTTGATTTGTCTATTTATATTATTCTGGATCGAAATCTTATATACCGTGGTTCGTGTGCGGTACTAGGCTAACAGCGCCATCTAGCCTATGGAACCGTATCAGCCCTCGCTGTTGTGCTTGCCACCGTTAGGCATGCGCTTGTGATGGCGAACGTTAGAGGTCGCCACAGCATGTTATACTCACAAGTGTTCATCCTCCCCAGCAGCACGCTGCACGTGTGGTGCACGTCGAGCGCGCGCGGCTGCACTCGCTCGCGCGCGCGGCTCTCCTCGCCGTCGGCCATCGCCGCGAACGCCGCGAACGTGCGCTCGCGCAGGCACGTGGTCAGCGTTTCCAGGGCAACATCCACAATCAACTCGCCTATGTCTGGAATAGGATCATTTATGTAGGATTAGGGGCTCAGAGAGAAACAACGGGTTAGGTTAGAACGACGCGGAGCGCACGTCGCTCGCCCGCCCGCTATACCTATCGGCTTACGCGCATTTGACATTCGGAAACTTTGTGTTGTTATTTACTTCCCTAACACCTTCTGCAATTCAACTAGGCGGCATCCTCTGCGCCTTAAAGGTTATGCACCGGGAGCAATCAAACCAAATCAAGTCAAAGCAAATTTTATTTGCTATTAAATAGGGTGGGTACCTACAAATAAATCGCCTCGCGGAGTGGGTGTAGTGCCAGCACGGTCGCCTGACCTTCAGGCTGACCCTGATGCTCTCGGACCACGGCTGCTTCGGGTGGTACCTCAATATGATCGATCGCGAGCCGACGGCAATGTGTCACCAGTTGCCCTAGTTGCGACTGTGACACTGCGCAGCACACCCTCACGTCATGTCCGGCCTGGGCGAAGGAGCATAGTGCCATGGTCGCCGTTGTGGGCGGTGACCTGTCGTTAGCAGCAATTACCTTCTGTGAGACTGTCATCTCGCAGAAAGAAGCAGCGGAGAGGGAGCGAGAGGCTTCGGCTGACGCCCCAATGATCCGCGTCATGGGCACTGGAGGAGGGATTTCCTTTTCCACTTGCCCCTTCCTGGCCCACCAGCATACGCCTAGCCTCAACAGCTACCAGCTAGGAACAGCGTGGCGAGGCGCGCGGCGACGTGTGCGCGCAGCAGCCCCGCGGCCGCGGCCGCCTCGCAGCACCAGCATACGCCTAGCCTCAACAGTTACCAGCTAGGAACAGCGTGGCGAGGCGCGCGGCGACGTGTGCGCGCAGCAGCCCCGCCTCGCAGCACCAGCATACGCCTAGCCTCAACAGTTACCAGCTAGGAACAGCGTGGCGAGGCGCGCGGCGACGTGTGCGCGCAGCAGCCCCGCCTCGCAGCACCAGCATACGCCTAGCCTCAACAGTTACCAGCTAGGAACAGCGTGGCGAGGCGCGCGGCGACGTGTGCGCGCAGCAGCCCCGCGGCCGCGGCCGCCTCGCAGCACCAGCATACGCCTAGCCTCAACAGTTACCAGCTAGGAACAGCGTGGCGAGGCGCGCGGCGACGTGTGCGCGCAGCAGCCCCGCGGCCGCCTCGCAGCACCAGCATACGCCTAGCCTCAACAGTTACCAGCTAGGAACAGCGTGGCGAGGCGCGCGGCGACGTGTGCGCGCAGCAGCCCCGCCTCGCAGCACCAGCATACGCCTAGCCTCAACAGTTACCAGCTAGGAACAGCGTGGCGAGGCGCGCGGCGACGTGTGCGCGCAGCAGCCCCGCCTCGCAGCACCAGCATACGCCTAGCCTCAACAGTTACCAGCTAGGAACAGCGTGGCGAGGCGCGCGGCGACGTGTGCGCGCAGCAGCCCCGCGGCCGCCTCGCAGCACCAGCATACGCCTAGCCTCAACAGTTACCAGCTAGGAACAGCGTGGCGAGGCGCGCGGCGACGTGTGCGCGCAGCAGCCCCGCGGCCGCCTCGCAGCACCAGCATACGCCTAGCCTCAACAGTTACCAGCTAGGAACAGCGTGGCGAGGCGCGCGGCGACGTGTGCGCGCAGCAGCCCCGCCTCGCAGCACCAGCATACGCCTAGCCTCAACAGTTACCAGCTAGGAACAGCGTGGCGAGGCGCGCGGCGACGTGTGCGCGCAGCAGCCCCGCGGCCGCGGCCGCCTCGCAGCACCAGCATACGCCTAGCCTCAACAGTTACCAGCTAGGAACAGCGTGGCGAGGCGCGCGGCGACGTGTGCGCGCAGCAGCCCCGCGGCCGCCTCGCAGCACCAGCATACGCCTAGCCTCAACAGTTACCAGCTAGGAACAGCGTGGCGAGGCGCGCGGCGACGTGTGCGCGCAGCAGCCCCGCCTCGCAGCACCAGCATACGCCTAGCCTCAACAGTTACCAGCTAGGAACAGCGTGGCGAGGCGCGCGGCGACGTGTGCGCGCAGCAGCCCCGCGGCCGCCTCGCAGCACCAGCATACGCCTAGCCTCAACAGTTACCAGCTAGGAACAGCGTGGCGAGGCGCGCGGCGACGTGTGCGCGCAGCAGCCCCGCGGCCGCCTCGCAGCACCAGCATACGCCTAGCCTCAACAGTTACCAGCTAGGAACAGCGTGGCGAGGCGCGCGGCGACGTGTGCGCGCAGCAGCCCCGCCTCGCAGCACCAGCATACGCCTAGCCTCAACAGTTACCAGCTAGGAACAGCGTGGCGAGGCGCGCGGCGACGTGTGCGCGCAGCAGCCCCGCCTCGCAGCACCAGCATACGCCTAGCCTCAACAGTTACCAGCTAGGAACAGCGTGGCGAGGCGCGCGGCGACGTGTGCGCGCAGCAGCCCCGCCTCGCAGCACCAGCATACGCCTAGCCTCAACAGTTACCAGCTAGGAACAGCGTGGCGAGGCGCGCGGCGACGTGTGCGCGCAGCAGCCCCGCCTCGCAGCACCAGCATACGCCTAGCCTCAACAGTTACCAGCTAGGAACAGCGTGGCGAGGCGCGCGGCGACGTGTGCGCGCAGCAGCCCCGCCTCGCAGCACCAGCATACGCCTAGCCTCAACAGTTACCAGCTAGGAACAGCGTGGCGAGGCGCGCGGCGACGTGTGCGCGCAGCAGCCCCGCCTCGCAGCACCAGCATACGCCTAGCCTCAACAGTTACCAGCTAGGAACAGCGTGGCGAGGCGCGCGGCGACGTGTGCGCGCAGCAGCCCCGCGGCCGCCTCGCAGCACCAGCATACGCCTAGCCTCAACAGTTACCAGCTAGGAACAGCGTGGCGAGGCGCGCGGCGACGTGTGCGCGCAGCAGCCCCGCGGCCGCCTCGCAGCACCAGCATACGCCTAGCCTCAACAGCTACCAGCTAGGAACAGCGTGGCGAGGCGCGCGGCGACGTGTGCGCGCAGCAGCCCCGCGGCCGCGGCCGCCTCGCAGCACCAGCATACGCCTAGCCTCAACAGTTACCAGCTAGGAACAGCGTGGCGAGGCGCGCGGCGACGTGTGCGCGCAGCAGCCCCGCGGCCGCGGCCGCCTCGCAGCACCAGCATACGCCTAGCCTCAACAGTTACCAGCTAGGAACAGCGTGGCGAGGCGCGCGGCGACGTGTGCGCGCAGCAGCCCCGCGGCCGCCTCGCAGCACCAGCATACGCCTAGCCTCAACAGTTACCAGCTAGGAACAGCGTGGCGAGGCGCGCGGCGACGTGTGCGCGCAGCAGCCCCGCCTCGCAGCACCAGCATACGCCTAGCCTCAACAGTTACCAGCTAGGAACAGCGTGGCGAGGCGCGCGGCGACGTGTGCGCGCAGCAGCCCCGCGGCCGCGGCCGCCTCGCAGCACCAGCATACGCCTAGCCTCAACAGTTACCAGCTAGGAACAGCGTGGCGAGGCGCGCGGCGACGTGTGCGCGCAGCAGCCCCGCGGCCGCCTCGCAGCACCAGCATACGCCTAGCCTCAACAGTTACCAGCTAGGAACAGCGTGGCGAGGCGCGCGGCGACGTGTGCGCGCAGCAGCCCCGCCTCGCAGCACCAGCATACGCCTAGCCTCAACAGTTACCAGCTAGGAACAGCGTGGCGAGGCGCGCGGCGACGTGTGCGCGCAGCAGCCCCGCCTCGCAGCACCAGCATACGCCTAGCCTCAACAGTTACCAGCTAGGAACAGCGTGGCGAGGCGCGCGGCGACGTGTGCGCGCAGCAGCCCCGCCTCGCAGCACCAGCATACGCCTAGCCTCAACAGTTACCAGCTAGGAACAGCGTGGCGAGGCGCGCGGCGACGTGTGCGCGCAGCAGCCCCGCCTCGCAGCACCAGCATACGCCTAGCCTCAACAGTTACCAGCTAGGAACAGCGTGGCGAGGCGCGCGGCGACGTGTGCGCGCAGCAGCCCCGCGGCCGCCTCGCAGCACCAGCATACGCCTAGCCTCAACAGTTACCAGCTAGGAACAGCGTGGCGAGGCGCGCGGCGACGTGTGCGCGCAGCAGCCCCGCCTCGCAGCACCAGCATACGCCTAGCCTCAACAGTTACCAGCTAGGAACAGCGTGGCGAGGCGCGCGGCGACGTGTGCGCGCAGCAGCCCCGCCTCGCAGCACCAGCATACGCCTAGCCTCAACAGTTACCAGCTAGGAACAGCGTGGCGAGGCGCGCGGCGACGTGTGCGCGCAGCAGCCCCGCCTCGCAGCACCAGCATACGCCTAGCCTCAACAGTTACCAGCTAGGAACAGCGTGGCGAGGCGCGCGGCGACGTGTGCGCGCAGCAGCCCCGCCTCGCAGCACCAGCATACGCCTAGCCTCAACAGTTACCAGCTAGGAACAGCGTGGCGAGGCGCGCGGCGACGTGTGCGCGCAGCAGCCCCGCCTCGCAGCACCAGCATACGCCTAGCCTCAACAGTTACCAGCTAGGAACAGCGTGGCGAGGCGCGCGGCGACGTGTGCGCGCAGCAGCCCCGCGGCCGCCTCGCAGCACCAGCATACGCCTAGCCTCAACAGTTACCAGCTAGGAACAGCGTGGCGAGGCGCGCGGCGACGTGTGCGCGCAGCAGCCCCGCGGCCGCCTCGCAGCACCAGCATACGCCTAGCCTCAACAGTTACCAGCTAGGAACAGCGTGGCGAGGCGCGCGGCGACGTGTGCGCGCAGCAGCCCCGCCTCGCAGCACCAGCATACGCCTAGCCTCAACAGTTACCAGCTAGGAACAGCGTGGCGAGGCGCGCGGCGACGTGTGCGCGCAGCAGCCCCGCCTCGCAGCACCAGCATACGCCTAGCCTCAACAGTTACCAGCTAGGAACAGCGTGGCGAGGCGCGCGGCGACGTGTGCGCGCAGCAGCCCCGCGGCCGCCTCGCAGCACCAGCATACGCCTAGCCTCAACAGTTACCAGCTAGGAACAGCGTGGCGAGGCGCGCGGCGACGTGTGCGCGCAGCAGCCCCGCGGCCGCCTCGCAGCACCAGCATACGCCTAGCCTCAACAGCTACCAGCTAGGAACAGCGTGGCGAGGCGCGCGGCGACGTGTGCGCGCAGCAGCCCCGCGGCCGCGGCCGCCTCGCAGCACCAGCATACGCCTAGCCTCAACAGCTACCAGCTAGGAACAGCGTGGCGAGGCGCGCGGCGACGTGTGCGCGCAGCAGCCCCGCCTCGCAGCACCAGCATACGCCTAGCCTCAACAGTTACCAGCTAGGAACAGCGTGGCGAGGCGCGCGGCGACGTGTGCGCGCAGCAGCCCCGCGGCCGCCTCGCAGCACCAGCATACGCCTAGCCTCAACAGTTACCAGCTAGGAACAGCGTGGCGAGGCGCGCGGCGACGTGTGCGCGCAGCAGCCCCGCGGCCGCCTCGCAGCACCAGCATACGCCTAGCCTCAACAGCTACCAGCTAGGAACAGCGTGGCGAGGCGCGCGGCGACGTGTGCGCGCAGCAGCCCCGCGGCCGCGGCCGCCTCGCAGCACCAGCATACGCCTAGCCTCAACAGCTACCAGCTAGGAACAGCGTGGCGAGGCGCGCGGCGACGTGTGCGCGCAGCAGCCCCGCGGCCGCGGCCGCCTCGCAGCACCAGCATACGCCTAGCCTCAACAGTTACCAGCTAGGAACAGCGTGGCGAGGCGCGCGGCGACGTGTGCGCGCAGCAGCCCCGCCTCGCAGCACCAGCATACGCCTAGCCTCAACAGTTACCAGCTAGGAACAGCGTGGCGAGGCGCGCGGCGACGTGTGCGCGCAGCAGCCCCGCGGCCGCCTCGCAGCACCAGCATACGCCTAGCCTCAACAGTTACCAGCTAGGAACAGCGTGGCGAGGCGCGCGGCGACGTGTGCGCGCAGCAGCCCCGCGGCCGCGGCCGCCTCGCAGCACCAGCATACGCCTAGCCTCAACAGCTACCAGCTAGGAACAGCGTGGCGAGGCGCGCGGCGACGTGTGCGCGCAGCAGCCCCGCGGCCGCGGCCGCCTCGCAGCACCAGCATACGCCTAGCCTCAACAGCTACCAGCTAGGAACAGCGTGGCGAGGCGCGCGGCGACGTGTGCGCGCAGCAGCCCCGCGGCCGCGGCCGCCTCGCAGCACCAGCATACGCCTAGCCTCAACAGTTACCAGCTAGGAACAGCGTGGCGAGGCGCGCGGCGACGTGTGCGCGCAGCAGCCCCGCGGCCGCCTCGCAGCACCAGCATACGCCTAGCCTCAACAGTTACCAGCTAGGAACAGCGTGGCGAGGCGCGCGGCGACGTGTGCGCGCAGCAGCCCCGCCTCGCAGCACCAGCATACGCCTAGCCTCAACAGTTACCAGCTAGGAACAGCGTGGCGAGGCGCGCGGCGACGTGTGCGCGCAGCAGCCCCGCGGCCGCCTCGCAGCACCAGCATACGCCTAGCCTCAACAGTTACCAGCTAGGAACAGCGTGGCGAGGCGCGCGGCGACGTGTGCGCGCAGCAGCCCCGCGGCCGCGGCCGCCTCGCAGCACCAGCATACGCCTAGCCTCAACAGTTACCAGCTAGGAACAGCGTGGCGAGGCGCGCGGCGACGTGTGCGCGCAGCAGCCCCGCCTCGCAGCACCAGCATACGCCTAGCCTCAACAGTTACCAGCTAGGAACAGCGTGGCGAGGCGCGCGGCGACGTGTGCGCGCAGCAGCCCCGCGGCCGCCTCGCAGCACCAGCATACGCCTAGCCTCAACAGTTACCAGCTAGGAACAGCGTGGCGAGGCGCGCGGCGACGTGTGCGCGCAGCAGCCCCGCCTCGCAGCACCAGCATACGCCTAGCCTCAACAGTTACCAGCTAGGAACAGCGTGGCGAGGCGCGCGGCGACGTGTGCGCGCAGCAGCCCCGCCTCGCAGCACCAGCATACGCCTAGCCTCAACAGTTACCAGCTAGGAACAGCGTGGCGAGGCGCGCGGCGACGTGTGCGCGCAGCAGCCCCGCCTCGCAGCACCAGCATACGCCTAGCCTCAACAGTTACCAGCTAGGAACAGCGTGGCGAGGCGCGCGGCGACGTGTGCGCGCAGCAGCCCCGCGGCCGCGGCCGCCTCGCAGCCGCCGCACCAGCCGCGCGCGCGCGCCGCGCACCACTCCTCTACAGACCACAACATACACTATCATCCATGCTAATATTATACATGCGAAAGTAACTCTGTCCGTCTGTCTGTTACTCAATCGACGACCGCTTGGTGCTGTGGTCCACAGGTCGAATTTCTAAAACCAACGGGAACGGGGTTCGAACCCCGTACAGAACAAGCATAAGTGTGCATTTTAACATGTGTGTTTGTACTGGTCTGGGTGTTTTCTATGTATAATATGTATTTATTTACAAAAAAAAAGTATTTACTTTTGTTTATCCGTTGTCTAGTACCCATAACACAAGCCTCGTAGCTTAATTTGGGATTAGAAAATTGGTGTGATTGTTGTGAAATATTATTATATTACTCGTAAATATTAATCACGCCTACACTACGGAACTACGGATTTGGGTACGATACTGGTGCCAAAAATGCAATCAGTAAACATTTTGTCTGTTTGTATAACCGTATTAGAAACAAAAACTACTCGACGGATTTTAACGAAACTTGGTGCAATTATTTTTAATACTCCTGAGCTAGTTATTGTATACTTTTCATCACGCTACCACAGATTACTAAATAGTTACTACGTAACAGATAAATCACTACATAGAGAAATTTCAATACCTACAGCGTTAATAGACTACTTTTTCTGCCGCGTACAAAAATGCACCTACATTTTTGAGTATAAAGTCACTATTGCTTCGCAGCTGCGCGAGACCAAGTGACGTGAGACCTAGCGACAATCGAACTAGGGTTGACACTTTCGGTAAAAATGATGCCCAAAATAAATATTCCACGCGGACGAAGTCGCGGGCACAGCTAGTACTAATATAATATTAGTAAGACCTTATGCATTTTAATACTTGCAGACTAGCATACCTATGTGACTTCGTCCTTTGTTGCGTTCTCAAAATTATTTTCCCAACATTTCCACAGGCTAGCAAATAAACATTAAAAAAAGAAAAGAATAAAAATAAAATATAGCTATGTATGAAGTTCTCGTTTTACATATGATACGATCTTAGTATTTAAATAAAGTTTCGTTGATAAATGTTAAAACTTTAATAAGTATCGAATTTCCGATTCTTATAATAAAATAATAAAATTAAAGAATAAAAGCACAAATAAATAAATAATAGAATAAAAGCACAGATTACTTATTTGGTTCGTACGAAAACTAAATTGAACGTAAGCGTAACACGAATAATTATAGTGCGTCGTGAGCGCGTCCGACGGTTGTTCGCAGCCCACTGAATCGGCACTGCAGTCGGTGCCGGCGAGAGTAGGCTATTATCGCGCGCAAGTACATCGAGTGAGAGAGGCCTGACGCTACAATCAATAGGAGCAGAGCAGTGAAGAGCAATGTTGAGAAAACAAGAGAAGTTACTCCATTTTTTATGATTCCGTCGCGTGTGTAACCTTAATGGTTAAAGCTACACAGAAAGCATGTATAACGGAAATGTTTTCCTTAAAATTATGTAAAAAATATCCTACCACAGCACTACATATGTCTATCTTTTATGGTTGACTCACAATAACACGTGCAACTCCTCATAGCTGAGCAGTTCGAAGCTCACTGTTTATATTTGTCTACTTCTAAGTTTATACTTGTAGCACTCTTAGTCATAACTGTATCAACTATTTCTTAAAAAAAGTATCATATAAATCGGTACAGGCACGGCAAAATTACACATGAAATACACTAATAATAAGCTTTCGCACGTGAATACTGAATCATGCTAAGTACTAAGGATTATTTTTGTGTTTAAGTTCGCTAACGCACAGGCGGCTTGCTTGGCACCTAGAGGCTAGCGAGTAGACCATTTTTATTTATTTATTGTTTCAACGAACACATCAATCACCTAGCCCCAAACTAAGCGTAAGCTTGTGCTATTGTGGCTAGAACGGATATAAATACTTAGATACACACTATATACTTAAACACCCATGACTCAGGTACAAATGCTCGTGCTCATCACACAAACGTTTGCCCCTAGTAGGATTCGAACCCGCGACAGCCGGTTTCGTAGTCATAGTCAGTAGCATGTTAATGAAATTTGACCAGAATACAGCACATCAGAATAACACATAGGCTACAAGAAATGTGAAGATAAAAGCTTTTCACGCGGACCAAGCCACTAGTCAATTTGAAAGTTTCTTTGTTTGGATGTTAATAAATTCGCGAGCGACCGCTAGTACCGAATATAATTAACTAAATTCGTTTCGGTAAACGTTTGCAACATTCGTAGATAGTAAGATTCCTAACTATGAATTATCTTAAATCAAAAATATCATTGAAAATATTTATTTGTAACCTTTCCTACAAAATATTAGTAAATTTTTGTCTTTGACGCCTCTAGCACACCGACGCGTTCGCATGCGAAAGCGAATCTTTGTGGAACAAAACTTCTGCGGTTCTGCCGTTTTTTCGCAAAGAATTCTCGTATCGTTTTGGTGGATCTACAGGAAATTGGGAAGATACTTTGACCAGAGTATATCCCAGTTCCTATTATTGAATCATCTAGATCTGATGTAACACGCAATGGGATCGGCGAATTAAGGTATCATGTTTCTTACGGAACAATCCAAATCTACATTTCCAATTTAAGAACACGTTTAATAGTACATTATGGTACTAGTTTGTAACATTGGTGATTACCGCCGAGGCGCCATTGAGAGAGTCTTAAGAGAGTCGAGGACGGTAATCATCAATACACACGTGTATCATACGACGTTTTTCAACACACTTGTGAATAAAATAACAATAAAATCTCATTTTATTTAGTAGATAAAAAGTTTATTTTCCGCGCATAGGGGTTGCGCCTATTCTGCCAATGGGGACTTTAAAGTTTTCTTTTTTTAAATCTATAACTCACTAGTGAGTTATAGCAATGAAAAAGTCACAGTTTGATTATAGGTGTCATTATTAGTCTAATTGCAGTGAAATAACAACCACTTTATGAGCAAGTGTGTTGAAAAATCTATATGCGAATAGAAGCAAGGATTATGAGAGCGGTATCTCACATGATAACTCACCAAAGTCCTCGGGCACGATCTCGGGCTGGGCGCGCGGGCGCGCGAGGTGCGTCAGCGAGTCGAGCGCCGCGTCCACGTGCGCGAACGCGCGCCGCGAACCCACCAGGCGCGCCACCGACCCGCCCACCTGGACATACAACATTTTCCGTTACCACCGAAAGTAAAAGGTTCTTGGCGCAACTGATTTATATTATTTTATTTTAATTATTCAGGAAAACAAACAGCTGTGTCATAGTACATAAAGCTTATAAAACAAGGCGTCGTTCATTAGCCATACAGTTTTCACAATTAGTTACACAATTATGATGTTGACGAATCGTAGATCGTAAGCGCGTTTACAAATTTAAATTTACTAAATTTATTTATGTAAACATAAACACGCACACACACGTACTCACTCTGAGGCACATTATGTTATTTTTAAATTTAATTTAATGTTTCTTAGATAGTTCTATCTTTTTAAGGAAGAGCAGTAACTCCTGGCACAGGCTTTATCAAGCTTAAAAGGAGATACTGACCACATCTTGTGAGGCTTATCTTTGTAAAAGAAAAAGAAATATTTTGTATTTTGTATAAACAGAAAGTAAGAATTTTTGATCTTGACAAAATAAAATGACTACAATTATGGACTTGGGCACTCCTACATCAGGTGGCCTCTCTTTTTAACAAGTAACGAAAGCGGTTTAATTTTTCATGAAATATATCGATGCAATTATTTAGAGTTAGGAAGCTAAAGGGAAGCGCTTCCTACCGACCGGGTGTTATAGTCGGGGACCAAGGTCCGATAGACATCATCTTGATTTGTCTATCTATATGATTCAGAATCTAAATCTTATATGCCGCGGTTCATTTGCGGTACTAGCCTAACAGCGCCATCTAGCCTATAGAGCCGTATCAGCGCTCGCCGTCGTACTTGCCACCGTTCGGCATGCGCTTGTGATGGCGAACGGCAGAGGTCACCACATGGAATAAAGCTTAAATGAATAAATAGTATTAAAATCCAATAAAATCCATTTATTTCTGTAAGTAGGGTAACAACTAGCACTTTTACACGTCCCAACATATAAATTAACCCTACCACCGCTTCGGGACAATAGGCTTGTTTCCACTATGAAAGAAATATTCAAAAACTGATTTTCTCTAAAATAATTCATAATTTCAGATGCCTTTACACTAATATTTTTCTGCAGTTCGTATTATTTGATTTTTAATTGGAATTCAAATGATAATTAGTCACTCAGTCGGCATTGCACGCGATGACGTCAAAGTGTGTTATTCCCATACAAACTCTATTAAGAAAAGCGTTTAGACAGTTGATAAAAAGTACGTCAACGATTGGTGGTGTCAACTACCGTATTTGGGCCAGTGCTGGGAAGAAGCGGCGCAAGAAACTCAGTCACTATTGCCATTGCCTCCTTTCAAAATTGATTTACAATACTTGTAATTGTTTGCATTTAAACATTTCCATATATCTTTGTCATTTATATAATCATCAATTTTATAATATCCTTTCGACATTAATACAGTCATCTTTTACAACCGTTTTAAATTTATCTAAAGGCAATGAAATTAAATTTTCAGGTAATTTATTTAAAAATGATATACATCTACCTATAAATGAGTGACCAACTTTATGAAGCCTAAAATGTGGAACGGCAAGTCTATTTTTTTGTCTTGTGTTAAAGTTTTGCAAATCGCTATTTTTAGGAAATAAGTGTAAGTTTTTTCGAACGTAAATTAAGTTATTAACTCACGCTAAGCTCAATAGAGGTGGTGACGTACGCCCAGTCGTGGTGCGCGCGCGCCAGGCCCCCCGCGCCCCCCGCGCCCGCGCCCTCCGCGCCCTCCGCGCCCACGGCCGTCTTCAGCGAGTTGAACACGCCCGTCACCGTGCGTTGAAACAGTCTATGGAGGAATGTGTGATTATATCGAAGTAATAAGAAAAACATACTTTTCATTTTACAAAAGGCCCGAAAGAGGCCAGGAAAACCACTCTGGTGCGCTTCAACGGCTAGACGAATTTTGACCAGCCATAGCTTAGAATCACCGTGATAAAATTATGTTTCGAATAGAAAAACGCACTTTTTCCTATTTAAAAATTGTAACGAACTAAAAACTAATCGATGTTCTTAAATATTTTAACATCCTTTGTTTTCACAATCATGTAGAAATAAAAATTAAGAAGTAAAACATTTTTTTTGCCATTTGTTGCGGAGTTTAGTTTTCCCGCGCACCGGTAGATAGCGCTGGGTGTACATTGGCTCGCGCTATTTATTATATTTTTCAGGACTACCTATATTAAAATCTTTCCTTGTTTTTTACAGTACTTGTGTGTAAGTGTATCAGTCAATAAAGAGTATTTGTGTGAGTGTCGAGTACACTATTAACGAACGACAGAAGACAGCAAAAGTAAAATCGACTTACTTGTCCAGCCGCTGCATGTTGTTCGTCGTATGTCCCGGCGACACGTTACGCTCCATACTCATGTCGTATTCATCTACAAAAAAAACGGTTGTCTGTAAAGTCGGTTTACTGACGGTAGTTGAACGTGACAACGTCTTTGTCACGTTGCCTCTGTGTCGCTCGTTCCGCGCTCTCGCTTGCACTTCAAGCCTTGAATGGAACGCCTCAGAGCGAGCCGTGAGCGACGCCGCATGCGTCATGTTTTTTGTGCGTGCAGCCGGCTCCATTGATTTATAAGAAGTTGTCACGTCAAAACACAATACACCACTATTAAAACGGATTTTTTTACATAGTTTCTATATAATTACGTTTAATTAAAAAATATATACAAAAAGTCTTAATTTTTACACTTATCGGGCAGGAAAACTTCTGCCGGGGCCCGCTAGTTGTGTGTTGCAATTTTGTACTTAGATTTGCGTACTTTTTTCAAAATACAAAATTATGCTTTTCGCCATTAAAATAAGGATGAAACTCTGCTAGTTTCAACACTTCAACAAAACACAGTACACACAAATAATAGTAATTTAATCAAATTGAACAACAGCCGTACAAATGTCCATGTTAATTTGACGAAATAAGCAGCTTAATGTGCTGACGGCTGTACAGCGAAAGAACTATTATCGTTTGGAAAGATTTCGTAGTTGTTTGATTCAAATTCAAATTCTTTATTTGCCTTAAATAGGGTACATAAATGTTGTTTTGATACAGTGAATGTAGCTTAAATACCTATTTAGCCATAAAACACAGCATGCAATTTTTCATATTAGGTAACTAGGTACACAATGTTAATAATCATAATAAATAATAAATATTTCACAACAAGCACACCAATTCTCTAGTCCCAAATTAAGCTACGAGGCTTGTGTTATGGGTACTAGACAACGGATAAACATACTTAAATACTTTTTTTTGTAAATAAATACATATTATACATAGAAAACACCCAGACCAGTACAAACACTCATGTTCATGCACACTTATGTTTGTACTGTGCGGGGATCGAACCCGCATAATATAATTATAGATTGCATTATGTTATTTAGTTCGCAGCACGTCTGTTTTCTGTAGGATTTTCCTATATATAAGGCCGTTCACTTTTTTTTTTCAAATGATAATCTATAACCAACCTGTAACCAACGACATGAGCTTAAGTATTATTTATTGCATGCGTGTGGGTGAGGTGCACACACACTACACTATGTAATTTTGTGCCACTCTCTAAGTCGAACTCGAAGCGGCTGCTGGTTTGGCGCGGTGGCAACGGCGGGTGCGTAAATATCAAACAATCTTAAAACGTAAAGCCAGCCCCACACTTTGGGCGAACGGTTGCCCGAAAAACCTATATCCTAAAGAGTAGACCTAGAAAAAGGCGTTGGCCTCAACGTTGATTGGTGTGTGGCGCCGTGTCACTAGTGCACGCGGCCCATCACTACAACTACAGGCCTGAGGGGTGTGCGGCGTGAGGCGAGTCGAAGGAACCTGCTCCCACTCACCGCCTCACCGGCGCCTGCAACAGTGGTTTACCAAACGCGATCCACGACAGACGTGTGCCGCGCTCCGCTAGCAAGCTAAGGAATTGCCAACGCTATCTATTTTTCTATCCCCAAATTAACTTTTCGCTCTCAATCTTCATCTATCATCTTCTTTCATACTTTCTACTTCACATTCTGTGCTCAGTGCTCGCTTTTCACACAGCGACAATAGCGTTAGTTCTTTAGTTCTTGAGGGGGGGGGGGGAGGTTTTTTTTTAATTCTTTATATATTTTTGGGGCTTTTATCGACATGGATACGCCAGTCCCATTGTATCTTTGCTATTACAGATTTGGTTGGAACAAACAAATTAATTTAAAATTGTAAGTAAAGAAAAAAAAACAATAAATTAAAAGTAAATTCTTACCTTCTTGTGGTGCTTGTGGCGCAGTGGTTGCCGCGCTTTGGTAGTGATACCAACAGTTAAGCAACCTACGGCGCGGTCATGTTTGGGATGGGTAACCATTCTGGCCATAAAAGTGACGTCTATCTACAAGCATCTCCGTGCTTCGGAAGGCACGTTAAGCTGTTGGTCCCGGTTAATTTTGATAGATATTAGTCGTTAAGTCTTGTCGAAGGCCCTCGGGCGGCTTAATAACATCTGACAGTAAGGTTGGTCACTTACCTTACACTCACCCCTCCACCAATCCTCGCACAGAGCCCGCGTGGTGGAGTTTGGCTCGCACTACCTCATAGTTGAGGCCTGTGCCCAACAGTGGGACGTATATAGGCTGATGATGAAATGCTTACTTACTTAATGCTAATTAGCTTTGACGACCGCTTACAGATCCCCGCACAGTACAAGCATAAGTGTGCATGAACATATTGTGTGTTTGTACTGGTCTGGGTGTTTTCTATGTATAATATGTATTTATTTACCAAAAAAGGATTTAAGTATGTTTCTCTGTACTCTAGTACCCATAACACAAGCCTCGTAGCTTAATTTGGGACTAGAGAATTGGTGTGATTGTTGTGAAATATTTATTTATTTTATTTATTTAGCTTAGGTTTCAACGAGAGGGAATCACAGTTCGGTAAGTTTTACTAATTTACATAATTGTGGGGAGGGGGAGTTAACTCGTGCGTACCGGCGAGCGTGGCGGCGTCGAGCGGGCGCGCGGAGCGGTGCGTGTGCGCAGCCTCGCGCCCGCGCTGCTCCACCGCGCCCTCCCACCAGATCCCCTCCGCTCCCCCCCCCACCCGGTAACGCGTGCGTACCGGCGAGCGTGGCGGCGTCGAGCGGGCGCGCGGGGCGGTGCGCGTGCGCAGCCTCGCGCCCGCGCTGCTCCACCGCGCCCTCCCACCAGATCCCCTCCGCTCCCCCCCACCCGGTAACGCGTGCGTACCGGCGAGCGTGGCGGCGTCGAGCGGGCGCGCGGGGCGGTGCGCGTGCGCAGCCTCGCGCCCGCGCTGCTCCACCGCGCCCTCCCACCAGATCCCCTCCGCTCCCCCCCACCCGGTAACGCGTGCGTACCGGCGAGCGTGGCGGCGTCGAGCGGGCGCGCGGGGCGGTGCGCGTGCGCAGCCTCGCGCCCGCGCTGCTCCACCGCGCCCTCCCACCAGATCCCCTCCGCTCCCCCCCCACCCGGTAACGCGTGCGTACCGGCGAGCGTGGCGGCGTCGAGCGGGCGCGCGGGGCGGTGCGCGTGCGCAGCCTCGCGCCCGCGCTGCTCCACCGCGCCCTCCCACCAGATCCCCTCCGCTCCCCCCCACCCGGTAACGCGTGCGTACCGGCGAGCGTGGCGGCGTCGAGCGGGCGCGCGGGGCGGTGCGCGTGCGCAGCCTCGCGCCCGCGCTGCTCCACCGCGCCCTCCCACCAGATCCCCTCCGCTCCCCCCCACCCGGTAACGCGTGCGTACCGGCGACCGTGGCGGCGTCGAGCGGGCGCGCGGGGCGGTGCGCGTGCGCAGCCTCGCGCCCGCGCTGCTCCACCGCGCCCTCCCACCAGATCCCCTCCGCTCCCCCCCACCCGGTAACGCGTGCGTACCGGCGAGCGTGGCGGCGTCGAGCGGGCGCGCGGGGCGGTGCGCGTGCGCAGCCTCGCGCCCGCGCTGCTCCACCGCGCCCTCCCACCAGATCCCCTCCGCTCCCCCCCACCCGGTAACGCGTGCGTACCGGCGAGCGTGGCGGCGTCGAGCGGGCGCGCGGGGCGGTGCGCGTGCGCAGCCTCGCGCCCGCGCTGCTCCACCGCGCCCTCCCACCAGATCCCCTCCGCTCCCCCCCACCCGGTAACGCGTGCGTACCGGCGAGCGTGGCGGCGTCGAGCGGGCGCGCGGGGCGGTGCGCGTGCGCAGCCTCGCGCCCGCGCTGCTCCACCGCGCCCTCCCACCAGATCTCCTCCGCTCTGAACAACGGATAGATAACAAACTATTATTCTATATACAAGGTTAAATTTTAGTGGATTTTGTCCCGCTGCGGAACGAATTACTTTCTGTTATAATATCGAATCATGGTAGTTCTTTTTATTTTTAAATAGGTTCCATTTATGTTCTCTATACTGCAAGCGCTCCATGAAACGCGACCGCCCATACATAATGTTGAAAATTTTTATTAATTTCATTTAAAAATAACTTAAACAATCGATTTATCTAGGTACTGATATAGAATCAATTCACTGCGGGAAAACAACCACTAAAATTTCACCCTGTATATACAGAAGACGAGCAGATTAATTTATTAATTACTTAGTGTGTAAATATTTTGTAGTTTCATGTTTTTGTTTACTAGTTCTTACTCAAAAGCAAAATATATAAGCTCTTTGTGACAGTGACAGTACCTGGGGCTGACATCGGCACGCTGCTCCAGCAGGCAGCGCAGCTTGGCGATGCTGGTGGACAGGTCGGCCGCTTCTTCGTACTCGGGCTCCGGAGAGTCGGACAATGGCGCGAGCGGCGGTGGAATGTCACGCGGGATCGACTTGGCTTGAGATGGCTAAAATTAGTTTAAAGTTGTATTTAAGTATGGTTTTGGAGTTAAATACTCGGATCGTTTATGTTTTATGGTAAGCGTCCACAGGTCGGTATCGTACGCATCGGACGCATCGCACGTAACAGATTATATTTTCACTGCGTGCGACTACTGCGAGTATCAGCAATCGGATGCCGATGACACTTTCCTTCGGATTTTTGTAGATCGGCATGCCGTATGACGTCATCGGTACGCATCGCATGAAGGCATTGCCAATAAGAGAGTCATACGGTGCGGATCAGTGGACGCCGTAGTATAAGTTTTCATACATTTCATACAATTTCATTGTTCAAGGGCTGAGTTCGCAAGAGTGACGTTAAACAATATGTTATCGTTTGTAGTTTGTCCTGTTCGTAAATTTTTTTGTAATAATAAATATTTTTTCTTACAAGTGATTATTTTTTCGTATGAATGGTCATCCAATAAATAGTCTTTCTCCATAAGTTCGACACGCTTTTTTTGGGGCACCCTGTATATGTGTCTTAATCTGATTAAACAAATTGACTATTGATTAAAAATACTCAATGTGTAATATGTCTTCGCGTGTTACAAGAATAGTGTATTTAAATATTCTATTGCAATGCTGCCTTCCGCTCAAATGCTGCGCTGTTATTCATAGTTTTCGTCAATTAACAAAACCTGTACTTACCAAACTGTCCTGTGATATCACTCGCTGTTGTTTTATCAATAATGGAGTTGTGCTGATTCCGTTTTCTTCTAAAAAAAACGACAAAACTTAGTATTATAAATTTTATATTATTAAGTTTTTATGTATGGCTCGTAAATAACCACCACATAAATAAGGTGAGGCCTGTGCCCAGCAGTGGGACGTATGTAGGCAAATGAGATGATAAGATTATTTTTTTATGTACCAACAAAAAATGTGTGCAGTTTAAAAAAAACTATATGGTAATTAGATTTTTTTATTAAACCAAACTTTTTTGTGCAATAAAAATTAAATCATTTTAATCGTTTTTAATTTTTTCATCGACTAACCTTTTTGTATAACGGTGGAGGTGACCATTTCCTTGGGTTCGGCGGGTTTCATTTTGGCGAATATTTCCGTCGGGGATATTTTCTCGCCGTTGCCGCACTTCTCTCGATGCGATGGTGACTTATCCTAAAAAGAGTTTGAAAACACTGTTAGTTTTGTAATATGCCTCATATTACAAAAAAAATTACAGCTAAGTTGTTTTTTGTTTCCAAAATTTTGTGATAGGCGTCGTAAACGCATCAACAAAGTATGTCAAAAACCACTGCCAAGTGACAGGTAGAGTCATGCTTCGTATTTAGTAGAAGAAGCAATTAAAAATAGTCTGTCCAGGATTTTTTTAGCAAACCCGTTTTTTATAATTTATCTTATCATCATCATCATCAGTCCCGTCCCATTGCTGGGCACAGGCCTCACCGCAACTAGGAGGTGGTGCGAGCCATACTCCACCACGCGGGCTCAGTGCGGATTGGTGGAGGGGTGTGTGTAAGGTAAAGTGACCAACCAAGTATATTATCTAATATACTAAATTTATTATAAAATATGTTTTATTCTATAATGAGCTCGCTGAAGGTCGATTTAAGTTCTTATTTTCTACTATCAGATAGACCAACCTGCGAATCGTCACTAAGGCCGGTGAACCTGAGCCCTTTCTTGAAGCCAGCGATGCCGAAGTCCAGGAGGCCTTCCATCATACCCGCCGCTTCATCCTAAGAGTCATAAAAACATGGAATATATAGTTGAGATTTGAACATCGCGAGCGCTTAATATAGCGTGCAAGCGTAAGTAATGGTAATTAGCAATATATTGTAAACTACAGTACCTATATTGCCGAGTATTGGAAAATTACTGCTATTAATCTTTTACATTAACCAAACGGCTTGTCTTATTTTTCCAATTCTTGTTTTAATTTGTAACACTTCGTATAATCATTACAAACCCTCGTGGTTTATTTGTATTAAGTAAGTTAGTTAAGTGTTATGTGGCGGTTATTTATATGATAATAAAGAGTTTAAAAAGTAGGTATAATTGAAGTTAAATGAACTTAAACAAAATAAATAACTCTTAAAAATTTAAAACAGGTGATATCACAACATTTTGTAAGCCTGAATTACTTACTTACTGAGTTAAAAAAAAATGTCATAATTGAAACAATTTGATCATAATAATTTGAATTTATGACCTATACCACCCAGGATATGTGATCATCAAGTCAAATACAATATTAAAAGAAACCTACCCTCATTAAATACCGACTAGATTCTAGAAGGTTTTGAATATGGTCATTCATATTTACTTTTTGAGATTAATTTGGATTTGAGAAAAATTACATTTTAATTTTAATACTACACATATTTTTTTTTATAATAGCTGCTGAAACTGTGCACTGTGCAGCCCATTTAGCGCATGCGCATTTCAAAAGTGTTGCATGCAACGTCGCATTCCAGTTGGCATTTGTGCCTCGTTGTTACTATTCACTAACCAATTCATTCAACTAACTATTGGCAAAACTAACTTTCTAGTTTAAAACAAACCTTCGAATGAGCTAGAAAAACTGCTTGTGCCTTTCAAGGGCTGGACAGATATTTCTAAGAACTGTGATTAAATTATCGTTTAGTGGAAATTTAAAGCAAAATAATCATTTTTTCAGTTTCAGCTTTATTAAATTATCTTTCGAATTAAAACAAAATCGATTAATCCGTTCGGGAGCTATACCACAGACAGACACGCACATAAACAAACACATTTACATACACACAGAAACAGACATAGTGGTCAAACTTATTACACCCCTTTTTGGAAGGGGTTAATAATAGATATATAATTTTATTCTTTTTGAAGATTCCTTGTCATTATAACATAATTTTCTTCCTTTATTATACAAAACACGGTCGAAAAGACACACAGAAGTCACATCAAAACGTGCGGGAGTTCTGAACATTACCAGCCTTGAAGTTTCCGTCCCAAATATTAATAATATACCATGCAACACCATAGATCTATGAATATATAAGGTTCTATTATAAGCCATTCGCAGAAATACATTAAATAGAACCTTATACCTATTTATCAATCCGTGAATTTTGCTACTCCCATGCCATTATCAATAACATTTCGACATCAATCAATGCAGATAGTTTAGACTCGAAGAAGATCATTAGGTCCAGATAAATATTTAAAAGCAATGGAAACCCATATGCCTCCATATTAAAACGAAGGAACTTAATAGACAAGACATAGTGCGCTGTAGTGAAGTTAGATTCTGATTATATAACGTTATAGTATATCAACTTTCTGCGACATACGCTTGAGGCAGCAAAGAACACGAAATATGTTTCAAAGTTATCTCCCCCCACCCCTCTCCCTCTACTCACTAAGCCGTTATCCGTAGTTTTGGATATAGCCATCGCTGTCCCAACAATAGGACCGGGGGAGCGAACGCACGCATTGGGTAAACCCAAAAATACGAACGAAACTTTACGCGCGGGAGTACGCCCTCTAAAGTTTACGGTCTAAGGGATGATTTTAATATCATGCGGATTTCATCACGCACGCGAGATTAGCCCGCGTGTGGAAAATTAAAAAAAAACACACTCACCGATTTTCATAGAAGTATAGAAGAGCTCACTTGCGCGGAGTTTCCGTGCGGGGCTGTTGCCACGTTTCACACCCCGCATCCCGCATGCGTATTCCACGCATTCCAATAAATTATTGTATAAAAAGGGCATGAGGGTAGTTGACACCACCAATCGTTGACGTACTTTTTATCAACTGTCAAAACGCTTTTCTCTATAGAGTTTGTATGGGAATAACACACGTTGACGTCATCGCGTGCAATGCCGACTGAGTGACTATTTATCGATTGAATTTCAATTAAAAATCCAATGTTATGATGAACTGCGGAAAAATATTAATGAAAGGGGATCTGAAATTATTAATTATTTTGTAGAAAATCAGTTTTTGAATATTTCGTTCATAGTGGAAACAAGTCTATTGCGTATGTTACGCATTCAGCGCATTCCCGCGTGCGTGATAGAATTCGCAGGACATTAAAACACCCAAATATTTGCAGAAGAACTTACAAACTATCTTAAAATGCAATGTAGATGCATAGATTATAATTTGATTTATAGTGACAATTGAATTATATATTAATAATACTTGTTTTAAGACGCACACATTTGCATGCTGTAGTGTAACGGCTAAATAGGCATAAGTGACCCCATATTCCATGACCAACTTTATGTAAACCCTATTGCCAATAAATATATGATGATGATTATGATTAAAAGCAAAGTAAAGCGACAGAACGTGCTGAAAGTCTAACATACACCAGAGGATTGCTTGCGGGGCACATCTATTGAAAGTTTGCGCGGGACCTGAAGGTCTCCGATTTTGGTCTTAGCCTGATGCACTGTAGTCTGTAGGTCTTTCAGAAGCTCCGCGGGCTTCGGGCTGTGCTCCTTGCGGACCGGCGAGGGCTCCTTCTGGGGGGACTCGGGCAGTTCCGCGTCGATCGCATCTTCTTCGCCTGGTGGAGAATGTTGAGAACAGAACGGCACGTAAGACCTGATTGTTTTGTGATGTGTATACAGAATGGTACTGTCAAATATGAATTGCATTATGTGGTAGAGTGTACCTCATCCATGTTCTGGGCAATACACCTGAATTAGATTAGACAAGTTGGGAGCACGGAACCGTGTGACTCGTGACGTAACCTACAGAGCTGCGTTTGAAGATTCGAATGTATTCATATTCATAATATTTATTGGAAAGTCACACGTTACAGTAAGTATAAAATTAGTAGTGTGAAGTGGGGCGGGAGTGGGCGGACGTGGAGTGCTAATGCGACTACTTCCATGCGCAATCTCCTTCTGGCGACATCTACCGTTCGCCATCACAAGCGCATGCCTAACGGTGGCAAGCACGACAGCGAGCGCTGATACTGCTCCATAGGCTAGATGGCGCTGTTAGCCTAGTACCGGCCTAAAACCGCGGCATGTAAGATTTAGATTCTGAATAATATAGATAGACAAATCAAGATGATGTCTATCGGAACTTGGTCTCCGACCATAACACACGGTCGGTAGGAAGCGCTTCCCTTCAGCTTCCTAACTCAAATCGCGATCAATCCACCCTTCCAGCATTCTTTTTACATGACGCAGGTTATAAAAACACAGAACAACATTTTTATGATTATATCTGCTTACCAAACCAGAGCGGCTGAGGTGAGTTCCTCTTGGGGGGGTTGGGGCTGCCCTCGGCCTCTGCGTCCTGGCCCCACAGGCGGCTCAGCGTGATCTCCCCGTCCAGGCTCGCCAGCAGGTCCTGCCCCAGGCTTATGCACTGCAGGTCTATGTCTGTCTCCCAGGTCTTGACGCTGCCTGTTGCAAAGTTTCATAATAATAATATTATATTATATAATTTTTCACAACAATCACACCAATTTTCTAGTCCTAAATTAAGCTACTAGGCTTGTGTTATGGGTACTAGACAACGGATAAACATACTTAATACTTTTTTTGTAAATAAATACATATTATACATAGAAAACACACAGAACACACATGTTCATGCACACTTATGCTAGTACAGTGCGGGGATCGAACCCGCGACCCTTGGTTTTAAAAGTACTGCACCTAGCGGTCGTCAAAATAATGGTAGATACTTGAATATTGCGTAATAAATATAAACGAGGACAGCATCACATACATTGCTCCTACCCAAAACTAGCTTAAGCACTTGTGTCGTGGAAATAAGAAACAGAAAAGATACCATAAACACCCGGACCCCAGCAAAAAAAGAAAAAAAAAACTTCTTAATTGTCTCTGTCCGTCCATGGATTGAAGAAAGGACTTCTGGAGACTGCTGCACCTTGAAAATCGGTGTGCATGCCAGTCCACTGCTGTCGTCGTCTATCAGAGCTAAGTATATAAGTATTCTGAACAGGCTAGATGACACCACCAATCGTTGACATACTTTTTATTATCTGTCAAAACGGTCTACCTCCAAAGATATTGTATGGGAATACAAAATACCAGAAATCGGAGTCAATTGACAGAATATTTTTTGAGTTTTGTATGTTTAAAAATTGGTTACTACAGCTTTTTGGAAATATATTGGTTGTATTAACTTCATAGCGGCTATGTTTTTTAAACGCCTTGAAAATATTTAAGACAGGTGTCATCATGCCGAATGTTTAGTGCTCAACACAGTGAAGCAAGTCCTTAAAAGGTGTAAGAGTAAATAAAAATAATAAAAATCTATAAAGGAAAAAGACTTTTAAACAGATTATGTCAAGAAGTTAAATTTACCTTCAATGATTCTGTCATAAATCTTCACTTCGTTCCTGCCCTGCCTACCGCGCTTTTGTCGCAAAACTGGCGATGACTTGATATCTAGAGGCTCAGTGTAAGTCAGAGGCACCTCTTCTCCAATCTCCTCTATACCCTGATGCTCCTCATTTGCTTCTTCAGGCAAATCCTCGTTTATAGCCCTGTGTAGAATAGGAGCTGTTGTTTTCGTTATAAGAGTAGAAAGTGCTGATTCTACTGTGGGTTTTTCTGACTTGGTTTCAGGTGTAACTTCATCTTTGATGTTAATATCATCTTTCATAATTGGATCTTCTTTAACATCATCTTTTGTTTCCGTGTCAGTTTTTTCAGGCTCTGTTCCAGACTTGTCTTCCAGGAAGGTCAGCAGGGTATCGTTCAGCCAGACAGGATCAGTGACTGTGTTATTGATGAATGTGTCAAGCTTTTTAGACAGAACTCGAACCAGCAATTCAGAATGCGGTGTGTCCCACAGCTCCCATGGGACAAGCTCTTTGAGTATGACTCGAAGAATGTTAGTGCAGTGATCAGCTGATTCCAACTTGTTATCGGGATTGGATATTGGATGTGATTTTTTGTAAAGTGATTCTACAGAGCTGGAAGGAGACACCTCATGGCGTTTCAATGCTTTGCGGTATTCTTTCAAATGGCTGATCAGGATAGAGCATATGTCAACATAAACATCTTTGGGATCTATTTTGTCACAAATCTGAAATAAACCTTAGATTTAAAAAAATATATTTTCAATAAATATACAACAACATCACATACATTGATCTGACTTTGTGGTAAGTAGCTTAAGCACTTGTGTTACAGATGGTACCAGTATTGGTAATTACAAAAATAACAGCAGACACACACAGAAATTTCCTAATGTAGGGCCCACAGTTAATTGTTAAATGTATTGTTGTTGGCATAAAGTGATTTGCATTGTGTAATATATTCTATAGTATAATATACTCTATATAATATCTTCTTCTTCTATACACAGCTTTTCAGCTAGCTTGATGAAACAAGCACTGCTTTCAGTGCTTGTTTACATGGCAAAGATGGCAGCTTTTTGCACAAGCAGATCATACTGCATAATACATCTAGGGGAATACTGAGTAGGGGTTTAGAGCCCTTGTGAAGCACGCCTGCATAAGCAAGTAAATTTTAGTTACTGATATGAACCAAGTGCTTCTCATCTACATTCCTGCTGCGCACTGCAAAAGAGTTGAACTCACTACCTGCATCAGAGTTTCCCTGCAATTACAACCTAGAAATCTTCAAAGCTAGAGTGAATAGGCATCATCTAGGTGAGCTCGCTCTATCGTAGCCTCAGTCTTTGCTTTGATCGGGCTTAGTCTTAGGTCAAGAGCAAACCTATCCCAAATAAATAATAAACAATCATGAAAAAATGTAAAAACCAACCTGGAAAGCCTTCCCAATCATTTGGTCCAGCAACTGTTTACACGCAAAAGGGAAGCCTATCTCCTGCGAAATGTACGGCACGTACCACGACGAGACCAGCTTGCGCTCCAGCACCGTAGTAATCACACTCAGCTCGTTCGTATCATAGTCCCTGACTTCCCTCTTAATCCTCCTATGTAGCACCACTAAGTGCTTCCTCATAAACGACAAACAGGGATACTCCTCAATAAGTCTCTCTAAATCATACTGTATGGGCTTATTCGCATGCAACAATCGCTGCAAATACTTAAAGCTAAGCGCCACTGAAACTATGAAAACAACAAAAATGTAAATAGGAAACCATATTCCGGTCAACGGGGATATGTTGGTTGTGTAGTGCAATAACACTGATAAGAATGTTCCACCGCATGATAGTATAGTCAGAGATTCAACAGCATTCCTTTTTGGAAACATTTTCCATATTATTTCCTCCATTTTCAATTTCAAAACACGTCGCAGCTTGCAGTAAACAATTGATTTTTCTGCGAATCTGGCTGTCACTGTCAGTGTCATGTCAGTAGTAGAAAGGCAACGATTAGAGCCATACAGCCTAATTTTCATGTTAAAATCTCAGTGTAGTTATAAAGACTAAAAGCCAGCTTTTCCTTGTTTCAGTCAGTTTCAGTTTTCATAAATCTCCAACAGTTAAGTGATTAAGTCGAGAATAGACGAATCTTAAGATATTTTCTGAAATAAATAAAAAAAAAAATTACACGAAACTTGAAAACACTCCTAATGGTCAGAAACTAAATCATTTAAATCAAGCTAAGAATCTCGGTATCAGATTTGATGATAAATTGACTTTTCGTACTCAACTACTCATTATGATTATATGCGAGACCGGTGTGCTCGACTTTTGGGCTTTATTCTAAGGAATACTAACTTTTAAAAATCCTCAACGCACATTATATAACTTATTGGTAAGAAGTGTTCTTGAGTATGGTGTAGTTGTCTGGTCACCGTTCTATGCGCAAATTGAAAGATTGCAAAGAATTGTTCGAATTAAGAGATAATTCGAATGGGATTTCCTCGTACACTGGCCTCCCTCAAGTTTGTTATGATGACGAGACGTAAGTTTAGCGATCTTGTTTATCTCTATAAACTAATTCATTCTGTAGTTGATTCTTCATCGTCACTTGCTAACGTAAATTTTAATATTACATACAGGACTCGAAACTCGCGACTATTTTCACTTGAAGTTTGTTTAAGGATCATACGCATTTTGTATAATGCTCTGACGAAGTTGAGATATTTATTTCTAACCCACGTATCTTCAAAAGAACAATTAAAAACTGTTTTCCATGGGTGTACATAACTTAAATTTTATTTTTTCATGTAACCATATGACTTTTATTAGAAAAAGAAAATGTTTTTACTAATACTTTCACTGTTAAAACACAAAGTATGATCTTACTTCAAACTCAGATACATATTTTGGGTTTTACATTACATATTTTATGTCAAAATCTTTTTTGAAAGTTAAATAAATTGTGTGCAACTGTTGTATTTTTCTTTCAGTGACAGACATAGGTATTTTCACGAAGTTATAGATAAAATTATTTATCTATAACTTCGTGGGTATTTAATTTAAATATTACAGAGCACAGATTAAGTTAAATATTTTGTTTAAATGACATGATAAAAGTTATATAATAAATGTGATTACTTGCTCAGTGATAGATAAATATAAAAAATAATAAAAAAATAATTTGGAGATCTGTCAAAGATTGACTGTAATAAATGTCAAGGAATACAGATTTTGTCTAGGATTCTATCAATCAAACGCTGAAACGACAACTTTGGTTGTGATGAAAATTGAGTTAGTGTTCGGGCCAATGTTGGCGCAATATTCCACATATTGGTCTTACTGGTCCATGGCCTTAAAAAAATCTCTTGACTGACATTGACAATTACATGTGGTTTTGACGTTTCGTGTATACGTCACTCTCATTGCATTGTTGTACTCTTTTACCACACGTAAAAACCTTCCTTTTCACTAATTTTCGAGCTAAATAACAAAGATGTATGTATTTTCTAATAATTTTTTTGTGTTAAATACATTCGGTTGTAAGAATCTTATAATTTCACATAATTATTCTAACCTTTACAGGTCCAAAGTAACGTTCAAGATCACTCTCACTTCGGACCCAAAACTTCCCTTCAAAGTGTAAGTTACCTGCGCTATTTATCTATTAAAATTAATAATTTTAGAGCGAAGAAACTTCAATGTAGAGGTCATGATCAGACGCTAAAGATTTCCGCATGAAATGTAGTTACAAATAGTTTGTTCACTGTTAACAGATGCTGAGTGGTCCTGTGCTCTGTGTTGAAGTTTCGTCGCTTTGTCATGGACACTGCAGTAGTGCGACTGTTCCTAGACTTCTTCCAAGACTTCATCCACCTCTGCCATTCCGATAACTGGCCAAATAACGACACTAGTGAAGCTGAAATGAAAAATGCACTTATAATATCGCAGCACATCGAAAAATGCCTTGACAGGCTCCAAAGACGAAACATATTGAATGAATTTCTATCTTCTGTAAACAGCAACCAAGATGTACCTAATTCATTCCTTAAAAACTGTTTTTCTGACCCACCAAAATATATTTTGAAGAAAATAATAAATTCACAGACTAAAATAACTCAAATGGACGTAGGGTTCAGAGTGTTTCTTGATATATTTACTGAACAAAAACTAGAAAATTGTCTAACAGATTTGATGCTGGAGGCTGCTTCTAAAGAGACCTTGCTAAGAAATTTGTGTCAAGAGATACCTAAAGAAAAAGTTCTCGAATTGAAAAGTAAATTACTTTTGGCTGAAATGAGCAACTGTGAGAGTGCTCACGACACCTTCAATGTATTGTTTGAAAGTTGTGACCAAGACACTGTCGGTTTAATTGTTGTTAGTATTATTAACGGTGATATCCATTTTTCGAATGTAGTTAATAGTATAGTGGAACTACTTCTTAATATTTTGAAGACTAGAAAGTTTACACACAAGAATTTTTGGAGGTTTCTGTTCAATGTTGAAGAGAGGTATTTTATTAAAATGTGTTTGTTGCATAGCGATTTGTTTAAGCTCATTGCAAAGGCGTTGATTGATTGTGGCATGTTGCTCCGGGAACAGATGTCAGCTGAATGTTTTTACATAGACCTAACATATTCAGAATTGTGTAGAAATGTCCAAAAGATTTGCTCAAATGAAAATTTAAAGTATGAGTTCTTTGATATTGTCAATGACAGTAAATCTAATCTGGCCTTTTGGGAAAATATTTTATTGTGAGTTTAAGTATTATTTTGTTTGAGAATCATGGGCATTAAAGTGATATTTTGTCACTAACTACTTTTATTAATCATCAAATTCCATTTCCAACTGAACCACTTCACTGTAATCCCTTCTTATATTACCCCCTCATTTCCACAACCCATAATAGATACATTTAATTTTTTAAAATGTTTAGTAGATTCAAAGCCAAGGTCTGATGTAGAAAATAAATGTGATTTGATGAATAGGTAGTCTGCAAGTATATAATTTTATTATCTTCTAAGTTATAATAAGAGTACCGGCACAATTAGGGGGCCAACACCACCACCGTCATATTTTTGCACTTTACTAATGTTTAGTAAAAACGTTTAGTTCATGATGTAAAATCCTTTATAAATCCTCCCGCGCATAGCTGCGATTCAACTAGCCGCGTGTTGAGTCGCAATGTGTACCTCTAGAGAGTAGTATATTCTTTGGTCTGCTGGCCGCGCGAATAATACGTAGTTAACTTTTTATCAACAGTCAAACGCCTTTCTCCATAGAGTTTGTATGGGAATATCACACTTTGACGTCATCGAGTGCAACGCCGACTAAGTGACTATTTATCGATTGAATTTCAATTAATAATTACATTTTATGAACTGCAGAAAAATATCAATGAAAGGGGATCTGAAATTACGCATTATTTTTATAGAAAATCAGTTTTTAATTATTTTTTTCATAGTGGAAACAAGCCTATTAGTCGGCCACATCGACCTTTGGGGTGAGCACGAACATTATCGTAACGTATTCATGTCGATCAAACGTCAAAATCTGGTAGTTTCTCCATACAAATTGACAAGTTAACGATACGTAAACGCTACGAATACGTTACGATAGTTGTTCGTGCTCACCCCACTGGCCTAATGCGCTGGGACACTTAGTTTGAAAGTTTCGTGTGATATAGTACATTATGGTACTAGTGTGTAACATTGGTGATTACCGCCGAGGCGTCATTGAGAGTCGAGGACGGTAATAATCATCCATACACACGTGTATCATACGACGTTTTTCAACAAACTTGTGAATAAAATAACAATAAAAACTCATTTTATTTAGTAGATAAAAAGTTTATTTTATTATTCTGCCATGTACAAAATGGGGACTTTAAAGTTTTTAAAAAAAATATATAACTCACTAGTGAGTTATAGCAATGAAAAAGTCACAGTTTGATTATAGGTGTCATTATTAGTCTAATTGCAGTGAAATTACAACCACTTTAATGTTAATCTAACTTCTTAATTATGCAGGCTGAGCGTGCCCGAGGCGACCCCGTTCACGGCGGTGCTGAAGTTCGCAGCGGAGGAGTTCCGCGTGGAGCCGGCCACCAGCGCCATCATCACCGACGACGGCATCGGCATCAACCCTCAGCAGACTGCAGGTAAAGTGACATTGCTACTCGAACGGCTACAGTATTATTATTATATAATATTTATATTGGCCATTGCATCTGTATCAGATGATTGTTGCAGCGCTAGTGGGTTCCTCCCTGAATACCACAGCGCCGCTGATGGCTAAAGAGCCCTATGGCTGCACGGCACTTCTTGCCACACCGATCGCACACATATCTCGAGTCCGCAGGAGGTGGCAAAGCACGGCGAAGTCTTTTCTGCCGCATGTTCTCCGGCCAGTCATCGTCGTGCCTTGAAGCATCGACTTTGGTATCGTGGCGCCATTCAGGTCTCATTTCAGCGCGTTTTTCCCAACCATCAGGCTGAATACCAAAGCTCTTCATATCCCTTTTGCAGGAGTCCTTGAATCTTAGAAATGGGCGTCCAACATGTCTCCTACAGTTTGCCAATTGACCCAACATTACTTGTCGTGGCAGTCTCTCGGGGTTCATTCGTTGTGACATGACCAAGCCAGCGAAGTCTTCTTTGTTTCAACATAGCAATCATGCTGCAGCAACGCGTTTTCGAGAGAACTACCTACCTCATTACTCATTTTATCCTCCCATGTAACTCCAAGAATAGTCCTCAGGCAGCGCATGTGGAAAGCATTGAGTTTGCGTTCTTGTTTTGCATATGTAGTCCACGTTTCTGAAGCATACAGCAACACACTCAGAACACAGGTCTGGTAGACTAAGACTTTAGTGAAAGTATTGAGCTTACAGTTCCTCCATACGCGTGCAAAAAGCTTCCCAAAAACAGTTGATGCCCTGCCGATCCGAGTATCTATCTCTTTGTCATTCGATAATGTAGAGGTGGTGGTAGAGCCAAGATAACAAAAATTCTCCACGACATCAAGTACAGCTCCATCAAGTGTGATTCCTGGAGGCTGGTTTACGCCTTGCATCATAATGACAGTCTTCTTGGTGTTCACACTCTTAGAAAACATCCAACAGGCATGACCAAAACGCGACACTAACTCCTGGAGTTCGCCTTCAGTGTTTGCGACTAGTGCAGCATCATCTGCATACAGAAGTTCTCTAGCAATTAAGTCCAGACGCTTGTTTTTTGACTTAAGACGACTAATGTTATACAGCCTTCCATCCTTTCTGGTATGCAGATGTACCCCGACATCACAGGACTCGAAAGCAGTCAGAAGCAGCGCTGAGAAAAAGATTCCAAAGAGGGTTGGCGCTAGCACGCAGCCCTGTCGGACTCCTCGGTTTACGCAGAATGGCGCCGATTTATCGCCGTCGAATATTACAGAGCCGTTCATGCCATCATGGAATGATCTAATAAGAGATAATAGTTTATGAGGGCATCCAATTCTCCTCAGTACCTCATACAGCCCATCTCTACTCACAGTATCAAATGCCTTGTTAAGATCGACAAAGGCCATATATAGCGGTGCACGGTGTTCGCGGCATTTCTCTTGGAGCTGACGAAGAGTGAATATCATGTCGGTAGTCGAACAGCCAGCTCTGAACCCACACTGCGATTCGGGGTAAATCCGAGAAGCTAAAGCAGGGTCCTAATTCTGCAAATCAACTGTAACAAAACTGATAATAGATGTGAGCTTGAGGTTGGCTAGATGGATTTTGACCATCCATAGTTAAGAAGAACCACCGTGATAAAATTGTCTTTTGAATAAAAAACCTGCCTCGTTCGTTCGGGAGCTACAATGCCACAGGCAGACACCCAAAAACAAAGAATTTCAAAGGTAGAAACTGACAGAGTTCAAACTAATAACACCCCCTTTTGCATCGGCGGTTAAAAACAGGCGATCAAGTAAGATTATGTTACGATTGATTAGCGGAATAAGGCCCCTGACCCAGCATCAGTAATGTGTTCAATTGGCGTATTTTGGATTCTATACTAAACCTTATAATTAAAGTCGCTGTTTCACAGACCATTTATTTTGGCGATTATTAAAAAATTATGCAGACTAATTATTATAAATGACTGCGTTGGTGTAGTGGCAATGTTTCTGCCTTACATCCGAGAGGTCCTTGGTTCGAATCCCAGGTCGAGCAAAAATTGTTTCTGAGATTTTCTGTCATGTGCCTGGGAAAGCACATGACAGAAAATCTCAAGCCGTCAACGTTAAGCCGTTGGTCCTGCGCCTGATCTCTCTCCGATCATGTCGGATTGCCGTCTCACCGAACTTTGAGAGTGATGGAACAGTGAGTGCACCTGTGTATTGCACTCACACTTGTGCACTATAATATCTTCTGCGTAGTTGGCTGATCTCTGTGTAGATTGGCCGCGGTGGTCGAAATTGGCCAGGAGGACTATTATTACATACTTTAAAAAAAATGAGTATTACTCTGTTAGGCCGCCACACATAATCCTTTACTCACACGTACATACAGGATTAGGCGACGGGACACAAATTGAAGACTACAGAGAGAGTGTTGTACCTACTTAATACTAAGTAAAGTATTTACCCCATGAAAAAAACTATATGCAAAATAAGATTACAAAAATGGCTTATGGGGAAATCGTATGATGACACAGAAAATATTTTAAGATTATGATACTGCTTAGTATCATAATGTTAATTTACCTATTTAATACCTACATAATAAATCCTTCAGTTACATAATGTAATATGAGTATGAACTTTCACTTTCTTCATCATGTATCATTGTTTTTGTGTTATTAAATCGTCATATAAGCACTAACCTACATAAAAAGAATAGATACCTAGAATTCAAGCAAAATATTTGCTTAGTTTCGGTACAATCACTAACATAGTAGTGAGTATTTATTATTTTTTTACATCATGTTCTGTAGATTTTTTATGTTATAAGGCAAAGTTTTTATAGAATAAATTACCTTTATCTATCTTTATCTTAAAGATGCGTATAGGCATGAGCTCTGCTTGGTACGCGTTAAACAGGAAATACCTAACTCATTAACAACAACATCTCCTGAGGATGCCACGTGCAGTGGCGAAACGCGTCGAGTGTTTTGTTGGTGTCAGTGTTGTGATTCCAGGTGCATCTTCTGTGTCACGTTGTGAGTTGTAGGTATTGTAAGTCTTGTGACTTGCAGCTCTAGCTTTTTCAGGTTATTACAGTTGGGTGTATTTTGGTTCCTGCGCTGGCGTCGTTTAGTGGAAATTTAAAGCAAAATAATCCTCTTTTTCAGCTTTATATCTAACTCAAGTAAAAAAGAGGTGTAAAATAAATACGTACGGAGACGTCCTAACGCTAATACGACTCGCGCTTGGCCGTTGTATTGTTGATTTTAAATTTATAATTTCTTGTTCCAGGAAATGTGTTCCTGAAACACGGCTCCGAGCTGCGACTCATCCCTAGGGATCGGGTGGGCCACATCCCAACTTAGTCACAAAACATTCCTTAATATAAGCTACATTTTTAATATTTTAACTTAATATATTCTATCTCTATGTTTCATTAAATGTTTTGTATATAACATGTTTCTTTTTATCTATTAAAGTTTTGTATATAAGTTATTCTTTGTTTTTGTGAGCGGATTTTAATAAACCATTCAGTTTCTATGAAAACAAGACACTCTATTTCACTCAAGACAAAACTGTTAGTAGAAGGAAAAAAGACGTTGTGCCGTTTGTGCGGGCTTACCAGTTGTACTTTTGCTAAAAGACAGTATGGGAGACAGTCATCTCATCTGTATAACGCTTTTAATAATGAGCTCACGGTTTATCCAATGACACTGTTCAATTGCAAAAGGACTCTGATCAATTGATTTGCAGACAAAAGTTATGATGATGCAGAAAGATTCGTGCTAACTATTCACATGTAGGTATTCTTCAAATATACATACAGATTCACTCACACACACACACACACACACAATATTTGTTTGCTTACCTGTAATCAAGAAATTATAAATGTACTAGTGGCCGCCCGCGACTTCGTCCGCGTGGAAAGCCTTTATCTTAAAAATTCTTTATGAATTGTAGCCTATATGTTATTCTGATGTATAAGCTATATCGTGGTAAAGTTTCATTCCAATCCATTCAGTAGTTTTTACGTGAAAGAGTAACAAACATCCATACATCCATACATCCATACTTACAAACTTTCGCCTTTATAATAGTAGTAGGAAGTAGGATTCCATGGAAAAAGAGAGAGCGGTTACTCCTATCACAAGCATAACCTGCTTAACAGGAGTTTCCCATGCCAAACATGTCTGTGCCATTTATAATTATATATAAATAAATCTTTTAAAAAAAACATTTTGTTGATTAAATGTTGCTTAAAAAATGGCGACAATTTAAACTACCATCATCAAATCAGCCGTTCGACGCCCACACCTGAACATAGGCCTCCCCCAAGGATCTCTACCGCGATCGGTCCAGTACTTCCCGCATCCAGTGACTTCCCGCGACCTTCACCAGATCGTCGTTCACCTTGTAGGAAGCCACACCACGGAGTCAGCCGGCACGCGTCAACCATTCGAGACCCGCATGCACCGCCCCAACGGTCATCCGTTAGCCGCTACTAGAAACTACCAGTTCTCATCAGCCTATATACGTTCCACTGCTGGGCACAGGCTTCACCTCAACTATGAGGTGGTCCGAGCCATACTCCTCCACGCGGGCTCAGTGCGGATTAGTGGAGGGGTGTTTGTAAGGTAAGTGACCAACCTTACTGTCAGATGTTACTAATACGCCCGAGGGCCTCTGACCAGGCTTAAAGACTAATATCTATCGATATTAACCGGGACCAACAGCTTAACGTGCCTTCCGAAGCACGGAGATGCTTGTAAATAGACGTCACTTAAATGGTCAGAATGGTCACCCATCCCAAACATGACCGCGCCGTAGGTTGCTTAACTTTAGGTATCACTACCAAAGTGATGCAACCACTGCGCCACAAGCACCTCTTAAACCAAACTACCAGTTAAAACTTTAAAATCATCATCATGTCGTCCTCACCGTATCCGGTGATGGCGACTCCTTCAAATTTTCCAGGTTCAATCTTTAGAGATGGGCCCTGCTGTAAACAAAAGTCTCGATTAAAAGATGCCTGGAGTCCCACATAACCCCCAGCTGCCCCCGCGGCTGGTGGGAACGCGAAACAGCATTTCCTTGACGTTAAAAAAATCGGTTGTCTGTAAAGTCGGTTTACTGAGGATAGTTGAACGTGACAACGTCTTTGTCACGTTGCCTCTTTGTCGCTTCGTTCCGCGCTTGCACTTCAGGCCTTGAATGCAACGCCTCAGAGCGAGGTAACGCCGCATGCCTCATGTTTTTTGGAACGTGCAGCCGGCTCCATCGAATTATAAGACGTTGTCAAATCATAAAAACTAAACATAAACTAAACTTTAAAATACTTACACCAAGACACCATCTCACAACCAGCAAATGAAACCAACAAAGTAACTTTGGTAAAACTTATTAATATTGCTTTTAAATATAATATCTAAGCTTAGAACTAATGGAACGAATGTTCAGACTGAACACGGCGAACGCGAATGCTCGCTAGTCTATCCGGTAGAGCGGCTCCGCTGCTCTTAGGAACGCCTTCTCGAACTCCATTGTGGAGAAACGGTCCACGGACGACCTGGAAATTGCAAAAAAAAATTAAAGGTAGCTTGATAAGCTGGTTTAAAAGCTCACTAAGACAATGGTTACTAGAAAATGCATTTTACTCTGTAGAGGAATTCCGGAGACATAAATAATAAAAAATGATGAAGTTAATGTCCCACTGATACAGTAAATGGTAGATGCATGGATACAGTTCTTTCTTTAAAATTATATCGAAATATAAGTTTTAAGACACAATATATTTACTCGTACATGCTGTAGTTGGAATAAGTGACTTTAAATTAAATGACCAACTTTTTTAAACACTATTTATCTCAAGTAATAATGATATGATTAATTGATTGATATCAAGATTCTCTTGATATTGATTTGATTGATTGATCAAGTGAATCTTGATACCAATCAATCAATCAATCGTTTCTTTTTCTTGAAAAATTGCATCGCCTTTAAGAAAATTTCCAAGTCAAATTGCGTTACAGTCCGGGAAGTTCATAAGCGAGCTTTTCAAAGAGAGAGAGAAAGAGAGTGCGTGAGACGATTTTCCGCCGGGGCTTTTGGCTCGTGTCTATTATAGAGGCATGTGAACGACACCGGCTCGTGAACACGCGTGACGCCAAGCCAGTAACGGCCCGACTCCGGCCCGGGGTAGTTACCGTAAAAAAAACTGACTGCCTCGTTGGTGTAGTGGCAGTTTCTGCCTTACATCCAAAAGGTCCTGGGTTCGAATCCCAGATCGAGCCAAAATTGTTTCTGAGATTTTCTGTCATGAACTTCTCAAAAACAGCTCGGAGTCGCGAATGTCGCGGTGTTGCACCCCCGTGCCTCGGAAAGCACGTTAAGCCGTTAGTCCTGCGCGTGATCTCTCTCCGGTCATGTCGGATTGCCGTCTCACCATACTTTGAGAGTGATGAAACAGTGAGTGCACCTGTGTATTGCGTTCACACTTGTGCACTATAATATATCCTGCGTAGTTGGCTGATCTCTGTTGAGATTGGCCGCCGTGGTGGAAATCGGCTAGGAGGACTATAATTATTATTAGTAACCGTCTCGCACCAACAGCTTAACTCAAACCCCACTCACCTAGCAGCCTCCACGATCGTCTTCCTCTCTGTGTGCGGGAGGGCGATGACCTCGAGCACAGCGCGCGCGTACTCATCGGCTTCGGCGGCCAGGAAGCCGGTGCGGGATCCCGCCTGAGTGCAGATGATGTCAGCCAGCGGCCCGCCTGAGCGGTGTGCAATCGTGATCAGACCAGCCGCCATGCATTCTACTACGCCTGTGAGAAAAAGTTCATACGAAAATTTATTACCATCTGTACGTTAAAATATAATAATGTTTCCCGAAGGTTGTCTGTAAGAGATAGCTCGCATAAGAGAAGACCGTCGTAATTGAACCTGACTGTCTTAATTGAATCTATCACCAAATAGAGCGCAAGGAAAACACAGCCAACTAAACCAATCGTTTCTGAAACCATTTCGGTAATAGCTTGTTGACGGGAAGTAGGAGTGGGAAGCAGGACAGAGAACACTGAGAGCCAACTACTGCACACGCTACTACTACTGATTCGCGGTATATAATTTTCGATTCAAAATAATATAGATAGACAAATCAAGAAGATGTTCATCTGACCTTAGTCCCCAATCGTAACAACCGGTCGCTAAGAAGCGCTTCTCTTTAGCTTTCTAACTCTAAGCCCTGATTTCACCAAGGTAATTTAACCAACGTTTTAGTAAACGGCCGATTTGTGACAAATTTTAGTATAGATATTGACACTGACACTGTAAAAAATTGGCTGATTAAGTCTTAACCGGCCATTTGAAACTCCGTGAACTTGAGCCTAAATCTGTTGCGCCAAATAGGTATGCGTGACGCATTTACTCCGCGTAAAAAAAAAATTGGTTGCCTGTAAAGTCGGTATACGGGCGAAAGTTTTACGTGACAACGACTTTGAGTGGTAAAAATGTGAATATTCATTCGTATAACATGAACCGGTGTGTATGCCTATCTCTCTCACTCTCTCTCTCTCTCGCTCTGTCTCTCTCGCTCTTAGGCGGGTTAACTGTGCTCGAGTGGAAGGGACGCGTGCCTTTCACTTTTTATGTCTGTCTCACATGGTTAGCCCGCCTAAGAGCGAGGCGGGCTAACCATGCCCGAGTCGAAGGGACGCGTGCCTGTCACTCGCTCTCATTGTGAGCGCGGAACGTGAGCGGAGCGTAACGCAGTTTCTTGAAGTGTCACCCGGCAAACCAATTTATAAGACGTTGTCACGTCAACAAAGGCTCCCTCCAAGGTGGACCGATGAGTGGTAGGAATTGCAGGACCGATTGCGGTGGAGGTCCTTGGGGAGGCTTATTCTCAGCAGTGGGCGTCGAACAGCTGATATGATGATGATGAAAAACAAAGGTAACTCACTGATGCCGAAGTGCTCGTTCCACATGGCGTGCAGCGCCATGTGGAATAATAGATGGCACTAATTAGCCTACTATCGCACATGAACCGCAGTATATGAGATTTAGATCCAGAATAATATTGATAGACAAGTCAAGATGGTCTGTATCAGACCTTGGTCCCCGAATAACACCCAGTAGGTAGGAAGCGCTTTCCTTTACTTAGCTTCATAACTATTATTTTTTTCGCAAATTAGGTATGCGGAACGCATTCTCTCCGCGTAAATACGGCGGTCGATAAATATACATGATATGATGACATAAACAATATGATGATGATGATGAAAAACAAAGGTTACTCACTGATGCCGAAGTGCTCGTTCCACATGGCGTGCAGCGCCATGCTGCTGGTCTGGTAGATCTGCAGCAGCCGCGCGTAGGGCGCGTTCACCACGAACTGCACGCTGTCCTCGAGGGACAGGTGCTTGGCCAGGTCCTTCAGGTTCTTCACCCGCTCCTCGTCTTCCGCGTTGCGACAGCCGCCGACTAGAACCAGTTTTATCTGGAATGAGTCGTACCAATTATTTTCTGGTAACAGCATGTCTAAAATGTGGGTAATTAAAAGGTATGACTGGTAGAGAATGCCCTACGGCGTTAAGTCCACCTTTTGTAAAAAGTATTGTTGTGCAATAAAGCTTAAATAAATAGAGATTTTTTTTTTGATTTTGTTCTTATCTTTAAATAAATAAATAATAAAAAATAAAATCTTTTCGGACCACTAAAAGATCCATAGATTGTTAGTAAGCTTATACTTACCTGCCTCGTTGGTGTAGTGGCAAAGTTTCTGCCTTACATCCGAGAGGTCCTGGGTTAGAATCCCAGGTCAAGCCAAAATTGTTTCTGAGATTTTCTGTCATGAATTTCTCAAAAACAGCTCGGAGTCGGGAAGTTGGCGGTGTGACACCCCCGTGCCTCGGTGCGCACGTTAAGCCGTTGGTCCTGCGCCTGATCTCTCTCCGGTCATGTCGGATTGCCGTCTCACCGAACTTTGAGAGTGATGGGACAGTGAGTGCACCTGTGTATTGCGCTCACACTTGTGCACTATAATATCTCCTGCGTAGTTGGCTGATCTCTGTTGAGATTGGCCGCCGTGGTCGAAATCGGCCAGGAGGACTATCACTTATATTCTACAAGCGAGTGTTATTTTAGTAAGGTGGACAAACGGATAATCCCCACTGTCAGCTAACGCCTTCAGAACACTGTTGCTACTGCTACGAAATGGCTAGATGACACCACCTATCGTTGACATACTTTTTATTATCTGTCAAAACGGTCTGCCTCCATAGATTTTGTATCGGAATACATGAACGTGACGTCATGGTCATGTATCAGAAATCGGAGTCAATTGACAGAATATTTATTGCGTTTTGTGTGTTTAAAAATTGGTTTCTACAGATTTTTAGAAATATATTGGTTGTATTAACTTCATAGAGGCTATGTTTTTTAAACGCCATGATCTTGAAAATATTTAAGATAGGTGTCTTCATCCCAATTCTGCGTAGGAGCGCTTTTTTACGTAGGATGGCGCCAAAACTATCCACCCCCGAGTACGTTATACGTACATAGCTGATGCGCTACGCTTTAAAGTACAGCTCAGCGGCAAAATCCGACGAAGGGAAGTCATGTCTCCATTTCGCGACATTGCGACATGCGCACGCCTACATTACATTGCTGCATTTGCTTGTTGCGTGAAGTGATGACGTCACGGTGCAAAGCATCACATTGCGAAAAATAGCAACGCTGTAACTTCGGGAATCCAGGCGCAATTTCGATGAAATTATACTTTAATAATTTGCATGAGAAGGTTCATCAAATGCAGTAAGTTTTATCGTAATATTAGCGGACCCCGCAGACGTTAGCCCGTTGTTTTTTTTTTTTTAATTTATCCATCGTAAGAACCACCCCGTACTTTAAGGAATATCATAAAAAAGAATTGGCCAAATTGGTCGAGGCATTCTTGAGTTATGTGCTTACCAACACATTTTGCGATTCTTTATATAATAAAAGATTAGTGGCCGCCCGCGACTTCGTCCGCGTGGACTTTAGTTTTTTGCCACCGAGTTTAATAAAAACTTGCAACCCCTATTTCACACCTTTAGAGGTAGAATCAAAAGGAAGGGTAGAAGAAAATCTTTGATACATAAATAGTAGCTTTAAGTTTTCGTAGTAGGCCTGCAAATCCACACCGTGGCCGAATAGTTGGCCCAAAAAGTTCCTTTTTTTTCGTTTTACTTTTTTTTTCTTTTATTCGGTTTCATTTCGTTCTGTGTATGTAATATCCTAAATCAATAAACGCTTTTCTTTCTTTCTTTCATCACATTTTATTAAATTTTCACACCCACCTTGTTCCATAGCATCTCGTTCTTGACCAGCAGGTTCCTCAGCTCGTACATGGCCTGCAGCATAAGCGGGTGGTCCTTCTCCGGCCGGAACTGGCCGACGGAGAGGATCCGGATCGGGTCGGAGTCTTTGACCAGCGAGCGGAGTTGCTTCAACTCTGATACCTGGTAAAATATATTCGTTCTGTTGTTGAAACTTTAGATTAACTTAACAGGGATCGTTCTGACGTTTATATTGACGCATCTAAACATTATTTTTAATCTATCTATGTAATCTCGAACCTTTAATCGAGAAAAACTAAATTTATTTAAAATCTGAATCTCGGAAACGGTTCCAACGATTTACCGACGAATTTATTTATCTAAAAATTTGCAAGCAAGCTGATTCGGGAGCGATGAATCGATCTGGCAAAAACGATACGTTAATTTCGTCATTGTTTAATGTTTCCATAAATGATCGATCGTTCTTTAAAAAAAGGGGGGTGTCCTCACGTGGAATATACAACTCAATGCTGGCCCAAATTTCGGATAAATTCTCGAGCTACGCCCATTTGAAGATGCTTTGTTGTGCCAAAAACTCATAACTAAAATAGCTGAACATGTACAGTAAGTTATTCGTTCACAATCACCACGTCCCATCACGCCGTACAGCTGGAACCGCTACATACCTCACAGGGTGGGTAGACCCTGTAGGTGCTGAAGGAACCGCTACATACCTCGCAGACAGGTAGAGTGCGTTCTACAGCTTGTTGATATGGTCCTCGGTCCACGTGCCGTTCACCATCGCCACGTCCCATAACGGCGTACAGCTGGAACAGCCACATACCTCGCAGGGCGGGTAGACACTGTAGTTGCTGAAGTGCACGTTCCACAGCTCGTTGATGTGGTCCTCGGTCCACGTGCCGTTCACCATCGCCACGTCCCATCACGGCGTACAGCTGGAACAGCTACATACCTCGCAGGGCGGGTAGACACTGTAGTTGCTGAAGTGCACGTTCCACAGCTCGTTGATGTGGTCCTCGGTCCACGTGCCGTACACCATCGCCACGTCTCATCACGGCGTACAGCTGGAACAGCTACATACCTCGCAGGGCGGGTAGACCCTGTAGGTGCTGAAGGGCACGTTCCACAGCTCGTTGATGTGGTCCTCGGTAAACGTGCCCTTCACCATCGCCACGTCCTATCACGCAGTACAGCTGGAACAGCTACATACCTCACAGGGCGGATAGACCCTGTAGGTGCTGAAGGGCACGTTCCACAGCTCGTTGATGTGGTCCTCAGTCCACGTACCGTTCACCATCACCACGTCCGCGCAGCGCCCCATCACACCGTACAGCTGGAACAAAGCAGATGTCAATTTTAACGCTCAATGCTAGGTCTATCTGACACCTCCTCAAAAGAAGGTTTCTAATGTCTGTATGTATGTATGTATGGTATGAATGTATGTTACGGAATTTTTGAGCTCAATTTTCACCAACTTCCAGAAATGGGATTAATTGGAAACTTTGCACACGTATTAAGTACTGATGACAATGCAATAATTTGATAAGAGTTTTCCATTATCCTTATTAACTTAATAAATAATAGTTTAAAAAACTAAAAAACACGCTTTTAAAAAAAATCTCAAAAAGAGAATATAATTTCTGAGTACACGGAATTTATATTACAGTGGAGTAAAAAGCGTGGGATGCTTAGAATAGTAGTGTGTGAAAATTATCCCCACACATGCATCGTCTTTTAACAGTAGAGAAGAAGGTAAAAATCATGGTACCTAATTAGCCGATATTTTTTATTTTTTTTGTACAAAGGACAAACATTAAAATGTTACCTATCGATAGTGCTTCAAAGTAAAACCTATATGTTTTCGAGCTGCAGTCAGTTGGTCTATACGCTAGTATATTATAAATAATATTTTCGTACATGGCGCTCCGTGGGCAGGTCTGGTGAAGATCGTGGGAAGCCGGTGGATACGGGAAGTGCAGCAGTGCCGATCGCGGTGAAGAACCGCGTAGATACCTATGCTATATTAAATTAAAATTGAATATTCCCACGGCCCAATAGGCCCCTAGTTCGTTTCCCGATTGAGACAGTTTATGTACATTGCACTCACCCATCCGAACAGCTTGTAGTACAGCACCTTGAGCCACGTGAAGAGCGGGTTCCTGGCTATCGCTGACGAGTTATTGTACGACACGACGCGGCGCTTCACGCGGCGCGTCATGGCCGCCGTGATTGTGGGATAGTGCGTGTAGCAGCCCACCGGGCATTGGGCCAGATACCGGAATATGGGATACGTGAACGCGAAGCCGGTTGTGTCTATGTAGATGTCTGGGTATGGAAAAGAGTTGGGGTTAGGTTAAAAAAATGTGTTAACAAAATCTTTGCAGTACAGATATCAGAGTGCATATGACATATAAAATAAATAATAAATAAATAAATATTAGGTCCTTACCTATGAAATTGGCGTTTTGTATGGGAGGAACAAAAAGTCGAATTTTTTTTATATATAGAGCATATTTATTTAATCAAAGTATGAGCCATTGTAATCTATGCACTTTTGCCATCTCATAGGTAGTTCATTGATCCCTTTACTAAAAAAACCATTCGAACGGGAATCAATAAAATCTTTGAAGGCGACTTGGACTGCCCCATCTGAGTTGAACTTTTTCCCTTGCAAGAAGTTATCCAAATTTCGAAAAAAATGGTAATCTGTTGGAGCAAGGTCCGGGGAGTACGGTGGATGCCTTAGAGATTCCAATTGAAGTTCTTCTAATTTGCTAGCCGTCTGTTGTGCAGTGTGTGGTCTAGCGTTGTCGTGAAGCAGCAGTGGCGTAGAGCGATTGACCAGCCTTGGTTGTTTAGCAACTAGCTTTTCCATCATGGTTTGCAATTGCTGACAATAGATATCTGCCGTAATCGTCTGGCCAGATTTGAGAAAACTGTAATGAACGACACCGGCGCTAGTCCACCAAACGCTTACAAGTAACTTTTTATTGGTCAATTTTCGCTTGGAGCAGGCTTTGGCTGGCTTGCCAGGGTCCAGCCATTGCGATGAGCGCTTCCGATTATCGTAGAGAATCCACTTTTCATCACAGGTAATGATTCGATTTAAAATCCCTTCGTTATTGTGCCGGTCAAGTAATGTAACGCAGCAGTTGACGCGCGTTTGCCGGTTTGCTTCACTCAATTCGTGAGGAACCCACCTTTCAAGTTTTTTAATCTTCCCAATTTGCTTCAAGTGGATTAAAACAGTTTTATCATTAACGCCAAAGCCTGCAGCTAACTCGGACGTGGTTTGCGATGGATCCGCTTCCACAATAGCCTTCAATTCTTCATTATCAACTTGGGTCTCCGGCCGTCCACGGGGCTTGTTTTGCAGGTCGAAATTTCCAGAACGAAAACGTTGGAACCAAAAACGCACTGTGTTTTCTTTTGCGACACAACCGCCATACACATCATTAACCCTTCGAGCCGTTTCCGCAGCACTGGTGCCACGGTGGAACTCGTACTCGTAAATAACGCGATATTTCAAATTTTCCATTTTGTAAATTGAGCGATGCAAACAGAAAAAAGATAAGTAAAAAAACAAATGAATGACGGTTTACGAAACACAACTACATGTGGAAATAGCTGTATAAATTTGAATTTCGAATTCCTAACCAAATAGGAAAAAATTGTGATCAAAGTGGCCAGTACGACAAAACGCCAATTTCATATGTAAGGACCTAATATTTCTCAACAATCACACCAATTATCTAGTCCCAAAGTAAGCTACGAGGCTTGTGTTATGGGTACTAGATAACGGATATACATACTTAAATACTTTTTTTTTGTAAATAAATACATATTATACATAGAAAACACCCAGACCACTACACCAAGCGGTCGTCACTTCACATAGAGAATTTATCATAGTTTATAAACCTGTTTAAAAGTTAATACTTAGCGAACTGACTTTGGAACGAGTCAGATAACTAACTTCATGAGTACCCACGAGTCCACGACTCCTGTCGTGAATTAGAAACGACCCAAGTTGTTTAATGTTAACTTCGGTGGTGACTTTGTTATTTCCGAGTATCCATTTTTGTTCGAAATTTATTTATTCGCTAAATTGATATCCAAAAGACTGAGTTGATGGAATCAGGCGTTACTTTGCCGAAATCCATGACTAAAGCTGAAAATGTGGATAATTTTGCTTTAAAATTCTACTAAACGAAGCCAGAGCGCAGGAACCCAAATACATCCAACTGTAACCTAAATTTGTTAACGTCAAAATCGCCGGTCAACAGTCGTATTTAACTTTGGGATTGTGTCTAAAATTTACTTATGAATTGCTTATATTTGCTTATCATGATGAGAGAATTGCTTATTACATAATTTAAGCATTTAATGTTGACCGTCCATTCTGACGTCAGAATGGCTGGTCATGGTCTGCAGAGCAGAAAATGTGTAGAATAACTGAAATTTACGTGGACCAAAAATTGCTTATCAATTGCTTATTTCACAATTTATAATTTCAGACCCTGTTATTATTTTCTTAAGTTATGTACGAGCTTCAAAATCTCTAGCGCCTGTTAAAATATCATAAGAGCAAAGTATGTTGGAAATTGCTTTGACGACCGTTTGATGCAGTGGTCTACATGTCGGACTTCTAAAACCAAGGATCGCGGGTTCGATCCCCGCACAGTACAAGCATATTTGTGCATGAACATATGTGTTTGTACTGGTCTGGGTGTTTTCTATGTATAATATGTATTTATTTACAAAAAAAAGTATTTAAGTATGTTTATCCGTTGTCTAGTACCCATAACACAAGCCTCGTAGCTTAATTTGGGACTAGAGAATGGGTGTGATTGTTGTGAATTATTTATATTATTTATTGACGTGACAACGTCTTATAAATTGGTTTGCCGGGTGACACTTCAAGAAACTGCGTTACGCTCCGCTCACGTTATGCGCTCACAATGAGAGCGAGTGAGAGGCACGCGTCCCTTCGACTCGGGCATGGTTAGCCCGCCTAAGAGCGAGTGAGACAGACATAAAAAGTGAAAGGCACGCGTCCCTTCCACTCGAGCACAGTTAGCCCGCCTAAGAGCGAGAGAGACAGAGCGAGAGAGAGAGAGTGAGAGAGATAGGCATACACACCGGTTCATGTTATACGAATGAATATTCACATTAAAATTATTTTAACACTCAAAGTCGTTGTCACGTAAAACTTTCGCCCGTATACCGACTTTACAGGCAACCAATTTTGACGTGACAACGTCTTATAAATTGGTTTGCCGGGTGACACCTCAAGAAACTGCGTTACGCTGCTCCGCTCACGTTTCGCGCGAGAGAGACAGAGCGAGAGAGCGAGAGAGCGAGAGAGAGAGAGAGAGAGAGAGATAGGCATACACACCGGTTCATGTTATACGAATGAATATTCACATTAAAATTATTTTACCACTCAGAGTCGTTGTCACGTAAAACTTTCGCGCGTATACCGACTTTACAGGCAACCAATTTTTTTATTTAATTGCGTTTATATTATAAAGTCATAAAATGCCGGCCAATATTGAGACGAAATGAATGTAAATGTCCGTTAATTTGTACAACTTACTCTCGTCGTACTTTTTACTTGCCCTAAAATGTATGTAGTTGCGTTGATTTAAATATTTTTGATTGCCTTATCATTCTTTTTCATAAAGAAAAGAGGAAGGAAGTTTGTAAAAAAAAAGCGTTTTTACGATATTAAAAGTTATTTCTAAATATTCCTACAGCAAGTGACCCAGTGTTTACAGAAATTAAAAGTGCATTACCTAGGCCAATTACAGAACAGGGGCGATATCTATTTGTAAAGAAGAATTTAAAGCTATCAGCGTTGTGATTCCAGGTGCATCTTCTGTGTCACGTTGTGAGTTGTAGATATTGTAAGTCCTGCAATTTTCAGCTCTAACTTTTTCAGGTGATTACAGTTGGATGTATTTGGGTTCCTGCGCTGGCGTTGTTTAGTGGAAATTTAAAGCAAAATAATTCTTTTTTTCAGCTCTCTTTTTCCACTTTAGTCATGCATTTCATCAACTATTATGTTGCTATCTCGCTTGCGCACGCGGAACATCAACCCCGCCCTAAGTGATGCCACCGATTAGACCCATAATGTCGTCTGGTGAGGTAAATCCTGGAGCGCTTCTTACGTGACGCGATTTCTAATTTAAATCAAATAAGCTTATCATCATATGGTCTAATGACCGTACCAAAACTAAACTTACCAGGATTTAATTTCATGAACGCTTCCATCCCCAGTACCATAGACCCAAGGCTCTGCAGTATCAGCGTAAAGTAAGGATATGATTTGGCTTCGATGGCCCGTTTCAAAGTTAACCTAATAAATGTTATCTTGGCAGCGTCCACTTTAACGTTGAACTGGTTTTGTGCCTTATCTAAGATTGTCTGCGGTTCTGCTGTCTCCACTGTGTATATGAAGATGTTTGTGTCTGGATATCTGTAACAAGGAATGTAATAATGAATTCCTGCATCCTCCCAAGCTTAACATATGCAAGCCAAACATGGACCTATACTGAAAAAATAAAAGAACAAAATCTTATTGTGCCAGCATGCAATGGAAAGAAGTATACTAAGTCTTAAAAAAAATACATAACACAAGAAACACGGATATTCGCAAAAGAACAAAAATAACCGACGCTTTTCAGTATTCTTTAAAGCAGAAATGGAGATGGGCAGGCCATTTAGCTAGATACAAAGACAAAATGTGGACTCTACAAACTACAAAATGGCCTGGCCCGTTGGGGAAAAGAAGTGTTGGAAGGCAAAAGAAAAGATGGGTTGATGACATTGTAAAGGCAATGGGACAGGACTGGATGAACATAGCCACTAATAAGGAAGAATGGAAAAGATTGGAGGAGGCTTTTACCCTTGGAGACCATTCATAATGGAAAAAAAGCTATAATAATAATAATCTGTAACAAGAAAACAAGCACGTACATAATTGTAAGAAAATTTCTTTCTTCATTATGCTTATATAATCAAACTGTGCAATCATCCAAACTTAACATATAAACATAAAATTGAAAGATTTAACTAGGAATTATCATAGGAATAGGTAAAACTAAATAATAGTTTTAATATGAAAATAGATGATGTTGCAAAATTATGAACAATCATTTATAAGTAGGTATTGAATACAGCTGGTCAGGTGTTCTATTGTATGATGAGTAAATAATTATTTAAGTATGTAACATTCACTAATTTCAGTTACCAAGGTGGCAAAAAATAAAACAACCTAGATTCATTTGCATTAAAAATTGAGATAAAATTATCAGTACTTTGCGAAAAGAGAACTATTGTTATCTTGTTATTCTAGCTACACATATTTTTAATTTTTGTTTTATATGCAAATTAATTAACATGTGGATCTTGTTGTTAGGTAATCACCAAAAATACTTAATCGAATGCACCACATAATTTAGTAAGTTAAATAAAATTTAACTAATTAATGGTAATGTATAATTTCCATTTCATTGCATGTACTTTTTTTTTTCAACATCTTGCGAGGCGACTTTATTGAAAGACTAATTTAGAATGTTGTCGTACCTAGCTAACAAAGCCTTGATAGCAACCCACAGGACTCTCTCCCCTCCGCCTCCAGCATTGGCATACGGATGGAAGAATGCCACGTTGGCTCCGTATCGCTTGCGTCGCTGCAGCTTGCGCTCTTTGATGCGCATGTACCACGAGGCAAATATGAACGCACATGGCACTACCACAAATGCACCAAACAGAACTAATCCGATCAAAAATAGAGGCAGCACTATTAAGAATCTGTAATACAATTAACACATATTATATAGGTTACATAGAAATAAAAGGTTTGTAATAAGAATATTTTAGTAAATCAAATTAGAATTGAAGTTTGAAAATCATAAGGCCAGTGGGATGGTTTGAGCATTTTGTCATATTGGTTTTCTATTGAAATTAACATAGTACATAATTAAATTTATTGGTAGGTACACAACCAAATAGTAATAAAATTATTTATGTCTAAATATTTAAGTACCACCTACTGTTGTGCCATTACCTGTCTATTTGGAAAATATTCATAAAAGATTTTTAAAAATATACCTATTTAACTGCCTATTTACTTTTCATAATCATATAACTTTCTTATTATTTTAATCTCATACTTACATGAAACACTGAAAAAACATGATGTTTATGAACAACCGCCTAAATTTGAGTAATTTTCAAATTATTAATTTTATATCGAGCTCATATTCTGCAGGTGAGAACACAAACTTTTAAGATTATTTAAAAAAAATATCAATAATTATGTAGGTATAGAAATTTATTGCATTTTTTATTTTACATCAGTCAGCAAACAGCGACTCGTTAGCTCATCAGCTGTGTCTGTCACAGGGACCGGAAGTTTTATTTAAACGAAAGAAAATATGGCTTTGGCCGGATCCAGACGTTGGCCGATCAACTCGTTCCGTTTTGACTGTGTATACTTGTATAGAGGTCAGTGCTGTGTATTAGGCCGGCGCCACACGTTGGCCGAACAACTCATCCTAACGTTTACCCGTTTAAAAAAAAAAACAAAAATCTTTAATTGGGATGATGACACCCATCTTAAATATTGTCAAGAACATGGTGTTTAAAAAACATAGCCCCTATGAAGTTCATACAACCAATATATTTCAAAAAAGCTTTAGAAACCAATTTTTAAACACACAAAACGCAATAAATATTCGGTCAATTGACTCCGATTTCTGACACATGACCGTGACGTCACAATCATTTATTCCCATACGAAATCTATGGAGGCAGACCGTTTTGACAGATAATAAAAAGTATGTCAACGATTGGTGGTGTCGTCTAGCCAATTGGCTTTTTTGAAATATATTGGTTGTATTAACTTCATAGGGGTTATGTTTTTTAAGCACCATGTTCTAGGCTTGTGTAGTACATGTCCTACGAACTATTAGGAACTAGTTCCTTCATGTGAACGAGAACGAAGTATTCCGTTTCGTAGAACCCAATCGGTCATCTAGTACACTGAACTAACCACCAATGAAAGAGCAGAGTCGCGAGAACCTAGTTCCGAACGAATAAGTACGAGAGTCGGAGCAAGAGAGATAAGAGATGAGGACCCGCTAGCGTGCGAACGAGAGAAACAATAATGAACGATTAAGTCCTGACGAACTACAAAACTAGTTTTTACCTTAGTACCTTTGTAATAAAGTCCATAATGAAGTGAATGAACTACAATGAACTACTAAGACAAGATGACCGAAAGAGTTTTACGATTTTTACTTTATCCTGCATGAAATAAAGTCTTTAATCATTAAAAATGGTTGCTAGTCGTTCTTTCTGGTCATTGTATTTTTTTACAATTTACCCTGAACTGGGAAGGCAAAGGGACTAAGCCCATACAGCATGAAGAAGAGTTGGGAGGAAAATATTTATGAATCACTATAATTTGAGTAATGGTTTGAGTGAATAAATTAGGAAAACATATGTATTTGGAGACTGCGTTCGTTGCGTTCTTAAGTATCAATCAATGAACTAATAGTACTAGATGACGGAAAAACTAGTTTGTTGCACGAAATTTTACGTTATGTGGTTGTAATATGGTCTATAATTATGTGAATGAACTTCAATGAACTAATAGTACTAGAAGACCGAACTAGTTCCTTTGAACGACTGTACTAGTTCAGAGCGTTCCTTTTAATGACCGAAATGGAACAAGCCTGCCATGTTCTTGACAATGTTTAAGATAGGTGTCATCATCCCAATTCAGTAGGTACAGTTTAACATGTAAACATACAGTGGCTGGGAGCCGTCTAGTAGGATTTACGATCCTGTGGCAGGAAGTCGTTTTGTTCATTATTCGGTTGTAATATTTAGTAGAAAGCTGAATTTGCCTTACATATTTTTTAATGACGTGGCATGTTTCAAAAAGATAACCAACTTGAAATTTCATCATAATTTTAGATGGAATCTATTTCATTATACTCCTTAAACATTAAAAAAAATGTACGCTGGCCAGAACGTCACGGTAAACATTGCAGTATTTTATATCTTATCTTAAATGCTTGTAAAGAATCAAAACCGGCTATCTGAGTAATAACAGATTGTGGCAATTTAAAAAAATGACCCCGTTGGAGCTGTATTTGGTATTTAGATAAACATTTTTTCTTTTTAAGACATAGAAATCATTACAAAATCTGGAATAAGCACGGAACCTAGCAAGAAGAAGTTGATGAGTTGAGTTGACGCATAACGTTTGTTTATTGCAGATGTCCAGATTTGATACTGAACAATAATTAATATAGCCACTTTTGAACTTAAGCTTGGGTCAGATAGCCATCTTTGTTTTTAAGTCAATAGGTTACAGATTGCCACGTTTGATACTAATAAAGAAAATATATTACTAAGGGTTGTTGTTGTTCTAACCTCCTTCTCAACAACATTTCCCTGCCAATTTTCGGGATCCCTGCGTCGCTTTCGAGAAAACAGATTAGACACCAGCGTAGGATTAGACTCCATTATTCTAATTTGAGTAGATTTATTTACCTACACAAGCTTTAAATGCAATAAATTCACTTAAATCACGCAACGGTTTCAATGCAAACTGCTCTCGTCCACCATTACAACGCCTCCAAAACCGTCGCCTGTGATTGGTCGACCACGGAAGGAGTCCGTGTTTGACTCCAAATATTTACAGATAGCTATATTTGAAAATGAACTCAGAATTTGAAATTGATTTTGTATGAAAGATATCCGTTTTTGAAAGAATAGCATAAATACGTAAAAGCATTCAAAATTTTATGTGTTGCCACAGTTATAACTTTTTTATACCAAAAACGGCAGATAGCCGGCTTTGATTCTATACGAATCATATGGGCGATTTTGCAACAAAAATCGGTAGCCTGATGTGCGCCTCTGTACAGGTGGTTAATAATACACTGGTCTACAGTGGTTTTGTTGCCCTAGATATGAAAATGATTTTGGGTCTATTTTTGCACACAATTCATGAAACTATCAATGATTTTGTAAGATTTGCTCTCATTCAAAAAAATATATATTTTCATTTTATATTACAAAAATAGAAAAACAAAATACAAATTAACAGATATATTTATAATATTAGTTCTGTTGTGATGAATTAGGATACATCGAAGTAAATAAAGAGGAAAATATCGGAAATATTTTTTATATTTCCATAAAAGCGCAGTTGCGCAGAAGCCTTAATCATGACTGAAGAACTTAATTTTATTACTAAAAAGCCGATAATTGTTTAAAACATAAGACATACGAAAATCATAAAAATACGAGCACATTGAGCAATTTTTTTTTTGTAGAGCTGTTATTCTACATATTACAATATTCATTTAACGTAAGCACTCGGTGGGTGCTGCAGAAACACTTGAGCAATGTGTGGACGGCTCATGAACGGCCAACGCGGAATCCTATGAAAAACTTTGATGTAATGGAATCACCTGAAATCCTTATTCACAAGTTGGGCTAGTAGCGTTTGAACCAACTGTTCAGCCAACGTGTGGATCGTGGGTGACACAATAAGTTTGTTTGACATCCGGTTGTAAGTCAGTCAGTCAGTGACAGTCCAGTCAGTGTCAACTTGAGCATGCTTTCCGCATGCATGTAGCTCCAAAGACTGCCAAACTGCCAAGCCAATTCGCCAATTTTGTGTTATTCGGGCTAATTCATACGTAGGTATTTTAATTCTATTCTATTTCTTCACTTCACTTTCATTTCCATTTCCACCCGATTTAATTTGCAATTAAATGTTAGAATCATGGATCATGGTTTGTGACATTCTGGCAGAGGGTCTGCTATTTGTCCTTTCTTAATTTTGTAGATCCAGTTAACCCGCTCGTCCCATTTCGGTATCTTGGTCGGACTTGTGCAATTTGTAACGTAAATAAAGAGTAAGGTGTAGCATGTATTCAATGCAAATATACTAGTAATATATTTGTTTATATACTCGAGTTTTTCTTGTGGTTTGGTCGCTTATGCTGGTTTGGCAATTAGGAAAGGGCTACTTTGTGCGCAATATCACTTTCGCGCTGTCTTCATTCGAGCTATTTTCTGTCGCTGACGGTGTATGTCAGTTGGTATTTTTATTTTTGTTGTTTTTCTTTGTCAAGTCTTCTTCGTCAGTCAAGAGATCTCTAGTAATGAGCAAAAAGACCGTTTTAATACTGGAAAAATTAAAAATAGTGTTGGAGGTTTACACTATGTTTTTCAGCTGTGAAACATAAAGAGTTTATGTGGAAATGAGTTAAGTCAAAAAACATAAAAGCAGATGAATATTTGCAGCATTTATTTGATAAATCAATTATTTATTGAATAAATGTTGCAAATTCTATATTTTTATATACCAATGTTTTTTATTGTTTTTACCAAACTACAGCGTAGCTAAAATGAGGGTTATGATAATTGTTATGGCTGAACATGTTAAATGTAACTGCGTTAAATCATAAGTTACATTACATTTTACAGTGGAGTATGTAAAATTTAAGAAACTAAAAAAGGTGCAGTCCAAGAGTCTGCAGTTGTAGTTCATATACAATAGAATCTGGATATAGCGACCTTCAAGGGACCGGAGATACTATGTTGTACTAACCGGACGACTCACAAAACGATAAAATTAATTCTGAGCTAAATACATATGTACATGTGATGATTTTGAACAATTTAATTAATAAATTTAGCTTAATGTTGTTTTGTTGATTTTTGTATGAATTTCACTAATATTTGTGTGACTATTTTTAATAATATTTTAATCGAAAAGAAGTTGTTATATTATATTTTTTTACAAAGTGTAAACATTATTTTTAAGCGGCAACACAGATGCTCGTTCGTGATTGGCTGTTGTTTGCCGACCAATCACGAACGACAACCAATCGGAGACCCCCGCTCATTTGTAAGCGAAAATTGTTAAGGTGGGAAGGAAAATCTTCGTTTGAGGGGCATTCTGGATCGAGCACTCGGAATGAGCGGTTGTCTCTGGCTGCCTGTTATACCTATACCAGTTTTGTTAGCCACTATTCTGCTTCGGAAATTGTTAAGTGTGTAAAGTGCTCTGAAATAAATTTATATGATCTAAAGTGAGTTATAATTTATCAAAACTCAGAAGTGGAACGTGACCTGCTGTCCTGTCCAAAAAAAAAAAACGTAAGTTGAAATACTTTATTTCTAAATAATAAAAAGATAGCTATACGATTTCACCCTTGCTATGCCTTTTATAAACTTGAAATGAATTTTTACAGTGTTAGCAAGAGCATTTGGTTGGGGCTACTCCCCAATAATGTAACTTGTAAACATATTGCAATTTCTATAAAATAATGAGGCCTACACTAGCAGTGACAGCAGCTTGAATAATATCTGGTCAAGGCCACTCTTTGATGGTATTATTCTAGTAAATGCAAAGAAACTCTGAACTCATCGCGCAATCTATGTGGTCAAGGCTACTCCTTGATAATAGTTCGCGATGAATTCCTGAGACCTCTGAGCTGGTGTACTTTTTTTTTTATGATATTATTATTGTTGGACTTGCGTGAGTATTATTCGAACAGGGCGACTCTCTGTTAATATTACTCATGTTGAGTATGATTTATCATGCGGTCCATTCGGTCGAGGCTACTCCTTGATAATGTTGACCTTTGATAAACTATCCAACAAGCTGTCTGTAGAAGAAAGATATTAATTAAAAATTGGATATGAACAAAAGGCATAGTATGGAAAAAAAATACATTTAAAATAAATTGTGATGTTCTTTATTACTAGTAAAATAACAGCCATGTATGTGTGCTGTGTGCTACGATGAAGCAGCCATGTAGGTGTGCTGCAGTTAAATATTCCAACAGCCATGTATGTGTGCTGTGTGCTGCGATGAAGCAGCCATGTAGGTGTGCTGCAGTTTAATATTCCACAGCCATGTATGTGTGCTGTATGCTACGATGAAGCAGCCATGTAGGTGTGCTGCAGTTCAATATCCCAACAGCCAAGTGTGTGTGCTGTGTGCTACGATGAAGCAGCCATGTAGGTGTGCTGCAGTTAAATATTCCAACGGCCATGTGTGCTGTTATGGAGCTATGTATGTTACACCACAATTAGTAAAACGGCCATGTGTACTGTTCAGGAGCTATGTATGTTCCACCATAACTAGTTAAACGGCCATGTGTGCTGTTATGGAGCTATGTATGTTCCACAACAACTAGTTAAACGGCCATGTGTGCTGTTATGGAGCTATGTATGTTCCACCATAACTAGTTAAACGGCCATGTGTGCTGTTATGGAGCTATGTATGTTCCACAGCAACTAGTTAAACGGCCATGTGTGCTGTTCAGGAGCTATGTATGTTCCACCATAACTAGTTAAACGGCCATGTGTGCTTTTATGGGTCTATGTATGATCCAAAACGAGTAAGAAGCAACGTGTGCTACAAAATATATTAAAATGTGACATGTGATATTTTTATACGTACCTTGTAGCAACAAAGAAAGTTTTTCAATATCATGAAAGATGATTTATTTCATAGTGTCCATAATATATGTAATGGGACTAACTTTCTTTTTCTCTTTTCTTTTTACCGAGGTTATGGAATCAAGTGACCCGAACGCTGGCAGGCGGATGATTCGCAAACGGAAGAGTTCAATGCTTCCTAATACAAGGTGTGCTCGTAAAGTGAAGAAGCGTACTCCAACCGCATGGGTAGTTGAAGAAGTGCAACCAAGTGAAGTGGCCGCATCAGCGTCGCCTTCTCCGAACTTACCGGAAACTCCTGAGCTTCAAGACCACACTCACGAGCCGACGACATCGCATCATGTGTCTGAGCAACCATCCTCCAGCTTCACGATTGACGAGGTACTAAAACTTGTATCGACTCTCCAAGAAAATCATAAAGCTAAACCCCAGCAGTTCAGTAATAATCATATGACCAACGTCATACCTGAATTTGACCCATCTAGTAAATCTCAAAATGTTGATACTTGGTTAAGAAAAGTTAACGAATGTGCGTGTATTTATGGCTGGGATCAGAAGCAGACCATGCATTTTGCTCTGCAAAAATTAGTTGGGCTAGCAAAGAAGTGGTTTGAGGCTTTACCGTCTGTTAATTTTGATTGGGACGAATGGCAAGCAAAGCTTAGAAAGGCTTTCCCCAACGAGCAAAATTATGGTCGGCTTCTGGAAGAAATGCTTGCGCGCACCACCCGCCATAATGAAAACTTGCGAGATTATTTTTATGATAAATTAAGTCTCCTAAACAGGTGTGACATTAAAGGTCAAAAGGCTGTCGATTGTGTTATTTATGGCATCCTTGATAAATCTGTTAGGAACGGCGCACAAGCACTGAACTGTAGGGAACCAGAAGACCTACTCAATTTTTTAAATTCACAACGACCTATTGACAACTATGTAACCAAAAAACGAAATGATGGTATTCCATTCACTCGTGCTCCTAATAACTATTCAAATAATGATTCAAATGTAACCTGTTTTAATTGTCGATCAAAGGGGCATGTTTTTCACAATTGTCCAACTCCTATCATTAAATGCCAAAAATGTTTTCGGGTAGGGCATGACTCTGCGGCGTGCAAACTCATTCCTCTTAACCCACGACAAACGAGTGATGTTAAAGGCAATTCTGGAGATCGAAAGACTTTAACTATCTCCACCGCTAACAACACAAACGATAAATTCTTTAAAAAGGTTCTTGCTAACGATCACGAATTCCTTTCGTTTATCGATTTTGGTAGTGAGTGTTCATTGATGCGGGAATCGGATGCCCATAAATTAGGTTTACAAAAAAATTATAGCCAACTTCCCGTGATTAGAGGTTTTGGAAATTCATCGGTGACTCCTTTATATAGAAGTACGATTTCATTAAAACTTGACGAAGTGGAAGCCTGTGTGGGAGTCCTTGTAGTTAATGATGATTTTTTACATACTCCTGTTCTAATTGGCCAAGATTTTACCGAGTTACCTTCCGTTACCGTATTGAAGGACTCTAATAGGCTCTTATTTTACAAGAGTCCTGTTTTAAACAATGCTTCAGATACCGATAGTGTCATTAAATTAACAACGCAAAATTTGACTGAAGTTCAAAAGATTGGGCTAGTTGAAGTATTTACTGAAAATGAAGCGTTCTGTGGTGACATTTACATAGAGGGGTATAATTGTACTGAACCGGGAAGAGAGTATCATCTTCATCAAGGCGCTTATCGTATTGACCAAGGTAAAGGCCACGTAGTAGTTACAAATTTAATATCAGAAAACTTGTCGCTTCCTCCCAACACGTTGATAGCCCGGGCTGTGCCAGTAGTACAAAAAAAAGTATATAATGTCAATAGGATTTGTAAAGATTTCTCCGGGATGGAACCGTTGGACCGAAACGATATAAAAGTTGGCAACAACGTGAGTGATCAGGATCGGGACAAACTTTACAATTTGTTACAGTCATACCGTGACTGTTTTGCGATGAGCCTCAGTGAGATTGGACTTGCAAAAGACGTTGAAATGACTATCGATTTAAAAGATGACACACCAATCGTATACCGACCTTATCGTTTATCTCATGCGGAACGAGAACAAGTGCGCGTAACTGTAGAAGAACTTTTGCAAAACGATATTATTCAAGAGTCAGATTCGGATTTTGCAAGTCCAATATTGATGGTAAAGAAAAAGACAGGGGAACAGCGCCTTTGCGTAGACTTTAGAGCGTTAAACAATAAAACAAAAAAAGATTGCTTTCCACTTCCTTTGATAGAAGATCAGCTGAATAATCTCAGTGGAAATAAGTTTTTTACTTCACTAGACCTCTCTTCTGGCTATTACCAAGTTCCCATGGCGCAGGAAAGCCGCCGATATACAGGTTTTGTCACACCGGACGGCCATTTCGAATTCAAGCGTATGCCGTTCGGCCTTGCCAATGCACCAGCAGTTTTTCAAAGGCTAATAAACAAAATGCTGGGTGCAAAAAGGTTTGATACTGCTTTAGCTTATCTGGATGACATACTTGTGCCGTCGGTTTCTATTCAGCAGGGGTTTCATCGACTAGAAGAAGTACTTAAATTATTGCGTGAATACGGGTTGACTCTAAAGTTATCAAAGTGTAGTTTTTTTGATAATGTTATCAATTATCTTGGCTATGAAATCTCTTTTGATGGAATCCGACCTGATAAGCATAAAATTTTAGCCGTGAAAGACTTTCCTGTACCGAGTAATGTTCATGAAGTTCGCCAATTTCTAGGACTTGCCGGATATTTTAGAAAATTCGTAAAGGGTTTTGGTGAGATTGCGCGGCCCCTTACGAATTTATTAAAGAAAGATGTTCCTTTTTCGTGGTCTGATAGAGAATTCAAGGCGTTTTCTCTGTTAAAAGACAGACTAGTAGAAAGACCAATTTTATCCTTATACAATCCCAAATTTGACACTGAACTTCACACAGACGCCAGCGCTTTGGGGATAGGGGGTATACTTTTACAATGGCAGGAGAATCCGCGGGCTTTAAAGCCGGTCGCTTACTTTAGTAGGCAGACCACACCCGAGGAACGACATCTTCATTCATATGAGCTAGAGACGCTGGCGATTGTTTGCTCTTTAAAAAAGTTTAGAGTTTACCTGTTAGGAATTAATTTCAAAGTAGTGACTGACTGCCACGCTCTTAGAACAACTCTAGTAAAGCGTGACCTTGTCCCACGTATAGCCCGATGGTGGCTCCAAATAAGTGAATTTACTTTTAACATCGAATATAGACCTGGTACCCAAATGGCACATGTAGACGCTCTGAGTCGCAACACCAACCTAAAAGAACTTCAAGACGACACTATTACAACAGTTTATAATATTGATACTGAACACTGGCTACTAACCCTTCAAATGTCTGACCCAGATATTGCGAGAATAGTTAAAATACTAAAGCCGGATACTGACGAAGAGTTAAAAGATATTAAGAAAAATTATGTAATAAAAGATCACAAAGTCTACAGAAAAGTAAATGATAAATTATGCCTTGTTGTTCCCCGTAGTGCACGATTTCAAATTTGCCGGTCTAATCACGATGAAATCGGACATTTAGGTGAAACTAAAACAATTGAGAAAATTCAATCTCAATACTGGTTCCCTAAACTACGTAAATTTGTCAAAAAGTACGTAGGGTCTTGTATTCAGTGCGCGTACAATAAAGATCAATGTAAGAACCATAAAGCCGGCCATTTGTACCCCATTCGGAAGGTGGACGTTCCATTTCATACTATCCATATTGACCACTTGGGTCCATTTACAAAAAGTAGGAAAGGGAACGCCTACATTTTAACTGTGGTCGATGGCTTTACAAAATATTGTTTTGTTAAACCCGTAAGAGATACAAAAACCAAAAGTACTGTAAAAGTTCTTGAAGGTATATTTAACGATTTCATGTTACCTTCCCGAATTATTTCCGATCGTGGAACATCTTTCACTTCGGGTGCTTTCAGGAACTTCTGTAATACACATGGCATCAAGCACGTATTGAACGCAGTCGCGTGTCCCAGGGCCAATGGTCAAGCCGAACGCTTTAATCAAACAATTTTAAATTCTTTGATAAGACATAATACAGGTAAAGATGAGCGAGACTGGGACACGTGGCTGGGTAAAATACAAAAAGGCATAAACGACACTGTCAATAGTACCACCCGAAAAACAGCATCGGAGGCTCTGTTTGGCTGTAGAATTCGCGACGATTTGAGTAATAAACTAGGTATCGGAATCAATAATCAATCAGAAAACGTAGAGTCAATAAGAAATGATATAAGCACTAATATAGAGACAGCTCAGCAGAAACAAAAACAACAATACGATAGCAGACGAGCCCCCGCTACTGTTTATGCAGAAGGAGATTTAGTTAAGATCACGAGGACCAATTTTTATAATAAAGGCAACAGCACCAAACTTTTAACGAAATTCATAGGCCCGTATAAAATAGTTAAGGTCTTAGGTAACGACAGATACAGAATAAGTAATGTTCCTGGTTTTAAGAAAAAAAGTAAATCGTTTGAGACTGTTGTCGCCGCAGATCGAATAAGACCTTGGATTAACTTATGTCCTTTGAATTCCAACGCTGAAAAACACACTAAAGTCCCTACAGAATCGTCAGATTATGAAAGTGAGGATAATCTTCCCTTGTCCGATCTGCGGAAACAAAATAAATGAATTAAAGAAACTTTCCAAATGTGATGATTAAAAGGTAGTGTAAGCATCTTGCACCAGGAGTTGCACTCAAATGGATGGCCGAATGTGATGATTTTGAACAATTTAATTAATAAATTTAGCTTAATGTTGTTTTGTTGATTTTTGTATGAATTTCACTAATATTTGTGTGACTATTTTTAATAATATTTTAATCGAAAAGAAGTTGTTATATTATATTTTTTTACAAAGTGTAAACATTATTTTTAAGCGGCAACACAGATGCTCGTTCGTGATTGGCTGTTGTTTGCCGACCAATCACGAACGACAACCAATCGGAGACCCCCGCTCATTTGTAAGCGAAAATTGTTAAGGTGGGAAGGAAAATCTTCGTTTGAGGGGCATTCTGGATCGAGCACTCGGAATGAGCGGTTGTCTCTGGCTGCCTGTTATACCTATACCAGTTTTGTTAGCCACTATTCTGCTTCGGAAATTGTTAAGTGTGTAAAGTGCTCTGAAATAAATTTATATGATCTAAAGTGAGTTATAATTTATCAAATACATATGTATGTACTTACATATTATAAATGCAAAAGTTTGATTTTCTTATTAAGTATTAAATTTAAGAAACTAAAAAAGGTGCGGTCCAAGAGTCTGCAGTTGTAGTTCATATACAGTAGAATCTGGATAGAGCGACCTTCAAGGGACCGGAGATGCTATGTCGTACTAACCGGACGATGCACAAAACGATAAAATTATTTCTGAGCTAAATACATATGTACATATGTGTGTACATATGTATGTACTTACATATTATAAATGCAAAAGTTTGATTTTCTTATTAAGTAAAATAAAACAATTATAGTAAGAATCACAAACGCTTTATTTTAATTCTACATACATTATGTATTTACTTAGTTCTTAAACATTTTAAATTGCAGTCGTTGGTATATAAGGTACACAATTTAATGTACTGTAATACAATAATGTATGAATTCAATACACGAGCAATACACGAAAAAGTTCTGTGTAGCAACTAACATAGAAAGTTTGTTATTTGAGTTTGTTTTTGACAAACTTTTGTTCGGTAATAAGAGCTTCGTACGGCATTGTGGATTCGTGACATCATCGTTTTCATAATATCATCATCAAAGTTAGTCTGAACAAACACATTGAGCGTTTCTGCAGCCTTCAGAGCATCAGATACACTCAATGTTGGATGAATCTCCTCTGGTTCGTCAACATCGCCGTCGCTTTCTTGGCTATTCGCGTCGCTGGCAATGATATTTTCCACGATGTTTTCATCACACGGCTCTTCGCACGTGGCGACAGCAACATCGACACAGGTGAATTGTTCAAAGTCCTCGTTTGTTATGGTTAACTGATTCTTATCAATAGCCCTTGCCCAAACGCTCAGTGGTACGTCGTCTTCTTCGTTAAAATCCTCTGTATTTGAAGTTACTACTGTGTTACATTCGCTTCGGACAAAACCAGCGTGTTTGAAACAGTTAAAAATTGTTCCTTGCTTGAGTTGGGTCCAGGCATCTTGAATCATTAGAATAGCATCAAGAACATTCATCGTTGGGTACTCAACACTACAGCTTCCGCAGCCATCTAGAACCTGGATCATTCGAGCTATTTTCTGTCGCTGACGGTGTATGTCAGTTGGTATTTTCATTTTTGTTGTTTTTCTTTGTCAAGTCTTCTTCGTCAGTCAAGAGATCTCTAGTAATGAGCAAAAAGACCGTTTTAATACTGGAAAAATTAAAAATAGTGTTGGAGGTTTACACTATGTTTTTCAGCTGTGAAACATAAAAAGTTTATGTGGAAATGAGTTAAGTCAAAAAACATAAAAGCAGATGAATATTTGCAGCATTTATTTGATAAATCAATTATTTATCGAATAAATGTTGCACATTCTATATTTTTATATACCAATGTTTTTTATTGTTTTTACCAAACTACAGCGTAGCAAAAATGAGGGTTATGATTATTGTTATGGCTGAACATGTTAAATGTAACTGCGTTAAATCATAAGTTACATTACATTTTACAGTGGAGTATGTAAAATTTAAGAAACTAAAAAAGGTGCGGTCCAAGAGTCTGCAGTTGTAGTTCATATAATAAAAAACATGTAACCATTTAAATCTGCTGGTAAACCTTAATGATAGAACGTCCAAGCCCTGGCCTGCTGGAAGGAGATTCCGGAAGGACAATCTTTGAGACGTGCATCCTGCCAGCAGTACGCAATATTTTGTTGACTTTTATATGGATGTCAGAGGCTGTCCTTCTAGCAGTACTTGACTTTCATGCGAAATAAAATTAGGCAGGGGTGACACACATTCTGTATTTTAGTATAGGTATCTAGAAATAGACACAGACACTTCTTGAAATTACGGGGTTGAAAACAAGAATATGAAAGGAACTTAGTGAAAAAATTATTTATTGAAAAAAAACCTTATGCAGGAATTCCATTTGTGATGTGGTAGGTGAAGCAGTTCCTTACTGTCTGCGGAGAGCATATAACACATCGCGGTCCACATGTTTTACAAAAATAGCTCGCTTTCTGCTGTTTCTTGTAGACGCGGGAACAAATTATACATTTGCGTTTAACTCTCTTTCTGTCATCTGATTTTGACAAGGCTTCAAGAATGTGTTCTCCGCTATGCGCGATGTTCTCATGTAGTGGCGGCTCATTCTCTTGTAGGTTATCAGTGTCATTTTTAGTCAGAGCTAATACCAGTTTGGTGGTAAACCACCTGTGAGACACCTGGTCAAGTTCGGCGCGGAAGAAATTATTAAAAACCAAATACGCATTTGTTTCTATAATGCCCAGAACTGAGGCATATATTCTTTGTTCCCATTTATGTGTGCCCCAAGCTTTCTCTAATGCCAATCCGTCCTGCCTGATGTGGTTGTGAATGTCAATAGCTGCAGCACCATCAAAATATTGCTGGACCAATTTAGGCCTAGCGACTTCTCTGAAAAATAAATTTCCTTCATCGTCCCACCTTCTTTTGCGTGATGGCAGACCTGGCAGTGTCGTTTCACACGTGGCAACAAATGTATGAATTTTCTTGTCTTTCCAGGCACAAGCAATGAGCTGCACTGAGTCTTTTTCTGCTGTACTTACAACAGATGCCCCCTTGTGCGTCGGACACTTTGCAGCCATCTCTGATACGGGATAGAAACTGTGTGCTGTCTTTACCAGTCCAATGAAATATAATCCAACTTTGAATAACTCCACAGCTGTTTTGACTGAAGCAAACCATGAGTCTCCAACTATAACTCTTCCAGAACCATGCCACGGCTCTGTCAATCTCAAAGTAGTTGCAGTTCCAGCGCCAAACTCTCTTTGCCATTTTTTGTGCTCATTGCTTCCTTACCCTCATTAATTTCCAACCTGATCATAATGTTTGTATTACTATCACACGCTGTTTTTACTTCACAACCCACTCCTTTTGGTTTTCTTTTAATTTTCATAACTGCTGGCATCCCGTCTTTGAAGTTCGCACCTCTTCCATACCAGGCGAACATAGATTCATCTACAGTTATTTTTGAACCAGGACGGATGGTATCTTTTAATTTATCGTTCACCATCATTACCATTGTTCTGGTGTTACGCCATTTGTCTGAATCATCAAGGTCTGACGGTTGTGTGAAGCGCAGTGCCATTAGAATGATCTCAAATCTTTGGCGACTCATTTCAAATCTTTGTCCAAAATTTTCAGGAGGAAATATTCCATCGGAGGTCGTCTTCCAGTAGGATCTTCGGTCTGGCAAGTCTTGAAGAGTCATAGCATATATATAATATACCAAAAAAAATTAATAATTCCTTTTCGTTCAACAGTTTCTGTCTTGGGGGAAACGAAGAGTTGGTACACTGGACAATGTAACTAAGTTTCTCTCTAGGAAATACCATAAAAAAGCATCATTGACACTTTGTGCGGGCTCCAGTGGTACAAGCAGGGTAGCTTTATAATAGCCTTGTTGTCGTTGATCCACACGTATTGCTTCATGAAAAGTCCAGGTGACTCCCTTCACAACGGTTGTATTTCCAGCAGAAGAATTTGTTGCGCTACTCATACTCGGAGTCGGAGGTACTGAAACAGTTGTCTCGTCATCTTCACTCGAAGATGTAGAACCCGATTCAGATAATGCTGAAAACAAAAATCTATAGTAATCAATACAAGCAAAGGGATACACTCAATTCATTTTTTAAATTAAAATTATTTGTAAACACACATACAGACACCGACACACACACACATACATAACACATACAGCCACCTACACACTCATATAAGGGATGATTTTTACTCACTGGCTAAATTTTCGAAGGTGAATCTGCCCATGAACATGAGTTACTTTTTGTACGAGACCAACTTCCTACTTGAAAATATTTTGGTCAAGTACGTATATTTTTTTAATCCCATATAAAAACTCATATTCCTGGGTAGATTCAACTTCCAAAATTTGGCCAATGACTAAAAAAAATCACCTTGTATATACAAACATCCTATATACACATACAAACACGTAAAAAACATTGATAAACACACATTGAAAACCGCCACTATTACGAGCGATATCGGCGATTTCAAGGTCAGACAATATTGTTTATATTGTCTACTAAGGTACTACTACTATTAGGTACTAAGTTCTCGACTGTATTCGAGAATATTTTGTAGTGAACCAAAAATGTGCAATAAAAAAAAAGTTGTCAACCCATGCATCACGGAAACGAACAGGCGATCGATGTAGGTACTATTTTTTATGTAACATAACGTACAATATAATAACGTAAGGCTATCAATAAAATAATAACTAGTACTTACAATTTTCTTCATTGGTATTTGCTTCCAATAAATTATCATTTTCGATATCAGCAATCAGAACTCCAACGGGCACCAATGAAATTTTTTTGTCAATTTCCCAATATACCCTCGCATAGTTGTTTTCTACCTTTCTTACAATGCCCCAATAATAACTAATATCGTAGTTATCACCAAAATGTTTACGACCCCAGGTGTTCTGGCCATCATTTTCGTCGAAATATGTGGCTTTGACGCGAACGCGGGCGCCACGTGTTATACTCGCCGCCATTTTGGCCAGACTGATCGTAGAAACACGATTCAAAAACTCGCTGAATCAGAAAGAGACGCACTATGCATGTTAGTTCTAAAAGTCCTGCTAGCAGGCTTAGAAAGCCTCATATAAGCAAAATCATTTGGTCCTACTGGTAGTACGAAAACTTGTTTGTGCCTCTTTCTGTCTTCTTGAATTCTTTATTAGACGGCAAAGGACACTTTTTTGTACGGTCCTCACGAATTGTTCCAGTAGCTTTGAGTCCTCTGTTACACAATTCGTGGAAGAGTGGAATAGAAGAGAAAAAATTGTCAAAGAATAAGTGAGGCAGGCACACCTGTATGACGAAATTGTAAATGATCAGCAAAACGCAAAATCACACCAGCTCCCATACCTCCCATACATAAACCATAACCATTGGAGCGACTAGATTGGGTTACGTACCCAATCTAGTCGCTCCAACCCAAAACTTGTATCCCCATCTAATCGGTTTTCCGCGTATAAATTTGTTTACAACTGTGTCTTCCATAATAGGGTACCATAGCCTCGTCAATGCTGAACATTTCTTCTAAAGGCGCCATATTCAGAAATATTGAGTTCAAGATATCGAAAAGTGGTCTCAACTTTGCAAATTTGTCACTTTCAGTAGTTATCTGAGCATTGTCACAACAGTGAAGGTGAGTCATAATAAATGTAGGTAAATCTATCTCTTGACATGGCGTTATATATAATACTAAAATCTGTATCTGATGATTTTTCCCAGTAAATGTATCTTCGGGGAACTACGATATATCCACTTTAATGAAGTATAGCAAGGAAACACTTCATTTCACTCGCTGTCACATTGCCCACTTTGTTCTTTTGAATGGCGTAAATATTTGTATATTTGATTAGTAATTCAATAACGCCGTCGTCAAACATACAGTCAAAGTAATACATGGGTGTTTGAAGGTGCCTTGGCCCATGGTTTTCTTGCCATTGAAGTTGGTCGTGAGGATTATGCCGATTTCTCCAAGTATAATTTTGAGTCTTTGGTATGGTTGGATCAACAAAGGGGACAGCTGACGTGCTAATTATACCTGCAGCTAAATAAGATGTAGATGGTTCAGGTTGTCGAATTTCCACATTGAGAGGTTCTTCGGAAGTTTGACTTCTTTTAGCTAAAGAAGACAAGGGTACACTGTCCTCGTCACTGTCGGAACACATGTACTCTATCTCAGCAGGAGCTCTGAGCTGAGAACCTAGATAGAAAAAAATACGTAAAACAGCTGACTTGCGAAAATAACCTAAAGATTATATGAATATGTCTCATACCTGACAGATTGTTCAGAGTTACAAACTCCTTATCACCAAAATCTTCATCTGTGATATCAGCATTCGCGTTATCTGGTGGTAAAATGGTAATATTTCTTGGGAATACGGCATCGTCATCTAATTGTTTCAATTCGTCAATGATTTCATTGAGAATCAATGGTTTATTGGCATTCCTGGGTCTGAAAATCAAAATACAATCTCAAATTACTACCGACCGTTATAACGATCATCAAACAAAACATCATTGTTTTTTTTATACGAATTAGATAAATATAATTTTATTTCATAGTTTTGTTATACAGGTTCTTAGCTTATATAAAACGTGCACAAAATAAATTTAAATAACATGCTAATTTGTAAACACTTACCGTTTTTTTGAAGCCATAGTAAAAGTTAATCACACAAATAGGAATAAAAGTACAAAATCACTTTACAATTATGATCATAAGGTATTTAACTATGCAACGAAAGAAGGTCAAACGATCACTGCGACGATTGGTAAACAATGAGCAAAAGTCACTTGCTCGTTAATATTTTTAAATTGAGGGTATATCTCGTACTGTTTTTTGATCTTTATTAACGATCGGTCGTTGTAAATGGGTTAAGGTTCATGTCCTTCTGTGTTTTAGTGGCATCATCATCCTGGATAACAGCATTCAATAACAGTTTCTTCTTGTAGTTACATGTTATCATCTGAATTACATTCTGGTCCATAGGTTGAAGTAACAGTGTGCAATTAGGTGGCATAAAAAGTGTTTGAATCTTACCATCTCTAGATGATAACTCATCATTTGGTCCATGGGCAGGGGCATTATCCAACAACAGAACAGCTTTAGGTGGAAGATTCTTGCTTTTTAAAAATTTACGCACCGCAGGCACAAAATCATTGTGAAACCAGTCAATGAATAATTATTTAGTTGCCCATGCCTTGTTTTGATTTTTATACACAAGTGGAAGATTAACATTTTTGAAAGCTCTACGATTCTTCGCTTTTCCAATAAACAGCAGTTTAAGTTTATGAGTGCCACTAGCATTTGCACAGGGCATAATAATGACCCTGTCTTTTGACACTTTCCTGCCTGGAGCTTCTGACTCCTTTCTGTACATAAGTTTTGTTAGATAAAACTCTCCAAAATAGGCCGCTTTCGTCAGCGTTATAAACTTGGTCCGGTGTTAAACCAAGATCGTCAACTTTTTTCTTAAACTTCTCGACAAATGGAGCGACGGCTGATGTGTCACTGGATAACTTTTCGCCGGTTATAGTCAACAAACGTATTCCATATCTTGTCTTGAAATTCTGGAACCACCCATCACTAGCTTTGAAGTTGGCATTCTTGTATATTTTTTCATAAAAAAGTTAAAGCTTTTTGACGAATAATATCTCCAGTAAGAGGCGTATGACGAGCTCGTTCTTAAAGAAACAACGTATACAACGCGTCCTCCATAACAGGATACTCTCCTCATTCTGGTAAATATGAATCTTTTACATAAGGATTTGTTGGCTACATTTTAGGCTTCATAAAGTTGGTCACTCATTTATGGGTAGATGTACAAGGTATCTCAAAAGAAAGTTTATATTTAATGGGTCGATATAAAAAAAGTAATCCGTATATTTAAAAAATGTTTATTAATTATTGAAATACACTTTTTGAAGATTTATTTTCAAAAAATAATATCGTCTAAATGTAGACCCTCGCGTTCTCGGCACTCAATTTAACCGAATAGTAAAATTGCTCATGACGGCTCGGCAGGTAGACTCATGGATGGCTGCCATTTCGTGACAGATATTTTCTTTCAAATGCGCCAGTGAAGTCGGTTTTGTGGCGTAAACTTTAGATTTAAGATAACCCCATAGAAAAAAGTTAAATCTGGACTGCGTGGAGGCCAATTTATGTCACCTCTCCGAGAGATCAATTGGCCTGAGAAAATTTCACGAACACGTGGCAGAGACATATTGGACGTATGTGAAGTTGCTCCGTCCTGTTGGAACCATGTTCTTTGGTTATAGCCAGGAAAATTTTGCAGTTCAGGAACCAAGAAGTTGTCTATCATCTCCACATAACGCTCTGAATTCACTGTAACTGCACGCCCCCTTTCGTCTTCAAAAAAGTAAGGGCCGATAATTCCTCACGCCGACATCGCAGCCCATACGGTCACTTTAGGCGAACAGAAACCCTTTCGTTTCTGATGTTAGCGTTTCGGATTTGTTGCACTCCAGTAGCGGCAGTTCTGCTTATTTACGTGGCCATTAAAATGAAAATGAGCTTCATCCGAAAACAAAATGTTGGTAAACGTTGAAAATTGCTCAATCACCTGATTTACGAAATTAAGCCTGAATGGCATCTTGGGGCTTTAATTCTTGCACCAATTGAATTTAGTTGCATCGCAGTACTTCGTCACAGGAGACAACAGCCCGGCCGGCCATCACTCACCTCGAAAACCCAATCATCTTGCAAGGCAGCGGGAGCCCGGCTCCCTCATTCTCTGCCGCCCAGGATCAAACCACAATGGCCCTGGGCGATGGAGGAAACGGGTGTCTGATAGGCTTGGGAGCCTGTTGTCCTGGGGGACACAACCCCAAACCCTCCAACCCCATCAACCTCAGTTAAAACCTTCCCAACCAAACAAATCCCAACCCTACCAACCCCTAAGTCAGAATCAGAGGCCACAAAGCTGTCGGCCTTACAGGCTACTCAAAAACGAGGAGCCAAGGTAAGGTCCTAAAGCGGCAAAACGTGGTGCCAACAAGGGGTCCCAGAAACCTGGGCAAAGCCATCGCCCAAGAGCAGGGACTGTCCAAAAAACGGTGGGAGGAGGCTTACGGCGGGTGGTCTCACTGAGAAATGCACAGGCGCGTAAGTCAGCGGCAGACAGCGCCAGGAAACTGGCAGAGGTCTCACTGCTGGACCTCTCGATGGGAACACCAGTGAAGCCCACAACATCGGCCTCAAGGACCGCCCTATCATCCTCCCAGCCGGAAATACCCCCCTCGACAGTAGAGGTAGCAACAAACATTACACACAAAACGAAACATAAGAACAGCAACACCACACAAACGAGACTGAGGAGGCTCTCAAGCTCTCGTCTGAGTAGTAGTCTCGTCAAGTACCCCCCTCACCTCCCCTGCCAAGAGCGGAATCCAACACTAAGCCCCAACCCACCACCTCGTCGCAGTCGGAAAGCCAAGATTCGTCAGGATCTGATACGGTGCCTCCCAAAAAAGACCACAACAATGTAGTCCTCTCCATCACTCCAGCAAGAGAGGAAGAAGAGACTCTCGATGAACAGCTGGAGGAAGTGGAGAGGGAACTCCAGCTAGACCACCAGGAGGAGCGGTCTCGGATAATCGAGGACCTAAAGGAACTTGGTGTCTGGGAGGAACCAACGACCGACGAAGACTGGACGGACGTGGATAGTGACGTGGAGACTGGCAGACTCAGTATCCTACCACCTATTGGAGGCCACACGGGGGTGTGCAAAGACCTCGCAACAGAGAGAGCGAGGGAGTATTTCCAAACAGGAAAAACAGCTCTCGAGAGCTCAAAAACACTAAAGCGAGAGCTGAGGGCTATTGCCACAGAAAGCCTCTCAAACCTCCACGAACTCGTCCTCTCACTGGCGGACTCCAGGAACAGACACCGGCTAAACCTGGAAACCGAGAGGATGAGATGGACAAAGGAGCTCCTACGGGTCGAGAGAGCACACACAAAAGCGTTACAAACCAACAGCGCGAGTTCAATGAGCGCCTTCAGGATACAATGAGGGCGCTAGCAGGCACACACAAAGCGGTAGACGGGGTGCAGAGCTGGCTAAACTTCGAAATGGATGGTTGATCAAGTCGGTCAAGGCCATCCAGGTCGAGGCACGGCCGGCTGTACAACCCGAAGCCCCTACACCAGCGGTGCCTGTAAACCCCGCTAATGCAAACGCCAACAGTGTGTGTAATCACAAAGACCATACAGCGGAGCTCCAGAAAATAACCCGAACACTGGGAGACCTGGCCAACGAGATCCATTACTTAAAAATGGACTCCAACCACGGGACAAGCAGTCGGCAGGAACGAGACCGTTCCAAGTCCCCAAAAGGCCCTTCTGTCAAGGAAGAGTGTATAAAGGAACTCCATGAAGGGCTCAAACGGCTAAGAGAGGACCTCGACGAGGTGCGAGCTCTGCTCCGGGGTCCTCAACCGCCAACCAGAACCGAAATTAAGGAGGACTTGACAGAGGTGACAAAGCCTATACTCTCGAAGGCCAGGGTCATCCTCGAGGAAGTCCAGGAGGTGAAGGACATCGTCCTCACAAATGGAGGACCACAACCCGGACCGGCAATGGGTCTGTTTCAATGTTAGGAACATTTTCACTAACAAATTCGTCAACTTTTTTCCTTGGGGTATATTCATCTATATTTGGTCTCCTCTCAATAGTTTCTTGAGTCACATCCGGTTTTGTACTATCTTCAAACGCTTTCAGTCTTATTCTAATATTTTCAAAATCTTCATTCATTTTGTTAATTTTCTTTTGTTGTCTGTTAAGCTTTCTTTGTAGAGATTTAAAGCCTTTCGACAAATTGGATACTTTGTTTCGTAATTCCAAGTTTTCTAGCTTTAATTTATATTCAATGCGACGTTGAATGTTGCGCAACTTCACAGATTCTTCTACAGCATCATTTTCTTGTGATTGTGAAGTTGATGCCATTGGTGCTTTAGATTTTTCTCTGTCTTCCTTCCATTTACGTCTTTGCTCTTCTTTCTGTTCTGGTGTGTAGTTATTTCTTTTATTTCGATAATACTTCAAAGCACTTTCCGAAGACTTCCTTTTCATCTCCTCATATTTTTCTGGATTATTACTTTTCAACTTTTCTCTATATTTCCTCTGTTTTTCAGCCGGTGTCATTGGCATCTATATACAATTAAAAGAAGTACTTAAGTAAAAAAATAAATAATTGGCTTACAAATGACAGAGTTCCGTGGTACGTAAGAACTTAAGTGGGTAGCAAATATTAATAAACTAGCTTTCCGCCCGCGACTTCGTACGCGTCATTAAGTTTTCCCGTAGGAAAGAGTAATTTTCCCGAGGTAAAAACTATCCTATGTCCTTTCTCGGATCCGAAACTACCTTTATACCAAATTTCATTGAAATAAGTTCAGTGGTTTAAGCGTGAAAAGGTAACAGACAGACAGACCGACAGACAGACGGACACACTTTCGCATTTATAATATTAGTAGGGATACATAGCAATAATTCACTATGCAGCTGCTATAACTTTTCTATCAGGCGCGGCGTAATGTATACGGTTAGCGGTTTTTTAAGGTTCTTGAAAGTTCATATAAATACAAATTCCGAAACACAAATTCTCGCAGACGAAGTCGCGGGCAAAAGCTAGTTATTTATATTTTTGGCTACCTACATTTACTGCCAACTTTTTAGTTTCTTATGTGCACAAGCCTTTACGGACCCTTATGTTACGTAACGTATAAATATATGTTACTGGTAACATAAAAGTATCATAAAAGTAACATTAAATGATTTTTTAAAAAGTAATTTAGGTTATAATTTCGAAATGAAACAGATTAGCGCTTTTATAGATGTTTCCTCGATAAATATAAGCTTTGTTGCACAAACAAATACTACAATTAACATAAACAAGCGTCTACTTACTTTTTAAAAATCACAATAACTGTTTCACAATTTCACTGACGAAAAAAACGCGTGCACTGTTTGAAACCAATCCATAGACAAAAATATGGCGACTTTTACTTTTTTTTTATAGTCTGTTTTGGGGTTGCCCGTATAATTATACCCATTCTCCCAATAATAATCAAAGATTACATTTACTCACGATATTGGTAACATAAAAATAGTAACATAAAAGTTTAAAATTAAAGATATGTTTTAAAATTGAGATAAAAAAATAATAAATGGCGTTTAAACAAACTAAGATACTGCGTAAACTTGCTCAAACATCGTACTTTTCTATTAAGTAAAAACTATACGGCTAACTTCAAAAAATTCTAGTCACTTTGTTGATTACTGTTTAATCAAATTTATGGACATTTTTATTTAGTATGAAAATGTAAATCCGTTAGTTCATTAAAATTAAATTAAATAATAACTATACTAGTTACAGCTAATTCGTAAAAGTTGTTTTTACCTTAAATACAATTCTACAGATTAAAAATACCGAAGCTGGTAAAAAGATTAATTTTTAACACGCTTTTATTAGCTTGACCTGTATGTAACTATGTATGTATGTAACGGAATCTTTGCACTTCATTTTCTCCTACTTCTAGGAGTCTGATTAACATGGAAATTTGCACAGGGGTCAAGGACCGATGACAATGCAATAATTTGATAAGAGTTTTCGATTATCCTTATTAACTAAAAAAATAAAATTAATTTTAAAATTGCTGAAATCGCCTTCTTACATTTTCCGCACGGCGCCATCTCTTTCACAAATACTACGAAAGTATCTACTAGCGTTCGCTTAGCTAGTTAGTTTCGATAGCAATCATTAGATGTCGCTGCTAATGCTATGCAGTTTTAACTGATGCAATTGATTTGCACTAGAAGCTCTGTATTTTGCCAATAGATGTCACTATTAACTAACACATTAAGTGTAGTAACTATTTAGTAATCTGTGATTAAGTACCAATGACAATGCAATAATTTGGAGATTTAACTAAAAAAAATAAAAAAAATAATAGGGCGCCATCTCTTTCACAAATATTACGAAAGTATCTAGTAGCGTTCGCTTAGCTAGTTAGTTTCGATAGCAATCATTAGATGTCGCTGCTAATGCTATGCAGTTTTAACTGATGCAATTGATTTGCACTAGAAGCTCTGTATTTTGCCAATAGATGTCACTATTAACTAACACATTAAGTGTAGTAACTATTTAGTAATCTGTGATTAAGTACCAATGACAATGCAATAATTTGGAGATTTAACTAAAAAAATAAAAAAAAATAATAGTTTAAAAACTAAAGAAACACGCTTTTATTGCTAACTAAAAAAGAGAAAATAATTTCTGAGTACACGGAATTTATATTACAGTAGAGTAAAAAGCGTGGGGTGCTTCGTATAGTAGTATGTGAAAATCATCCTATTATTGGCACGTATAAAAGTATGAAAACGTCATAAAGTGCACCCCACGCTTTTTACTCTACTGTAATATAAATTCCGTGTACTCAGAAATTATTTTCTCTTTTTTAGTTAGCAATAAAAGCGTGTTTTTTTAGTTTTTTAAACTATTATTTTTTTATGATATTAGTATGAATCTCACAGGCCATGCAAAAAGTGGAAAAATCTACGGCGTAGTTTCAAGAAGATGACGAATTCGCCGTCTTTTAGTTTTACTTGTTCCAGGTTGTGAAATATCAACGATAGTTTCACTGACAACACCTGCAAATGATATATTCTCTTCTAACCATAAAGAAAACGTTCACAATGTCTTCCGGATTTCGACCATTTTTCGTTGATTTTTTGACTAAGTCTACTGATTATTGCTTTTAAAGTTTTCAAAATATCATCCGTAACAGACTGAATACCAAGTTCTTGCAAAATATATTGCAACAAAGCATTTTGTCTTGATTCTTTAGCGTTAGCAAACCAAACGTCAAAAAACGAACGACGAGAAATTTGTGAAGTCATTCTGAAAATAAGAAAATGTTGTATGAGTGTCGCAAACTTTCGCAAGCAAATTTTCTTGTAGTATATAAATATACGTTTCAGAAAAATATACCCAGTGTACAGGGAAGTGCAGAGAAACTAACTAATACTTTAGATGAAACTGAAGAAGTACTGTTTATGATTAAATAAAAACCTCACTCTGTTAATTTACTATTTATGATTAAACTAATATACATAATATCAATAAAATATATGAAAATTTACCTTGAAAGTCACACAAACACGATAACAACACAAAATCACCACTAGCACAGAGAAACACAGCGTATTCATCGAGCGAACTCAGACGAATGAAACGCTAGCAGAGAGCGGTCGGCCGGTATGGTTCAGGTAACTGGCCGTCCCGACCTGTTTATACCTGCTATTGTTTCGCGTGGATTCCCAGAAAATGTACTAGATTGTAGTATAACTTGTTAGTTTATAATTTATTTCGTTATGTAACGTTGTGAAATTTTGGTTATTAATAAGGATAGTACATTTTGTGTTATGTTTTGGATGTATGGCATTTGATCCCTTTGCCCAAAAAGAAAGTGGATTTGTGACTGCTGTGTTGTCTGTGTCTTCGTGTTTTGACAAGTATAGGGTTGCTGTTTAGGGAGTTTTCCCCAAAAGGTGGGAACTTTAAGGATTTGGTATGCTTGTTGGATAAATTTTGGTAAATTCAGATATTGGTAAAGTTCAGTATTTTGGCTTAGTTTAGATAGAGGAGTCATGATATAGTAATAACTTTGATTAAAACAGTATTCGCCATTTTACTCTGTCTAAATTACGGGATAGGGTAGGAAGTGTTGGCGGTGGGTTTCTGGTCCATCAGAATATTAGACATTGAGAATTTGTTTCGGGTCATTGGTTGCCATTTAAGGCATATTCAGGTAAACCGGAAGTGCCAAAGGATCGAGAAGGTTCTGGAAGGTTCGAAAAAATGGGAGATTTCTGAACCTGGTATCCCTACATTCCTGGGGAGGTTGATTTCAGTTTTGAAAGGACTCGGGGGTCTGATGCTGCAAAAGTAGTATGGCGTGAAGAAAAAGTTAATAAATTTTGGTATTGTATTGTCTCCGGGTCGGGGCTTGACCCCATAGAATCCTACAAAAGTGCCCCAGAGTCATGCCTGTTCCTTGGTGAATTAGTTTCGGCCGCGGCACATATTTTTTTTATCATGATTTTGTTTTAAAAACTCTAAGTAATAAAATACAGCAATTGTTAAGTATTGGTCCAGGTTGTTCTTGGCACATTGGTATGTTGAGCTGAGGCTTGGTTCAGCAAACATGTAAGGCAGCATCATTTAGTAACCTCGGTGGCCTTCTTCTTCTTTTTTTTTCTTCTTCTCCGGCTTCACCTTTTGGCTCGGGGCTTTATTTCTGGAGTTTGCCCTGGCCGTTCTTATGAAGAAAGGAAAAACCTCTACGGAACGTCTTCCTCCGTGAAATTGTTGGAGTTCGAGTTAGCTGTTAAAGAGGCTTCGTTGGTCAGCTGATTCAGTCCTGGGAGCTCAGCTAAGTGTTAATAAACTTTAGATTCCAAACTTATTTCAATTTAGTATAGCATTTAAATTTAAAATTTAATTGTATACGGGTATTAATTTATTAATTTATCAAGAATAATTGGATTTCTTGATATAGTTTAAAGCAAAGACAAAATGGTTTTTCTTTTTTAACCATATAATGTACTGAATTTCTTAGATAGCAATTTTCTATAGAACCAGACCCAGTATCTACCGTTCTGAGCCATTTTTTTAGTTTTATCAGAGGCCTTTGGCCTATGTATATTGTTCAGGTGTTAATGGTGCAAACACGGCTCTGATAAAATATATCCTACTAAATGCCCATCTCGGCTATTATTCAAAACCTTTACTCCTTTTAACACACTTTGTCCGGGGTCAGCCGAGCAACCCTGTGACAGTTAAAAGCATATTTTAAGACATGTTCCTAAATTGACTATTGTCCGTCTAGATTAGTGGTCTCCAATTAGTTTCGCTCGGGGTCCGTTTTAAGAAATGAAATGACCATCGTGGTCCGCACATTTTATTAATTAGAAAAAATATTTATTAAACAAATGTAATTGAGGAAATAACAAAGGTATTTTGTTACATAGGTATCAATGCGAAAAATGACATTTTTTGTTGCGAATTATCTGTCTGAAGTTTGGAGTAAAATTGGTGCAAGCTATTGACATTAAATCCTGGAGATGTTCAGTAGTAAGTCGAGATCGAAATTTATTCTTAATGAACTTCATCTTCGAAAATGCTGCTTCACAAATATATGTCGATCCAAACAAAGTAAGAAGTTTCAAAGCTAATTTTTGTAATTCTGGATATTTATTACCACACACAAATTTTATCCAGAAGTCTTCACTGGAAACTTCCGATTGTTTGTGTTTTAAAACTGTGTTTTTTTGGAAATCGATCATTTCCATCTGCAGAGTAGCTTTATCACTTCCGAAAACAATTGCAGCTTCATTGCTCCATTCACGATCAGGATGCAGAGAGTAAATGCTGCTGAGGATTTCTACAACATTCTCAATTTTCTTAAAATCTGCGAACCTTTTTTGGAATTCCGATTTAAGATCCGTAATGAACGTCTTGAATTGGCCGACGTCAGTCTCGTTGTCACTGCTGATTATTTTATTTAAATTGGGGAAGTGTAAGCATTCATTTCCAAGATCATTAATAAAGAGATCAAGTTTTCGAGAAAAACTTTTGAGATTTGACATGAGCTCGCATACCAGCTTTCCCTTGCCTTGAAGTTTAGGGTTCAGGTCATTGATATGTTTAAAAGTATCCGTTAAGAAAGCAATGACAGCAACATTTTCTTTTTCGTTAAGAAAACTTTAAGTAAGCGTTTGCTGAAGTCTGATCACTATTAAAAAGATATGTCTTCAAGTGTTCTAAAATGCTGAAGAATCTTTCTAAAACGCAGCCTTTACTTAACCATCTGACGTTATTATGCAACAGTAGATCGTCATATTGTGCATCAACTTCTTTAAGAAATGATTTCAATTCACGATGTTGCAATGATAATTTAGCACGAAGAAAGTTTACTATTTTCATCACTTCTTGCATAATACGCTCAAAATTATGATTGAGTTTGCAGCAAAGCACAGTTTGATGAATAATACTGTGGTAGGAAATCAAATTTTCATTGCTTCTCAACAGGTGAACTAGTCCTTTTTTATTCCCAACCATTGCTGGCGCACCGTCAGTAGTTACCGATAAGAGCTTCTTCAAGTCTAACTCATCTTTTTCAAAATAATCCATCCCTGCTTTGATCATGTCTTCTCCTCGGGTTCTTCCTAAGAGCGGCAAAAGAGCCAATATCTCCTCAACAAAAGTTTCTCTTGTTTTGTCCAGGTAACGTACAAAAATAATTAACTTGGCCGTATCAGTGACATCCGCATGATTCATCCATAGCCAAGGCGTAATAGTTTGCATTATTTAACTGCCGTTTCAAATCACAATGATTTTCTTCTGCCAAAACGTGTGTATTTCTGGTGCTAGTAGAAGCAGATAACGGAATCCGTCGTATCGTCTCAACAACATCCTTTTTGTTCTCAAATAAAGCACTACCCGCCTCAAGAAAGCATTCTTTAACTACGTCAGCATCAGTAAATGGTTTCATATGCTTAGCCAGAGTCCAAGAAATACGTAAAGAAGCCTCACCACATTTTTCCTGCTCAGTCATTGAGCGACTTATGATCTGGGTCGAAGATGAGTAACTTGATAGTAAACTTGCAATTTTAGACTTACGCAGATCACTACCAAGTGGAAAGCTTCCGGCAAATGATTTGTGTTTGGTATCATAATGTCGTTTTATATTCGAGCTTTTAATTAACGCCACTGTTTGGTTACAAATCAAGCACATTGGTACTGCTCCAGCACGATTTGGCAGCGTAAAACAATATAAATCGGTCCATTCCGGCAAAAAAACTCTCTATTTTCATCTTCAACTTTTCTTTTTTTCGGTTCCATAGTCAAAACTCGCTATAAACAGCCAAAACTCGCTATTGTAAACAGGTAGGTACACTCGTAAAGTAAACAAGCAAACGTTAAATTTATTTCGGCGCGCCGCGCGGCGTCCTTCGCTCAAAATTGAAACAAAACACTGACCTCCCGGCACGGGTGGCGCCGGCCGGCAGAGCGATCACGTGATGAATTACCCCGGCCCTCGCGACACTTGCCGCAATCCGCGAACTCTTTCTCGCTCGCTCGTTACTTCGCCCGGCCGTTTTCGAATCGACGTCAACAAAGATATTGTGGGGGATACATTATTATTAAATTACGTACAGCTCGCGTCAATCTTTTTGGGGCCACGAAAGTTCACAGTTCACAACGCGCGGTCTGCTCCCGAGAAACGCTCCATAGCGACTGAATTCTCAAGAGCCAGGCTACCGATTGACATAAACCCCGCGCCCCTCGGATACGTTGCGTTCACGCAGTAAGCTAAATAAATATAACATTTCTTTTGAGACACCTTGTATATCATTTTTTAATAAATTACCTGAAAATTTAATTTAATTGCCTTTGGATAAATTTAAAACAGTTGTAAGAGATGTATTAATGTCGAAAGGATATTATAAAATTGATGATTATATAAATGACAATGATATATGGAAATGCAAACAATTACAATTATTGTTAATCAATTTTAGAAAGAGGCAATGACAATAGTGACTAAGTTTCTTGCGCCGCTTCTTCTCAGCACTGGCCCAAATTGTCCCGAAGCGGTGGTGGGGTCATTTATATGTTGGGACGTGTAAAAGTGCTAGTTGTTAGCCTACGTACAGAAAGAAATAAATGGATTTTGGATTTTTGGCTTGCTGCCTTACAATCATATACTTCAATATCCTTCAGATAAAAAATAGTTGCATGCTTTTTTAAACGTTATAGAGAAACTCCTGAATTTCTACGGTACATACATTTATGAGAAAATGTTTTTCAAAGTTCACTGTTTTTTGGTACCGGAAAATTGAAAAAAAATTATATCTCCTCTAATATATATATGGGTGGTTCCACAAAAGTTGGGTTTTCTAATTTTTTTTTCCATCAGTGTTATTGATAACTAATTTAACAACTTTTTAGTAAATATGGTTCTTTTAATAATTTACATTTTGTATCCAGATAGGCCGGTCACTTTACTTAGTATTTAAAGAGAAAATTGAGTTTTTTTGATATCGATTTTCTAGGGACTGACGGGCTGTGCTAGGGACTGATGCCTTTCATTGTTAGTACAATAAAATCACAGTTTCATCGTACATATTAATTATTTATTTAGTAATTCTTGTTATTATATTACTAATTGACACATTTATAGCAAAATCTAATCAAATTATAGACAAAACTGACGTGTCCCGGGATCAGTGTCGGAGCCTGAAATGGTATTAAATATGGGATGTTTTATCGACAAATCGCTTATCAAATTTATTTTTTCTGTCACGGTTGCGAAATGGCGGCCATTTTTTTTTTCGTAAACAAGACCTGACCTCTCGTACTAATTCGGCTACCACTACTCGTGTAAATGTCCTATGAACATAAAAAAGGTCTCATATGATAGCTGAACCTGTAGACAATAATTAGACAGTCAACACGTATCATCTTTTGTCAAAAAAAGAATAGAAAAAAAAATTTTAGAAAAAAATTTGGTGTTTTTTTATTGTATTTTTTTAGTTATTGGATTTTTGTGAAAAATCTTGAGCATTCAACTGCTTATTTTTTATTTTGAAACAATAGAAGAGGATATTTGCTAAAATAAAACCCATAATTTATTATTGTCAGTGAAATAGTTTAGAAGTTATAATGATTTGAATAAGACCCTTTAAATACGCTCTTTTCCCAACACAAGGTAATCAACTTCCGAATTCTAGTAACTATTTACCTCTATAGGTCTAGTAATACAACGACGTTCGCCGTCAGGTAGCGACTGTGGAAATGTTCAATAGGTGTGAGTGAGAAAGAAAACAAACTAACCAACCGGTCAAGTCAGGTAGACGCCAGCCAGTCAGTCGTCACTCTCTCTGCGTTGTGATTACATTCCTGTGCTGTTTGAAGCCCACTTATCGTGCGTTGTTATTGTTGAACTTTTTGTTACGTTATTGAACTGTTGTGATTTTGCGTTGTTATTGTTGAACTTTTTGTTACGTTATTGAATATTTTATTAGCTACTGATAGCTATCTAAAATGGAACGTTACTCGAACCGGCATATTGCCGACATCACTTTCGTTTATGGATTTACAAACGGCAACGCTAATGAAGCTGTTAGAGAGTATGCGAGAAGATTTCCCAATAGACCTACGCCGAATGCTCGCACATTCATAAGAACTCATTTGCGTCTTATTGAAAATGGTATAAGAAGGTCCGGCACTGAACGTGGTCGTCTTTTGTCGCCACAAGATGAAGAAGTGATTTTACAATTAATAACAGAAGATCCTAGGTTGAGTGTCAGGCGAATAGCAACTCGACTAGGTTTACCTAAAATGTCGGTTTGGAGAGTCCTGAAAAGAGAGGGATTACATCCTTATCATTTTAAAAGAGTGCAAGAGATCACTGAACCGGATTTTTCAAGTAGGGTAGTCTTTGCTTCGTGGATACTCAGAAGGTTGCGTTTAGATCCCAATTTTTGTAAAAAAAAATTATGGACCGATGAAGCTACGTTTACACGATCGGGCTACATCAACCACCGTAATGAACATTTGTGGCTACACGAAAACCCACATGCAGTGATAGAGAGTTCTTTCCAGCATCAATTTTCCGTCAATGTTTGGGCAGGAATGATTGACGATGTCCTTATTGGACCAATAATTTTACCGTCCACCATGAATGGCCCTAGATTTTTGGAGTTTCTACAAAGGGATTTTTTTGACGCACTTCTGGAGGTTCCCTTAATTTATAGGATTGGGATGATATTGCAGTTGGATGGTGCTCCGGCGCATTTCGCAGTATCTGTGCGTAATTATTTAAATCAAAATTATACGCCATGGATTGGGCGCGGTGGAACTATCGCTTGGCCCCCGCTCACCAGATTTAACCCCGCTCGATTTTTTCTTATGGGGCACAATGAAGCAAAAAGTTTATGTCCACGTGGTAAATACTCGTGAAGAATTAATCGAGAAAATTTTGCAAGTTGGGAACGAATTAAGAGAAGATAGAGATATGATCCGACGGGCTACAAATAATGTTTCCATTAGAGCTACAGCATGCTTGCAACAACACGGAGACCATTTTGAGCAATATTTGTAATAGCAATTGTAATTTCTTTCTTATTAAATAACTTTTATCAATAATTTTGCAATTTATTTCTAACTACTCCTTCATTAACTTGTTTTGGAAAAAGAGCGTATTTAAAGGGTCTTATTCAAATCATTATAACTTCTAAACTATTTCACTGACAATAATAAATTATGGGTTTTATTTTAGCAAATATCCTCTTCTATTGTTTCAAAATAAAAAATAAGCAGTTGAATGCTCAAGATTTTTCACAAAAATCCAATAACTAAAAAAATACAATAAAAAAACACCAAATTTTTTTCTAAAATTTTTTTTTTTCTATTCTTTTTTTGACAAAAGATGATACGTGTTGACTGTCTAATTATTGTCTACAGGTTCAGCTATCATATGAGACCTTTTTTATGTTCATAGGACATTTACACGAGTAGTGGTAGCCGAATTAGTACGAGAGGTCAGGTCTTGTTTACCAAAAAAACAAAATGGCCGCCATTTCGCAACCGTGACAGAAAAAATAAATTTGATAAGCGATTTGTCGATAAAACATCCCATATTTAATACCATTTCAGGCTCCGACACTGATCCCGGGACAGATTGTAGATAAGTATCTTGGATACTTCTCTCTTACCAACAAGAATAACAATAGGGTACGTTGTTCATCAATGAACCAGGTAAATTTTGAATGACTGTATTTGCGTCTGTTTTTGTCTTACATGCTCATTCTTTTTGTTAACAGGTAGAGAATTTATCTGAGTTTTAGATAGCTTTGACGTATATTTAAAAACTAGAACGATTTAGGAGTAATATAGATTTTTTTAAAAAAACGTAATTGGTTCAATGTGTACACCCAGGTGTACTCATTAAGCCAGGGTATTTTTCACAATGAACCACCTAGTTTTGTGTCCTCTATTTGAGTAAAATATGCTTTCTTAGTGTGTGATAAGTAAATAAAAGATTTTCTCATATGTTTTATTTTTATTAATTGTAAAGGCAACATAAACATCTCTTCTAAAAATATATTTCTCATTACGCTAATCAGTCACGTTAACAATTTCAATCAATAGTTTGCTTTAATAATAGCTAGAAAAATAGGAATTCACGTTAACAATATAATATAACTTTCTTCAGTCTTGACCAACTAACTAAAACCTCTATTCTTAATATTAATTTAGGTACTCGTAACAAAAATCACATCAATGTTTCAGGTAAGGTAACAATAAGCCGCTTTGGCAAAAATAAAAAATACGAACTAATAATAACAAACGAAAGTACTGTCAACAATTAAAGTTAGGCTATAACATTAAAAATACTTAAACAGGACTTAAAATAACTGCCATTTTTTTAACGTAAACTTATAGTTGGTGCAACACGAATTGGAAAAATGTACGTTGTATTGCGATTTTTTGAGCCATTAATTTTTGGAGATGGTAAAATTATCTTGATATCGTTAAGTTTAACTTCTGCTAAATCTGGCTCCAATGGCATTTTGAATTTCATCAATTCTTTATTTTTTATTCGCATAAACGATGCTTCGTAAGTGTTATTGCCACAAACTTCAATTATTTCAGCGACGTAATAAACTTTAATTTTTTTCGTATTAAACGCGACAAAAACGAAGTCACCAACCAAAGGTTTTCTTGGTAATTTTTGAAAATTTCCATTTATGACGGTGAACATGTCTTCATCTTCTGAGTAGTGATCGTCACTTACTTCTGTGTCACTCAATACAGAGGGCTCTTCTATATCCTCCTCCGAACTAGTTTCAGACAAAATGACTTTCTTAACTTTTTTCTTCTTCGGAACATCTTTCAAAACAGCACGCTTCACTGTTTGGATCTTATTTTTTTTATCTTTTGCTTTCTGTCTGTCTTCCGTGATTTCATTTTTTTCGGGGGTATCTGTAGCAATTCTGCTTTTACCTCTCTTCCTTTTATTCTTCATATTCTTTCTAGGTCCAGCTTTCAGTGGCGGCATGAAATGCTTTGGGGAAATAAAATCTTGCACCTCCGATTTTTTTTGTATTGGCGAAGATGGTAAATGAATGGTGTGTTCAGATTCTATTCCAAGTTTTGGAAGTGCTGGTGCAGAAATATTCTTCTCAGGGCGTTTTTCTAGCGGAGCATTTATAAGTCCCTCTGAAAATTGGCTCATATCAAAATTTGGAACGGAATCCATAATAGTTGGACTAGGTAAATTTTCAATATCTTCACAGTCGGTAGCGTCGGAATCAGGTGCTGGCGTATCTGTATTTTTTTGTTGTTCATCGGATTCATGCGGTTGCGGTCTGTCTGTAACATCTGACGGCAAAAAGTCTAAATCCGTGAAAATATCAGGATTGTAGGGAAAAATACCGCACTTCCTAAACGCCGCAGTGATGTTAATTGGTGTCATAGCCCTAGCATACGCTTCACCTACACATTCAGCCACGGTGTAAATCGTCATTGAGGAGCCGGGATGTCTTAGCATCCATGAATCAACTGCATTATTATAAAAAACTTTAAAGGGTCCATTAAGTCCTACGTCAAGAGGTTGCAGTTTTGATGTAGTGTGTGGATGCAAAGTGAGAACCGTTACTCCAGATGCTTTGGCCATGTTTAAAGCTTCAATTGACAAATGCGACTCATGGTTGTCAAGAATCAGTAGAGCTGGATTTTCGGGAGTTGCATTCACATGTTTAATGAAATGTTTCATTACTTCCACAAATAATTCCGAATTCATCCATCCCGACTTATGAGTAAGACCTAGTGTGCCAGGCGGGGCACCATTCAGCATAATATCCTTCAGGTTTTTGCGGGGAAATACCATAGCGGGAGGTAAGTTTTGACCCGAGGCACAGACTATTGCACATGTCGTAACTAGTGTTCCTTTTTCCCCACTAGTGACTTTAGATAGATTGTGTTTGCCTTTGAGAGCGACTACTTTTGGTGGCCTTTGTACAGTAGTCGTAGCAGTCTCATCTAGATTGTATATACGGCAACCATTTCCAAAAGAGGGATGTCGTTCCATTGCAGTCTTCAAATTGGTAAAAAAACTTTTAACCGTTTCTCGGTTAAATGCAGTAGCGCGAGCGAGGCTACAAGCTTCAGGCTTTTTTACTGACAAGTCGGAGTGTCGTCTTTTAAAGCATCGAAACCATTCCTTCCCTGCCATTTGGTCCTTTTCCCAACAATCTGGAACTGCTATTCCATTGATCTTGGCCATTTGGTAGGCAACTTTTCTACAATCCTTAACAGTCAAGCCGTAGAACTTTGAAGCACAATCCAAAATGTAATTTTTCAATTCTACTTCTTGTGTCTGTGTAAATATGGAGCGGTTCTCGTAATTTGGTGTTAGCCTTTCACCTATGAGATTACAAATTGGGACGTGCAAGTTTCGTGCAACGTATCTTCTTAAAGTGGGGTACGCAATTTGTAATTCTTTGGCTACTTTTCGAATACTCACTCCTGTCCGATGTAATTTTAATGCTTTTAACATGGTTTCAGCTGTTTGTTTGCCCTTCTTCCTGACGAGTACTTTCACACGTGGCATCCTGAAAGCATATTGTTTGTAAAAATTTCCCTTATTCCTTGGATATAACTACGGCCAGATAACTGGTTATCAGTAAATATTTTTTTTCTTCAGAAATAACTAGTTATCTTCGAAAAAGAAAATTTTCCTTCCAGATAACTATTTTTAATAGTTATCTGTAAAGAAAATTTATTCTTCCGAGATAACTAGTTATCTCTGAAAAAAGTAAATAAATAAATAATAAATAAATAATAAATATTTAACAACAATCACACCAATTCTCTAGTCCCAAATTAAGCTACGAGGCTTGTGTTATGGGTACTAGACAACGGATAAACATACTTAAATACTTTTTTTTTTTTGTAAATAAATACATATTATACATAGAAAACACCCAGACCAGTACAAACACACATGTTCATGCACACTTATGCTTGTACTGTGCGGGGATCGAACCCGCGACCCTAGGCTTTAGAAGTCCGACACGTGAACCACTGAACCAAGCGGTCGTCATAAGTCGTCAAAAGTCGTTACAGATAACCAGTTATCTGGCCGTGGTTATCTCCAAGGAATAAGGTGATAATTAAGGTCTTAATTATTTTACTGTTAACAAATGAAAAATAAAATTACTGAAAACACAATAAGTATTACACTTAGTCAACTTCCAAAACACGTGCTCTTAGTAAGAGTAGGAGCTATTCAAGTAGGTACTCCTCAATATTACAGTCATTATATTTTTTGACCTTCTGACTTACAATATAAAAATGTAGGTACACAATGAACCAGTAGGTAGTACACAACTAACCAGGTTCAATGTGGACCACATTGAAATGGTTCATTGAGAGACACACAGAATGTTTTATGATAACCTCAAAATTTTAACGACCAAACCAAATATTCGGAGACCGCGTATAGTGCAATTTAAAGTTAAATGTATACGTAAATACATGGATTATAGAAGAAAACATAATAAGGAACACCAAACCGGTAAAAAATCGAAGAAATAAAAACAAAATACTTACTTTTGAGAGGTATTTTCACAAAAACACTTGCCGTTTGTCTACCTCGCGGAGTCGCTGCTTAAACTAGTGGGTAGAAAGGGACCCCAAGTATGTCTCTTTCGCCGGTATACGCACGATTTGGCAACGTCGCGTTTAGTAGCAATTTAGATGGTTCATAGTGAATGCCTGGTTCATAGTAGAACTACCTACCCTACTAGTAATACTTTTCATTACTTACTTGAGATCACACAACTAAACATATTTTGTATTTTTACATAATATATTATAAAACATAACATTTTGTAATATAACAATAAACAAAAATAGTTTCTCCTTAATAATAATTGTACTTAAAGAACACAAATTTGCAGTCTTATCATTTTATCATAAAATACGTAGTCTTACTTCTCAAATACATTAACTGGCTTGTTAAATCTATAGATTGTTGTGTTTCTTTTAATCACTAATTTAGGAACTGGCAGTTTTTCTATCACTTCTTCGTAAGGCACGTCAGCGATATCATTGTCATTGAGTTTAAATTCAGTCCCATGGTCGTTGCTAACTTTTAGAATGCAACTGTCAACTCACCATCCACTTCATCATATTTCGAGCAAATCGCAGCATACATATATTTTTTGCTTTTTCTTCTTTAGACAACGGTATTTTCTTTTTAGGTGGCATATTCTAAAACAAAAAACACTTTATCAAATTGACGAATCTATTTCAACGAGTAGGAAGGTCAGTCCCTGGCCTTTGCATCAGTCCCTAGTCATATTTACGGCAAGGGCCTGATGGCCTAGGGACTGACGAATCACAACAAAATCATACTTAGTTTACGCTTAAAATGATATTCCTAAAATAATAGATAACCATAATATCAGAGCAAACAAAATACATAAACACGCAAACAAAAGATAATAATAACGATAGAACTTTTCGAATTATAACTCACCTAGGAACTGACAGATTGACTGGCACAGCGCGTGTTTGCTCAGCGGGGACGCCGACCGCACTGACGCCAAGATGGCCGACGCGGGCCGGCCCAAGAGCCAAGAGTGTGCCTAACTTAACGGCGTTACTTTTGAACGCATCGGTTTTAAAATGCTCGTTTCGTTCGATTGTCGCGTATTTTTAAATTTACTGAGTGGCTAGGGCCTGACTATAATTACCGATGACACTACTTAGCTGCACAAAAATCATGAAAAATAATTTATATTGCACATTAGATTCTTTCCGTTTATAAGATGGCGTAATTTTTAATGTGTTTTAAGTTAAATAGAGTTCAAATATCGCCAAGTATATTCTAAACAGACAAACAAAAACATTATTTTGGAGATGTTACATGGCTAGGGACTGATGTTAAGGAGTGAAAACGTAATTTTCTTGGCAACAAAGAAATATGATCAAGGCAAAAATGAGTGACCGGATTAAAAATTTCAAATTTCAATTTGTAGAAATAATTTATTTTCGTTTTTTTTTTCTCGTGAATAATGCCGTATTCGGACGAGATTTCTAGACCAATACATTCAACTTTGTAATCTTTCTATACATTATTTTTTGTGCAACCGAATACCGCGTTATCTACTCGCTATTAATAAATATGTGATTTTAACAAATTTCTGGTATTAGGGTTGCCGCCGCATCCGGAAATAAATATATACCAAATTAATTATATCAGATTTTTTTAATGGAATAATACTTTGGTGACGATAAGAGGAAGCCAAAGTTATATGGCGGGGATTTTTTTTAATGGAACAATACTTTGGTGACGATAAGAGTAAACCAAGGTTATATGGCGGGTTACCGGATTGTATTTCGGTCGTTGATTGATCCAGGATAAAATTTGCCCTATCACACTTCCACTTGTTTTTTTCTGCTCCATATTTTTAAAAATATTGTTTGTATTATTTTCATGATATTACGCTTTTAGTTTTATCATAGTCTGATGAAATTCTACAAGTGACATGGGAAGGAGTCCACCCTCGTTAGGTTTCATCTAAAACCCCATGTTTATACGTGTATAATGGAGGACCGGGGGTGAGGCATCATGGAGCCGTGCCAGACTCATGATGCCACTTTGCCTCAGCAGGGCCTGACCCTTCCTGCTGGGGGATGTCCGTCTGGGCCTCTACCAACGGACTTAGGGCGAGGGGGACATGAGGGCGCCAACCCTCATGTTGGTCAGCGAGTGGCGAGCGGAGCAGAAGATAACGCCTCTGCCGGCAAACCCTTCAACCTCCGGGGGTGTTTGAAAGTGCACAAGGAGAAGAATTACATGAAAGCGGCCCTTCTGATACGAAGATCTTAATCAGATATGCAGCATGTATGCTTTTTAAAAAGCATCCTCAAAAATTATCACATACTGAGCGGTTCGCCATAATTCTTGAATATTTCGGATCAAGTTACGAATTATATTATAAAGCTTATATCAGAAGTGCTAGTACAAAGATGACTATTTTATGAAAAAGCACTCATCGTGGCTTAGTGGCACTCTTATAAGTGGTACATTAATAAGTAGCAATCAAGCTTCTATTACCTCACCAAAATCGAAAAGATTTCTGTCTATGAGTACGCGTCAGCAAATAAGATCAAATCGTAAACTTGAAACTGTACTTACTAATGAACCTCATATAAGCAAAATTAAAGCTTTCGCAAAATCCGTTCACGTTCAAGGAAAGGATTTTGAAACTATCATCCAACTTTGTCTTGAGTCCGATACAGCTTCAACTACTATTTTAGAAAAAATTAAACAACGTCCTCAACCATAAAACTAAACTAAGAAGTTTACATGAAATACCGTGAAATAAGACAGTATAATGATGACGTAAAATGCTCTTTTATCGGAAATGGGGGATTTGATGGAAGTTCGGGACAGTCGCTATACAAACAAGCTTTTTCAGACTCTGAGAGTGATAATAAAAATAGTATTTTTGCGACAACATTCAATGTTGACTTGATTTCTGTTCTTAGCGGTTTTGGCGTTTGATGTACCTATTGTCTAGTTTGATGTTCAAAAAAAATCATCTAAGGACGTGAAAAAATATTAAGAATGGAAGAAGAGACAACTAGTAGTGTAGAAAAAATAAATAAGGGTTCACGAAAAAAGCAGTCAAATGAACGAAAACAGTTAAAATGATACACACATGACACAAATGATATTAAGAAAGTGATGATAATGAGGAATGTGACTGCCTAGAAGAAGACTGGAGTATTACATGTTTAATATTAATATATTTTAATTAAAAAGCTATTTTTTTATCCTTAATCCTGTAATCTTTAACATCAAAAGGTAGGATAGTCAGTTTCATAAGGTGACATTTTACTATGAGATTGAATCACATGGGGACATTTACATTGTATGAGATCAAAAGGTGACATTTTAAAAAATAAATCTTAGATATTTGGATTATTTATCAATATATTTTAGCATAAATTAATTCATCATTTAGACCAATTAAACTGTTACTGGCCCTAAAGAAGGAAATTAATATATATTGCGTGTGCACAACCATTTTTCATTTTTCTCATTTCCTGTAAAAAAAAGAAAAGTGTAAATGTCACTTTTGTTCCTAACCTCCTCATTTGTCCCACTTCAGCTTGTGATAAATGGAAAAGATGTTATATGGTCTAACCGAGCCCCTCAGTCATATAGATTTGGCAGACCCATTCACATTCAATATAGGAAAGAGACAAAAGAATTTATTATTGCAGAAAAAGAATTAATAGAAAATCAAATAATCAATTTAAAATAGAGGGAAAAACATCACAAGACCAAATCTTAAAAGTTAGTAAGTTAAATGCTTGTGGGAATTTTCCAATGCTCCGATGCTTTGATGGTGGTATGCTGTGGAGTTTAATCGGTCTATATGCAATAACTTACATACCTCTTGGAAAGTTGAGGATAGGAATTCGATTCCCCGGTCTGTGGCTACTTCCTGGGGCACGCGTATCTAAGTATAAAATTATTTACAAAACATTGTGCTATTTCTAAAGAACTTTTAGTAACTAAAGGATAAGCTTCGACGTACTTACTAAGTTCACATTGTATCGTGAGTATATAACTATAATTATTTATATCCCTATCTAAAGGTCCTACCGTATCTAAAAATATTTTCTGGAACGCAGAACCTGCGGTTGTCGTGACTGACATGGGTTCTTTCGTGTGAACAGAATGCTTTTGTTTTTGGCATTTTTCACAATTTTTTATAAAGTTTTTAACATCGGTATCTAAACCGGGCCAAAAATAATATCTTTTAATAGTTTTGGCCATTCGTCTAATGCCCGCGTGGCCACTCGTGCGCAAGAGATGAAAATCATTGAGTATAATTTTATATTATCTATTCTCTTAATATCTTCCAATACACATACATAGTCGAGGCCCGGTCCATGTTTTATCACTTTTTATTTCACTAGCTAGCTTTTTCACAAAAATATCATTATTATTATTCATTACAAAATATATTTCGTCGACGTTCATTGATTTACAAAAATCTCCGAGCACTCGCAAATGCGCCTGGCGTCAGTTGCGATCGAGAAGCTGGATTAATAAATATAGTATTATTAGATAACACATAACTAAAAGTTTTAGTTTCTTTCGATATTTCTTTATTCTCTCGTAATTTCTTCAGGTCAGTTTCAGTTGTAAATCGTAATTCCATGGACTCTTTCGGTTTAATATGAGTATCTACGACCATCGGTTGATCAGGCCGAGAGTCAGAAGGTACCATATTTACCGGAAGATTCGTGTCTAGTTGTCGTGTCTGTTTTCTAGTCATGGCATTCACAATATGCTCATTCATCTCTTTCAAATGATTCAAACTTATAACCATTTGTGACAATGCATCTGCAGCTGCGTTGTCAGAACCTTTCACATACTCTACGTCAAAGTCGTATTCCTCTAAAATTAGGCGGAACTTTAGTAATCTACTCGCTGGGTCCTTCATATTAAATAAATAAATTAGAGGCTTGTGGTCAGTCCGAATTTTAAACGTTCGTCCATACAAATACGGTCTAAAGTGTTTTACAGCCCACACAATAGCAAGCAATTCTTTTTCAATCGTGGGATATCGTTTCTCTGCCTTATTTAGGCTTCGGCTAGCGTAAGCTACGGGCTTGCCATCTTTGTTGGATAAGACTGCACCGATCGCATATCCAGATGCGTCAGTTTGAACTACAAAAGTGTCTTGGTCTGAAAAATCTGGGTACTGAAGTACAGGTGGTTATATAAGACTGTCCTTTAAGGTCTGAAAAGATTTTTGACATAGTTGATCCCATTCGAAAGGTAGAGGAAAGTAACTAAATATGGGCTACCATTTTGTTTTTGAACCAAAAATAAAAAACTATTTAAATAATAAACTTTTATTAATGTAATAGTAATCAGTCATACGTTTTTCCATAACACAGTAATAGTCTTATTGTTTTAATAATAAACTATTATTTCAAAAACAAGCAAATAACGTAATTGCAAAAAAGTCACTAAATATGGTCCAGACCCTCAAATATGGGCTATTAATACGCACCCAAGTATTTCTTAGGAAAATAACAATTATACAACTTAATATCTAAGTGGAGATCGAAGAAGAATGGTAACTTTAAGTAATTTATAATTTTACTTGCAAAAATCACATATCCATGTATCAAATTCTGGCCCAGCACAATCATAATGTGCCCAAAGCTCACACATAATGCATCTAACCCAGACTTCTCCCCTTGTATTCTCTGAAAAAAGTTGCTGGCAGAACATACATTCAGCGTCTGCAGAATTAGGTACATCACCAAATATAGGATCAGGATCAGTATCCGAATCCAAGGGTACATCCTCTTCATCTTCACTATCAATGTCTTTATCATCACTGCCTTTCTGGTTCTTCTTTTTTTTATTTTTGGGCTTCTTTTTCTGTGCTTTACTTGTCTTGTTTTTATTAGTTTTCTGTTCATTTGCTGTTTTCTTATTATTTTTTTCCATCAGGTCATTTTTATAAGGAGACGATGTTATAATACTAGCAACGGCAGCTTTCCTACCCCTATTGGATGTATTTCTGATTTTTTTTGGTACAGGACTTATATCATAAGGAGATACTAAATTTAAGCTGCTACGATCGATTCTGGGAAACGATTGTTCGGTAGCATGAGTATTTTCATTTACGTCTCCGGATGTGGATGCTTCTTGATTTTGATTCTCACATCTGAAAGTTGAGGTTGAAGGTCCTAATTGAAGCAAATTTTCTATTCTAGATCTTGGATCTGATGCTGCAGTAGTAATCGTATTGTCGTCATTAAGTGTAGAAGTTAAAGTCAAAAGTGAAAGAGGTAATCTGTCATTGTTATCCGACCTATCCTCAATATGTTTTGTCATGGTGAATATCTGTGCATCCATCTTTCACAGCACTTTGTTCTGCTGCCATGAAATCAACGTCACTAAATATGTTTTTATTTAATGGCCAAAGACCTGTTACACGAAATCCGTTTGCTGCTATTTCCCCAGTTTGAACTTTCATGTAAGCTCTTCCAAATAGCTCCATAATATCAAAAGGACCCAGTGTTCTGTTGTTATTCCTAATCCAAATTCTTATTTCTTCGCTATAGTAAACTTTTAATGGACCCATAAATGTTTTATCTAGTGGCTGCATCTTGTGTGTCGTGTGAGGTGGTAAAGATATAATGTCAACGTTATTGTCTCTGGCCAGGTCTATAACATCAATGTTCCTCGTATGGCTGAAGTGTCCATCTAAAATCAGTAAAACCCTGGATTCTGGTGTTGGATTCGTGTGTTTTATGAAGTGTTTGAACCAATCGGTAAATATATTCATTTGAATCCAGCCAGATGGATGAGCAACACCTTGAGCTCCAGGTGGACAGCCTCTCATCAGTTGGGAGCTCATATTTTTTCGAGGAAATATAACAAATGGTGGGACAAAATGGCCAGTGGCATTCATGCACACTACAATTGTTACTAAAGAACCTCTTTCGGCTGAAGTTAGTGCAGCTATTTGTCTCTTTCCTCGGTGTCCAATTACTTGCGGAATTCTGCTTTGCACAACTGTTAAGCCGGATTCATCTGCGTTGTAGATACGATTTGGAGGATATTTGTTTTTTTCGTAAATCTCGTCCAAAAGTTGAAAAAAATTATTGACATTGTCTTTATTAAACCCAAATGCTCGAGCAAATGACGTTCCTGTAGGCTTTCTAACAGAAAGTTTGTCTTTGTGTCGTTTTAGGAATAGTCTTAACCATGTTTTACCAGCTAATCCAGATTCTTGAAATGGATTGGGCAAATTGTTACGTTTTGCCAACATATATGCCATTCTACGAAGATCTGACCTTGTTAGTCCATGAAACTTACTCTCCATCGTCAAAACATATTCAACTAACACGTTTTCCAACTGTGTACCTAACACTGTCTTTCTACCTAATTGAGTGGCAGCCGCTTCTTCAGGAGTAGGGTCAGTTTTGTGGGTTAAACGTTGCAAAGTTGTTCTTGGTACATTAAACGTTTTTGCAGCTTTTAGGGTACCCATCTTCTTTTCACGAACCATTTTGATGGCTTTAACCATTTGTTCTTCATCCCAACCCTTCTGAGATGCTTTGACTGTGTCGGTGCCATTCTAAAAAATAAAATATTAAAGACTACTGTAGCACTGTATGTATCGATACTTAAATATGGGCTAGTCTATATTTAAGACCCCTAACATAGCCCATATTCAAAATTCATGATTAAGATAAATTTAACTTTCTATTTTTTAAATAACACGAAGCAAACAAGTAAAACATCCAAAAACATGAAATTAAACTCATATCCTACTAATAACATAGAAAGCCACTTTATTACACCCTTTTTTTATTAAAATAACAACATATATTTACGTACCTCACAAAATTTTGCGGCAGCTGACGAGAGTCAACGACCTACACTAGCGGCAACTCGCGTCAAACTGACGAGACAGAGTGATAGCGATCACGGGGCGAATGAAAGTGACAGAATATAGTCGCTGGTTGCGTCCTTGGGTTATTTGTTTATGAGAAATGTTACTAGCCCATAATAAAACACACATTTAGTTACTTTCCTCTACATTTTTGCGACATAAATTATCGAGGGGGTGAGCCTTTTCGGCGAAATAAGGGATAAACTTTACTTTCTGATAATAGTTAGCGAAGGCAACAAAGCGTTTCACTTCATCGACATTATTTGGAATTGGATAATTTTCTAAAACTTTTGATTTTTCAGGATCGGGTAATACTCCGTTTCCCGAAACGATATGGCCTAAATAAAGTAATTCTTTCTTTAGGAAGTCGCATTTTTCAGGGTTAAGTTTCAAGTTACATTTTCTTAAACGAGAAAACACGTCTAAAAGGTTTTTATTATGAGAATATAATTTTTTTCCAAAAACTATTAAGGGCCAAATTCACCGCTTGCAATTTAAAACGAGTTTAAGAAAACGCGTTTAAGATTAATCGAGATTAGAAGTTTGTATAAAACGCAGTTTACGTCGCATCGATTTCACCGGCCTTGTTTTAATCTCGTTTTCGTAATCTTAGTTTAGACTCATTGTTACCAACTCTCAGAAATAACTAGCTTTCACATAGAGTGAACGAATGAATGATATGTCATCATTTGAACGAAATGTCTGTCCGCCATGTAGTAATTTACCTTATCTATGCGCTATTTGGACATAAAGCGTCTACACACGGCCCTAAAATCAGAGGCAATATCGGGAGTGTGATGGTGGGGATAAAATCGTCTACTACTCTACACACGTCCCTGCCAGTTAGTACGTAGCTCAACGTGCAGCAAAGCAGATGCCGCCTACACTTTCGAAGCAACAAAAAATAGGCATTGCTCTGGCACTTGCTACGGTGGAACCCAAAAAAAAACAAAAGAGGAAGACTTGGGTTAAGATGTGGTTACTGAAACGCCATGAATTGAGTCACATGAACGTGATGAGAAATTTAGAGCCAGTTGATTTAAAAAACTTTTTAAGAATGGACATTGAATGTTTTGAAGAGCTCCTCAATTTGGTGACACCATTAATACAAAAACAGAATACGTTAATGCGAGAATCCATAAGTCCAAGAGAACGACTTATAGTAACTTTACGTTTCCTGGCTACTGGACAAAGCTATGAGGATTTAAAATTTAGTGCTGTAATATCGCCGCAATTAATGTCTAAAATGATTCCAGAGACATGCTCTGCTATCTACAAAAGTTTGAAACACTACATCAGAGTAAGTACACATCTTTAAACATACCTACTCAATATTATAAAAGAGAAAATTTGTATATTTGTATGTATGTTTGCTATTTTTTCACGCTTAAACGGCTGAACGGATTTTAATGAAAGTATCAGAATAACTCACATACTGGATAAACAATTAGGCTACTTTTTATTTTACTTACTGGAAATTTTGCTGGATAAACATATATGCATAGGCGACTTTTAAATCCCATAAGCACTGCAACTACACGGTGCGCAGCTTTTGGTTATTATAAACACCCTTATTATATAGTAAATAAAAAATCCAGTTATATATATATAGTTTTTATTCTTAATATGCAAAAATTTACATGGTAAATAATGTAGACATTGAATACAAACTAATCAGTAATCAACAAAATGACATGAAGTTCTTAATTTTTTTTATTACTATTCTTTTTAAAAAGTAATAACTCCTTCATGTCTGTACCAGTTCCTGTTGTAATTGTAGAGGATCTATTAAAAGTACAGTTTGGGAAATCATTGCTGATATCTACATTATCATTCAACGATGACAGAAATGTCGAGTTTGAAGAGTCATTGGTGGGATTTATGTACTGAGACGATGACTGTTCAATGGTATATTGTGGAGATGGTTGAGAAGATGGTTGTAACTTATACTGTGGAGATGGTTGAGGAGATGGATTTATCGCAGTATATTGTGGAGATGGTTGAGGAGACAGATGTATCGTAGTATATTGTGGAGATGGTTGAGGAGATGGATGTATAGTATATCGTGGAGATGGTTGAGCAGATGGATGTGTCGTATATTGTGGAGATAGTTGAGATGAGGAGCCGGTGGAATACGGATGGTAGCGATGAGGAATGCGGAGTAGAGGATATGGTGCTACGTGTTGTGGTGATAGAGTTATCATAGATTTATCTGTTAATTTTCCAAGTTTTCCATAAAATAGGGCATCGCTTATAATTTTTTGGACTATTGCTTGTTGATGTGTACTAAGATTCCTTATTTGAACGCCTATTGACTTCCCAATGATCTCCCAGTCGTGTTCTTGTTCAGACATCAATGCCTGAGCGGTATCCATCAGTTTTTCCTGTTTGTTTTGGAATGACATCTTCTTGGATCGTTTAATTTTTTTGTCGACATCAGGCACTTCCTTATCATTTACATCCTCTACTGATGCTGACAGTGACTCTGGTGACAAGCAGTTCTGTAAGAAAACTTTAACATTATTTTCTATTTCAGATGCCTGCAACGCAAAGCGAATGGGAAGACAATGCTAAAATTTTTGAAGAGAGGTGGAACTTTAATCACTGTGTTGGTGCAATAGATGGAAAACACATATCTATAGAAAAACCACCGGGGAGTGGCTCATCTTTTTATAATTATAAAGGCTTTTTTAGTATAGTTCTACTCGGCATTGTCAATGCGAATTATGAGTTTATGTACGTACACACCGGCATTAATGGAAGCGTTTCTGACGGTGGCGTCATACAACATACATCATTCTATAATAAATTAATGACCAATCAGTTAAATCTGCCGCCGTCCCGTACGTTACAGGGAACAAATATCTCAGTGCCATACACATTCTTAGGAGATGCAGCTTTTGGCATTAATAGGCACATTATGAAACCATACCCATTCAAAAACATAAACCACGAAAAACGGATTTTCAACTATAGATTATCACGAGCAAGGAGAGTAGTCGAAAATGCGTTTGGAATCTTAGCAGCACGTTTCAGGATTTTTCGACAAAGAATAAGTGTGCACATTGATAATGTTGACAGTATTGTGCTAGCTTGTTGTGCTTTACACAATTATTTAAGAACAAAATCAAGAAGTTATATTACAAAAACATGTGTCGATAATGAAAACATCAATGATTCGAGTTTTCGTGCAGGTGATTGGCGCGAAGAAACTCAAGGGCTAGTATCTCTGGCGCAAATAAGTGAAAAAGAGCGCAGCAATGAAGGCAACAGTGTACGCAATAAATTTACAACTTATTTCAATGGACAAGGCAGAGTTTTGTTTCAGGAGGATATGTTAAGAGTAGTGCCTACATAAATTTTGTAAATGAGCTCTATATTAAATTTAAATAAAATATTTTTCAACATTAAACACATGTTAACCTTCATAACATGTGTTTAATGTTAAAAAAATATATATATAAAAATTATAATATTGGTATTGGTATCTTAAAAATAAAACATTAATTTATAGATTGCACAATATTTTTACTTACCTCATCCAAAGTATCAGTCCCAGTACGGCATGGCTCCGTCGTCCCCTCTAAGAAGTTGAAGAGAGGATAGTACCATAGCGATGGTACATACAGATCATTGGAACCCGATCCTGTCTGCTGAGAAGCATTCCCCTGAAAAATATATCTTTTTAGAGGGGAGACAATCATTACGACATTTAAAACAAATTAAATACCTATTATTAGTCTATGAAAGTAAACGAAACAGATTTTTCATGTTAAACTACTATTCCAATACATTTTAAGTAAACCTACTAAAGTATATGATATTAAATCAAATTAAAGAACATAGAACCTCTTTGGCATACCTAAACTTGCAAGTACCAAAAATGTCACTTTTTCACGTAGGTACACCTATGAAACATATACCAATCGAAAAAGGAATATACAAACAACAAATATTTTAGTTCTTGCAAGTTTAGGTATGCCAGGCTCTATACAAAAAGGTTCGATCCTCTTTAAGCATAGTCTAAAATAACAATTATTCGGTTGTTAAATTAAAAAGCAATTCAAAATCACCTTTTTGTGCTCTCTTCCATACGAAGTACGCATGTTTTGCAGTGAGCAATCTAGGGTGCTCCCCACCACTTCCCCGATATTGCCACTGATTTAGGGACGTGTGTAGACGCTTATACTCCTAATAATCTGTGATACTCTCTCTAATCTTTGGCGCCTGCGCTGCGCCCGCACGCCAACCGCCATTGCTTTGTTTGTGTTGATGAAAAGTGTTTGCGTCGATTAATTTCCGTATCTATAATCCACAAATACAGTGAAAACATTACTTGAACAATTATAACATTTGTGCTGTGATAGCCCTTTTGTTTGTGTCAAGTGCTTGCATTACCGTTGCGACCTTCGAATCTTTTTCGAGATGTCGAAAAGGAAGAGGGACCCGACCTTTGCGACCAGTGAGAAATTTACTCTCATTGAGCTGGTGGAGAGACATTTTGACGTTGTCGAGTCGAAGAAGACTGACAGCGTTAATATAAAAGCGAAAAATGAAGAATGGCAAAAAATTGCCATCGAATTTAACGCCACATCGAGTATTCACCCTAGAGACTGGACTGTTTTGAAAAACTGCTGGGAGAATTTAAAAAAGAGGGCAAAACAATGCCAAACGCAAAGAAACCAGCATTTTTTGGGAACAGGTAACTACAATAGAGTTTATATCTATTTTTGTATTATGAACAGAAAAAGACAGACCAAAATGTGCTTTAGCAATTAATTTCATAAAATTATGTTTTCTCAGGTGGTGGTCCTCCCAAAAAAATAATTGATGATCCAGCAATCGAAAAAGTGCTGGAACTAATACAAACAAGAGTGACTGGATTCACAAATATCTATGACTCGGATGGCACTCTAGTATTAGTTAAGCATTTTTATTTCATGCACATACCCATGTAATAAATAAATGTTGGATACTATCACATTTACACTGTTCCAATACCAAACCGTAGTAGCAAGAGGAAATTTAACCCAGGACCCCCAGAGATAGCATCGCTTTAAAAACAGTGTATAGACTGCTCGTCACAGACTGTAAAGTTGGTATAGTAACATAAATCTGTTTTTATTGGTAGCCTCAGGCAGCAATACCCAAAATGGATGTTGTATGTATTTAAGTATTTATGGGTACGCCCCTGTTAAAATCATCTGGTATTCATAACACAAGGATGTTTATTCCTTGCTTTAAGACCATGACAATTGGTGTGTTGTCTGGTGCATATTTATTATTTATTAATCTAATTTTCATTATCTTATATTTTTATGTGCAGAATTGGTCTCAGTATACACCATCTATGCTGAGAAGAGCCAAAACTCCTGCCTTGGCCAGACCACGAACCTCATCAAATGAAGAGATAGTGGGTAGCCAGGGAGAAGTGGTGGCTGACCCTCAGCTACCAGAGGCTGATGTACAACTACCAGTGGCTGATGCACAGCTGACCCTGGCCAATCCGCAGTTACCAGTGGCTCAATTGGCAATGACTGAAGATAGCCATTCTAGAGTTACCCCAGCAAGGTAAGCAAGAATCTACTTAATTTTGTTTACATATTTTTAGTAGTCCAGCGATAAGAAAGCTTGTAAATTAATATTATTTATACCATAAAAGCAATTTATTACATTTATTTAAAAAAAAACTGTAAGAAAAGTACTATTATGATGCATCATACATAATGTATGCTTTGTCAGCAACAAAATGGCATTACTTTTCCATTAGTTATGACACAACAGCTTAGACTTAATAATTGACCAAAGGTATGTGTATCAAGGTAGTAGTGATTCTCTAGTTATGCTCATAAGAATACATAGGATTAGCTGCTACTTGAGACTTTTACCATATTCATTTGTATGTTTTGTGGATATTAGGAGAGAGCGAATATTGTGATCATGCACTCCTACATGAGCTATGTATGTTAAACTTACTATACACCGTATGGTAGACTTGTGCCTGTAGCCGAAGAATTCATCGAATGCGACCTGCCCTGAGCTAGTTTATAAACAATCTTATTATATAAATATAATATGTGTATACATATATTACAGGGTTCGTACAACGCATGTGGCAGCAGAAGCCGTGAGAGCTGCTAATGCCAGTCGCAGGCGCCCAGAATCAGCTGCTAATACCAGTCGCAGGCGCCCAGAATCAACTAGCGAAAGGGATGCTCGAAATTTAACAACGGAGAGAATCAATACTCTTTTAAAATGTAATGAGCATGCAGAAGAAGAACTTAAAATTAACATGAGTATTTTAAAAATTAAAGAAGCCAGAGAACGCGAGGTTTTGGAACGGGAAAAAATAGTTACCCAACAAGAAAAAATTAAATTACAGATATTAGAGTTAGAGTTAAAGAAATTAAAAGAATAAGTAATTTTCACAAGATAGTTTTATTATTTTTCCTTATTTTACTTATACAAAATGACCAAATTCATCTTAATTTAATTTAATACACACATATATTGTTAGTTTTTAAGTAGAAATTATGTTAAATTTATTTTGGTTTCCATTTCATATTTTAAAAATAATTTGCATTCCAAAGCTAATAATTACAATATAATTTTACAATTCATTAACAAGTTTGTATCAGTGTGTCCTCTTTACACATAGAACTCCTTTAACTTTCCATTCCAGTCTGTCTTGCTGTTCTTAACCAGAGGAATAGAAAGAGGAGGGAAACGATTAGTAAACGAAAAATGACCATTATTGTCAGATCATATTTCCAGTTTCAATTTGATTCAATGATTTACTTATCTTGGTAATCTGAAAGTATAAAAAACACAATATTGTAGTATACATTTTGAAAGGCTTAAATAAATTGGTAATTGGCTAATAGATGCTTTGAACCTGTCTTGTTGGCCTATAGATTTCAATGTTTTATATGAATTTTACTGAATTTGGATAACAAACAAATTAGAAAATATCTTTGATTTATAATAAGTAGGGGTATTTGTATCCATTTGCAGATTTACATTATGATACAGACAATTTGTTGTTAACTTACTGAGCAAAATAGTTGTTTATAAATTCATGACGCCTTCGATGATTGGGGTTAGCTCTTTGTGATCGTCCTGCATCCATGTTTCCATTACTAATGTTGCCTTGTGCTAATATAATATCCCAAGAAGCTGGTGAGATAACTTGGTTATCATTCGGTGGTATAGATTCACCTTCTCTTCTGGCAATATTATGTAATACAGCTGTAGCAATGATTATTGGAAATGAATATTGTACTGTAACTCCCAAACCAATAGCCATGGCGGGGAAACGCCTTTTCCAAACACCAAACAATCTTTCTACACAATTTCTCGTCCTTATTTGAGATTCATTGTACAAGTTTTTAGCCACATTATTGCACTGATCTAATGGAATCATCATATAACTGTTACATGCATAGCCTGCATCTCCAACAAGAACAGCATTTCCATAATGACCTTGTTCAAACATTGCTCTTCTATAACAGTTATTGAAAATATATGAGTCGTGAGTTCCTCCTGGCCAACGAGCAACCACATCAGTAAATTCTAATTTAGCATTACAGATAGCTTGAACATTGAGTGAAAAGTAGTTTTTTCTGTTACGAAAAATCTCTGGATTGTCACCACCTAAAATCATATTAACATAAATAAATAAATATATTTTAAACTCATGTATTTCAGCACGTTTTACTAAAAATAATAAAGTTCAATTTAACTAACCTGGTGATTTTATAAACTTAATATGAGTGCAGTCTATGGCACCTATGACATTTGGAAATCTAGCTCTTTTATAAAAATCTAATTGGGTTTGGCGGATCTTATCTGGTAATTCAGGAAAATATATGTGCTGTGGTCTGAGTGAAGCCATAGCAGCACTCACTTTGTGCACAATTCTATGTGCAGTAGAAGTGCTAAAACCACATAGATCTGCAGCAGTAATTTGATAGCATCCAGTAGCATAGAAACGAAGAGCACATAACAACTGGTTAATGGGCGACACACTGTTATTTCTAAAACAAAATAATCATTGATTAGGTAAATTTTATGGGTAATTTGATTCAGTCTGAATTAAAAAAACTTCAAATGGACCTTAAAGGCAACAAAGCCGGGAGACTAGTGTATACAGGTTACTCGTCTATCTACACTAGGGCTTCTTTTGCCAAGAAAGGATTTATCTATAACAACGAAAATCACCACACAACACAAAACAAAGTATATACTGCTACTTACATATTAGTAGGAAACTCTATTTTATCTTCAATTGATTTCAATACGGAAAGAACAGTTGGTTTTGTAAGTCGATATCTAGTGACAAAATCTTTTGCATCAAGAGTTTCAAAATGTTCCTCTCTCTCGCGTATCCACCTGGAGCGACGAACAACAAAGTCATCCTCATCGAAGGTTTCGTCAAAAGCGAGTTCCAATGCTCTTTTCATCTTTTTATAAAACAAGCACAATTTTCTCTAATAACAATAAAAATCTTTACTCCCTAATCTCCACAATATAACAATAATAACAGACCGTCATTAGTCTGTGCCGATGACAGGCGCTCTAAACGCGTTTAGATCAGTTAAACGCCGAAAATCGGCCGTTTAGAAACTGAACCAAGTTTAGCTTGAACGCCGTTTAGTTTATGCCAGTGAAATCCAATTGTCGCAGCGGAACGCCGTTTTGCGCTAAAACTGAGTTTAATTCGCATTGAACGCGTTTAATTTCAGTGGTGAAATCAGCCCTAAGTCGTCTAAATAAATAATATTTCTTGAGTTAGACCGGACATAGCTATATTCATCATCCTGGAAAATGCGCTCGGACTTGTTTTGAGACCCATTGGCATTCTGGTCATTTGATATTGTCCTGAATGAAATGCTGTGTATTTTCTACTATTGGGGTCTAAATTGACTTAATAAAAACCTGAATACAAATCGAGGTGACTGAAGTATTCTGAACCAGATAAAGAATCGATAATCTCAGTTATGTTAGGTAGTGGATATTTATCGTTTTGAATGGCATTATTTAATTTTCTATAATCCACAACTAATCTCCACTTTTTCTCAGAGTTATTATCCGACTTTTTAGGAACGAGTAAAACAGGACTTGACCACTCGCTTTTAGATGGTTCAATTATACCCTCTCTTAACATTTTATCTAATTGCTTTTGAATCTCTCCTTTTTGTGAGTAGGGAAGCCTATATGGTTTAATATAGACAGGTTCCGAGTTATGTTTTAAGTTAATTGTTTGCTCAAAGACACTTGTAGTCGTTAATTTGTCGCCTGATAAATAAAAGATATCGGGAAATTTAGCACACAAATTCTCAATAGATATCTGTTCCTATTCGTTTAGATGTTTTAACTGTAATAACGAAAATATTTTCTTAACTCTATCTGAATCTATATTGTTTTTACTAAATGCACATATGTCATAATCACTTAACTTGTGCAAGGTTGGAACTATATTACTTAAGGCGACGTCCTTTTCAGTCGTATTTAATATTTGTACCGGAATTTTTCCATTGATAGGAGTAACGATGGAACTTGCCAAAAACACACCTTCGCATAATTCTTTAGTGTAAACTACCATATCTTCTGATAATGAAGTTGGTATGTAGTGAATTGACTCTGAACGTGATGGTATAATAAAACTGTTATGATTTCGATAAATAGGTAAGCAAATCCGATTATTATTTGCATTTCGTAATGACAAAGTATTTGATTCGTAACATATCTGCGCCGAGAACGTTCTAAAAAAGTCATCACCCAAGATACCGTTTGCCGTACAAGGTAATGAATCGAAAACATAGAACTTATGATTCAGGGACGTGTCATTATACACTCCCAATTTAAGGTACACGTGTCCGATTGTTTCAATACTACCACCTATTCCATTTATAATAATCTTCTCCTTAATTATTCGCGCCGTATTTGGAACATGCGCTCTCTTTATGGCCGAGATCGATGCACCGGTATCAAGTAAAAATAATAATGAGTTACTTGTACTTTCTAAGCTAAATTGTACTACAAGTGATTTATTATTACAAGATAAAATTGACTCATTATTCACGAAAAAACTTGTTTTCGGGTTCTTGTTTTCTGGAACAGGGTTAGAGGTCTCTGTTAAAAGTTGCAAGTTTTCGTTGCGCGAGGGATACGAAACATAGCCGCGATTATGATAATAATTGGACCTACCTCTGTTAAGGTTTCGCTGCCCCGGGTTTCCTCTTCGATAGTTGTTTTGACGGCGTCCACGATCAGCGGACCGGAACGCGCCAGGGCCTTCATAACCGCCACGGCCACGGCGTTGCTGCTGGAAGAACTTACCTCCTCTGCCGTGAAAACAGCGATTACTGTAGGAATAGCCTCTCCTGAAATTGTTATTGTTATTAGTGCGGATCATGGTCATCATATCGTTAGAAGATGACGGTACTGTAAGTTCTTCATCCACCGCTGCTTGTATAGCATCAGTTAAAAATTCTTTTCGTTAATAGGCTTAACGACTGAAAATTTTGAATTGTCACCGTCGGCTTGCGCAATCGTGAGGTCAACAAATAATTCTTACAGTTGTTTACCAAAATCATTCACTGACATATCATTTTGTCTAGCTCGTTGCATTTGATTTTGAATTGAAACTGCGGATTATTTAGGCAATAATACCCATTTTAAATCATTAATTAAAGAATCTACATTAGAATAATCAGATGACAGCCTTAATTTAGCTGACTGAGAAAGTCTATTTTTAAGAACAAATGAAATCAATTTGGGCTTGGATGCTGTATCAAGGACGGAATTATAGTATTCTATACCGTGTATGAGCTGCTTCGTAACCGACACACTATCGTCTAAAACTGGCAATAAACTCAACGCTACCTTAAGGTCAAACGACTCCATTTTGGATGAATAACTTGTGTCACTAACAACAGGAGAATAGGTCAAATTCACAATTTCCTTATGCAAGTTATTAAACTTAGTACACAATGCCTCTATTAAATCATTTTCTTCAACATCTTTTAATGGTCGTACTCGACTTATTTCATCTAGGAACAAATTATATTGATCTCGTATTACGTTTGCCTCCTCAAGTTTCCTCACTAAAATACTACCTTCGCGTCTACTAGGGCCTATTTTGATTAGATAAGTCCTTATTTTATGTAATTCGTCATATAATTGTTCCACATACTTAGCCATAACATGTCTTAAAAATCATTGAAAATAACTTTGCCTTAATAACATAGTTAAATTACATACCTTTTTGGGATTGAATATCATAGGATAATACTTATTGGATCACTAAAACATAATTATTTTAAAGTCTCTAATAGTGTTCATTTAAACAACACGGGTTAAACGTAAAAGTTATTTTTATCGCGTACTTTCACTTATGCAATTAAAGTTGACGTTTAAGATTAACTTTATTTTGATAACACTCGCGCACTTCACTGGACACAACACATGGGTAGGGGGGCTGCTCGGATGATTCGATCTTCTTAAGTCTGAAGGCGTTGGCTCGTGCTCTTCTCTCTATTCTCTTGTTCAGGCATCTGTTTGTGTATCTGATGACGAGGGCAATGAGCACCACAACCACGATGATAATAATCACGTACATGTACCAGGAAATCTGTCCTATGTGTTCCACGATTTTGCCGTTATTTATTTGGGACTCATTGTGTTTCTCAATTTGCGCCAATATTTCTTGAGGGTTGTTGGGCTTGCTGTATGATTTCCCCATAATTACTGCGTGAGTATCGAATATGTAACGCGAGCCGCGAGCCATCCACAATCCGAACAAGGCAGGGTCGCCATGTAAGGTTGGGTGCTCGGGAGATGAAATAATAGTGTCCAATGCGTGTGCAATACTGGTTTATTAATAAAGAAACAATCCAATATACAATGTGTCCCGGGGATAAGTGACCGCCCGAATTTTTTTGAATATTTGTACAAAATTAAGGATAATTTCTTTTATATTTGGTACTTACCGCCTTTGGTTTTTTTTAATGATTTTTTTATTTTTTTTTGTAAATACGCGTGACGTGCTGCAGTTTCTTTAAGATATTTCCTAAGTTTTTACATCTTTTTTCATTCTTTTTTCTTTATTGACTAGCCGACATCATAGTCCATCATCATAATCCAAGGGCAACCCTATTAGGATATCGTCGTCTGTATTCCACTGCAGCCCGTCTCGCGTTCCCGTTACAAAATCCATACATAAAATGCATGTCAGCAATATGGGAAGGTTCCAAATTAGAAAGTCTAGACATTTTGAAGCCAAAGCCACAAAAATTCTCACAATGCTTTAAAACTTGAGAGATCACGAAATGCGTAGCGTCACGAGCACAATGAACGATCGACTAAACAAACCAAAGCCGAAAGTACAAAAGGGACGCGCGCTCATCGTGGTAGATAATAAAGACCGTTTTTTTTTACCTGCGTTATTTTTTGTGTTTTGTTACGAAAAAAGGGTCAGATTCAAGAGTTTGCAATTTGGTGCATGTTTGAAATAGCAGCAAACATTGTTCTGAGCTATTGTAGGAAATATCATGTAGTTTATTAATAAATTAAAAAAAAGTGATATTAAGGGGGCATTTATTAGACTTATTTTGAAAAAACTGAAAAAAAGGCGTTATTTTTTTTGAATTTTTAATAAATGTTTTATTACATTTTAGTTATGTTTGATAATTTTAATTGATAAACTATGATGTCGGCTAGTCAATAAAGAAAAAAGAATGAAAAAAGATGTAAAAACTTAGGAAATATCTTAAAAAAACTGCAGCACGTCACGCGTATTGACAAAAAAAAATAAAAATTCATTAAAAAAAAAACCAAAGGCGGTAAGTTCCAAATATAAAAGAAATTATCCTTAATTTTGTACAAATATTCAAAAAATTCGGGCGGTCACTTATCCCCGGGACACATTGTATAATAAAAACTAATGTGAAGGATGAATTTGATGCTGTTTAATTAGTTTGTTGATATCAGGTTCCAATTTACTCAAGAACAGTCGCAAGTCGCCACGTTCGGTAACCAGCAAACGATTTCTCTTTTTAGTAAGCAGTGTTGTCACAGCACTAAATCCACGTTCACACAAATATGACGATGGGAATGCTATCAAGAATCGTTGAATTCTTCGGATGTTTTCGGAGGAATTTTTCGGATAATATCTGCGGCCGGTTTATGAAGCACAGTAGTTATTACTTCATTTATTGCTGGCAATATTAACTCTTCTCCGATGTTATGTGGTTTGCCTTTTTTAGCAATTAACAAAGAAATATTGTAAAAAGCTCGAAGTCCGTCGTCATCTTGCTTAGCAGCCGCCGAAAATAGTTTTGCTACACTTGGCTGAGTATTATGCTTCTTCTCTAGGTCTTGAAAATATGCTACATTCTTGTCTTACTTATCTGGATGCATTTTATTCAAATGATCTTGCAGTCTTGAAGGCTTCATTGCTTCATTCGAAAATGTTTTTAGACATAGAAGACACAAAGGCGACGATGGGTTTGTGGGATTTTCAATGAATCCAAATTTAATATATTCCGCACAGTATTGCCGTCTCTTCTTTTTTACTTCCGACATTGTTTTGCTTTGAGAAATACGTTCAACTTCGCGAGTAGTGTAGAGGAGGGGTAAGTACTGCTCACCTTTTGCGCGCAAAACCACAAATGAAAATAAAATAAATATTACATTGTTTATATAGGAATGCTTAAGCAGCACGCACCGACAGGAATAAAACAAATATGCATAAACTCGTTTATCTCATTCGACGCTCAATCGTACTCAACAAGTCCGAACAAGTATTCAATGAACCAGCCGACTGATACAGGAATGCACAATTCGGGTTATTTAACAAAAATTTTCATTTTTTCTATATTCAATAAAATAGGACAGATATATGAACTACGCGGAGAGAAATATAGAACCGAGTTTGAGCAATCTTTCAATTCATATTAGTTGATGTTCACAAGTTGTTGTTGAGAGTCGAGAGCTCATGCAGTCGTTGTCTAAGAGGCCTCCTAGCTAAATAAAATTACAAATCACCCCCCAGGCCTCTACACAACGCCCCCATTTTCTTTCTGGGTCTCTTACCGCCCCCCTTGAGACCTGCAGCGCCCACAAGGGGGCGTTATCGCCCACTTTGGGAAAGACTGATTTATATGATATAAATAAAAATGGAGATGCCTATTTCAGAAGCAGCAGAAATCGTTTGCCATGCATACAAATTTGTTTGCTCCACAATCAATTCCATTACTGATTGGTCCCAAATTTGAAGAAATATGTCCATCGGATTCGTATCTTCAATTTTGGGGCCAGCATGTCCATTTAAGTCCTCTTGTAGCCCCCTAAAAGACTCAAAATTTTCCTCCCAGGTGAATCCCTTTGGACCTTTACGTAATAAAATTCTTCTAGTCTTCCAAAATTTCCAATAGCTCCTGTGTGAGTCTATTTCGCTTCCTGAGCCAAGTTCTAACTCTCGGGCAAGAGATTCTTCAAAAATGTTTCGGTCATCCTATAACCGGATATTACATGCAATCCAAACATTAGAAGGTGCAAAAAGCAAAGCATTGTGCGGGTTGAGTTTTAGTCAAACAACATGCCTGTGGCCTCTCGGCCTAAGGTGAACCCGCCACGTCCCCTATTCACATGGCACCGGAGGGCACCGTCGGGTTTTAAGTGGGTAGGCGGTTTTTTTCTCTGAGGCCTGGAGTCCCACATAACCCCCAGCTGCCCCCGCGGCTGATGGGTACGCGTAACAGCATTTTCTGACAGATTGGGGATGTAAAGGTCTTGTACGATTCAATTTTGATCCGATGGCGCAGACTGAGCTGATGATAAGACAAATTATCTTGGGACATAGATATTTAAATCGATTTTCCCCTGGCATGCTCGGGGCCCAATTTTTAAGGCAGAGTGAGGACCTGAGCAATGCAAGCAAGTAGATTTGTTCTCCTCGAGTTTTACCACGGTGTGGCTGGGTGCACCGGTAGCACCTGGGTTGGGAACGGCATTGAACCTTAATATGGCCAAATCTGCAACAGTTTAACACACTGAATCGTCGGAAGTTGATAAGTTTCCACTGGTATTGAGGTGTGGCAACAATAAACACGATTAGGTAGAACTTGACCTTGGAGCTTAAGCACAACCGATTGTGTAGGCAATCAATTAGTTTTACTCTCAACCACTTTTTTTCCTGTTTAGGCGTCTAGCCTTCAACAGAATGCCGCAGCCAGAGGGAACAGTCAGGGACTCTGCCAGCTCTTTCATGCTCCAGTCTGCAGGGATACCTATGATGAGACCCATATGAGTAACGTTGTACGTAGGGATTGTGTCTTCATACTTGTTTAAAGATAAAAGTGACAGATGAAGTCGTTTGCAGCTTCAGACGAGCTGAATTCCACCGAAATCCTGTTCCTGACAATTTTCTTAACATCGTCTAATACTACTTAGGTATTTCGTACTAGTTACTATAATACATTTATTTTATATGTTATACATATTATATTTTGTGGGGGAAGGGCCGTACCCCCTGATACCCCACCCGCCTCTTGAAGCTCTTGGCTTCTGAAATATTCATGATTGATGTTTGAGGTTATGACTGTACTAAAAGTGTTAATATTTAGTTTTAGATCATTGAATTAAGGGGGGGGGGGGTAAAAGGGGGTAGTGGAGAGTGATGACTTACCTAATCCCTACAAAATTGCTTATCCCCTTTCAGGGGTATAAAAAAGAGATTCGTCTGTTAAAAAAAAAACCTCGAAATTCAAGGCTCACGCTCCGCTAAGCTTCGCGCCTCTCTTGAATTTCTTACCTATCACGTGACCTACAGGACTTTGGCAAACTGAAGGCTTCCGAACGTCTCCGGCGCGGCGGGAAGCCCCTCCGCCCTTGCGTTACAAATTGCAGGCACTCCATTCTCGCCTGCGCAGCTTTGGCTCACATGGTGCCTGCAATTTGTTACAGCGGGCTGGAGTTGCTGAGCTGCTCTCCCTTCGCGCTTCCGGGCTTTTATATACACTCTAGGGGTAGGGCAGACTAGTACCACGTGGGGTTGGGGTTGACTAACTCGGTTTTGTGAAAGGTGGGCAGACATTATCTGTCATTATGACATTAATTGTCCACATATACATAATAAATCGCCTTTAAAAGTTCTTCGAATGGATCGGTATGGTTGACTCTTATTTCCCGCCTCCATGAATATTCGCACAGCCAATCGGTAAAGTCTGCTTTATTCTGTTCCTACCTGAATTGTTTTTTAAGTCCCCTCCACTGGCTCTCAATGTGCTGCGTATGTGACCCATCTGGTGCCACAAATTTGTTTGTGGGATCACTGATTAACCCTGTTATGTGAATATCCATGCTCAAGAGGCTCATGTAAGCTCTCCAATAATCAGTATAGATGATAGAACCTTCCTGAACATGCTTCTTGATGAGTGGCATCAATATTTCCGCAGACCTCTCATTGTCAGGACACACTTCCAGCCGTAGATCATCACTCCCATCTTGGATCATCCCTATCACCCAATGACCTTCGATCTGTCGACCACGGTTATATTTTCTTTTGCCAAATTTGGATTCGTCTATTTGTAAAATTTTTCCTGGTCCTCCTATTTTCTCTCTTGTTTGGTTATGTTCCAGCTCATAAATCACAATTGTTTCTCGGCAATAGCTGCACCAGTCCGCCACAGTTTTCATAGAAATCACAGGCTCATCTTCGGTAGCAAGTTGTTTTTGTACTTCCATATACGACAAGCCCTCGCTAAAAGCATACATTATTTGAAACACCAATGTGATACATAATCTCACATTTTCAAACCAGGTTCCTTGAACCCGGCTCACACTCCTGTTCCTGCAGTTGCTCTTTCTGCAGCGGAATCTGCCAAACTGGGTTTCAGTAGACAGCGTCACTGGTCTGTGGTGGATATGACACAGTTCCACATCGATCTAAAACAAAAATAAATCAAGTTGAATGACAAGTTGAAAAAGAAAGATTTACACAAATCCCAGCTACCCAAAGTACAATATAAAATATATATTAAACATCTATTAACACACCAAGCCGAGCTGAGAACAATAAAAAAGCCGAGGAAGATACTAACCAATTTAGTATGAGAAAAAATTACCAACTCACACTTGACCGTTTTTTGAGGTCAGATATTATGGACCCGGGGTTCGTCTTTTTTAAATTAAATAAATAAAAAGTGACAAAAAATAGGTTGCGCGACAAGACTTATAGGAGACGGCGGGGACAATTCGGCCTGCATCTGCAGGAACTTGACTTGATCCCACGCTTCCTTGGTCCAGGATATACCCGATGTATATCCCGGATAAGGCGACGGAAGCGAGCAGCGTCACTGGCCAAGGGTTTTAGTATATTTTGCCGGTACATGTACTCGCCCATGTACCATTTGATATTGGTGTCGCTGCGGCAAGTCCTGCAGTGCCGTTTTAGTTCCAGCCATTGCCGCTCTATGGTGTTGGTATGCACCTTCACGCTCACATTTGGTGAGTTCGGCAGTGGGTCTCCTAGAGCGGTATTGACTGGAATATAAATAGTCCCATTTACATATTCCACACTGTGGTTTATTAAATTGGCAATTTTTTTTACAAATCCCAGCTTTATATAAAATGCCTTCAAATATTGGCAATGTCCTGGCACCCCCTTTGCGACGCAAGGTAGGAAAAAGTGAAAAATTTTACAAGTCCTGGCTCCATACAAAATGCCTTCAAAAATTCGGCTAAGTCAATGTTCCTTATAAAATCACTCAATAATTATGTTTTTCGAAAATTTTTGAAAAAAAAAATCTCTTTTTGATTGCTGTTTTTTTGGCGTTTTGTGAAAAACCTGTACTACTGTACTGTGCTGTACCTAGCTGATTTTTCGTTCTTTGTCCTTTCTTTCTTTTCAAACACGGTGTTTGTACTTGTTGTAATTCTGAAAATATTTTTTTCTTTCACAAAAGTTCTGGCATAGCTGATCGGCCAGTTGATACCGAAATTCTCTGTGTGTGGTCTTCAGTTGTAGTGGACCTATATTGGCACAATAAATTGAGTAGGCATTGTGGACTGAAGTGTTTAAGAGTCGTCGAAAGACTTTTATGTACTATTTCAATCCTCCTGGAAAGGAATTCCAAAAGATATGTGGAGATTACCTGATCTTTCTAGTCGATTCCTTCCAAAAAAATATTATAATCATTTACCGCTGTCGGTTTTACGCAGGGTTCACCAGCTCTGGTTCCCGGAACCATATCATTTTTTGAGATTAGTTGACACCGTAGTGACGAGGCGGACATCTTTCCTGGCGATGACACACCACAGTGTCGACTTACAACGTGGCTCTTAGGAACCCGCCTCTTATTGAAAGATTTGATATCGTGGCAAGTTTTAATCCTGCGCCTATTTAATGATCCCACGACGTCAGTCTTATTTCTTTTGAAAAAACTTGTGAGAAGAACTTACTTACTTATTAGGGTGACTCAACGACCCAAAGTGAGTCCTGGCCTCCGACACCAGATCACGCCATGCATCTCGGTCTTGCGACAGTTCTTGCCAATCGCTATGGCCGAGGTTGAGCAGATCTTTAGCAACAGCGTCTTTCCAGCGGTACCTAGGACGTCCAACCGGGCGTTTCCCATTTGGTTGTCCCAGGTACGCTCGCTTCACGGCACGATTCTCTCCCATTCTCTCTACGTGTCCGAGCCATCGAAGCCTGGCTGCTTTGGTCTCTCCAATAATGTTAGGTTCGGACACTAGGTCTTCAATCTCCAAATTCTTCCTGACTCTCAACCTCCCATCTTCCAGTTTCTTCGGTCCCAGAATCTTTCGCAGAATTTTCCTTTCCGCCACTAGCAGCTTATTCTCTTCTTTCAAGGTCAGTGTCCAGGCTTCGCATCCATACATTAAAATTGGCCTAATAACTGTTTTGTAGACTCGAATTTTAGTTCCCCTGCGTATCAGCTTGGACACCAGAACCTTGTGAAGAGCTGCCGTGCATCTCAGAGCATTTTGGATACGAATATCTATCTCTTCCTCTCTGTGATTAGTATCTGTAACGGTACACCCCAAATATTTGAATTTGTTGACACCTTGATAGGTGTAGCCATTCACTTCTAGATCTTTTCTCTTTTCCCTAGTATTCCTGTATCTCTTCATGTGAAAGTATTCCGTCTTTTCACGGCTGATTCTGAGACCGACGCTCTTTCCTTCTTCCTCCAAAACCTCTGCTAAAGCCCGCACATCCGACTCGCGCTGTCCAAGGAGTGCCAAATCATCGGCGTATCCAATGATTTTGTGCATGCCATTCAGCTCCACTCCGCCATCGACTTCTATTACATGTCACATCACTAGTCTAAGTTACGTTACATCCCTAATCCGCTATATTGTCGGTGTCTTTGACAGATGTCATTCGTCTATACACATGGTTGTTAACCTCACGTTTTTGGTCTAATATTAAAATATACTGTGCCTGCAATCAAGCCTTTCATTTAATAGAACATGGTGTCAGAAGTGCGGACTGCGGAATCTCCAAAATAATAAGAAGGCAAGAAGAAACTAACAATAAATTTTCTACAAAATGTCGAAAGAGGAAAAAGTGACGTCGCCGGCTGAAAATGTGCTTCGCACTCCAAATTTCACTTCCGCATTGCCGAGGCTAAATATTTCGTCAGATATAATAAACAACAACGCCGAAGAATGGAAAAAGTGGTGGCAGCAATTTGATTTATATCTGCTAGCCACATGTCTTGACAAAGTGGAAGAAAAACGCAAAATCGCCATTCTACTTCATTCCATGGGTCCAAAAGGTTTGGAAATCTTTAATTCATTTGATTTATTGATGGAAAGCGCTACACTCAAACAAGTAAAGCAAAAATTTGATAATTATTTCGAGCCGAGAAAAAACTTGACAATCATCAGGCATTCATTCTTCACTAGGAAACAAAAAATGTCAGAAAGCATTGATGAATTCATGACTGATCTTGAAAATATAAGCCTTAAGTGTGAATTTTCCACTTTAAGACAGTCATTGGTCAGAGACATTTTTATAGTGAACATGTGCTCAAGTTTGTCACACATTAGACAGCGGCTATTACAAGAACCTGATCTAACTTTGGAAAAAACAGTCGAAATATCCAAAACTATCATGATGGCACAACAGAATGCTGAAACAATGATGAAAGATGTGTCAAAAATCACTGAAGATGTTCTTCATGTCAGAAGTCGAAGAAGTCAAAAGTCAATGTCAAGTCAAAGTCAGTCGAGAAGATCATCCAGTGATGAGTCAAGAAGTCAGTCATTGAGTAGTCAATCGTCTAGTCGTCAGCAAGCGTCATGGTCAGCCCAGCATGGTACCTGTGGAAGGTGTGGACAGATACATCGTTCCAAGTGTCCAGCGGCAAACGTCAAATGCAGGTCATGTAATACTTTTGGTCATTATGCTAAAATGTGTTTTAAAAACAAAAATGTCAGAAATTTAGAGATTGGTACAGTCAGTCAAATCAGTCCAAATTCAAATCAATTACAGAATGTTCATGATGAAAAAGCTCACTGCTCTGAAACATTCTTAAGTCAAAATTATAATACAAATATTAGTCCAATTAGTCAACAATATTGTCAAAGTCAAAATGTGGAAAATTTGTCAGAACATTTTTTTATAGGCGCAGTCAACCAAAATAATAATAGTCAAAAATATTATTCAAATCGGTCATGGCATTTGGATATTATTGTCAATGGTCAGAATGTAGATTGTATTCTAGATTCTGGAGCTGATGTAAACATTATGTCTTTATCAACATTTAAAAAATTAAATTTGTCATTAGAAGGTCTGAAAAATAAAGTCAAAGTATCCGGTTTTGGGGGAACAAATATCCCTATCATTGGTCAATGTAATATACAATGTCAAATCAATAATTTGAAAGAGAGCATCATATTTATTGTCACAGATTTAAATTGTCCAACTGTTTTAGGTCTACCCACATGTGAAAAAATTGGAATTATAAAAAGAGTTTTTTCTTTAAATAAAAACAGTGATAGTTCAAAAATGCTAATGCAGTACAATGATGTTTTCCAGGGTCTTGGATGTCTGCCTCCTGTCTGTCATCTTAAACTTCTTCCGGATGCTGTTCCATGTGTCGACCCTCCAAGGAAAGTTCCGTTCGCTTTGCTCAAGGATCTTCGTGAGGAGTTAGATCGCATGGAGAAGATGAAGGTCATAGAAAAGGTCACTAAACCAACGTCATGGGTAAATTCTGTGGTCGTCACTGTCAAATCGTCAGGTCAGTTAAGAGTTTGTCTTGATCCAAGAAATCTTAATAAAAGTATAATGAGAGAATATTATCCATTAAAAAATATAGATGAAGTCAGATCTAAATTGAAAGGCGCTGCATACTTTTCTCATTTAGATGCATTTTCTGGTTTTTGGTCATTGAAACTAGATGAAGAGAGCTCTCAGCTCTGTACTTTTCAAACTCCATTTGGCAGATATAAATATTTAAGATTGCCTTTTGGTATTAATGCAGCAACAGAAATTTTCTATAGAGTCATAACAGATTTATTTGGTGACATAGAAGGTCTCTTAATTTTTGTAGATGATTTTCTAATATATGGAGAAACAGAAGAAATCCATAATGAAAGACTAAAAAAGGTATTAGACCGAGCCAGACAAGTGAATTTGAAATTGAATAAGTCAAAATGTAAATTTCTAGTCCCTGAAGTCTGCTTCTTAGGCTATGTAGTTAGCAAAGAGGGTGTCAAAGTTGATATGGAAAAAGTAAAGGCAATTCAAAGCATGCCATCACCACAAAATGTCAAGGATTTACAGAGATTCTTAGGAATGGTCAATTATCTTAGTCCTTTTATTGAAAATTTGTCTGAAAAAACTCACATATTAAGAAACTTATTAAAAAATGATGTCATGTGGTCATGGGATGAAAATTGTGAAAAATGTTACAGTCATTTAAAAGAAGTCATTTCAAACACACCTGTATTAGCTCACTATGATACAAATTTACCACTTGTATTGTCTGTTGATTCGTCAAAGTCAGCTATAGGTGCAGTCATTATGCAAAACAATCATCCAATTGCTTACAGTTCAAAAACATTAACACAGTCACAGGAAAATTATGCACAAATTGAGAAGGAATTATTTGCCATTCAGTTTGGATGTAACAAGTTTCATCAATATGTCTATGGTCAAAAAGTGACAGTACACACTGATCACAAGCCTTTAGTCTATTTATTTCAAAAACCATTGCATGATGTGCCAGCCAGATTACAGCGTATGATGTTAGCATTGCAAGTGTATGACTTAAATGTTGTGTACGTACCAGGTAAAGAAATGTATATTTCAGATACTTTGTCAAGAGCCGCTATGAGAGAACATTATATACCTGATTATGAGTCAGATATGCAATGTCATGTTAATTTGGTAAGGTCTAATCTAGCCATGAGTGATGAATATCGCACTAAACTCTGTCAAGCAACTAGTTCTGATGAAACTTTAAAATTGTTAAAACAATATTATTATGAAGGTTGGCCAAATAGCAAAGAAAAAGTCCATTCTATGTTAAAGCCTTTTTGGAATTTTCAGAATGAAATACATGTCATTAATGATTTGCTATTTAAAGGAAATAAACTAATAGTCCCACAGTCAATGCAAAAAGAAATGTTAAATAAATTACATGAAGGTCATCAGGGAATTAACAAAAGTTTAAATTTGGCTAGAGAAATGTTATATTGGCCAAACATGAGTGCTGATTTAAAGAATTTAATAGAACAATGTTTAATATGTGCAAAGTACAGACCAGCCAATCCAAAAGAACCCTTACAAAACTATGAGATAACTAAGTTTCCATGGCAAAGAGTAGGCATTGATTTAATGTATTTTGATAATTTAACATATCTCGTTGTCACTGACTATTACTCAAAATATATAGAAATTGCCCTGTTAAACAATAATAGCACAGCCAAAAATGTAGTTATCCACTTGAAGTCAATTTTTGCCCGACATGGGATACCAATGTCTTTAGTCTCAGATGGGGGACCGCCATTTCAATCAGCTGAATTCAAATCTTTTATGTGTGATTGGGATATTGAGCATATTGTAACCAGTCCTTATCATTCACAGTCAAATGGGCAAGCTGAAAGTTCAGTCAAAATTATTAAGAATATGTTGAAAAAGTGTAAAGAAGATAACACTGATCCATATATTGCACTTTTGCATTACAGAAATACGCCAAAAAAAAATTTGCCATCACCAGCTCAGTTACTGATGTCTAGAAATTTAAGAATAAATATTCCTGTGATGCAAAACAAATTAAGACCAAAAGTGGTCACCTTTTCAGATTATAAGAAGGGTATGGAAAAAGGTAATGAACAAAATGCTAAACATTATAATACTAATAAGAAAGAATTACCTTTACTAAAACCTGGTGATCATGTGTACTATAAGAAAACGCCTAGTTCTAGTTGGTTACCCGCCATTGTCAAAAGAAGGTTGAAATGTCAAAAATCTTATATAATTGAGGATGCAAATGGGGTAACTTATAGAAGAAATAGAGTGCACCTAAGGTTTAGATGTAATGATAGTTGTCATAAGTATGATACGACCATGCCCATGCGATCTGACCACCCACGGGTCCTTGAAGAGCAGCCGGAGGTTTGCGAGGACAGACAGGTGGAAGAGCCATCATGTAACAAATATTATGTAACCAGATCTGGGAGGACTGTCAAACCCAATTCATATTATGTAAACTATATTTGATACTTGTTTAATTACAAATAAGATACATTAGCTTGAAAAGGGGGATGTCACATCACTAGTCTAAGTTACGTTACATCCCTAATCCGCTATATTGTCGGTGTCTTTGACAGATGTCATTCGTCTATACACATGGTTGTTAACCTCACGTTTTTGGTCTAATATTAAAATATACTGTGCCTGCAATCAAGCCTTTCATTTAATAGAACACTTTTCGGATGACGTATTCGAGCACGAAGTTGAATAGCATCGGAGATAATGCGTCCCCTTGTTTAAGGCCAGTCACTACTTTAAACTCATCGGTTAAGTTAGAGCCTACCCTGACCCGCATCTTGCTGTGTTTTGTAGCAACCTCAACCAATTTTACCAGTTTCAGTGGTAGTTTAAAGGATCTTAGATTTTTAAAGAGTGTATCCTTGTCCACACTATCATAGGCCTTAGTGAAATCAACGAATAATGCATGCATACTTTGTGCATATTCCCATCTTTTCTCCATGATTTGTTTTAGGAGAAATATTTGGTCAGAGGTGCTGCGATTGCGACGGAAGCCACATTGGTAGTCTCCCACTATCTTCTCAGCCAGGGGCTCTATGCGGTTTAGGAGAACGTATGAAAGTATTTTGTATGCTGTCGGTAACAGTGTAATACCCCGATAGTTTCAGCATTTCCTGCGACATCCTTTTTTGTGTATTGGGCAGATGATGCCGACATTCCATTCGGCTCAGGTATTGGAAGTCGCAGGACTTACAATACCTACAAATCACAACGTGACACAGAAGATGCACTCGGAATCACAACACTGACACCAACAAAACACTCGACGCGTTTCGCCACTACACGTGGCATCCTCAGGAGATGTTGTCGCTTCGACAGACAACGAGCGGCAGTCGCTCGTAGTCGCGTCGAGTGTTTTGTTGGTGTCAGTGTTGTGATTCCGAGTGCATCTTCTGTGTCACGTTGTGATTTGTAGGTATTGTAAGCCCTGCGACTTCCAGCTCTACTTTTTTCAGGTGATTACAGTTGGATGGATTTTGGGTCCTGCGCTGGCGTCGTCTAGTGGAAATTTAAAGCAAAATAATCATCTTTTTCAGCTTTAGTCATGGATTTCCGCAAAGTAACGCCTGATTCCATCAACTATCTCATTGGCGGGCCAAGAACAGTTGTACTTGATTCATTGAGCTGTGTGATTGAATGTGTGGGCAATCGCAAACCATGCTCATAGTATGACCTCAAATGCCAATTTAACCTTATCAAATACGTCGCGTATCTCTCCTGATAGGCAGAAAAAAGCATATCGAGGGGTGAAAGGCTAATGGCGTTAAGCGACATTTTTGGAACTTTACACTAGAGCGTTTTAAAGTTTTGAAAATCGGAAAAAAAATCGTAGAAGTTCCGTTTTCTATTTAATTTAGATTCTAAATATACAGTTCTTTTTGAAATTAAAGTCCTCATCTAATGTCGTAGTTTTTAAACAAATATAATAAAAGGTTAAAGAAATAAATGTCGCTTGAGTCAAAAATGCTTGTTTGTTTATTTTTTTAGAGTAAGGAAAAAAGACTTAAGCGACGGTTGCCCTATTTTTTGGAGTAAAACTAAATGATTAAAGACACATGGCTATCAAAATGAGCGGAAGGCTAAAAGACTCAAGGAAGTCGTCATAGTGTTTTTCGTGTAAAGCCAATAGATTGAACTACCTAGCTATGGGCGCAATAGATTACGTCTAATATGCTGAAAGGCCAATTCCATTCCTATTTAAGTACAGGAAAAGTGACTCAAGCAACGATCAATATTCTAATTTCATTGACCTAAATCCTAACAATTTTAAATTTTATTTGAGATTGGTCGTTAAAGCCATAACCAAAACTTACCCCTATCAAAATTGCAGAACACTTAACAAGAGTTTTCGTTGATGTTAGGCGAGAATAAAATAAAAAGTATAATTGAAAAAGAGTGTTTATTAGAATCAAATACTGAAACAATCAAACAGGACACATTGTTAATAACAAATAATTTTTAACTAAATTAAAAATAATTGTTTAGAATTTAAAAAAGCCACAAAATACACTTTAAAACAATTAATGCTTTTAAATATTTAAGCAACAAAAACACTTACGAGAAAAACTTGTATTTTAACCATCCATACGTTTACTAAGTTTTAATAGAATCTACTAATACTGCACCTAACAATCAGTCAGTCAGTTACGTTCTTAATAAGAAATCACAGCAAATTTCCAGGTAAATGCTTTAGATAAATATCTTATTGCAATAACTATGCTTGGGTTTCACAGTCATAAAATTTTAATACAATTTATGGATACTTAAACTTGCTACAGTCACAAGCAACCATATTAACATAGATAATTTTTATTAGAATCTACTAATATTTATTACTTGACTTAGCATTCTTACAAAATCAGTCTCAACAGAAAGTCTTCTTCTTTTTATCTCAACAGAAAATCTTCTTCTTCTTCTAATTATCTTCTTATTTATTATACTTTATGTAAGTTACCTAATAAAAACATAATGATAAACAAACATATAGCAAAACTTAAACAGATTGACTAAGAACTTTCTATTTCTTTTTTAATCCGAGTCGATAAATTCTTAAAAAATAATCAGTTTCATAAATTAAATATTCCTCTTACTCTACGTCTACTTCGTCTTCTAAATCTGTATCTATTAATTCGTCGTTTCCGTCAGAAGAATTTAAGCTTAAGTATTCTGAATGAAAAATTCGTGGAATAACTGAGCTATCGCACAGTTTTTTCAGGTCCTTATATTTAGCCTTTGTGATAGGAAGAGGAGAATTATATCTCTGATTGATAAGTTTAGGCTTTGCTAAAATTTGAATTTTTTCTTCTGGTGAATCTTCTTTCATGCTATATTTTACTTTCATTGTGTTAGGGGCTGATTTTTTGAAAGTCGCAATTCGCAACTTACTTATTTTTCCAATTAAATTTCCTTTAAAGTATTTGTCTGCCAAATCGTCGAAACTCTTAAAATCCTCATGCATCAAGCCCTCTACGTTGTAAGGTCTCGGTTCTTTTCGTGCTACTTGGCAAATAGTTACCCACTGTGAAGGAGCCCAAACTGTGGTGTTACGAACTGAATTTTCTATGGTGGAGTGTATGCTATCAACAGTCATTTCAGTGTGGCCTGGTAGCAGATAATTCATCTGTATTGTCTCTAAATTTTGTGACTGTAATAAGGCATTGTGCAAAGCAGCTAAAACAATTTTGTTTTTGTTCTGTCCGGGACAGGAATCGGAATAAAGAATTAGAGATTTTATAGCACCTCGAGCATCAACGTCTTTAACATATTTTTGCAATATAGTAGCGATCTCGTTCGCACCTCTATTTCCCTCCGTTTCTCCCCATATGTAACAAAACCCAGACCTTGTAACGCTTTCGTAAAAGCAGAGATTATAAACGGCATATTTTCGGGAGTAATATAATTGCATATTTGAGCCGTGCGGTGTATTTAGTACCTTCTGCAAGTCAAACGACGTACATAAAATGGAAGGGTTTTCTTTTACTAGCTCTCGGTGGCATTCTAACCGTGCTTTAGATGCTTTTTTTTCCTCCAAATGAGCTTTCTTTTCAGGACAATCGTTTTCGTTTTCTGCTTCAAACTTCATACATTTCAGGCACTTATCTTTTTTGGGTATATGAAAGCCAAGGTTGAACTCATTAAGAAATATACTACGAAACAATTTTTCGCTTATACAGTCAACGCCTTCTGAACTTTTTGTTTCCTTGTATATCCGGTATAAATTTTTGATATTTTTGAACTCTACTGGTAAGTATAGACGGGTAGAGTCTTTTCTGCAGTAGTGAGTTGGTAGAGCAGGTAAGCTTTTAATCCAGTGTCTTGCAGAATCTTTATTTTCTTCGCTTGTCCTGTTGCTTGGTATAAATTTTCCCCTTGACTCTTCTTTCGCAATTCCATAAGATGCAGTAGATACAGTGTATTGTACGTATTTTTGAGTGATATCAAGAGTATTTAGTATGAATTTCAAACATAGTTGGCGTCGACCTTCTCCATCGTTAATGAAGTAATTATAGGTTCTTGATCTGTACGCAGAAGATTTAGATCTCTTTCGTTTCACTTCTTGTGATGATGTCATAGCCACTATCCAGTCTTTTTTACCTTGTGGAGATAATCCCCAATAGTAATTAAAAATGTTTTTTCTTTTTTCTTCATCGATTTCTCCACAATTATGTCCACATTTTTTTCCCGAGCAAGGATTAGGCTTCAATTTATTTTCATTCACAACACTTCCATCTTTTTTTACATAACTCTTACCTTTTTTTCTGAGCTCGTTTCTTAATTTCTTTTTATTAATTCTTTTTTGTTTTCAGACCTGCCTCACCTACTTTTCCATCTTCAGATAAAACTTTCTTCGTCTTTTTCCTTGGCACGTCAGTGTTGGTGGAAGAAAAATCACTATCGTCACCAGTTTCCTTCCAGGATGAAGAGTCCCAAACAAAATCTTCTTCTTCAGAAAGAAAATCTACGTAACTTTTGTTCATTGCCTTGCGTGCACTTTTCTTCCTCTTTTTCTTAGCCTCAGGTGAAACCAATAACTCATTTTTATCTTGACACATGTCTGCATCTTCTTCTAAAGATTTTCGAATCATATCCATTTCTTTTTCTGGTATAATATCTGTTAATGTTGACTGCAGATTGAGCTCACTAATTTCTGACTCTAGATTATTGTCCTAAAAAAACAGAATTCGTTAGATAATAATCTATAACATTAAATAGTTACTGTTGCCCGCGACTTCATCCGCGTAGAATTCGGTTATATCGCCGCTCCCTAGGGAACTATTCAGAACTACGGGATATAAAGTAACCATTGTGTTAATCCAGTGTTTTATATATTTATCTACCTGATTTTCGCAACTATGTCAGCGTGAAGTTCGGTTATATCATGTTCCCTAGGGAACTCTTGATATGTTCGGGATACAAAAAAGCCACTGTGTTATAATCCGGTGTCTAATATAACTATCTACCAAATAGCTGTTGCCCGCGATTTAATCCGCGTGGAATTCGGTTATATAGTGTTCCCAAGGGAACTTCAAAATTTTGAGATAAAAAGTAGCTAATGTGTTAATCCAGTGCCTCGTCTATCTACCTACTAAATTTCAATTAAATCTGTGCAGCTGTTGAGGCGTGACAGCGGAACAAACAAACAAACAAACTTACAAACAACCATACTTTTACATTTATAATATTAGTAGCAACATAATTGTTGCTTATTTATTTAATGTACTAAACATACCCCATTTAGTTATTTATTAAAAAAAACTTTAATCACACTAATATAATAAAAAGGAAAGATTTGTATGTTTGTAACGAATAAACTCAAAAACAACTGGACTGATTTAAAAAAAAATTTTCACTATTAGAATTCTACATTATCCTTGAGTAACATAGGCTATTGTCTATCCGTCCGTCCGTCCGTCATTCCATGCGGACGAATCGCAGATAACGGCTAGTATTAAATAATTACATAACTTGATTTATTTAATTGTAGCCTATTTATTTACAAAACTCACCTCATTTGTTGTAAGTTCAGTGTCTGTAGTTACCAGTTCGGAATGTATTATTGCTTGGTCTTTGTTTATAAGAATATCGTTTTGAGTCTTAGTATTGGATTTTTCCTCATCCTGAAACCAATAACCTTTTACAAGTTTCAAATCAAACAACGTTGAAGTATATGACGAAAAGTGGCGAAACGACCTTTCCTTCGTAAGTAGGTATGTATGTAAGTAATTAGTAAAAGTTAAGTAGATATAGTTGTAATTAAGATTCATGTATCCATTTCCATCTGAAATTACCCTCAATATTTGTTAGACGTGGTGAAAACGCCTTGACTGGCTGCTACGCTCTGCCTATCCCGTAAAGGATAAAGGCGTGACTAATGTATGTATGTAAGTTCCATTTATGTATTACTAGCTGACCCGGCGAACTTCGTTCCGCCCATGTTCTAAATGTTGCGCGGTGCGCGGGCTGCTATACTAAAACCTTTCTCATGAATCAGTCGGTCTATTGGTGAAAACCGCATGAAAATCCGTTGCGTAGTTTTAAAGATCTAAGCATACATAGGGACAGACAGACAGCGGGAAGCGACTTTGTTTTATACTATGTAGTGATTTTACAATATGCAAAACACAAGTTAAATATACATTACCTTTGGTTCTTCCGGTTTGCTAGTTTCTTCTACCAGTTTAGAGCTTTGTTCGTCTTCGCTAATATTTGTATTATTAACATCAGAAATATCTTTGGCTGAGGTTATTGTTTGATAAAGTATAGAACTGCAACTTGGTTCATTTTCATTTGAAACGTTTTTGCCATCAGAATACTTTGCGGCAAAACTTTGAGTAACGTTTTTGTTTTCATAAGTAAACTCCAAATTTTTGTGTACCGAATGAATATTTTCAACCTATAAAGCAGTAGAAAAAAATAAGTTAACATTTAACGAAATTTTTTAAAGGTTGCTTTTTGTGTGTGTAGCTTTGATCGTTAGGTAATTTGTGAATTACATGTTAGACTGGGAGTGATAAGAAAACAAGCCAGCTGCTTTTCTTCCCGGGCATGCTATAAAAACCAGCAAATGGATCCAAAAGGATCCAGTGTATTGTCATTTAGGCGATTAGCTGACAACCTGTCACTACAGCAATACACAGTTCTTTCTGAAATGACCCTCATAAATCAAACTTGTCAGACGCTTTGATACTCTGCCTACTCCGTAAGGGATGAAGGCGTGACTGTAGGTAGGTATGTACTTAAGTAATTAGTAGAAGTTAAATTAGATAAAGTTTTAATTCAGTTCCATGTATGTACGAAAATGGTGAACTGGCATACCTAGACATACCTACCACATAAATTTAGTCACGAAATTGGATCAACTTGATAATATTAGTTATCTTTTTTTAAGTCAGTTAAAAAAGACAACAAGTCTTTTTTTAAACAATCTATAACACTGGTTTCTGCAACTAGCCTGGTAAATGATAGATAACTTCTATTATTAAGAAACAGGCCTTAACCAAGCAAAGCACTTTTTTATGAGTACCTACCTACCTACAGATCTGAAATAAACGTTTTCTAATTATGTCTGTCAACACTCCATTTGAAATAGGTATTTATCAAAAAAAATTACAACATACCTCAACATCTTCTGGTTCTATTTCAATCACTATTTTAGAATAAATCAGCTTGCTTCTATCTTCAATTTCTGAGTTTGAGTTTGTGCTGCCAATGGCTTCGTTTTCTTCTTTTCTTTCGTGTTCCTAGAGTTGAAATAAAAGAAAATAGTGCTTGGTTAAGAAATTTAAATACCTTATTCGTAACTGTACAATTTTAAATACCTACCTTATGAATCGGCATTGCATCATTTACTTCAGGAGTAAAGAGTTTTCTACACACGGTTTTATTAGCATGTTTTGAATCTAATATTGACAAATCTTTATTTTGTGCTTTGTAGGATTTGCTTCCTAAGATTAATACGTCAGAATCACACCGTTGCACACTTTTTTCCCTCATAACTGTTCGTGAATCCTTTCTTCTTCTTTTGTTCGCGGACACATTTGAGATTTCTTTTTTAAAAAATTTCCTTCTCTCCGAGTCCATCTTATGCTAAAAAGAAAAAAAAACCGATAGTAATAAATAATTAAATCATTTTTAAATTAAACAAATCGTTCAGACCACATGTTTACCAATGAAAACATTTCTAACCGCGATCTTCAATTATTTTGTATCAAATTACTCACGATTCAATTAGAATTCCTTCAAAGTATAGGTTAGTAGGTATAACGCATTTCAATTTATGTGTTTATTTAACAATATTTATTCAACTACATGAATAACACAGAATTTAGAAGCTTACTTACCAACAATCTTCCTGCACGCGACTCAAAAACTACGCACACGTTTGGCCTCCCCGACGGTACGGCGCTGACTGAAGCGCCCCGCGCGAGCGCATGCCTATTATTCCCGAGAAGTTTTTAGGCAAGGCAAAGATTATAAGTAGGTCTTAAACGACATTGATCTATTGGTGTCATAGAACAATGTATTTGCTGAACATACATTTCCCACTTATTGTAGGAAAGGAGAAGTGATTCAAATACAAAAACTTTCTATAATTTTTGAATTAAGCGACCTCTTTTTGTAAAAACTATACGTCCTAATTATCTGAAAGAACCTGCTCTTTTAAATTTTCGAAAAGGCTAATTACTTTAAGTTACTGCTCTAAACATAAAATTGAGCAAAGCCAAATAATTCAAACGACATACTTTGTTTGTTTTTGATGCAGGCTATTTGATTTAAGCGACATTTGCCTAATATTTTTGTGGGAAGCTAATTGCATCAAGCGACAAGCTTGTATTTTTTTGTGGCAGGCTAATTGCTTTAAGTGACAGCAATTTGTGTAATGTGGGGCAAGCTAAATGGTTTAACCTACCATCTCCTTTAGTAATAGAAACAAAAAAAAAGCTTTAACAACCATTTGAGTTTAAAAGTGAAAAAGGAAAAACGTTTCAAGTAACTACCCATAGTATCTTGATATAGCTTAAGTCAACCATGTTATAAAAAAGGCATTTTTTTGTGTTGCTTGAGTCAGTAGCGCAGTAGAAAACAGAGTCCAAATCTATTTGCATCAAGCGACAAAAAAATGCTCAGATCTGTATGAATATTGGCTCAAAAGACGCAGAAAAATTCGCTGATTCCGAATATATATATAACTCAATATCGCTCTTGCTGTCGCTTAACGCCATTAGCCTTTCACCCCTCGATATGCAGATTCTCTCTTTCAAGCGTATTAATGCGACTACTTATCGCAAGCAAATGATGCCACATTGGAGGTAAGACGGCGCGCAATTGATCAGGCGGAATAGCAGCCTCTGGCGGTACAAAGAAATTAGCCCTTCCATAAACAGGATGAATAGCTATCGATCGATAAAGTCTGTTATCATATCTTACCTCTGACATGAGATCATGATTCACCCACCCAGCGCCAACGTTAATCAAAGTGTTCAAATTATTAGTCTCGGGTATTCCCTATTTCTGAAAGAAAGTGTAATTGCTTGTCCCTGGTTGTTAGAGCATTCGAAAGCGTGAGCATTAGAAATAATGCTTTCATCAATAATACGAGCATCAGCCTCTGACATGTTAGTAAACGTTCTGGAGCAATTGAAGATAATCTTAGCAATAAGCGCGGCGATAAATCGTTGCTTAGGAGACATTACCACAGTATCCATGTTAAAATCAACCAAAACCTGCGACGGGTTTGTTAACGCCATGACGATCTTTTGAAAATCAGCTTGAGTTTCACTAGTTAAAGGAGCAGCAATGATATCTTTCATAACTGAAGCTCTGTTAGCACTGACGTTAAGAGTAGACGGTAAATCGGATGGAGGGAATGAGAAGCGCTTTTGTTCCAGTAAAAGCGAGACATACCTGAACGGAAATGAAATTACTCATGGGAAAATGTGAAATCAAATCTGGCAGCGTTTCGCTATTGAACTGTCTTATAAGTACACCTCTAATGTCAGGCAAGCGAGGATCAGAATGCTCAACCAACAAACCACGACGGCGAGCAAAAAAACATATAACGCTGGTAATGCTGATTATATGCTGCACTGTTCAATAAGCTATTAGAAGCTTCGGCCATATCACCGACAAATTGAGTATGAACGTTCAAAAATAAATCAGGAATCATTACACCCATATCATACCATAATCCATTCCTTTCAGCCCTTACCAAGTGCGATAATATAGCACGCCATTCAATATTACGGTTCGTGAAGACAGTATCAGCAAGACTTACATCCAATCCGTTTGTGTTGTCTGCTGGCACTTCAACATTTCGAAATTGCACTATTTTCGGGTTAGCAACAATGCGCACAAATTTATCTGAAGCTTCCTTTATCGAAGCGATGATAGATGAAACAAGCTCAAGAGATGTGCTACTCTTTTTGAAACTGGATACGGCAACTGGCGCCAATACGAAACGCGTCGAATCTGAAATAGGGTACAGCTTATAGCATATAGGACACTTATCAGCAATAATACTTTTCTCGGCCGATAGTTTAGTTATATCCAGTGATGATGGATCAACCTCCAACTTCTGACTCAGTACTATCCTCCTAATAGAATCTCGCACGTGAATGCGCATGTTCTCCAAATCAAGCTCCAAACTAGTAGAGTTTTGACTCGTAACATTATCCTCTCCTTTCTCACCTTCTTTGTTCTTTTCTTTCGTGGTATCATCTTTTCTTGCTTTGTTAGTTTCAGCAGATTTTTTGGCATCACTTTCTGTTTCGACATTCTTTTTATCCAGCTTTTCATCGTCAGTAGCTGCTTTTTCACCTTCCAGTTTCTTACCTTTAACCTTTTCATCATTTTTCTTCGTTTCCTTCTTCTTCGGCATCTTCGATAATAGCGACGGCTGCAGGCGAATGATCTAACAAGAACAATGTACACTAGAGATTTTTAAGTGAGAAGAACTGAATTTCAATAATTATAATTATTATAAATTGTGATAATCGATTATACTAAAAATAGTTATCGATCATTAATCGATTATTTATTGAACTCAAAAGTATGTATTACTATTACAGAATCAATTTAGTCGCAATGTTTCACCCTTCTTAAATTACAAGTCAAAGGTTTTACATTTTACAACAGTACATAATTTAGTCTATTGGTGTATGTTATTCTTATTTCGTCCCTATGCAGGTAAAACCGATTAACTCATGAATATGTAATTTTACAGTAGCGCAATTTGAAACTTGAACATTACAGAAAAATGTCGAAATTGAATAATCCATATAATAAAAACTATTGTTATGAAGCATAGATAATCTGTCTGTTGATACAAATAATATAAACTGAAAAAAGTGTACTTCTAATGTACAGAAAATACAAATATCTTTGAAATGGGTACGCATTTAATCGGTTTTTCTTGAATGACAAAAATATTTATAAATGGCTATCTTTTCTGCAGGAACGCACCTATCGCTATTATGAAAATTTTGATAGAATCGTTTTACAAAGGGCTACACTGTATTTACAGGCATATTCCATAAATATCAAGGAATATTGATAAAAAAAAAGTTATAGAATATTTAATTGATTTTACCTGGAGATACATGCAAATTTACATAGTGATAATAATTTATTTGCAAGCTTGTTATACTTCTGGGCATGCTAGCAATTCCAATTGCATTTAAATAATAAGTAGGCGTGCCATTATCATTACGATTCGGTATAGGAACCTAAAAGTGTCGTTTTGACAACATTATCCCATACAAAATTTGCGATACACATCAATTTAGTCCTAAACTTAATCGCAATAAAAGATGATGGTAGCCCCCAAGTTCTATAATAAATATTAGGGTTAAGTTCAAATAAAATCATAACATAGCATTATTAGTTTTATTTTGCTTCATAAAAATTTTAAGAAAGACAATAATTGATAAGATCTTGACAAGTTATCTTGTTAGTTGCACAAAAGTATCTTTAGTTTAAGGGCGTCTTAAGGATGAATTCAGTGTGAAAATAATGTCAAGAATGTAAAAATGCAATGTGACATTCACCATAATTTAAAGTTTGTTTCTGCAACAACTTATTTAATTTCGACTACTCGTAAGTCTCGTCGGTGTCTTCATCAGATTTTGTAAGATCCGGTAAACGGTCCACAGTTTCACTGTCTGTGGCCAAAGACTCAAACCAGCCATGATATTCATCGGGTATAATACCCTTTTTACATAAGGTTAGTAAATCCCTTTTCTTAGCAACAGATACAGGCAGCGGGTTCTTGTATAATTGCTGCAAAGGAGGAAATCTGAATACTTCGCAAACCTCAGTTGCAGTTTTTTCTGCTTTTGGTTGTTTTGATTTGCGTCTTGTTGAATAGCCATGGTTTCCTGGAGTCGCTGCAGCTGGAGTAGTTTTAAACTGTTTTCCTGAGCACGTGACGTCTATTTGCTTAAAATTTTCAGACATGTCATAACTATAGTAAATATTAAGATCACCTTTTATGTATCTCATTCGTTTTATCTTCAGCCATTGTACTTTTTGGCCTTCTGTGTTTGTATTCCTGTTTAAAATGACAGTGTCGGCTAATTGCTTTAGATCTTTAAATTCGTCATATTTAAATTGTTTAACGTTGTATTTGTTCTTTTTTACCTTTTTAGTTCCTTTCACATAAGTTTCCTTTGATCGTGCATCATTAAAAATATTTATCCAGTCTTGCAAACAATAGACATCGCGGTGTTTCTTCGCACTTTCGATGGCGCTGTGCATGGAGTCGACTTCCATATACGAGTGGCCGGATTCCAAAAATTTGTGTTCAATGATCTGCAAGTTCTCGTTGTTGTGGACGACCCACAATAGTAAACCTGCAATAAATTGATTTCGGTTCTGTCCCCCGCATGTATCGGAAAACAAGCTAACCTCTGTCACATTCTCCGGAATACAGTTTGATAGGTAATGGGCCAATATGGTACCAATTTCAGCACTCCCTTTCTTGCCATTAACTTCTGTCCATACGAAGCAATATGCTTCATTTGGCAAGGCACTTTCATATACTGTGAGATTGTACACGGTTAATTTTCGGGTGTAATAGAGAAGCCCTACCTCAGTGCTGGGAATTTGTAAAATGGCTTGAAGGTCGAATGTGGCCGACAAAAAGTTGGGTTCCTTTTCTGATCTTTCTTTGTCTTTTGCCTTTTCAGTATTACACATTTTTTTCCTTTCTATATGCTCTTTGTATTGTTCATCTATCTTTGTCTTTTCTTCAGGATTTGCTTGATTATACCTAGTGCACAAGAGACACTGGTCCTTTTTAGGGACGAAAAAGCTCAAATTAAATTCTGTGGCAAAAACTCTTCTGTATGACGTCTCTGAAACGGGTGTGGAATTATTTTTCTGGCAGTATTCAACATAAAAAGAATACATTTTTCTAAGAGAAAGTCCAGCATCCAAGTATTTGCGCTTTGATTGTTTTCTTATATAGTGGCTTTCCATGGTTGGAAATGAAGCTATATGGCTTTTGATTTCTTCTACTTTTTCAGACGAGATTTTATTTGGGGGCTCTTTACGTCCACGGGGATCTTGAGTTAAAGAATAAGAGCCAAACTTATCTTTTTGCTTTATGGCATCATTTACAACAGCCGGCGAAATGCACAGAGTGTTGCAAAAAAACTTTGAGCAGACATATTTTCGTTCTCCTCCTATTTCAAAAAAACATTTTTTTGCAAAGGAGCGTTCCGTTGATCTTTTTCTGTCTTTTAAAAGAGTTTTCGTCGTTTTAGCTTCCACACGATTCAATATAAAAGATTTTCTTGCTACAAAATCAAGGCTCCAGTATTGTCTGCAAATAGATTCCCTTTCGCTTTCTGAAATGTTATCTTTGCATTTGTACTGGCACTTAGAACAATCCACGAGCTTAGGAACTTTTGGGTCCCTGATCTTTTTTGCAGTCATGTATGACAAACCTTCAGCTCTTCGCTTTTTGGCAATGTTAATCTTCCAATTTGTCGGATCTGATCGACGCCAACGTGAACGTGGCTTTATGACTTTACAGCAACGTTGAACTAGTTCAAGCATAATAAGTTCAACCACTTGATGAGATTCTTTCTTATTTCCAAATAACAGTGATATACCCTTGCGCTGTTGTTCTCTTTTATTTTTTTGAGCTTGTTCAACTAGATCTGGTTTAAGTAATTCGTCTAAAGTTATTAAGTCAGAATCATCTGAGTAGCATGGAGGAGCTGAAGGCTGTTCTGGGTGGTAGGTAGGGTCGTCATCAGAAAAATCACCTCCAAAGAGTGATTCTTTGTCAGATTCAATATCTTGCTCTTGTAAAAAAGCTGTAAATATCAAAAGGTTTAAAAGAAACGGCAACAATAATTCATAATTTTCTGACACTAAACAAAAAGAGAAAAGTAATTGGGGAGCGTTCAAGTATTACGTAACGCAATTTTTGAAGATTTATGACCCCCCCTCCCTCCCTTGTAACGCACCGTAACGTTTTTCTGTACTCCCCCTCCCCCTCTCTAAACGTTACGTAACACTCAAGTGACCATTTTTACTCTAAAGTTGCAAAAAGTTATGTTATAGTTTTTATCCTTGATAAACTTTTAATTGCCTTTGCGGTAATTGCGGTAAACTGACAACAAAAAAAAATTGGTTGCCTGTAAAGTCGGTATACGGGCGAAAGTTTTACGTGACAACGACTTTGAGTGGTAAAATAATTTTAATGTGAATATTCATTCGTATAACATGAACCGGTGTGTATGCCTATCTCTCTCACTCTCTCTCTCTCGCTCTGTCTCTCTCGCTCTTAGGCGGGTTAACTGTGCTCGAGTGGAAGGGACGCGTGCCTTTCACTTTTTATGTCTGTCTCACTCGCTCTTAGGCGGGCTAACCATGCCCGAGTCCAAGGGACGCGTGCCTCTCACTCGCTCTCATTGTGAGCGCGGAACGTGAGCGGAGCGTAACGCAGTTTCTTGAAGTGTCACCCGGCAAACCAATTTATAAGACGTTGTCACGTCAAAACAACATTAAATGCCGTACAATACAATCTAGGGATTCCCCGTGAAATATAAACGAAAAGGTTTGCCAACTTGCGAGAACAAAGTAAAATTGATGACCAGAATATAGAATCGAGGGATTCCCCGTAAAACGTATATGGGTTGCCAACTTGGGAGTTTTAATTCCCTAATTTTTTATTTAAGAAAAACAATGTTACATAACGTGTTGAAAGAAAGACCCCCTCCCGCCCTTGTAACGCATCGTAACGTTTCACGAGACCCCCCCTCCCCCCAAATTGCGTTACGTAATACTTGAACGCTCCCTTGTAATCAACAGTGATCGGAATAGGGTGAGTATATTTACCTACAGTTTGACGAACAGAGACGGAAATCGGAGACTTCCTTACGACTAAAATTTTTTTACCGGTAAATTTACCGGAACTTTGATATGCAACTTTTTAATAGCTAAATGCTTCAATAAATCTTAATTAATGTTAGATAAAAATAAAATAACGCATATTATAAAAAAAAATTTATTAAAAAAAAAAATTGTTTGAACATTTCAATATAACATATAACATGAATATAATATATTAATGACTTTCTTATCCTAAAACATAATTATTTTAAAGTATAAATAAATATAAAGTTTAAATATTACACCTTTTTACAGTTTTTGTAATTGGGTTTGCAGCTACGTTTGTAGCTGCACAATTACCAACACCGTGGATTTATACAAAATGTAAACGCGATTACTATAAACGTAAAAATAATAATTAATTATTTATTATTTTTACGTTAATTCTTTATTAAAAACATAATTTACTTTATTTAAATGAATTTTCTGACCCTAAACTAGACAGCAACTTGTATCTTAGAGATCAGTGACTTCTCCCATTCGTATGTACAAAAACAATAAAAAAGTATTTCGATTTTCACAAAAAGTTAATTTTAATATTCAAAACTAAACAAAAATATTTGAATGAGTGACATTCGTTATAGCTTTCTAAGTACAAACAAACAATAAAATACAGACATTTAGGAACAAATAAGTTTGAAGTGTTTACTATTATTTTTTTGGCTAATTAATAAGCAAAAATTTCGGTCGAAGTGAGCGTTTGTGGCAAATATAGTAGCATATATTTGGATTCGAGAAGGTCAGCAGTTTTTCCGGAGCGACACTTCGGTGCAATCTTGAAATTAAAATGAAACTAAGTCACATATCTAACAAATGAAAACAAATACATTAGTCTTCAATATTTTCATCATCGGTACTGTGACAAATTTTGTTATCCTGTAAGAAATTGAAGTAGATGATCATTAATTTTTCAATATTTTCAACTTTAAGTCTGTTCCTTTTTATACTTAAAATCCATTTATAAATAGAAAATGACCTCTCAACGTCCACAGACGTGAGTGGTGCAAATTTAAGGAAAAGAGAATCATCTACTTCAATTCCTTTTGTTAATTGTTCACTTATTTCGCTGATCTTATCGTAGTCAGGATTTCTTTCTAGAACTTGTTCCAATTTATTTTCAATGATGTTTTTCGAAGACCACATCAAAACACACCTTACGTTGTCTATAATTTCTAAGCTCTCCGATATTGATAACTTAGATTCTTGAAGTTTTGTGAGTGCCTCTTGTATAATAGTGAAATTTTCATTGATGAAATTCAGATCAGCACGTATATTTTCGTCATTAATAGCTCGTTTTGCTTTCCTTATCGACAAGGCTTCATTGCTATTGAGACTGTTTAATACATGGGATATTTCCTCAAAGTGTTTCGATAAATAACTAGCTGCCTTCAGCCATGTCCCCCACCTTGTTATCACAGGTTGTGGTGGAAGGGCTAGGTTCGGGTACATTCTTTTAAATATGTTTACCCTGTTGGGCGATTTAAAAAAAATCTTTTTTATGTTGGCAATCAAGGTGTCAACATTTTCATATTGAGAACGTATTTTTTCGGATACTCTATTGAGAGCGTGGGCCAAACATGTTACATGCAGCATATTGGGAAAGTCATGTTTTAATAAACGTCCGGCTCGGAGCATATATGCCACGCTGTCAGTGCATAGTACTAAAACATTATTTAATCTATCCAAAAATGACTCCCCCCACATTTCACTCAAAGAGTCTGTAACAAACTGGGCTATTGTTTCTCCGTTAACTGTTTCTAGTACTTTACAAGCAATCAGGTACGGCTGAGTTGCAACATTTTTTATAAGAGGCATCACCAATAAATGAACGACATATCTACCCATAAAATCGGTAGTTTCGTCAAGTGAAATCCACACTTTATTGTCTCCAATAGTATTATAAATTGAAGTTAGTCGATCTTTAAAAACTGTGTCCAAGTACTTTTTGCGTAACAGTGATTCTGATGGAACTTTCTTTTTTGTGCAAATACAGCAACAATTGGAGCATAAATATTTATTAAAAAATGTTTGAAACGCTACATTGTCAATTTTAGACCACGGGATGTTACATAATATTAAAAAGTTTATGAAGTCAGTGTAAAACTCTTCTTCAGGCTTTTTTAGCCTCCCTTGGTGCATGGCTCCATTGATGTGTCGATCAATGTTTGACTTATGTGTAGATTTTAACGAAGTCTCACATTTTGTGCAAAATATGACACCACTTGCTTCATCGTAAATTAATTCTGGATTATTTAAAATCCAACTCTTGACGACCTCGGGTCTGATGGTTTTTGCCATTTTGGCAAACAACTTATAATTTAAAGTACCTGAAAAAATTAAAACAATGGAGTTAACCTTGAGAAAAAGTGTTTATCACGGTCGAAAGAAATATGTATTTTATATCCTGTAAATAAAATTCAGGTGAGTCTACTTTGACTAAATTGGCTTATTGTATAGTTCATTCAAAATGAAAAAATGCAGCGCGAAAACACAGCTTTTCAGCTAGACTAGATCAATCAAACAGCAGTTTTTTTCGGTATGTTTTAAGTCAACGCATTGCAAATATAATTAAAATAAGTTTCATATCTAAAAGAGTTTTCATTTGCTTAATTGCACTGTTAACACGATGATATATAGGTGCCATATTCATAAACATGGCTATCAAAAATCTTTTTTTACTATGTATCTTCGTGTTACAGTGCCATTTTGGTAAACAAACACTCTTTTAAATATTAAACTTATTTAATCCTCTTTACTTTGAGAGGGTAAATAACAGAATAAATTTACAAACCAAAAATCTTAATAAATAATTAAAGTAAAAATTAGCCAAACAAAAACAAAAAATTGAACTACGATGCGTCGGCCATTTTGTTATGCACACTTAACATAAAACGCGGTTACGTTTTGACGCTTACTTGACCAATCGGAACTCGATATTTCGGCTGTCTATTCTCTGAGTGGTCGAATAAGCTGCATTACCACCGTTGCGAAACCTTACTTTATTTTTAAGAAATTTATTAATTTTAAGAGTAAAAAGTGTTCACAACGAAATTGTACTTACCGTGTAATCAGCAATTACAGGATAAAAGTCCAATTCAACGGTATCCAAATCACAAACACTTTCCAGGTCCAGTAAACGACAGCCAAAGTTATTTATCCGTGTTCAAACAACAGCAGCCAATACACTTGCAAATCGGAATACCAAAACAATGCCAGGTCAAAAATAATTAAACTCCAAGAACAGAAAACAGAAATACGCGTGCACAAGACAAAAGCCAAGGGACGAGTGACAGGGGGTGGGAAGGAGTGTGCGCGAGCGCGGGGTAAACAGGTATACCTTTCACCTGATTACCCCCCGCAAAAGCCTCCCCCTTTACCGCGGTACTGTCACTATTCAGTATAATAAAAAATTAGCAAATATATGCGGGTATTTCTTATGAAATCTCAAAATTTGAGATATTATTGAAATTTCTTTTTTTTTTATAAACTTAGATATTTTTTTGCAGAGATCAGAAAAGTTGCTTTTAGAGATCTGTCCAGGGGTATTGGTCTTCCATATTTTTGTATATAACCTATAAAAAATGAGGTTTTAAAAAATAAATAAATGAGGGAATGATTAACGGAGTGAGGGAATGATTTATTATTATATTATAGTAAAAAACAACATGTACAAATGAAAGAAATTATATATTTTTTATTAATATATATCAAACAATGAAATATCATATTCTGAAGAAAATCAACTCAAAACTTTGTACTTATAGAACATAAACAATCTTTTGTACTTATAGAAAATGACCAACATAAATATATATAAACCCAAAAAAATAACAAATATACTACTATAGAGGTAACAAATGTTTTTATCTTTATACTTATTACTATTTATTTTTAAACTTTGTACTTAGCACTTCTCCAAAACTTAAATTAAAACATCTTCATATTTATTTATTAAGCATTAATTATTATTAATATTAACCTAAATTAGTCTTTTCTTGGAGTTTTTTGGTCTTTGAGATCAATGAGTTATTCAATCTTAATTTTAACATCACTTGTAGAGTCATCTAACTCTGTAATAACGTAATTACTATTATTACAGAGTTATAATTGACCGTGCTTAAAAACTTTTTATGTAAATTATGAAGTGTATCATATAAAACACGCTTTTGTTTAGTTTTACCATTTTTGGATTTAAGATAGTCTTTTTTCCCCGGGCACATCCTTGAGTTTTCATCTTTCTCCAAAAATTTAATTACATCGTCCTTTACCTTCATCATTTTATCGCTTATTTTTCGAGGCTTTTGTCTTTTGAAAGTATCATGTTTAAAAAAAGGTTTCGATGCATGAAGTAACTTATATTTCTGCAATGATTTCAATTTCAACATTTCGTAATATTTTTTCTTTTTTTCATGTTTCTTTCCAAGATCTTTGTAACTAGTCTCTAGATCTCTTGTTAACGCTTCTCCAAAAAGTAATTTCTTCTTCACACTCTCAGGAATGTTTACATTCTTTAGAAGCACATCTACTTTAGTTCCAGGCGATTCTGGGTCAGTTTTTTTTGTTTTCATTCTCAAATATCTCTTCTTATATTTTTCGCTTAACTTCACTGTATTCTTCAATTTTTTTTCCAAATTTGCAATCTTTGTATACAAAATAGCTCGTCGCCTTCGCATCTGTCGTCTATTTCGAGCAACTACATCTTCTCTAATTTGCTGCACAACTGATACTGGACTTGGTGGAGGTGTATCATCAATTATTCTTTGTAAATTTTGGTGTGCTATAGCTTTTTTATTCCTATACACTTTACTATTTTCTTTCCATTGTTTTCGCTTTTGTCTAAGTTCTCTAGCATTCATATGAATAACTGGTTTTACTTGACCTTTCTCTTTTTTCTTTAAATATTTTAATCTTTCTTTTTCCCGCAGTTTTTCCAAAAATTCAGTATTTTTTTCATTTTTTCTCGCCTTTTTCTATCATACTCTTTCTTTTTTAATTTTTTTTCTGCATCACTCAACTTCTTTTGTCGTGCCATTTTGTTTCCACATACATGCACCTGTTTTAAATTAAATACCATGAAATACAAGTTGCAAGAAATAAATAAAAAATCTAAGAAAACCGCAGAATACTGGATAAATCATTCCCTCACACGGCCGTCATTCCCTCACTCCTAAATGCAGTAAGGGAATGACTGTGAGGGAATGACGAATTTTAACTTAAGCTACAAAAACACCGACACATAACCTCAATTTGCTTGTTACATTGCGAATATGTATTTTACTCCCAAAAACGCATAAAACCAACAAATTTTAATGATAGATATTAAAATGCTTAATACATTCATGTAACGTGAGGTAATGATCGTCATAAATTTAACTTTTAACAATTTTTCGCAAAATATTTTTTTACACGAACTCACCTACGGTTGAGAAGAAATCACCATCTTGAATCATTTGAGAATGTTGCCAGGCACTAAAAACTTAAGGTTGCGTTCCTAAATATCGTTTGACACGTTCAGAAATCGAATATCCGTAATAGGATGAGGGAATGATTTTATTTGGCGGGACATATTTAAAATCGAATTATTGTTTTTATAAATTCGTTGTTGTAAGATGGAAGCTTTTATCGACAATAACAAACATCTTTCTTATATATTTGCATAATTTTATTATTAAGAATATTGATATATTTCAGATAAATAGGCATTTTAGTAATATTTTTGAACTAAGGGACAAGGTGAGGGAATGATTTTCACGGTAACAAAGTAGCCATATCTTTTTTTTCTTCAGAGGTAATACGTTTTCTTTTTAAACAATAGCGGTATAGACAGCGTACATTCAAATAAAAAAAAGACTTATGTAGTTAATGCATATGACTCGGCACTAATGGCTCGGGAATCAAATTTCGAAATTTGATGAGAAATACCCATGCATGTCTATATATTTATACTATAAAGTTGAAGACTTTGCTTGTTTGCTTCAAGATCCTTAACTAAAACTAATAGATCGAAATGAAAAATTCGTGTTGGATATTTCATAGTAAAAGATCGGTAGGACCAAGGCATCAACAAAAGTCGATGCATAATCGAGAAATACATCTTTTGAGAGTTACGCCTTGATTGACAGTCACGCGGACGGAACCACAAGCAAAAATTAGTCAAAATGAACAAAAAAGTTTAAAATAATTGTCAAAATCGTTACCTGAAAAATAATGCATGTGCATTTTTAATTAATTTGAAAAAGGATGTGTAAAATGAACCAAACAAGAATGTTTAAAAATGCGATATAAAGATTTACACATTAAGGTTTCAGCATATTTACCAGTAAATTTTTTTATAGTAATCGCGTTTTATTAAGTATTGAATTACATTTTGTATAAATCCGCTGTGTTGGTAAAAAGGTGTAATATTTAAAACTTTATATTTATTTATACTTTAAAATAATTATGTTTTAGGATAAGAAAGTCATTAATATATTATATTCATGTTATATGTTATATTGAAATGTTCAAACAAATTTTTTTTTAATAATTTTTTTTTTATAATATGCGTTATTTTATTTTTATCTAACATTAATTAAGATTTATTGAAGCATTTAGCTATTAAAAACTTTCATATCAAAGTTCCGGTAAATTTACCGGTAAAAAATTTTTAGTCGTAAGGAAGTCTCCGATTTCCGTCTCTGTTCGACAAACTGTAGGTAAATATACTCACCCTATTCCGATCACTCTAATCATGTAGGTAATAAGTAGTGCTCAAACAAGACCTTCACATTTTCTGGTTTTTGGTTTTACTCGCTTATTTGTCCTAGGCTTTGGAATGTCATTTCCTGTAGGCAAATAAAATTATTAATATTATGAAATAACCATTACAGTACAACTGAATTAAAATTAGATAAAATCATATTTTGGTAAAAATTGAAGTAAATACTCAATACTTAACTTTGGCATTTTTATAGGAATTAGTTTGAAACAAGATGTTATAATATAATATCTATAACATTTATATGTTTTAAAAGAATGCTAAAAAAACAGTAGAATAAATCTTATTTTTATACTAAAACTATATTATTTACAATCTTTAAATACCATGAAGAAATATTACCTTCAGGGTTCAGTGTTTTGGCAGGTGTTTTATCATACTTATTTCTTGTAGGTTGACTTTGCTTACTTGTACATGGATCTGGACTTTTAGTTTCTGTAATTTAACATTTTATAGTAATTTATAAGTAAAAATACAAAGATATTTTAACAACCTTAGAAAATAAATGTATGATCACCTCTTGACTTTAAGCTTCTTTTTTTCTTTATATTATTTTTGATTTGTACTTCAGCAATCATTGAGCACTCTGCAAAGAACAAAATTTAAATTAAGGTATATAAATTACAAAAATTTTAAAATCAGTGGTGAGTGCATAGTTTCCTCCTTTTATGTAGTAAATTTTTTTGACGGTTAGGAAAAAAACTAATATTTAAGTTCCTTTGAAATGATATAAATCCTACTAATAAAGTTTTAAAATACCTGAAGATGTGATAGCTTCAGATAATTTTTCATAGTTAATAATGTTGCTCTGCACACCTTGCTCCTTGCTCTTAATTTCTTGTTCTTCAGGGGCTCTGTTAGAGCATTCTGTTAAAATGTTAATTGATAATAGATATTACTATTAGATCAATTCGTAATTCTTATAGCCCTTGGATAGAAAACAGAGGGTTCGTAATAGGGTCCCGATGATACCTATGCTATACATAAACATCACGCCTTCATTCCATGAGGGGGAGGGAATCTAGATGCCACATTTGGCAGATATTGTAGAGGGTAACAAGAAGTGACAAAAGTGTCCGTTGATACACTTTGGGCATGAAACCGTTAAATAATAGAAAATGAACACCAAACATATTTTATTTCAATAAAACTTTCCCGCGACTTCATCCGCCCAGATGTCGGATTCTTCATTATACGTAAACCTTTTTCGAGATAAAAGGTAGCCTATGTCATTTTCCAAGCTCTAGTTTATCTCTGTATCAAATTTCAATAAAATCGGCTTGGTAGTTTTTGCGTGAAAGCGTAACAGACAGAGTTACTTTCGAATTTTTATATTAGTAAGAGTTGTACCAGTTAGGTATGTATTTTAGTGTAAAACTTAAACGTACCTACTTTGAAGGAAGTACTTTAGTATATGCAACACCTCAAAAGGGGGGGGGGGAGGGGGAGGGAGGGGGGGGGGGAGGGGGGGGGATGTACCACCCCTCCACCCCCCAAAGTGCGGAGACGCATAGTTTTTTTTTTACAAGCAAAAATGTATTCTAACCTCAAACTTATGCATTTACATCAATTTCTTGTGGGAAGGGTGATGGGGGAGGGGTATAAGGGCAAGGAAAATGAAATGAAACCAATAATTAGATTTTATAAACATATTTTATTGATTTTATCAATTCTTCGAAGCTATCTAGGTGATGTTTTCTTAAATCTTGCCTCCACGAGTACTCGATTAACCAATCTTCAAAATTTTCTTTGTAGTTTACTTTGTGAAATCGTCTTTTCAAATTTCGCCACTGGCTTTCAATATGCTGGGTGTGTGTCCCATCCTCAGCTATAAACGGATTCTCGGGATCGCTGTGGTTAACTTTCTTATGGATGTAACCATGGTTCGGCAGGGAATCATATGCACGCCAGTAGTCAGTGTGGACTATGGATCCTTCAGCTACATGCTTTTTGATCAATGGTATGAGTACCTCTGCCGACCTTTCATTATTGGGACACACTTCTAGTCTCAATTCGTTTGTTTCATCGTCGATCATACCCAGCACCCAGTGACCTTCAACTCGCCTTCCTTTGTTATACTTCCTCTTTCCAAATTTGCTTTCATCGATCTGAACTACTTTGCCAGGTCCACCAATTTTTGGTCTTAATGGTTGATTTTCCAACTGGTGGACCACAACAGTTTCGCGGCAATAATTGAACCAGTCGCAAATTGTTGCTTCCGAAACCGCTACCCCACGAGCTCTGGAGCTGCACTCAATTCTTGCCGTATAATAATCGAAGTCACGGGCATAACAATACATTAGCTTGAATATGAGTGGCAGTGGCAACTTCGTGTTTTCAAACCATGTCCCCTTTGACCGTGCCACAAATCTTGTTTTGCAAGTTTTGCTCTTGCAAACAAAAGTCCCAACTGAGCCCCTTGAAGCTAAAACTGACATTGCGCTTCGATGATGTCTGCAATTCTTCGAAGACAGTATCAATCCCCGTTCTTCACAAAAAGCAATGCATTGCTCTGTTGTTCCGAGTTCAGCTGAAATAAAAAAAAGGAAATTTTTAGAACAAACTATCAAAAAACCTAAGTTACTTCCAGGTTTAAAAAAAAATAACCACGAAGGTCAAGGCGTGAGCTCCGCTTCGCTTCGCTCCCGCCTTAACCTTCTAACCTAATCTATCCAAGTCGGATCTGCCCCAAAATTCTATAAAAGCTAAGTGTCTTCCAGGTTTAAAAAAAAAATAACCACGAAGGTCAAGGCGTGAGCTCCGCTTCGCTTCGCTCCCGCCTTAACCTTCTAACCTAATCTATCCGAGTCGGATCTGCCCCAAAATTCTATAAAAGCTAAGTGTCTTCCAGGTTTAAAAAAAAAATAACCACGAACCTAATCTATCCGAGTCGGATCTGCACATTACAATTTCATAAAACAACTTATAGGTTTAAAAATAGCAACATCATACATACATATTAAACGCTCCATATTCCACATGTTGAGCACTTCCTCTGAATAGAGGTGAATGCGTTGTGGAGCACGGCCTGATGAAGAAGCTGGTGGCTCGTTAGAGACCAACACTTCACCACTCCCTGAAGGAGCCGGTGGCTCATTAGAGTCCAACACCGGCAACACTTCACCACTCCCCGAAGGAGCCGGCGGCTCATTAGAGTCCAACGCCGGCATCACTTCACCACACTCCGAAGGAGCCGGCGGCTCATGAGAGTCCAACACCGGCATCACTCCACCACACACCGAAGGAGCCGGCGGCTCATTAGAGTCCAAAACCGGCATCACTTCACCACACTCACTGTCACCAGAATCAGTCGAAGACATGATAATAGTAGCAGCAGTATTATTCACATACAAAGACTCAAGCGAAAACACGGAAGACCGACGTAACGCGAATCAAAGCAGTGAATAAACAACAAAATGGCTGACGTCTTGTCTAGTCACCTAGTGTCAATTACGTTCCATTTTGCGGATTTTTTTCCGCACTAAGTTAAAAAAAAAACACTTAAACATGCAAATTTTAAATACCAGAACGCGTGATTTATGTTCCTAATATATGTGCAGTACGTAATTTATTTTTTCTTTACAACACCTTCTTTTTTTTAATCATTCCAACTTATTTGAATAATAAAGTTTTGGCTGTCTGAACATAAGTTCCTTTGCCTCGCGAAAATGACAGGATTTTATGAACAGAAAATGTCATTTTTATTCAATGTCATTACTTTTAGGTTAAATTTCTATGTAACTTTAAAAATTTATATCTTAAAAACTATTGAACTCCGCACCTTCAAATTTTGGGAAATTACATATCTGTAATACCCCTATCTACAAAAAAAATATCAACCAAATATTCGGTGTTGCATGTTCTAAAGCTGAGCCAATAAGTGTTTTACTAAGTATTATACGCAAAAACAACTACCCAAACCATTGAAATCATGTAAGTACTCAATAATTTTGAAGTGAAATTAGACATAACCTTACCATTTTTAAATTCAGCTCCCCCTGGTTCTATAGACTCATTATTATCTTTTTTTAAACTCATTTTTTAATAAGATCACTTCATACAATTCAAACAAATTCACTTCACGGTTTTAATTAATATTTTACTCTTCTCTGACAGAAGTAAAACGCGCGCGAACCGCGAACCACGAGCGAATGCAAGAAATTGAAACAAACTAAGATGGCGGTCGCAGGCGCCACCGTGTAAGCGAGACAGACTATATACCGATAGACGGTATAAGTTGCGAAATAATGCGAGGTTAAATACAAGTAAAAGTATTTAATTGGTTTCACCTGAATCAATCCACGAAAGTATGAGAAGAAACCATTGTGGTCATAATGATTATATGCCTGTACTTACTTTTCACCGGTGACAAATATTGTGATTTTTTAATTAAGTAATCTGGTAAAACCGGTTAAATCGAAATAATATGTATTAGCAGAAAAAAATATTGAATATCGGAAATAACTTAGTCAGTAGAAAGGGCTTATGTATGTTTATTTTGTTCTATTTGTCATTTTTGTTAATACTGTTGACTTTAATTCTACCAAGTAAAATCAATTATAAAACAGAACTTGGTTTTTTGTGGAGGATGTTTTTAGTGGAACAGTATTAAATCATTGAAGTCATTTTTTAAAGATTTTTGTTTAAATATTGGAGGTTTAATCGTTTTTCACACTCTATAACTTTGCAACTAAGCGTCGTATGAGAAAATCGGTTTTACCAGAAGATGTATCTTGAAATTTTCTGTCGATTGGTGTTTTTAACTTATTTTTGCAAAAAACCTTAGATAATCGGTTTTACCTGCATAGGGACGATTGTCACTTGTAAATATGAAGAAAAAAACACTCAAGCATCTTGAGATTTATTTAATAGTCGTTTCAATTAATTTGTTTTACTGAGAAAAAAGGTAATCGGACAATCAAGCAAGAGATATCAAACTTTGATTCACTGTTTAAACAGATTCACAAACTTAAGGAATAAAAATTTACTCCATCGAATTTTACGCCCGCTTTTATCGACCGCTACGCAATCCACATATATTTTCCATTCTTCATTGTACAGGGGTGTAGATGCCTGATCAATTTCAGTTAAAGCAACTTTAAGTGGTACTTTAACATCACACAGCCTTGTTGTAACAGTCAGCTACTAATGTCACGTCAAATGTCAAGTATGAGTGCCCGAGGGATATTTAAAATGTTGTAAATAAATTAAACACCCAAGTTAACCGTATGGCTTCTATTCGAGCACTAATTTATTGTTACAATGCATACTGCAACATCCATGTAAAGTCACTGTCCGAAATGTAGGGCGCGATCAAAGTGCAATATCTCAATTGTGCATAATGGTCAAAATTAACTTAAACCATGTACGTACATCGTACATATTGCCACGACAAAACATTTTTTTTTTTTTTTTAAACACAAACTTGAAAGCTAAATCCTACTACTATTATAAAGGCGAAAGTTTGTAAGTATGGATGTATGGATGTATGGATGTATGGATGTATGGATGTTTGTTACTCTTTCACGTAAAAACTACTGAATGGATTTGAATGAAACTTTACCACAATATAGCTTATACATCAGAATAACATATAGGCTACAATTCATAAAGAATTTTTAAGATAAAGGCTTTCCACGCGGACGAAGTCGCGGGCGGCCACTAGTAACATAATAGGTCTTAAATAACAGGTAATTACTACTTAAATATCTCATGGAAAACATGTACTTTAAAAAAAACTACGTTTAAAAAACTAAATAATTAACTACAGTTCCTATGGTTTCTAACGCACTATGCACATGTGTCACTATGTCTATCAGTGTCAAATTTCACTTTACTTTTGTTCACACAACTGTACACTTCAGGTTTACGCCTTATTTCACTATACCCTTCCGGTGTTGCCTCTTGGAGCTCCACCTCCACAGAGTGTCCTTTTTGTTGTCCTTGATTGGTTGACGCTTTCAGCTTACTACTTCGCCTTCGCCAGCACCAAATGGAAGTTACGAACAGTGCAATGCTTATGGTTAGGACTAAATATATCATGGTATAATGATGCCAGTCATGTGAAGATAAGTTTTGTAGTGAGGACTGCTCTTTTATTATGGTTAAATCGTTCTTAATATTTTGTAGTTTATCTTCATGTGTTTCAATTTGCAGCGATGTATTTCTTAAGGAAGTATTTATTAAGTAATTGATAGGTGATATGGTAGGTATGTTCAGGTGTATCGGATCTTGTAGCATAACATTGTCAGCGTATTCTTGTGTTGCATATAGCATAAATGTATCACCTCGTAGGACACACCCCCGCTCAAGTGTCAGCAGTCCTGTGTTACGTAGTGTCTCTGACGTCATGCCAGTGGGACACATAATGTGAACTAAGCATACGTCACAGCAATAATAAAACCATGTGTTTTGCTTGTGCAACTTGATCCATTTGTCAAGGCATGTTGTACTTTCTGAATGGCAATATAGGTCGTGTTTCTCATTATTATGAATAAGTTGTACATCACATATAGATTCACCTCGGCTTCTGGTACTATATACAGGGTGTGATAGTTTACACATAAATTTTTGCTCATGCATGGTTTGACAATTGAGAATATCTGATTGTTCTAAAGGTACAAACGTAAATTTATTTGCATTAAATGCAATAAATTCGGAGGTTGGAATAGTGTTCACTACACGACTCGTATTAACCCGCTGAGGAATGCTTATCAATTTGTCAAGTTCATACGGCTCATCACTCAGTAACGGGACTCTTATCTCCATCATAAGATATTGATTTTTAATGCGTGCGTGAATTCTAAACAACCTGTACATTTCTCTTACATTGTCTTGTGTGTCAGGTAGAGCAAGGTTGTGTGGTAAATGACGTGCAATTTTATCTAATTCTGTTTGCAACTGATTGGGAGTTACCAGATGTATGTCAATATGGCCTTGGTACATATTTGTCAATGTATTGATGAGGGTTTGTTGAATATATTTAAGATTTTGAATCATAGTTTCCGCTGCTATAGCTGATGTAAAGACATAAAACGCATTCTGCGTGTCCTGGTTTTCTTGTTGTGTTACATTTTCTAGTGTCATTAGGTGTTCGTTAATAAGGTTAAAGTGTTTGGTCATTGTTTCCTCATTGCGTTGCAAAATATTATGCTCAACTTCTAAAATGCTTGTTTGATTTTTTATTAATTGTAGTAGATGATTATCATTTTGTTGTAGGGTGGCAATATCTTTTTCGTATTTTTCGGCAAATCGTTCATCTAATACGCCAAACAAAGAGTTTGCTACATAGCCAACGCCGTCAATTAAACCTCTTCTGTATCTTTTTTGTGGCATGTTGTGTGTTTTTAACAAATTATTATAATAGTACAGTTCACGTAGATTTTGATCAAGTTGGTTGATTAAGACTTGGAATTGTATAGCCCAATTATCTCTCTCATATTGTTTGATGTGTGTCACAAATGTCTGTAATGCGTCTACGTTTTGCCAATAACTAGTCATGTTATAGTAGAAAATCAATTTCCATTCGTCCTTGATTTCATACGCTTCGGCAATTTTGTCAAAATATATTGTTTGGTTTCCTGTCAGCGGAGTTATGTTGATTTTGTCGGTGGATTGTTGCATTGAAGGTACAAATAAGGTCAATAGTAATACTATCGAGGAAAAGCATTTCAAATTCCAATTTCCTCCTCTTACTCTCCTACTACTTTTGTTTTCGCTGTCATTATTTTTTGTCATGTTTTGTTCGTCATCAATTAAAGTTACAAGTTTTGTAATTGGTCTTTTTATTTCACCCTTCGCTGTTTTTAAAGTTACTACTCGTGTGTAGCCGTCCTTTCCAGGATGTAGGTCGACAATACGTCCGAGAGCCCATTTTCCTGCTGGTAAGTTTTCATTTTTAATGCACACAATGTCATTGAGTTTTGGATCTGCGTTTGGTCTTTTCCATTTCAATCTGGCTTGCAGTTGTTGTAAATATTCCTGTGACCATTTCTTCCAAAAATCTCTACTTATTTTCTGTACAATTTGCCATCGTGTTCTATGGTCACAGTTCATCGAATCGGCTTGTGGAACTGTCAGGTTAGGAGTACCGGTGAGAAAGTGAGCCGGTGTTATGCAATCGAGGTCTTCTAAGTTTTCAGTCAAAGTACACAACGGTCTTGAATTTAAACAGGCTTCAATATGGCATAGTAATGTGGTCATTTCCTCATATGTCAAACGCTGTTCACCTATAACTCGTTTCAAATGATATTTCGTACTTTTCACACAAGCTTCCCATAACCCTCCTGCAGAAGGGTATCCTGGTGCGTTGAAGTGCCAGTTTATGCCCATTTCTCCTATTTTGTCTAAGAAGTAGGTGTCAATTGTTTGTAGTATATTTTTGTATTGCTCTCGCAGGATACGATTGGTTGATGTAAAGTTGGTACCGTTGTCACTGTACATGTCCTTTGGAGTTCCACGTCGTGCACAAAAGCGTTTGAACGCAGCCAAAAATGCGTTACTACTGAGTTCTGTCACAAGTTCCAGATGAGCTGCTTTTGTAGCCAGACATACAAAAACCGCAATGTATGCCCACAATGTCTTAGCACCGCGTCCTTTACTAGCCTTTATTTCGATGTGCCCGGTAAAATCCACCCCTGTGTGTGTGAAAGGGCGCGATACCGTCACTCTAGGCTCTGGTAGGTCTGCCATGATTTGGTTTTGTTCTTTTGCGTTGAACCGCCGACATATGCTGCATCTGTGTAAGACTCGCTTAACCGCGCGTTGACCTCCTACAATCCAATATTTTCTTCGTAAATGTGTCAATGTCAGGTTAGGACCTCCATGTAATGTTTGATGATGAGCTTGTAAGATTATTAAGTCTGTCAATTTATTGTCATGTGGGAGTAGCATTGGATTCTTCGCGTCTTCGGATAAGTTAGAGTGTTTTAGTCTACCGCCGACACGAAGAAGATTTTCATTATCAACATATGGATTTAAGGGCAACAGGTTGCTTTTTGAGTTAATAGGTTGATTAGACTTAAGTTTCAAAATCTCCTTTTGGAATGTGTGTAATTGAATATTTTTTATTATTGTTCTTTCTGCTGATTTCAGTTCTGTACTTGTCAAATAATTTGTTTTTATTTTAGAATGCGACTTCAAATTATTGATGAATCGTTTTATCCATGCTACGACGCGTATTATGTGAGTCATTTCACTATGCCTGTCAATTAGTTCCGCGATGACTAAGGACGGCTCAGATTGCACAACACATGTTTGTTGTTTTTGTTTTGATTCCAGGTTTGTGGGAATGATTTCAGGTAGCTTAGTTGTTTTTATGTCAAAATTTTTCAACCATCCCGGACCTTGAAGCCATAGAGGATGATTAAGCAGTTGTAAACAGGTTACACCTCTAGTTGCGCAATCCGCCGCATTTTGATCTGACTTCACATAGTTCCAGTGATCTTTTGGTATGACGTCAAGTATTTGCATTACTCTATTGCTCACGAACGTTTTCCACCTCATAATGTCACCATTCAACCAACTCAAAACAATCATAGAATCACTCCAAGCAAATGTGTTCATGTCAATGGTTTCCCACTTAAATGCTGTCAAAACTCTCTTCATAAGTTGTGTTAATAGAACCGCAGCACATAGTTCGAGCCGTGGTAACGTCAATTGTTTATTACTCGGCGCTAATCTTGATTTTGCAGCTATCAATCTCACTATGGGCTTATTTTTGTCGTTAACTGTGCGAATATAGATAACACAAGCGTACGCCTTTTCTGACGCATCGCAAAATCCATGTATTTGAAATGATTTTGTTATGTCACCGAGCCATCTGGGTATTTCAAATTTTTGTAAGTCATCTAGGTCCCGTCTCAGTATCTTCCATTCCTCTTGAATATCGTCAGGTAAAATGTCATCCCAGTTATAATTCATTAACCAAATTTTCTGGAACATGAGTTTTGATTTAATAGTCAATGGTGTAAGGAATCCCACGGGATCGAATATTTTTGATATTTCAGATAACAGAGTTCTTTTTGTCAAATTGTCAGCATCTTTATTTATTTTACTCGTAAACGTAAAACAGTCAGTTTCGGGGTTCCATTGTAGTCCCAAAGCTTTAGTCACTCCTTCATTGGTAAAATGCATAGTATTTTGATTCAATTCCGAAGTCGATAAACTTTCAAGCAAAATTGGCTCATTACTATTCCATTTTCTCAAGGTTAAACCGGCGCCTTGTAACATTTTAATCAGCTGTTGTTGGATTTCTTGCGCTGTTTTAATGCTGTTACTACCACTCAATACGTCATCGACGTACATTTCATTGGTTATGACGTCAGCTGCCAAGGGATACTTTTCAGCGTCGTCCATTGCCAGTTGTTTTAAAGTTCGTAACGCAAGAAACGGAGCCGCTTTTGTTCCATACGTCACAGTGCATAGCTGAAATTCTTTCAGTGGGGTATTGTCATTTTCTCTCCATAATATCTTTTGTAATTGTTGGTCATGTTCATTTACTAAAATCATTCGGTACATCTTTTCACAGTCAGCAGTAAATACGTATTTGTAAAGTCTCCAACCCAATAATAATTTTAATAAATCTTGATGAAGTTTCGGTCCACAATCCATCAAATCATTTAGGCTGAAGCCTGTACTCGTTTTCTGAGATGCATTAAACACCACTCTTAATTTAGTTGTCACTGAATCCTGTTTCAGCACTCCGTGATGAGGTAAGTAGCAACACGGATTAATGTCAACGTTACTTTCCTTCATGTGGCCCATTTCTAGATATTCTTTCATGAAGTTAATGTACTTAATTGAAAGTTGTTCATTCTTCTGTAATTTTTGTTCTAAGTGCATGAATTGAGCGATGGCGCGAGGTTTCGATTTTCCAAGTTTTTCTTCAAAGTTTTCTTTCATAGGAAGTCGCACTTCGTACTTTCCGTTTTGTAATCTCCTGGTGGTTTGCACAAAGAGCTCTTCACACCGCTGCTCCTCGGCTGTCAAATTATTTTTGTTTGTTTCCCCGTCGCCAACGTCCTCTACTTCCCAATATTTTGTTAAGTCTTCTATGTTATTCATGACCACATGGCAGTTATATGTTTTTACACTTCCCGATAAGATCCAACCCAACTGCGTCTGTTGAGCCATCGGTTGATTTCCTTCTCCCTTGATTAGACCACTCATCAAAATTTCAGAAAACACGTGTGCATCAAAAAGTATATCTATAGGCCTCGAAATATTGTACTGTGGATCGGCTAACGTAATATTTGTCACGTGCGGCCAAGGTTTCTTTGTAAAGGATACGTTTGGCAAATTGTTTACTATACGTGTCATTATTAATGCATCAGTAGTAAATTGAAAATCATTATGTAGCGATTTACACGTCAAACTAACTTTTCCCTTGCTTTTATTTGAAATTGTACCTATTCCACTTATATTTGCATTTAATTGTTGTCTTTGTAATCCTAAGCGTTGCGCTGCATTTTCTGTCAATAAAGTGATCTGTGATCCTTGATCAACGAAACCACGTAGTGTTATATAATCTCCCTCAGAGTTTTGAACTTTAACTAAAACCGTCGCAAGTAATATCTCGTCATCGTTATTTGACACAAAATTATTTTGCGCTATTGTATTAGGTCCTTACATATGAAATTGGCGTTTTGTCGTACTGGCCACTTTGATCACAAATTTTTCCTATTTGGTTAGGAATTCGAAATTCAAATTTATACAGCTATTTCCACATGTAGTTGTGTTTCGTAAACCGTCATTCATTTGTTTTTTTACTTATCTTTTTTCTGTTTGCATCGCTCAATTTACAAAATGGAAAATTTGAAATATCGCGTTATTTACGAGTACGAGTTCCACCGTGGCACCAGTGCTGCGGAAACGGCTCGCAGGGTTAATGATGTGTATGGCGGTTGTGTCGCAAAAGAAAACACAGTGCGTTTTTGGTTCCAACGTTTTCGTTCTGGAAATATCGACCTGCAAAACAAGCCCCGTGGACGGCCGGAGACCCAAGTTGATAATGAAGAATTGAAGGCTATTGTGGAAGCGGATCCATCGCAAACCACGTCCGAGTTAGCTGCAGGCTTTGGCGTTAGTGATAAAACTGTTTTAATCCACTTGAAGAAAATTGGGAAGATTAAAAAACTTGAAAGGTGGGTTCCTCACGAATTGAGTGAAGCAAACCGGCAAACGCGCGTCAACTGCTGCGTTACATTACTTGACCGGCACAATAACGAAGGGATTTTAAATCGAATCATTACCTGTGATGAAAAGTGGATTCTCTACGATAATCGGAAGCGCTCATCGCAATGGCTGGACCCTGGCAAGCCAGCCAAAGCCTGCTCCAAGCGAAAATTGACCAATAAAAAGTTACTTGTAAGCGTTTGGTGGACTAGCGCCGGTGTCGTTCATTACAGTTTTCTCAAATCTGGCCAGACGATTACGGCAGATATCTATTGTCAGCAATTGCAAACCATGATGGAAAAGCTAGTTGCTAAACAACCAAGGCTGGTCAATCGCTCTACGCCACTGCTGCTTCACGACAACGCTAGACCACACACTGCACAACAGACGGCTAGCAAATTAGAAGAACTTCAATTGGAATCTCTAAGGCATCCACCGTACTCCCCGGACCTTGCTCCAACAGATTACCATTTTTTTCGAAATTTGGATAACTTCTTGCAAGGGAAAAAGTTCAACTCAGATGGGGCAGTCCAAGTCGCCTTCAAAGATTTTATTGATTCCCGTTCGAATGGTTTTTTTAGTAAAGGGATCAATGAACTACCTATGAGATGGCAAAAGTGCATAGATTACAATGGCTCATACTTTGATTAAATAAATATGCTATATAAAAAAATTTCGACTTTTTGTTCCTCCCATACAAAACGCCAATTTCATAGGTAAGGACCTAATATTTTGTGGCATCGGCGTCATTTTGTTTGCTGGCGCAAATTTTGTTGCAGGTTTGGCTGTTATTAAGGGCGTTTGTACTGAAGCTCTGATAGCATAGTGTAATAAAGAATTATGTGGGTCATTGCACTCTTTGCATCGTTTCAGTGACGCACAATAACCTTTGCTATGCACGAACAAACAGTTTTTGCATATGTTGTATTTCGTAACATACTTCATTTTTTCGTCATCAGCCATGTCAGTGAACTTTTCGCATCGGTATAATCCGTGGTTACCTTTGCACATTGGGCAAGTTATTTTAGTAAATTGACCTACATTGTAAGCCTGAAAATTGCGAGAATTTGAATGAGGATTCTTTATTGGTGAATAAAAGGATGTTTTCTGGTTTTTGTTATGCTGATATGGTGAATTATTAAATTGAGTTCTCAGCGAAGGTCTTAAAGTAGGTTCCGCCCTTTTTCTCTGTAAGGGTTCAAGCGCAATAAATTTATTTTCTATAAAATCCATGAAATGGTCATAGGCTGGAATTTCACGAGGGTCTGGTCTAGACTGCATATATTCTGTGTATGTCTCAGAGTCAAGTTTCTCGCATAGAATATAGACTAGCATTGGATCCCATGACGAGGTATCAATGCCTAAATTATGAATCGCGTGTATGGATTCAGTGCTAATGTCATACAATCTCTTTAATTCAGACGCAGATTGTTTTTGTATGCTAGGCTGGCGCATAAAGGTTTGAAAGTTTTTGGTAAATAGGAGATGTTTGTTATTATATCTATGGTTAAGCAACTCCCAGCAAGTATCGTAGTTTTCACTTGTTATGTGCAAATGTTGAACTAATTTTTCAGCTTCACCGCGCAATCTACCTTTTAAGTGCTGCATTTTCTGGGCTTTACTAATGGTTGGATTGGAATGGATAGCCTCAGAATATAGGTCAACAAAGGTAGGCCATTGTGTATAATTGCCGTTGAATGTAGGGATCTCAATTTTTGGCATTGCATGTTGTTGATGAGCTGAAGTATTAAGTTTTGTATTTAAGGATCGTTTAAGCTGTGCGTATTGCTCCTCATAATAATTATAAAATTCATAATATTCGTCATCATTGCCATTTAAAATACCGTCAATAGTCAAATGTAACTTATCAATAGCACTCCAACGTGACTCTAACATCTTCAATTTATCCTCTAACTCCCATTTTTCCTGAACATCATCAATGCAAATAGTGTCCACTAACCTTTTCAATGCTCTAAAATTAGCATTTTGCAGCTGTTGCAACTCCATTGTCTTATCTTCATCTCGCGGGCTGTCAAAGTGTCTGCTGTCAAACCTGATGTCACCTTTAACTGTATCTTTGGGCTGTTGGCCGGAGGAAGACGCTGAAGGTTCTCTCTCACAAGATGAAATTTCTTTGCGAGCTCCTTCATACCAGCCTTGTATGACCTCGAAGATGTTGTCAGTAAAGTATTGATGAGATTGGTTCTCCATTTTCAGCAACTGTTCATGATTTTGCCTACACTTTTTCCACGATCCGTCTAACCTTTCTAACCTAAGCGCCACATACTCCTCCGTTCTCCTACTGGGTCCATCCTTTTTAAAGTTGGAATGGATTTGTTTAATCTCCTGAAGGAGAGCCGCTTGCTGTTCAATTATCGCCTCCATTGTCAAGTCAAGTCAAAGCAAAAAGGAAAGATCTTACTTGTGATTCAGGAACCTCCCCTTTAATGCAGCTTACAGGATGTCACTCCAACAACCCAAGTTGCAGGCCGTGGCACACGCGTTAGATGTTGCACAATTCACACGCGGCGACACAGTTTCAAGTCACGTCACTGGTTATATCCCGGACCTCGGTACACAAATTACGATACGCGAAGTCCTGTTTACGAAGGACCAAAAAGCTGTAACAGTCAGCTACTAATGTCACGTCAAATGTCAAGTATGAGTGCCCGAGGGATATTTAAAATGTTGTAAATAAATTAAACACCCAAGTTAACCGTATGGCTTCTATTCGAGCACTAATTTATTGTTACAATGCATACTGCAACATCCATGTAAAGTCACTGTCCGAAATGTAGGGCGCGATCAAAGTGCAATATCTCAATTGTGCATAATGGTCAAAATTAACTTAAACCATGTACGTACATCGTACACTTGTTAACATTATATTTACGCTGTTCTATCTAGTTTCAATATATTGCTTTAATTTCAAAACCGGCATATTCATTTGTTTTGTTTTTCTATCAAAATCTCAGAACTTTTGGCGAAAGTGCCCTACTATTCTTTTGCATTTTTGAATGATGTTTTGAAGATCTTGATTTTCATTAATTGTTTCTTTAACACTCAAGTTGAGAGTGTGTGCGACACATGGATGGTGGTGTTTTTGAAGCATCTGGTTTATGGACTTCTTCATGTTTTGTGCATTGTCTGAAACTATTGTAACAATTTTTTGTAGAATATAAAATTCCTCGAATAGCTGGCAAAAATATTCAGCTATATGTTCTTCAGTATAAGGACTTAAAAGTTCTCTGTTGCGTTCCGAGTCACGATTACATCGATTACGACGCTTACAACGCTCACAGCTGGTCCGAGTCGGATATCGCGCTAAAACCGATAAATGACAGTTCTTGATTCGGACCACTCTTTAACGCGCATAGCTACATTCTAACCTCAAACCTACTGATTTGTCTAAATTACTGGATTCACTGCCCAATATGAATCATTTGCTAGATACTATTTTTGCTCTCGTCAGCGACGATAGTGACGAAGAGCGTTTGATTATCGAGTCCTCTTCGTCCTCAGACGAGGATGTGGCTTTAATAATTTTGGCCAAGAAGAGAAGAATAAATCTGCACCGAATACCACGCATACAAAATTATGTGGAAAGAACAGTGACAAATTATGATGCTGAACAATTCAAATCGCATTTCAGGTTGGTGGTTCTATAGTGTGCAAGAATAAAACACTGATTATTTATGAACTCAATTAATAATGTAATTCTAAATTCACAGATTACTACCAGAAACATTTGAGTTTATTCTAGGGCTGATTGGGCCTACAATATCCACCACCAAAACAACGAGTGGAAAGAAACCTATTGACTCTAAAAAGCAGCTTCTTTTAACATTGTGGGTCATGGCGACACCAGATTCATATAGGTAGGTAACCACCAATAAGTAAGAATAATGAATTATGAAAACACTGTTTTCATCATTGGCATAAAAATAACACAAATATTTTATTTTACCTTGCACAGGTCTGTTTGTGAAAAATTTGATGTTGGGAAAGCTACAGCCATTCGAAGTGTTAGGAGAGTGTCACATGCTCTCTTTTGTTTGGCTCCACAATTTATCCAATGGCCAACAGGAGCGAGGGCAAATGAGGTCATGAGAGAATTTGAAAAATACAGTGCATTTCCTCAAATAATTGGTGCCATTGATGGAACACATGTTAAAATTAATGCACCAAAAGAGGATTTGCGGTCATACATAAACCGGAAAGGATATCATTCCATACAAGTACAGGTGAGCCATAAAGAAAAAAAATGTTTCAGAAAATAATATCCTTAAATCATCATCATCAAATCAGCCTTTAAATGTCCCCACCGCAGGGGCGCAGGCCTACCCTGGCCATGAGGGTGTTTGGGCCATAGTCCACCACGCGGGCCCAATGCGGATTGGCGGACTTCACTTATGCCCTTGGATATTTCCTCAGGTATATGCAGGTTTCCTCAGGATGTTTTCCTTCACCGAAAAGCCTGTGGTAAGTATGTACGTAAATTTAAAAACTCATTGGTACATGCCCGTGCCAGGGATCGAACCAAGGACCTCGTGATTTTGAGGCAGGCTCACTCCCAACTAGGCTACCACGGCTGCTTATCTCCTTAAATATTAGTAAAATATTCTTGATTACAGGCTGTCTGTACACATAACATGCTGTTTACAAGCATGTTTGCAGGAAACGTGGGAAGCGTTCATGATAGTAGAGTCTTCAGGCTCTCTCCAGTGCAGCAATTTATTGACAGCCCTGAGTATTTTCCGAATGACTCGCATATTGTAGGTGATGGGGCATATGGCATTCACCCTAAACTTATGGTGCCTTTCAGGGACAATGGGCATTTGAGCAGAAGACAGAAAAATTTCAATTTTTGTCTCTCTTCTGCTCGGATGTCTATTGAAAGAGCATTTGGGCTATGGAAAGGCAGATGGCGCAGTATACTTGACTGTTTGCCAATGACGACAGTAGAGAAGATTCCCGAATACTTACTTGCAACTGCAGTACTGCATAATATATGCATTTTAAAAGGGGATTTAATTCAATTTGAAACTATGTTGAGACTGAGAAACCGAGGAAGTCTTATTCCTGATCGAAGAGAGGAAGGTGTATCCAAACGTGATAGAATAATGAATAATTTAATAATTAGAAATATTTGACGTTTTAAAATGTGGTTAATATACCTAGTTCATGAAATAAAATGACAAAATACATACATAATGTTTTATTGTTTATCCTTAACAGATAGGTTCCTAATCTAAAAATCAAATGGCACTGTTTAAATTTAAACATAGGATTTAGCAGCACTCTTGAGTAGCCTATTCCATAATCTTTGGTGAAATGAGAATCAACTTAAAACTAGGTACAAAAAATAGACATGACTAATTATTAAAAATCAAATGGCATCTTTAAACAGAGAAATTATCACAAAAGTAGATGACATTAGAATCAACACTTAAAACTAGCTACAAAAAAATAGGCATGTCTAATTATTAAAAATTAAATATAGTATGCTAAATAATTAGTTATGTTGTAGTTTTAATCTGAACTACAACATAACTAATTATTTTCACGGTTAATTGAATTGCGGATAGCCCACAACAACTCCATTTTTTCTTTATGTTGCTTTTCCTTTACCTCCAGCAACCTATTAATATTGGCCTGTTTTAGGCGAGCCTTTTCTTCTTGTATTTGTTTTTTTTCCTTTAGATACTCCTCAAAGGCAGCATCAAATTTTCTTTTTTTATTACTGTTCGGCGATTCCAGCATGGGCGCTGAACTACTGCACGCCTCTGGGCCAGCTTCAGAAGCTGTGGCCACTGGATGAGCCCACCCGGTTGAGCCAAACAACTCGTTCATTCTCTAAAACAACATGATAGTATTAAATTGTATATTTATTTCACCAGGTTTCATGACAAAGTTGGGAGGATGATTACCTGCCCGACCATAATTAAAATTGAATATGAATGCTTACATCAAAATATGGCCATGTTGCCCGGTCGTTTCCTGATGTGGAGTTGTGATCTAAAATTTTCTTATACATCTTTTTTACGCTGTTAATTTTTGACTGGCACTGTGTGCCATTCATCGTGTATAATGGATTAAAACTGCGCATCTGGGCCGCTATTTCTTCATATACTTTCTTGTGGCGTTTATTCAAAAAATCATTTTGGCGCCCCTCATATAGCGACAGCAGCAGCTGTATGCATGGTTCGGTCCATAAAAATAATGATCTGGACTCCGAATTTTCTGTAATTGAATAAAGCAATACATCAATGCATAATTAGATAATAATTATTAGATAAGGCACAACAGCAAAATGAAAAAGAAATTCACCATCGTCCGACATTCCGACTTCCACGCGTTCACTTTGGTCCCGCCTTAATTCTCGGTCGTGTTTATCTAATAATTGTTGTAAATACGCCCCGTCTGAAACAAATTAGGAAAAACAGCATTTTAATTTTGCCTAAGATGCCCAAATGTTTGGTGCAACCACCAGAACGGATTAGAAACAAATACTTACCATTAGATGCTCTTTCCCTCTGTTGTGGAGTAAGGGAAAGCTCCACTTCTCTATTATTTTATTCGTCCCTCACAATAAGGCGTACAAAATCCATGTTTGGATCAATTTAAAACTTTAAAAATGAAATGACGATTTAAAAATTACCACGGTTCGAACAGCGACAGCTACTTTTGACACTAGCACTGACAGACCGCTCACAGAGATTACGCTTCGAGGCATGGGCACTGTGAGCGCAAGATGGAGGGGACAATGACGTCATGCGTGACGTCACGTATGATTTCGTGAGCGCGCTCACGGCGACTCGGACCATCTGTCATCGCGATGATATCGATATAATCGTGACTCGGACCGCAACCCTCTTGTGGCAAGAACGAACGATTGCAATTCGTCCTTGTTCAAACCGTGACAAGTGATTGTGATACATGATTTATTAGAATTAGATGTCCATATATCTGTCGTAGCGGCCAAATAGTTTTCCTCAATCAAAATTTATTTTAAACGAGCACTTGCTTTTTAGTATTGATTGAATAATATATAATGTGTTAACACTTTCCTGTTTGGTGGTGTATAGATCATATCATTGCCACATATTTGTCTTTGTAAGGTTCTAATGAAGTTCAGAAATCCCCTATTTTCAACTATTTGCAATGGTTGATAATCCACACAAACCATTTGCATAAAGCGTAATATCAATATTATTTTTTGCCTCTGATTAAGTTCTTTTGCGACTATTGTTGAAGATAAAATAGATTGTTTATACTTTTCTCCACTATGCCCGGAGTGCCCGGTTACGTTTGGTGTATCTGGTTCTTCTACAACGGAATTTTGGCTTGTAGATATGGTCTCTCGTCTTCTATTCAATGCATTCTCCTTAGAAGTTCGCGCAGATTCGTAGTATTTCCACAAAGTTTTATTTTTTTACGACACAGCTTACATAATGCTTCCGGGCCCATTTTATCAAAATTTGTCCACACGTAAGAAGAACTCTTTCTCCGCTACATTGTAAACACACCACACAAAATATTTCTCGCTAACAAAATGTAATGACAGTCTAAATCAGTATTCGTGCACACTTCACCTCTACGTCTTGCGCAGTTGCTCAATGATCGAAATTGTGAACTCTATTGTTTATGGGTCACACTCGAACAAATACAAAATGATAGTCGGAAAGACGGGATCTTTCCGACTTTCCGACTTTGTGAAAATTTTAAATAGAAATCGTTCCAATTAGACAATTTATCAATTGTAAAATGTTTATAGCTTACCTGTTCATCGTTTTCCAGTCAGGATCACTCATCACAACACTGTTTTAATGTCAATAAGTCCGTAAAACTGATCCGCTAAAATGAAGTGTAACCTTCCTTTCCCGGGGCCTTCTTGGGGTTCTCAGCCTTAAGCACAGCTTCCACTTCTGCCTCGGTGAAGGGTGGGTCGTCCGCCGCCAATTTGCTCTCCTCTGGTGACCCGTTCTGCGTTTGGAGCCTGAGCTGTGTGGTATGGGTGGTCTGTGGATACAGAGTCCTTCGGGTAGAATTTTTCGGCTAGAAAGTTTGCCGACGCTTCTGGACTGAGGGTTTTGCCATCGACAGTTATTGATTTGTCTGCCAAGCATTTGTGTAGTTGTCTATCGAACTCCGACCAGTTTGCCTTCTTTGTATTGTACTTCTTGGTTGACGGATATTTTACTCTTCAGGTTTTTCCCCGACAGCCAAGATGTACGCGATGGCGTTGTGGTCTGATGTGGTCAGAGTTCGATCGACTTACCACTCTTTCACTTTCCCTAGCAGTGGCTGACTACCACAGTGACGTCTACTATACTTGAGTATAGTCTGCCTTGTCGATACTCTTTGAAGGTTGGTGTGTCTCTGTTTTTGAGTACATGGTAGCCGATCTCGCTGAGGAACGAGCTATAGGTCTCACCTCGCTGGTTTTCGGTAGAGCTTCCCCACCATAGACTCCAGGCGTTTACATCTCCCCCGATGATGATGTTCTTGGTGTTTAGTTGTTGACATATCGCCTTTGTTCTCTCTATATATAGCTTAATGGGTTGATCCCCCTCAAAATAAACGGATACTACTCCAAGTTTGTGATTATCGGCCTCCAGTGGGACTGCACATTCGGTTTCAGTGACTAGTTGGGCATCGTGTATGACCCTTAGTTTGTCGCTGAATACAATTATGGCAGCCTTGACTGGTTTTTGCCTGTTGATGGTGCACTGAATGACCCTCATGCCCGGCCCCTGCTTAACAGTTCCGGTTGATCCTCCATAGGGTTCTTGCACGAGTGCCATTGCAGCGTCCCTTGTCTCTGCCGCTTGGCAGTTCTGCGGTGGCTTGCTTTGACCGCCTTAAGTTGGCTTGGATGATGTGAAGCCTACTGTGTCCGTTGTTTGTTTGGGGGTTTGAGCCAGGAATTTTTCACAAGTTTCAATAGAACTTCAAATAGAAGAAGATACGCCGGTCTTTCGTGGTCAGTGCCTCCAAAAAGTATATTGATTGAACACGGGCCGGGGATTTAGAGGGCCGTAGTGTTAAATGGGGGTTGATTGAGCTGTCGCTTTTATTTTGTTGTATGTCTTGAAGGATTTAATCAAGTCGTCTTTTCTAGTAGGTGTGGTAAAGTTCACGACAATAGCCTGGTTTTTCTTCCTATGAAATGAAAAAATTCAAGTGGCCTGATCGCTTTTACGCCTAAACTACTGAACTGATTTAAATGAAATTGGGTAAGGAGATAGTTTGAGACTAACGAATGGACATGAGTTACTTTTGACCGCGAGAAAACAACGCATTCCTATGGGAAAAACTACTTTCTGGGGAATCTGATCGCTTTCACTCCTAAATGACCAAAGTTTTGAATTATATTTGGATAAAATTGGTAAAATATGTTATCTCAGTTTCTAGAATCTAGAACTGATTTCGGAACCCTAATTTGTAACTGCGGCGCACAGAGATCGCTTATTTTCTTGATCAGGTTTCGGAACGTTACGTTATTTGACTGAAGATGATGCGGAGTCTCTTACAGGATGTAGATTTTCTCTTCAAGGCTCTTGACGTGCGAGTTCAGGTGTTGATTTTGTTTTTCAAGGGTCTCAACTTTATTACACAAAGAATCGTACTGAGAGGACATATACTCGACTGTTTTTTGAATTTCGCTATTTTGTTAGATCAGGGTGTTTGTCGAAGTATTCAATGTTGTAAACTTAGATTCTTGTTGCGAATTTAACTTGTCGAACATACGTCTAAACTCGCACAGTAGCCCTTCGTTGCTGCTGGAGTATCCGCTAACCTTCGTTCAGGTCTTTTTGTTATGTTGCATAAGTTATCCTGCTTTACCTCACCAGTAGATGACAAGTTGAGGTCCGAGTCTGACCCGTAGAAAGTAGGGGAATGCTCAGTTAATGTTTTTGTGGCGTCTCCACTTTGCGGCGGCGTACGTTGGACCTTAGGCATATTAAAAGTAGGCCTAAATGGGATGCGTGAGCCGTCGGCAAGTAATTAGTTTTAAGGCTTGTATCCATTTGAGCATACTCAGGCGAATGAGCCGCTCATTCGCCTGAGCATGCTCAGAGGAACAAAATGAATGTTTTGGTCGAACGAGCCTCAACATTGAAAAAGCTGTGCTCAGGCTGCTCAGTATATGCTCGGCTCCGTCATGTCTTCACGTGTCCGTGTAGCTGCTGCTGCCTTTATAATCATTCACTGTGCCATAAAGAAGAAGAGAAAACCACCAAGGTGGTGGATGAGAGAAATGTATCGTCATCGAAGAAACAACTCGGCTAATATAATTCGTGAATTGACTTTCGAAGGAGATAACGAACCATTTAACAACTTTACAAGAATGTCAAGGATTGATTTTGAATATTTACTGTCATTGATCGGACCGCAAATTAAAAAAAAAGATACACATATGCGTGAGGCCATATCACCGGAGGATAAGTTACTGATAGCTTTAAGATTTTTAGCCACAGGAGATTCCTATACTAGCTTGCAATACATGTTCAAAGTATCTAAACAAAGTATAAGCCGTTTTGTTCCGGTAGTATGTGAAGCTATTATACAGGCACTCAAAGATTACATTAAGGTAAGCTAATTCGATTATTTATATTATATATGTTTTTTTAACTAAGTAGATAAGTATATAAAATAAAAGCAAAATGCGGTTGAAATATTTTTTTTTAATAAATTTAAAAATTAACATAGAATAATTATGTATTATAGTTTTTAAATGTTATAAAAATTCTGAGAGGTTAACAGCGATTCCGATTCAGCGAATTGGTTATCAGCATTTACTGTTTCTGCTGGTGATGGTCGATTAGTCGATTCCAAAGTTGGTGACGGTGGCGCAGGTGGCGATGAAACAGCTGATGTACTTGTACTATACCCATATTGTTGTGGCTGATTGTAATATTCACGTGGACAATAGACATTTGGTGAATAATTTCCCATATCTGCCTGGAATATTATATTATTAATGGCATGTTTGACACAGGCCAAGGTACCTTTATCGTATTTTTTTAGTTCGTTGGCAATATGCAATCCATAACTTGTGTACGGGTCATCATTGTCAGCTGTTTTCTTCAAAAGTTCATATGCACTCTTTACCATTGGATTGTCATATTCTATTTTCTTTTTCTTGGCACTTTTTTGTTTTGGAGGGCGCATTTCACTGCTTGTTTCATTGTCATTGATGCCTTGACTATCAGCATTTTCAACATCCAAAACATCTTGGGTTCGGTTTTCCTGTAAAAAATAAATAAATAAGGAATTGATGCATTGTAATTTGTTAATGGATTGTAATTCTGCTTCAGGTTCCTCGAACAGAAAATGAATGGCTAGATATATCACGAAACTTCGAAAAAAAGTGGAACTACCCTCATTGTGTTGGGGCAATGGATGGCAAGCATATTCAAATCATAGCACCGCCCCATAGTGGAGCTGAATATCGAAACTATAAAGATTTCTTTAGTATTGTATTATTTGCGGTAGTAGATACTGACTATAATTTTATATATGTTGATGTTGGATGTAAGGGTAGAATTTCTGATGGAGGTGTATTTAAACATACTAATTTATATAGAGAACTTGAAAATAAAACTTTGAATATTCCGCCACCAAAGATATTGCAAATTCCTTATAATGTAAAAGTACCTTATTGTATTGTAGGAGACAACGCTTTTGCTCTTAATGAATATACAATGAAACCATTTGCTGGTAATAATTATATACGAGGTTCTCTCGAACGAATTTACAACTATCGACATTCTAGAGCTAGACGAGTCGTCGAGAATGTATTTGGTATTATCGCATCCGTTTTCAGAGTATTACGTAAACCGATTGCAATGGACACTAATAGTGCGGTTTCAGTTGTAATGGCTATTACGCATTTGCATAACTTCATGCGTAAACGAAACTATACTAGAGAATACTACTGTCCCATTGGGACTTTTGATAGGGAAGAAAATGGCGAGATAATTCCAGGTACATTTAGGAACACAATCCTTCTCTTCTTTGCCACACGTACCCAGGAGATCTACCAACCAAATCAAAGAAATTCGTTTGCATATCGCACGGCATTTTATAACAAATGCAGAATTACTTGCACACACGCACAGTGGCGCATACGCACGACAAGTGGGAGGAGTTTAGCGAAAGGGGCACCGGCAAACATATACCGGTCTCGCTCACAAAGATATATGTCTCACTCATTTAAGCTGGTATTTAGCCTGTGGCTGCTTCGGTTAATTATTTGTCATTTTTAATTTTAATTTAAATTAATATGATAAAATATTCACAACTTAAAATGCGTCTGCTCATGTCAGAGGTCCGGCCGGGACCCCTCCCGGCATTCTTAGTTACTTCTTTTTTTCATTAAAGACAACAATTGCGCAACTGAGATCTTCAAAATCGATATTTATGTTTTAAATTATACTTTCCTTATCATTTTTTGAGAGCAATCTATTGGTTGGAATATTTTACAGAAGTCCGCGAGTGATTACTGGATTTATTAATAAGGATGTCAAAGCTGATTCGAAACCAGCAGGTGGTGAAATAAAATCAAGAGGTAAAATGTTTATGTATCCATGTCTTCTAATACAGCCGAAAAAATTCTCAAGTGGGTTCTCTTGGTTAAAATGTCTCATCCAAAAATATTTGTATTTAAATTCAATTTTTTTTTTTTTTTAATTTATTTACTACAACAATTAAAACTTAGTCTAATTTACAAAGATTCCTACTCCTAAAAAACCTTAAGTGGGTTTATCTCGGAGTAGGCGAGTTCGGGCTTACATGTATAAAATATTTATTTAAAAGGGTTTTACATTCTTTGTATTTCGCGTTACAAATATTTTCGAGAAGCGATTTCGGCAGAGTATTTAATATTTTAGGCAAAAGGTATTCCATTTTCCTCGTTCCGTACAAGTTATTATATCGCAATTCAAACAATTTATCTTTTAAAAGCTCTGCATTTTTTTAATATGTATCCAGTTATTAATAGACGGTACACTACCTTCCTTTCCTTCTTTCGTAATGAATCTCATAGACTGCAAGACTTTTTTCGATTGACCCCATACTTGGATGTGCTCAGATTAAAGAGTTACGGGCCCAAGGAGAGGTTTTCCGTTTCTAATTTGAAATTGACGAAGCTTTCGTTCATCGAGTCAAATAAGTCGTCGAAGTGAAACAATACATCCGAAAGCATTCCAAAGATGTGGTGGAAATTGGCCTCCTTTTAGCCATGTCTGCACCAGGTAGTCATTGAATTTTGTTACATTGTTTCTTCCTGGATAGTCTTCCATAATGTAGAGAAAAGCATCGTCAATCAAATTTCCTAGTAACAACGGCAAAGCCAAGCATAGGGTAGTTTGAGTGTTTTTTCTCTTTTAACAATAGCTTGACTAAAGTGGAAATAGCAACCTTGTATTGCTGTGTTTTGTAGTACAGTTTGGATTGAACTTATCACAGCCTTTTCAAAATCAATCAGCATTTTGGTAGGATTTCAATTTGGTATTATAGATTTGATCAAATAGAACATTGCTGTGTTGGTCTTTTCAGTTTTTGACATAAGGATAACATAAACTAAAGGGATAATATGAGTATTTTCACAGTCATCGCCCATATCTCCTTGAATAACATAAAAATGGTTTAATGTAACATTTAAAGGTGTCGTCAGTATCGAAGACTCGAAATTTTTCCATTCTTCGGCGCTTTTCCTGTGTTGCAAAACCCAATATACGAGTTGCACCTTCTTGATAGTCGAAAAGTAAAAAGTCTTGATATGTATGAGGGAGAGACTACTTCAGCAGCAGTTTTGAAAATTGTTTTTTTTTTTAACTCCATGACTCTTATTGCGATTACTGTAGAGACTAGTCTAAATATTTTTGAAGTCTGGCAGATTTGTTTCCAGAATGAGCTCCTGCTCATGTAGTGACAATAACGTTTATTGATACAATGTCTTTGAGATTGTTTAAAGTTTTTTTCACAACACTGTTAGCTGTCACAGATTCAAACGATGTTTATAATTATTGACGTAGGTGCGTATAGAAAAGACAGTGATGGCGGTGTGTGGCTTCATCGAGGTATTCAATTCCAGAAAAAAATGCCTCTTGGCTTGAATTGTCTTCGTAATAATGATCATCTTCCGATTCTGAAGTTTCATCGCTGCTGCTGTCATCTCATAGATTTATAACCAATCTCTCTATATTAGTGTATAAGGTTTCACCCCTTTCATAGTATTCTTTTTCAATCTTCGAAACATGTCTGCAAGAATTCCTCCAATCTTCTACAGAAATACTTGCAAATGCTTGTTCAGCTGCTGCCTGCAACAATAAATTAAGATAAGAAAACAAAAAAAATGCAATATTTAAAGAAAAAATACACACATTTCGTTACCTTTATATCAGTGGATCCCACATTGTTTGAGGCGATTTTATGCTTTGCAATGCCCCAAATCAATTCGATAGGGTTCAAGTCACAGTGGTACGGTGGAAGCCGTACCACTGTATGACCGTGTTCCCCCAAAATCTCGTCAATTTCATAAATAGGCTCTGGTTTATGACGTCTCACAAGTGTCAATAGTTCTGGCTTGCGAAGAGAGTCTTCAAAAGGTATATTAATTTGTAGTAGCCACAACTTAATATCAGCAACCTTTGTTGCACTCGATGGAGCCTTGTTCAAAATCACAGAATGATAAGGCGCATTATCCATTACTATAATGGAAGCCTCTGTTAGGTTAGGAATTAATTTCTCATTTACCCATTTTGTAAAGTTAGATTTGTTCATCTCTGAATAGTAATCTTCATTTTTATTTGTACCACTGAAAATTAGTAGGGCATTTGGCACAAAGCCTTTTTCAGAACCAGCATGTATGATAATGTATCTCTTGCCTTTAGATATATTGTGTTTGACACCGTCAATATCAATTGATTGCCAACACTTTTTCAGCTTGTATGAAGAATGAACATAGCTTTCATCTAAGAAAACAATGTCTTTTTGCAGTTCCTCAGGCAGAAGTTTTATTCTCCATTATTATTTTGAGATATTTCTCTCGTTTTGCTGCTATGTTTGGTTTCTCCATTAATGCAGATCTATCATTCTGACATTTCTTATATGAGAAACCAAGTGCTTTTAATACTTTTCTTAGATGCTCACGGCTTCCATCAAAATCTAGATCGTTTTTTACCTCCAATAGTAGGCTGCGTAGAGTAGGCACCTAAAACAAGAAAATTATTAAGTTAATTTATTAAAAATAAAGTGCGATAAACAAATAAATAAAATTATACATGCCTGCTTCTTTACAACATAGAAGAAATTAACCTTCTGCCGAAAGGCGCACAAATCAAAATTATCCAGCTCCTTTTAAGGGGGACCTTTTCTATGTTTGCCTGGTGTAGAAAATTTTCCGTCATTATTTTCGCCCTCTTTTGCAATGGTGCGTATTGTATTGATGCTTACACCTGAAAATAAACCAACAAAAATATTGATATTTTATATAAAGTATCAATCAAATACAGTCCAAGTATACGCGTACTGATGTTAACATAACCTCAACAATATGCAAACGAGTCATTAGAAACTCAATATTAATTGCAATATCGACTATAATATTCATTATTAAGAAAAAATACACTTTTTACTACTTATAAAACGTAACTAACACGAATAAATACCTGTCATATCAACAGTTTTTTGAAAAACATTATCGAGGTCCGACAAAATTTGTCCCGCCTCACATTCTGCCAAACATCGCAAGAAAACTTTGTAAATCACTGTTCTAGCACCACTCTTAATAGTCTTATTCATTCTAGTAGTAAGTTTAGCGAAAACAATTGCGAAATTCAATGAAAAAACGACAATCACCACGCAGCAATGACAAATACATTGACAGGAAACTAGTGTTGCCATAAAAAAAAAACAATTAGTTCCATCTGTCATCACCTCAAACTCTTTTTTGCCAAGCATAAAGCATACAGATAATTTTTTTCATTATTCAATTTACAAATTACAATTCACTTATTGAATTGTAATATTTTCATATTTATTTCTTTCACTGTAAAACAATGTACCACTATTTCTTTTTTTTATTTTATTCCCATGCACTAAGTTACTGTATTTACTCAGACTATAAAATGTAAGCTAGAAACACTTTTTTGGGATACAATCTAGAACTTATAATCTGGATTATGACTTATTTAATAATGTAAAGTTTGTATGCTGTTAGTGTTTTTGTTTAAATAAAATAAAAATTTCACTTTGCCTAATGCCTATGTTTCAAATTCAAATAATAATATGATGTCAGGAACATCCTCACTCTCTTTGTTCTTTTTAGTTTCGTATGTCACTTTTCGCCTTGCTGCACGCTGTGAGCTCGATGCAAAGTGTAAAATCTGCAGGTGGACACCCTGTACCTTTTATGCGGTGTGGTGGGTCGAAAAGAGGGATTATTTCTTGACTTCGAACTTCAAAGGGTTGTTATAAATTTGGCTCTTGTTATTTTTTATATATTCTTCCCTTTATCGTTTATAGAACTGTGAATTGCGCTTACATTTCCTGTGCCCTGGTTACACACTGTAGCCAGAACTTTGAAACCACAATCTTGCAACTCAGTAATAATTTTCTTCAACAAAGGCTATAGTTCTATTTGTGGTGTGCTTCCGCTACATAATGTTTCTTAAAACCCCTCTCAGCATAAATACAAGCGCATGATCAGCAATTTGTCTTCTACGTTCACTTCCATTTGTAACATAGCCAGAGATTATTTCTGTTCTACGGTTGTAGTCGAAATGTGGAGTAATTGCTATTTCTTCGAACAACAGTATACATAATTTATCATTTTCTAACATCTTTTGTGCCCTTTTCTTCAATTGTAAAAATATGTTTTTGTTTATATCCGGTTTGATGTGGGCTTGACTTATTAGCCTGCTAAGGGTAACAGGAGATGGAAAAACAAAAAGTTTGTTGTGCCATCTGTAGGCCTTCTGACCCTGCTTATAAAGAGAGCCATAATTTTTTCATCTTTGTTCTTTTTTATCTTTTGAGATTTCTCTAAACTGCATTACAGTAAACATTGCTGCCAGTGTCGAAAACTTGTTCAAATATTTTTGAAAGGTTTTATTCTCGGAAAGATTTATGGCTTTCTTTAATCTTGTAGAATACTTACTTCCAAAGTGTTCACTGCTGTTGTTGCTAAATAAGTTGATAAAAAACTATTAACGTTAATTATTACCACCAAATAAATAACTTAGTCAACTTGCAAAAACACAGCAAATCACTGATAATATAACTTGCGCGACAAAATAGAAATAGAAATATTGTTTATTTGCGTTTTTATAGGGTGTACAGAAGATGACACAGTAGTTAATGAGCGCCTATCCAGCCATTGTCAATAGCATGCAAATAGTTCAGTGTTTATTATTTATAATTGTCTACAATCATTGTTAAAATATGATAATTTTTTATATTATTATTATTAGCAGATTAATTATAATTATACAACACGATAGACTATTTTATATGTCATTGGTTTTTAATCTATGCGATTTAAAAATTCATGAACTGAATAGAATCCACGCATTAATAACCATTCATGCAATGTTTTCTTAAATTGATTAAACGACTGATCCTTTATAAACTGAGGTATCTTATTATAAATTATTACACACATACAAAAACATTCGGGCACTTTTTTGTATAAAGTCGAACACTAGCCTGTCGCCGTTTCTCGTACAAAAATATACAGGATGTTTGGTAGTTGTGTGTAAAGATTGAATGTGTGGATAGTGTAGGTCATACTGATTTTTTTGGGCCCAATATCTTAAACAAAGTACAGGGTGTCTCAGAAGGATCCAACTACACTCGGTTCCAAAAATAACGGGTCAGTCACATAAACCCGAATATCTCCCGAACTACGTATGCCATCCTAATGAAACGAAGACTGTTCAATTGAGAATTTAATTATACAGATAAAAAATAAAATAAAACTTAGTTACACCCACAATATTAATCTTAAATTAAAAAAAAACTAAAGTAGTCATATTTTTCTTAAGATTACATTTTTTTTATGATTGTTTTTTTGCTGTTTTTCATCACTTTCTTCATTTTATACTTTGTATTGCCTCCACGAGCTCTTCTGACAGCTTCCAGGCGATTAGGCATGCTGTACACCAAATTTCGGAGCCGGTGCTGAGGAATACCTTCCCATTCCTCCACCAGTGCTTGTATGAGCTCGGGAAGCGTGATTGGTGGAGGGTTTCGACCTTTCACGCATCTCTGAAGCTCGTCCCAGGCGTGCTCGATGGGGTTTAAGTCCGGGCTTCGCGCTGGCCACTGCATGAGTTCGATACCGACCTCTTCAAGGTAGTCATGTACAATTCTGGCGGTATGGGGACGCGCATTATCATGCATTAATATGCCATGCCGGTCCATCCTGGCCATGAAAGGACCTACATGTTCATTGAGGATCTCTTCCACGTACCTCTCTGCATTTAGAGTTCCATTTTGAATGAGCACCAGCTCGGTGCGGGCCTCAGCAGAAATCCCAGCCCAAACTTGTACGGAGCCTCCACCGTACGCCACTTTTTCCTCCACACACGCTTGATGGAAGCGCTCCCCTGGTCTTCTGTACACCAACTGCCTACCATCATGCTTATAAAGCATGAATTTAGACTCGTCCGTGAACATTACCCTAGACCAATCGTCTAGTGTCCAGTTTAGGTGTTCGCGCACGTATCTCTGTCTTGCAATTCGATGTCCCCGTTCCAGTTTGGGGCCATTTGCGGGCCTCAATGGTTTCAAATTTGCTTCAGCAAGACGTCTTCTTACTGTTTGAGCGCTTAAATTGCCACCTCCAAAGCGAATAAAGTGAGTTTTTAGACCAACAGCAGTTTGAAAACGATTTCGGAGCATTGTAGCCACCAGTTGTCTGTCTTCCCTGGCCGTTGTGCATCTTGGTCTGCCATTTCCTGGTCTTCTAAGGTGTGATCCGGTCTCTTGGTACCGCTGGACTACCCGCTGAACAGTCGACAAAGATACACCAATGTTTCTGGCTGTTTCACGCTGGCTCCGCCCAAGTTCCAAAAAAGTTAGGATTCTGGTACATTCCTCTAGCGTGACTGCCATGCTTCACCTCACAGAATAATAATTATGCACGTGGAAGACGTTCACGATAATTTTTTTTGTGACAGAATAGAAATGGAAAGCATCCATAATGACATGAAACAAAAATTTTGTTTTTAAAAATAGTCATTTTTTTAAATTTTGTTTTTCTAATGAAGTTTTTTTCATCAACCAGTTTAAATAATATGCTATTAGAAGCGCAACTAAAAAGTCTTTATTCTGTTTTTTATTTCATTGATCTAGCTTTTACAGTTCTGGAGGTATTTCAATTTTTGTGACTGACCCGTAATTTTTGGAACCGAGTGTATTTCAAGGTACAAAGAAATAAAGAAAACATTTGTTTTAAAATTGTTTATTAGTTAAAATCAATGAAGAAAGAAACAAATTTTTATTTTTTAAAAATAACGTCATTGAGATGATGTCCGTTGCGCTGTTGACATTCCTCCAGTCTCAAACGTAAGTTTCTAAAAACCTTCTGAAGAAGAGGTCTGGAAATCGAATTAATTTTTTCTGTGATGTTTGTCTTTAATTCGGCCAAAGATTGTGGGGCATTATCGTACACATAAGAAAAAAATCACATGGACTGAGGTCCGGGCTTCTGGGCGGCCATGCAATGTCACCCCTTCTTGAAATGAGTTTTTCTGGGAATAATTCGTGTAGAGCTTCTATCGAGTCGTTAGTTGTATGGGACGTCGCTCCATCTTGCTGAAACCAACTCCTTTGGTTGTAATGTAAGCATTCTTAAAGCTCGGGGTGAAGGAAGTTGCGGATCATGTTTACATAGAGCGCTGAAGTTACAGTAAGAGTCCGGCCTCTTGCATCCTCAAAAAAATAAGGTCTAATGACGCATTTAGACGACATAGCCACCCATACGGTAATTTTGGGACTATGCAATGGACGTTGATGAAGCACGGCTGGATTCGACTCTCCCCAGAAACGACAATTTTGTCGATTCACATATCCGTCTAAATGAAAATGTGCTTCGTCACTAAAGAAGATGTTCTCGAAGTTATCAAATCTCTCGAGCATTGTGTTTGCAAAATTTAGTCTTAAAACATAATCAGATTCCTTTAGTGACTGCACGATCTGAATTTTATATGCCTTGAGTTGCAAATCAGAACGCAATATGCGATGTACCGTCGCTCTCGATAGTCCCAATTGAGCCCGACGTTTTCTAATGCTCAATCGAGGTTGACGTCGCACAGAATTTGCGACTAACTCGATGTTCTCTGACGTTCTTGCAGTTCTAGGACGTCCAGGTGGCTTAGATCCAACTAAGTTTCCGGAATTGTTAAAACTCTGGATCCACGAGAGTATTGTTGCATTGCTTGGCGCCTCACCAATATTCCGCAAACGATAGTGAATTCTAAATAGACGACGCACGCGAACGAGCGATCGACCGTTTTCGAAAAACGCGCGAACGCAAAATGCGCGTTGCTCTCCCGTGTACGGCATGGTGGCAACTAAAAATTTTCGAAACGTGTTATCCAGCGCTGCGCTACCCTTCCCCCCCTCTCGCGGTATCAGTTGGTCTCTTTCGCGCTTGAAATAGTTGGGTACTTATGAGACACCCTGTATTATAGTTTAGGATGAGTGTGCTGTGTTGCGGAGCGTGAGGTTTTTGGTATTATATAATAGGTGGAGACACACGATCAAGTTTCAATACACACAAATTTATTAATTATAAAACTTTACAAGGTTGAGTCGTACGTACGTTTACTTCGTTGGCCTAATTGAGGTGCAATTACTTTATGTAATGTGCCTACAATAGCTTATTTTCAATTTTATTAACATCTGAATTTTACTGCAATTAAAAATATATATATCTTCAGTTGCATTGATTTAGATTTTCTGGAGGACAGGTCTCTAAAAAATATTTAATGAGACAGGACAAACATTGAACAAATCAGATGAGAACACATAACAATGTTACCTACTGCTACAAAGCTCCAAATCCATATCAAGAAGGGGGCAGCTGTACCTTCGCTTGGTCCGGCCTTCTCACGTTTGTCGCTCTTTCACGGCCTCTCGCTCCTCGAGTTCCTTCTCCAAGTCCTTCTTTTTTAAAAAGCTGAGATGGAGCTGCGCTTGCGATAGTCCGGTTAAATGCCCGTAACTCGGAGTGCTCTAGCTCAGCTATCTCTTCTTTAGGACCCTCACTTTAGCAGATGGGGTCTCGGAGCTCGAGTTCCCGCCGACTTACGGAGGCGTTTCCGATTCCGCAGTTTGCGGGCTGGCTCCGCCGACAATGCCGACGAAGCGGCGGTAAGGGTGCTGTCGTCCTCAGCATCGGAGAAATCTCCGGGCCAGAAGAATAAACTCCTTTTTGCCATCGTTTTCGGTGTATCACACCGCTCTAACACCACGATCGAGGACTTGAATCGGTCCCCATCCTCTTCCTCAGTGTGAGCGCCTTGCGCTCGGGGGTTGGTCGAAGACATAGATGTATTAGTAAAAGCCATGTTATAAATGCCAAATTAGGTGCCTTTCGGTCACCCCAGGGTTTCCCACCGGCTATAGTGGGGACGCCAATTCCCTTTCGGGCAGTCTAGCAAGGGATCTTTGACGGGACAGTTAGGGCCAAGTGAGAGCGCGTCGACCAACGCACACCTTCACCGAGCCTTCCGCCGGTCCTGCCCCTCGCACCCCCCACGTCACCGTTGGGCGAGGTACCGATTGACCCCCGGACCGGCTACTCCGGGGGCCCCCCCGAGTGCCCGGAATTCAAGGCCAAAGACGCGCGTTGCCTGGGTGGACTGCCTCAGGCTCAACGTCCAGGATTCTTTCTTCCCGGTATTACGGGTACCGCGCACGATACGAATTGCCCGGATTGTTTTCGGCACAACCCGGGAAAAACAGAGCCACTTTGACTCTTACTGCGCAAGGTCCAATTGGACCCTGCCGCTCGCCCGAACGGATGCCATCGCCACCTAGATCCGGGCAAATGCTCCGCCGATCCAGGTTTGGTTTTATAGACTTTTCCTTGTCTTGGTCCCGACTACAGTAGCCAGGACCCCCGGCTCCCCTAAGTGGTGGGTTACCGGTCGCCCGAAAGCCCGCCTTTGACGAAACCTGCCGCGTTCTGGTTTAAATTCGCCCTCCATAACCGGAGGGCGTTCCCCTATCCACCACCTGGGGACGCGCCCGATGGGGACCAGAAACCCCACACGGGTACAAATCAGTACCTGTTAATTTTAATGTTGGAATGGCATTAGGACTCAGTGTTTTGGTCCAAGTGTGGTAAGTATATGTGGTGAGTAAAACATCGACATATTCCAAGTTTAAACGTGGCGTTTAAACTTCTATAAATGTGAACTTTTATTGTTACCATCTTCATCTTCACTTTTATCGTCATATGACGTTTCATTTTCATAGTTGTTTCCTGTGGATTCTGTGGCGGTGGCTTTTCTATACAATACGTCGGACACTCCAAGATGTATCCCGTGTGCCAGACAGATTTGTTGAAACGCTTCTATGTTGCGGCCGACTTTGCACATCACACTGGCACCATCAGTTGCTATTGCCAGAACGACATGTCGGTCTAACGATAACTTTCATATATTCAGGTAGTTTGGTTTTCAGAAGCTTGATACAGGTTTCCGCGGGCATTGTGCCGTTAACTCTGACTAAACCAATATTCTTAAACCCGATTCGTCTTGAAACTCGCTTCCAATTGCAGTGTACTAGTAACTTTATTTGATGCCTTCACATTTGCATGCTTTTGTATATGGCTAAATAGGAGCACTTTGTCATTTATTACAATCAGCTTTTTTTGTACCCACCCTATTTAATAGCAAATAAAAATTTGAATTTGAATTTACATTCATGTATCTGCGGTTTCGTAAAGATGTCCATTCGTCGAATGTCAATGAAAATTTTACGCCAGCTTTTCTCATTGCTTTGATTTCTTCTACTAGGTTTTTATTTTCTTTCTTGATATAATTGATTGCAATATCTAAACTGTCGTCTGCAAAACGAATACGTCTGTATACTAGTGAAGAAAATAATCTAGTTTCGTTAAGGAATGAAAAAAATAACAAAGTATTTTAAAACCTAAAACAAAAAATATCGATTCATTTTTAATATCATACAGTAGTCTTACAGTAGAAACTTCGTAAAATCAGTCAGAACACGTTATTGTTACTCCTCATCTTCTGTATCTTGTCCTTCTTTTTCTGTTAAGTTCTGGTACCAGTGATGTACTCGTAGTTCAGAGGGTATGATTTTTTGTTTGCACATTTTCAATAAATCCTTTTTGCCTTTTGTGATTGCAGTGTGATCTACATTTAATGATAAGGCGATAAGATGTCAAAGGTGATAGAAAATGTTGTGATATAGAGGAAAGTATAATGTGGACCGATTCCGCCGAGTGGCTGATTTGCACTAATTTATTAGGCAATTATTATGAATGTCGTTACATCGAACTGTCGAACATGATACGATGTCTCGTTCATCTTGCCCATTTAAAAAACAAAAAAATTAATTCTTACATAAAATAAAGATAAATAATAACAAATGATAACTGCGCAGCCGCCGACTAGTGTTGTAGTAAAGTGTTGTTATGTAAGTGAATGTAAGTGTGGTCTCTTGTTAAGGCACCGGCCGGCGACACATGAATTATACTATAAGAGATAAAGTTAGAGTTTCCTATTCAAACCCTATAAGCCTAAGAGTCCCTAGGTCCCTAGGTCCCTAGGTCCCTTAGTCCCTAGGTCTTTACTAACACTATTCTTAGTCCCTAAGTCCCTAACATACAGCATAAATGTGTAATAAATAAATATATAGATAAGTACGGGTAGTCTGCACCATGAGACCTAAGGTGGCAGACGGAAGGTGGTGAGAAACAAGGTGAAGGGTTGGATTTCTCACTGCCAGTTCAGCAGACTCACTAGACTGGAAAGGTGTCTTGGCCACAGTGAGGGGAAATACGTTACCAGGGAGCAATGATAAAACAATGCTGTCAGAGTCAAAAAGCCATTTATTACAAATTTACATTCTATTTATACAGTTTTTACCTAACACACACATAGATAATTCTTAACTAGTATTCCGTCGCGAGATTCACAACAATGCACTTTCTTGCATTTGCTTCATGTAGGTCGCTGACGAAGAGTTCAATGTTCATCTGAAAATAACAAAAAAATGATTTTTTTAAAAACATTAATAGTGGGCACTAAAGCGTTGCGATGCCATTGGAGTAGGTGAAGTCCCACGATCGACTCTGAACGTGCTGACGGCGTGGGGGATGGTCTCGATCGCTTCTTGGGTAGCTGGCGCCGAGACGCATTGTCTACGACACCTGCAGTAGTAAACACCGCAACATGTCATAATCCGAATTATTGCTAGTAAATGTACGTGATGGAATAGTGATGAATATCGTGCACATTGATTTGTTCAGACGATTTTTCCTTTATCTAGTCAATTTCCCTTTGCAGCTGATTGAATATATACATCTCCGACAAGGATGGAGGTGTCAATATAACTGCTATTGATGAGAGTGTTCAGTATAAATGTCTTCGGAAGTTCGACGATGTCAATTTGTTAATGCATATTACTCAAGAATTTGTTGTGTGTTCGTATGGTGAAGGTTTCGCCCTTGCCGACGCAACCTTGAACTAGAGTGATAACACCAGTCCCCGTAATACTATGCACAGCTGTTCCCGTAGCGTAAAATATGCGTACCATGCATTTGTCGCAACATGAACACAGCCAGCTGTTTCGCGGGTGTATCTTGATCCATTTATCGGCGGTGCACGCCGCTACGTGTGACGAGCACGGTGATTCACTAGTCGTGACGTCATTCACTATTAGTCTGTTGCAGATTAAACTCTTTATTTTTAGATCATATAATCGGTTCATCTAATGATCAAAGAATAGTGTCCTTTTGGGTAGAAATGAAAGTTTGCAAATGATGTTCTGTGAAAAGGAAAGCAGCGTGTTTCTTGAGGTCGAATGCTATGTATTGATAAGAAGATTAGATAGAAGACGAGGAATTTTGCAATTTGGTGCGATCTTGATTGCAATATGTCGTCGTGTATTACTGAATTATGATACTCATTGCAATACTTGCATCGTTTCGTCGAATTACACGGCTTGCCATATGTTTATACAAGCCGTTCTGGCATATTTCATGTTTGGCAATTGACGTCAGCAGTGTTGCCAACTCCCACCTAAGGCTTGTAGCAAGACATAAAAGAAGGTTGCTAGTTTGGGTATTTTTTTAACCTTAAAAGTTGCTAGAAGTAGTTCATTCACGAATTTTTTTTATTTTTATTAAATCAGCTTTTCTTTATCAAATATACACAATAAATCTATTTTAGGTGTTTAAAACTAAGTTATTATTAATTTAGGAAGATGTCGAAGGTTGGGAAGCTTCATCTATGGTACCTGTGTTTGATTTGGAATATTTTCCCTTAGTACCCATTTTTGCAGTTTAAACTTTTTGACTTCCACCCAAAACAGTACAATTTCTTGTAAGACCCATTTAAAAGAATAAATATTATACTACTGCTGCATTATTTTATTTATTTTTTTCTGGTTCAAATCCAAAAAAATTAAGTAAGGTTCATAATATCACATGTTTTGACTGGTATAACTGCTTCTTCAGGACTTAGTAATTGCATGGATTCTAATTGGTTATATTAACCTCTGAACACAATCCCCTCGGCAAACCCAATCCCCTTTGCAAGCCCCTTTAAACAAACCCCCTGGCAAACCTCTCAACGCAATCTCCCTGGCAAACCCCTCACCCTAATCCCGTCGGCAAACCCAATCCCCTTTTCAAACCCCTCTAAACAAACTCCCTGGCAAACCCCTCGACCCATTCCCCCGGCAAACCCCTCAACTCAATTCCCCTGGCAAACCCCTCAACCAAATCCCCCTGGTAAACCCCTCAACTCAACCAAATCGCCCTGGCAAACCCCTCAACCCAATCCCGAGGTTAGGGTTGATGGCTTTGCCAGGGGGATAGGGTTTAAAAGAAAATCTCAAAAAAAGTTGCTAGAAAAAGTAGCTAAAAAGTTTAGCTACAAGTTTTTAAAAAAATGTAGCTGCCTGCCATTAAAAAGTTGCCAAATCTAGCTACAAAGTTGCGAAGTTGGCAACACTGGACGTCAGGCGTGTTTCCGGGCTCATGTTAAGGAACCGTTTACTCTTGTACAAGTCATGTTTGTCTTCACATAATGCTTGATAAATATAAATATAATAAATATAAGACCAAATCTCAATTTCCCTAAGTGAAAATAAACATGTGTTGCTTCTGTAAACGAAGTGTTTATTTCGTTAGTTTTACAACAAAACGGTACTGAAACATCGTAATCAAACACAAATTAATAGTAAAACCTCACCTGTAAACAAAGACAGACGACATTTAAAGTTTATTTTCCACCTATTTAAGTTCTTTTTCTGTTAAAACAAATCACAATAGCAAATTCGCCATTTCATCAGTTCCTAACCTCAAAATGTTACCAGCACTGACAATGACGTTTCGTTCAACGTCCAACGCGCCAAATTTAAAGAAAGAAAGTTTCTTTCTTTACGTATATAGTCAATTCACGATGCACGGTGACTTTGTTATGTTTGCGCTTTCGTAGATTCATGCTTTAACTACCTGTCTGACTACCAGCATCTGTATTTGATACGTTCACTTCCTTATATTCGGATGTTAATCATAGTGTTTAAAAATAAATAATTAAGTACGGTATTATAATACAATAACACCAACGTTCCAATTATGTAAATGAAAAAGTGCCACTAAAAGCATCAACATTGTTTGACAATAACTTACCGGTCGTCTGAATGATTTCATCCAATATTCGTTTATTTTTCAGTAATCTCTCATTTTCGTCACTTCTAACCTGATTGTAGTTAGAGATCATAGAAAATAACATGCTGCTTGCACTGCTTCTGATCGGTTTAGCCATTATAAAACGATAATACTTCCGTAACAGATACACTGATGCGATATTTTAGGTTATGTAAAAACTGTGATTGACAATTAGTTCGACAGATAAAATTGTAGCCATATATAGAATTCTGAAAAAATGCTTGTGCAGCGACTCGCTGGTCAGACTCTATACACCTAACCCGTTTTTAAAAAATATTTCCTACAAATGATGCACAGTACAGAAAAACACATTTTCTTACCTGTTAGCTTAATTATTGATGCAATGGAATAAAATTAGTCATATCCAATCTCAGCTATAAATCGTAGCATAACACACAAGTTCGAAGTTGTCAAAAACCGCGCATTTTTTGCGCATAAAAACAAAAAGCGTGGCTCGATCTATTTATCACTCGGCGCACTGACAGGTGTCATGGCGGCGCAACGTCACGTGCTGCAACTATTGTGATTGGTTCATTAGAAGTGTGTAAAACATGGAATACCCCGTCTTGCCCGCCACCCCGTCTTGCCCGCCACCCCGTCTTGCCCCCTCTCCCCTAAGTATTCCACACAGAATTATGAAAGTTTTATATTATTATTTCAAGTAAAAAATACATTTTTTTAATATCAGCAGAGACACCAGCCGAAACTTCGGTAGCAGCCACAGCCACCGACACAAGTGAGGATCGGAAGAAGTTGAAAGAACCCAGTAAGAATTTTCTTAAACAATTTATTATTTAACACAATAAATAAAGTATATTCAAAAGCTTTGATGCTAACAAAGTGTTTTTTGATTTCAGCCAAAAGAAAACATGTGGGCGAAAATAAAAAGTATGGTGCGAAACGTAAGTATTGGAATAATATAAATGCCTCAACCGCATCCGCGAGGAACAAATCCGCATTTGTTCCTCGCATCCGCATTTTGTTGTTGTTGTTGAGCTCGAGGAACGTAGGCTCGCTGTGGAGGAGCGTCGGTTGGCCGTGGCGGAGAGCCGCCTGCGGCTGGAAGAGCGCCGACTTGCGCTCGAGGAGGCGCGTGCTCAAGAAGAGCGGTCTTGGCGTCAAGACGTTCTTGACGCGCTATCTGAAATAAAAAAGGCTTGATTTATATAATGGTTTCATTTATAACTTGAGGTACCTATTTTTAGTACTAGAGTTTAGATAGAGACTCATCTTTCACACAGCAAATGCAGCTAAGCTAAGTTTTTCTGACAAATTCTGAATACCTATGTAGATCCCACTGTAGTAGCCAGTCTATGCTTCCCGCCACAGTCTGTCCACGAGTGCTTGTCTCATGAGACAGACGCCGGGAGTGTGCTGTGCGCTAGCTGATTCACGCAACGGCTGACGTTCGCGATCCTGCCGCATCGCGTCATCGTCAATGTCCGTGCGCGAATCTAAAATCAGATTGTGCAACACAGCACACGCATTTACAATTTTGCCAGCTTTTTCCGGCGTGTAGTGGAGCGTCCGATGGGCCAGTAGACACCTAAAATTAAATGAAAATCTTTATTGCTCAGTAACTGTATGAAATAAGTTGATGTAGGTAAACATTTAAAAGCAAAGAACTTACCTAAATCTTGTCTTAAGGACACCGAAACATCACTCCACTACATTGCGTGCGCGCACATGCTTCCCCGTATAATACTCCTCTGGACTCCCCTGAGGAGCATTGAGGATGGGGGTCATGAGCCAGGGCCTCTGTGCATACCCAGAATCACCTGCAATATAATCTCTCTTAAAGTTTCCTTAATTTAAAATTTATAATAAAATGTGTAAAAAATATTTGACTATTTTAAAAAGCCTTACCTAAAAACCAGAAGACTTGGCCCATTTCGTGCAGTCTTTGCATTCCCGATTTTATAGGAGAACTATTCCAAATATGAGAGTCGTGGCTTGCACCCCCAAAGGAAGCATCTACATGCAAAATTCTCATATCTGCATCACAGATCTAAAAATAAATAAATAAAATGTAGGTAGTAATTTTACACAAAGTAAAAGATCAATAATGAAAAATCTTATAGCTACAAATTTTCTTACCACCATCACATTAAGGGAGTGATACATTTTTCTATTGAAAAATGCCTCCTCATACTCCTTGGGACGAATGATGGCAACATGTGTGCCATCAATGCATCCCAAGACGCCGGGTATAGTATATTCATCTCTGAACCTAAAACAAAGTATTTTTGTATTTTTATGAAATATACTCGTATATATTAATAGAGGACTATTCGAATAACCAATACAAATAAGCTTTCAAGGGCAAGTGGAGAAATAGTTAACACTGAACACCTACCGTATTGCAACCGCATTCCGTGCTTCCGCAGATCTTGGGAAAACTATGTATTTCCACAAGATCTGCGGGTGATTTAGCGCCTCCGTTACCTCCGCCAAACAATCCGGAAAGGACGTTTGTGACAATCCCAGATTAAAATTGTCGCCCACGCTCTACTAGCATAAAATGCTAGAGCACCTAGGATCTGTAATGCAGACAAAGAAAGTCTGTAAGGACTATAAAGCAAGACAAACAGAAAAGCATTAATTTATTTGATAAATACCTTTGTTTCTGACTTAATGGCCGATGTCCTTTGTGACGGAGGTAACAACGGCACTAAATCGTTGAAAAGTGCCTGAAATTGCGCCTTGTCAAGACGGAAGATTGATATAAAAGTTTGCTCCGGAAGAAGCATAGGCATGCTGTCTTCACGGAGCTGTCGCCTGCGCAGTATCAGCAACATTTTGCGCCGTTCTTCTTCGGCCTCGATTAATGCCACAAGTCGTGCCATATTTTGTTTTCGCAACTGAAAAGTTATAAAATATAAGCTAGCACATAAATTAAACTTAATTTCATAAATCATAATACTCAAATTAGCATCATTTGTAATTAAATACAAAGCAAAATCACTTACTTACGATGATAGCAGTTAGTGGATTAGTAACTGCTTTCGATGACATAAGGAATAGCTTTCATGACAGCTACTCCGGCCTTCAAAAAAATTAGGCGGTCGGGTTATCTGTCAAATCTTTACATAACCATTCGTTTAATAGCTTTCAAATTGTTAAGGTCACGTGACCACAGTTGACTAGCTAATAGCTTTCATCGGCGGTACGAAATACCCTTGTGACGTCATAAACGATTGCGATTCCAATAGCTATCACGTTAGGCGGTCGCCCCACAGGAGTTTGAAAGGGCACGAAGTCCTTTGGCGACCGCAGAAATCTTGACACTTTGGATAACATATATGGTATATACAGTTTTAATGGAGTAGTTTCTGAGGACTGTTCCAATTTTATCCGTTACTCCTTTAATATATAAGGCAAGAACTTTGCAAGGCGACTGACTTCAGGTCGTTTTTCCTTTTCCTTCCCTTTCCGCCTTCTTCTTAGTCCTAAATAGTCTTCACTATTCATCACTACAGTGGCGTTTCCCTTGTCGGCCTTAAGCACTAAAATATTTTCGTTGTTTCGCAGTCTCTTTATTGCTAGACGCTCTTCTGTAGTGACATTACTCTTTGGTAGTCTCATTTACGCAATCTAACTGCCAAGTCCTGTCATAAAATTTCGGCATCAGCGGATGGGATTTTATTGCGCAAAATAGACTGTTCGACACTACATACTATTTCTTCATAAGGAATCCGCTGTGGTGTTAAAGCAAAATCATTCCCTTTTGCCAATACACTTTTCGTTGGTTCGTCAAGTATTTCATCAGAGTGGTTGATAACGGTGCGCTCAAAATTTGTCGCCGACTGTACATGTATGTAGCAGTGAGTACCTAAATACTCATTAAATAGTTTGCGTTTAGACCCAATAACCAACAGTTAGTGTTAAAATGCAACGCCAAAGTTTAAAATCATATGTTGTAACGTTGTACTGATGGGAGATATTTAGATATTTTTAGATTTTTAGATCAGGCCTTTTTTCATGTTGCCCTTTTTTAAGGCCGTTAGTTCCTCGGGCACAAATTGGCGGTTGGTACGGAGTGTGCCAACAACGTCAAAACCCAAAGATTTGAGCTGACGAGCTAGAGCGGGTGAATTATAGAAATTGTCCATCCACACCGTCTAACCGTATCCCTCAAGACCGCGCAGGCGATCCAGCACGATGGAAGGCGTGGATGCATCCAAAGGATTCTGCTTGTCTTGAGGGATATGCTTTTTGGCATGTCTTTCAAATCTCCATAAATACCCACTCTGCGACTCGCACAGCTCATATGTTTTGACCCCGACCTTGGCGGCCTTGTTCGAAATGAACTGGTTGATACTCAACCAGTTTAAGAGTGTTACATTGTTTGAAACTTCATATTTAAGTGAGCTGTTACTGGCTCAAGCTTGAAGAGCTTGGCCTCTGCTGGACTTAATGTGCACGCATGCTCGAATTATCGTTGAAATGAAGACATCTCGTAAGCAATTGGAAACGATGCAGAGACATGAGGCCACGGAAGCCAGGCGTTAAAAATATGTCCTTGTCAGAACCCATAATTCAATTATTATGCTCGGTAATGCCGAAGAAAGTTTAAATGAAATAAAAGACATGTACAGCATCATTAAAGATTATATTTAACTTTCTAACATATTTATTACTTCAATTTAAGATATTTTCGATTCAAAATAGTTGAATTTCGCATAAGGCTCAGAACAGAGTCGGATGAAACTAACCAACGATTAATAATATCTGTTCGTGAAGTTTTGCTAGCAAGATAAGATGCTCTCTATAAGATTTAAAAAAAATATTTCGGGCTCTCCTGGGCTTCCTCACTCAACATTCCCATGGGCAGTAGAGCTTGATTTAACTATTTTAGGACCATGAATCAGAATTTTGTGTAAATTTGGTGTCATAGGCATCCACGAGTATAAAGTGACATACAACGAAGCTGTTTCCAAGCAATATTGTTCAAATTTTTCTATGTTTATTTTGAAACCGCTTTAAATAGTCTGCAATATTATATAAATACGTTTAATAAGCTGTTGATCAATTTTGGTTATAGACGGTAATACAATTTTGAAAGAATTTACGGGCCACATTCCCGTCATTAGTATTACCAAAACCAGGTTTTGGTTTATCAACTATTGGAAATAGTTATTTTTTTATTTTAACTTGAATAGCTCTTTGGGTTCCTCAACAAACTCCTTATTATCTTTAGTGATGCGCCAAGAACGAACAGGTAGTTTGTAACTTAGGTGTAATAGTGACTCAAATAATCTTATCCATGCATGTAACACAAAAATACCGAAAGACACGTAATCAGTTTTTATAGGCCTTAAAATGTATTCAAGATTATTGAATTCTTCAGAATATTGCATAATTTACTATCTACCATTGTAAATATAGTATTATGTTCAACGAAATATTTTTGGCCGTCTAAATTTACTTCGAAAAATTGATTCCCAATCAAGTTTTCGATTTGATTATCCATATTTTCTTTTTTAGTCTTCACTAATTCTTCAGTTTCTTTCATATTTTTTCATTATTTCATACATTGAGTGCTATATTATAATAAATACTATTTAATTAGACCATACCTTGTTCCATATCTGACAATACTTAGAATTTGTTTAGGTCACACAGGTAATTTTTAAAATACGAAATATCCGGTATTTACTAACACAAAACTTAATTAAAACGGTCTCGAATACTGACTGCACTTTGTAGTTGTATACTCGACTTTTGAAAACCTTTAGAATACAATGAGCTTTACTAAAAGATGCCCGGGTACCTACACTATGCATAGTACCTATGTAGTTGTTTTCCATATACCCTCATTTTGAGTTATGGGCATAGCTCCCATACTGACGGGCCCCAGTGTCTGCCGGCAGGCACCCCTCGCTCCAAACACGGCAGCAGCTCCAACTCAGACAACTTTCCAAGCGTCACATATAGGTAACCGTCCAAGAAGTTCCTTATGCACTATCACAAAGTTCTACTATTTATAATAATAACAAGAACATGGTCTCTGTGATATCTCAGCACAAGGGAAAACCACGTAGGTACAGGGTAACCAAATGAGACACGAGTAGTTGGGTTAATGGTTTATTCCCGAGTGTGGAACCTACGTACATCTTTTACTACCTTACAATATAATTAATATTTATGTGTGAGTGGCTACCTACATCACATTCCTGCACACTAAAATGTTATCTAAGCTATAACTAATACTTATACTAAGGAACCTTATCTGGCTTACATTTCCTAATCGGTCGAGGCTTAGTGGGTGACTCGGGCACTCAAAATCTTACCCGTGGTCGAATTTACCACTTTTAGATTTTGATGTAGGGAAGTCGACCGAAGATTTAATGTTTGTTGCAGAGTTAACTTCTTAAATTAATTGTAATGGCTTGTTTAATCATAAAAATATACAATAATTCAAACTATTTCTGTTAACATTCTCTGGAAACAATAAAAATGAAATACATTTTTAAAATAACGACGAATCGGATGTGAAATAAATCAAATTAAACATACCAGTAACTTGAATAAATAATCATATAAAATCTACAATAATTAATACATTTCTGTTAATTTATCGTCATAACAATATTACCTAATCTAGCATAGACACAATGCTAATTTGTCAATAAAATGACCTAGTGTTATTTCATTGTCTATGTATTCAATCAGGAATGATTCTAACTTTTTTTGACGTTTTATAGACTCTCTGGTTCTTTTAGAAACATATTTGTTTTTTTTTTTAGAATGTCGTGTAATAGTTGGAATCATTTGTAAGAGTTTTGAGTAATTGTGCTATATTTGGTTTAGGTTTTATTATCTTGTTAAGCTCCAAGCTTCAGTTACATTGTTTGTTTTATTTCTAATTTTGTAAAAACACAATTTGTCGGCTAAACACCTTTTTAAAGTTTGCTCAAAGTATTGATTAAATGCAAACGATTTTGCACCTTTCATGCATTGGGCTTACTTTTGTTTGAACCCATTTCGATGACAATTTCCTGTAGCACGAAAACCGTGTGCGGCGAACAAAATCACAAGTTCTAGTGTCCACATATTGAAAACTGCAATTCGGCACTATTAATTTAATACGCGCATGGCAGGTTCGCCATGGCAGGTTCGACATGTAAGATTCGGCAACGGATAATAAAATAAACACACGTGTCTGCTCTGAAGTTACATGATTTAATGAATAAATAGTTCTACATGATTGATTATATAGGTCTAACAAATGAGGATGATTACACACTTACAAATTTAAGATATAGGTATATACTTTACACTACAGATGCTTGCGTTCAAAATTGGAAGCTTCATTTCTTGTTCCGTTTTGTTAACCTTGAAATACATTTCTAACCGGTCCATGAACGACGACCACGACCACGCTACGTTGAATTCGTTTAACTTCCCGATCGACATTATTTTTATTTGCACTTAGCACTTTTCTCACGTTAGGGTTCGAAATCAAACTTATTCGTCGCCACTGTGATATCTCAGCACAAGGGAAGAACGGGTAGGTACAGGGTTAACCAAATGAGACGCGAGTAGTTGGGTTAATGGTTTATTCCCGACTGTGGAACCTACACGTACATCTTTTAGTACCTTACAATATAATTAATATTTACGTGTTAGTGGCTACCTACATCACAGTCTCCGTCGACCATCCATAGCAATCGAAACGCGTATAATATTATTATAGTATACTGGCGCTGGCCATGGATTGGGGGCTCCGCCGGGTGGTGGGTTGGCTCCTCCAATGCCTGGGTGTAACATGATGCGGCCCGTTCACAGATACAGTTCAAATAGTCCGTGACTAATCACTCACGTCGGGTTCACCACTTTAGAGGCCTGGCCCCTATGTCAGAAGGTAGGCTTGGGTGGCCCCAAATAATATGCGTGTTGAATGTGTGTAACCATAGTGCCGGTTGGTCGGGCCAGAAATCTGGTATTCGGGAAGTTACAGATATCTGCATGACGTCTGGTTTATGTTCTGTTTGTCAAAAATTTGACACCTCCGACCTGCCCCCTTCGAACGTGTACAATTTACCACTGGTGAATAAAAAGGTTATTGGTCTCATGAAAGATGAAAGTAACGGATAAATCATAAAAGAGTTTATCGGGCTAAGACCTAAAATGTATGCGTATATCCTGCACGAAGATGATCATCATCAACACACCGTTAAGAAAAACAAAGGAACCTCGGCGGCCATCGTGCGAAAATTGCATTTCGATAATTACAGAAATGCCCTTGACCGGGAAAACGTCATGTACGATAACATGCGTACATTCATTAGCGATAAGCATAACGTGTACACACAAGTCAAAAGGAAAAAAGTATTAAGCGCCAACGATGATAAGAGATTCATTTGTGATGATGGTGTCAATACTCTATCTTGGGGTCATTACCAAATAAAATAATACACACATTAAAACATTGTTTTTCTTTCACCACTTTTTTTAATATTGCAGCTTACATTTATAAATAGCCATTAAACACAATACCTCCAATGAAGGAACTTTACGCTGGCAAATTCCCTTCCATCGCAACAAATATTTAAATACTCTTTCACTACTCGAAAATTCCTTAAACATCGAACACGGAAGACGCTCCATCCATGTCTTGAAGAATGGCTGGTTGTTGTAGTGACTCTCTCGGAATCTAAACATTTCCACTCCATGGGTGACGTCAAATGTCAATCTTCCATTCCAAAATATTCCCTTCATTGCCAGTCTGCTATCAAACTGTTGAATCACTGACCATATCATGTAACACCTAGCCATGGTCTTCAATCCTCGTTCACTTTCTATTAATCCCAACTCACTGCTCTCGTAGGGTGGTGCGAAATATCTTAAAAAAATCATTTTTGGACCACATGGGATACACAATTACCTGCAGTTTCAACTTTCTATGGTGCCTTACGAGAAAACCTGCTTCGTCATACTCCTCCACTAATTTAAAAAAATGTTGTTTCAAATATGGCAACATGTCTTCGTTATCCACCAAAAAACAATCAACGTCGCCGTAGTCACTTGTGTATCCCATTGTGTAAGCCACAAAACCACCACATATAGCCATGTACGGCTTCACAGACTCGTTCAACATATTAAACAATTTTTCCAATTCTTCATATATCCCGGGTCGCTCCATCTTCAAAATCGATAGATTCCTATCGCCTTCAGTCTCCAACAATGACACCAAAAAATTCATTCTTAAAACCGATTGTAATTTAGCAAGTGTCGTATAATCATTCCTCTTGTCAAACACATTTTGTACAAACTCCAAACTTGACGGAGAGCAACTGAATGACATGGTCAACGTTTGATTAATAACCAACAATACACATCATAACTTCACTGACCAAAAAAGCTGACCTCATCATTTTATCATATCGACCACATTTCCGCGGCTACTTTGTATTTACCCGTGGGAAACATCATTTTATCATATCGACCGGCTACTTTGTTATTATCATCGACGTGGGAAACATCACAATATACCAACACTCCAGTTTTTACACTACGAAAATTCAACAAAACCACCATTAATTGAACTCTAGGCACACACACTTTACACACAGAGAGAGATCTTCTTACGCTGGTTTTTAGGTGAGCCAGAACCCCCATATATTAGCTACTCGACGTGGGAAACATCACAATATACCTAAAACTCCAGTTTTTACACTACGAAAATTCAACAAAACCACCATTACTTGAACTCTAGGCACAAACACTTTACACACACAGAGAGATCTTCTTACGCTGGTTTTTAGGTGAGCCAGAACCCCCATATCGTCAGTGAAGTTCTAACAGTGCGTAAGTCATAAATGTCTACTTTTCAGGAGAGCCAAATAATTGCGTAAAGTTTTAGTAGGCTACATTTGGGGTTTATATAATTGGAAAAAGTATTTAAAATCAACTTATCATAGGTTTAAAACACGTTTTATATGAAAAAAATATATTTTTGAGATATTAACGTGACTTCCGCGGTGTTGTTTAAAAATATTTTGGACATACGTAATGTTTTCTATACAGTTTGTTATAAATAAATCAATACATTATAAATAAATATTTTAATAAGGATCAAAAATCAATATTTTGTAACGCCTAAGTTACCTAGCATGTTGTGTACACGCTTAATTGAAAGTGCAATTAGATACACTATTTTACTGCATGTAAGCCTTTTGTTTGATCAATTGTAACTGTCGTTGGTGTGCCTAATAAATAAAATGAAATAAAAATAAAATCCCAATTCTTAAAAACACAGTTCTTGATCCTTAGTTTTTCTCTCTGAATCCAAAAGATCCGAAAGATCACAGAGACAGATAATCTCTGTGAGTGAAGCCGATGTACGCAGGCAGTCATCTACTTCGATGTAGGTTTGAAGATTTACCGATTTTCCTGCCATGTTGACCTGTTGAATCCACTCAGTTAATGGAAGTTTGTCGTCGCTATCAAACTCAGGTTCTGTTTTCACTTCATCAATCGTAGAATTGGTACAAAGTCCAGCATGTTGAAAAGAATGCTGTAAAGTTGTGGGTGTCACTTTTTCCCAGGCTTTAGATGAAAATTTGACTTACAGAACTTGGAAAATATATTCTGCCTTTCCTCATCAATCAAGTTTAAATAACCACGGATCTCAGACTTTGCACAAAATGTAAAGTGCATCTAGGACCCATTTCACGTGCAGGAAGAGGTATATCATGGAGTACTTTGAATTTCTCATTCCCTGAAACCTTCCTTCTTATTCTATCAAAGTTGAAATCTCCATATTCATCATCCGATGGTTGGTTCTCTAACCAAATGAAGGATTTATATCAGGCAGCTGCTCTTCAATTGCACATGGAGCTGTCTCCTGAGCCAGTGTTGAGAAAGACGGCTGCTCTTCAATTTTATATGGAACTGTCTCCCGAGACAGTGTTGAGAAAGATGGCTGCTCTTCAACTGAATTTGAAACTGTCTCCTGAGACAGTAATTCACCGGAATGTGGAGCTGCGTCTTGTAGAATTTCATTTTGTGGCAGTTCTTTACAAGATCGTGGAACAGTTTGCTGGTAGAAAAGAGTGTCCAGGTATTGGGAATACTAATTCTATATTCTGAACATGGGGAGGAGCGTTACTTAACCACGTGGAACACATTCCCATCATTGTGGTAATTTTATTCTGTGCTCCACACCCATCGGCAACTAGACGTATGGTATGTATTCCCGTCAGGTCCAGGCCATTCAATGTATCATACACTGCAGAGGCTATTTCGTTAGAGCCTTTTTTATATTCATCTTCGGCCCAGGTGCATAGAGTAACCGTATCATGGTTCAGAGTTTTTGCCGGTACTGATTTAACGACAGCAAAGTTATAAATGTATAGCTGACGACTGTAATAAGCGATTTGGTCCGGTACTTTTGGCAAGACTTGATTTTTTTGGCAATCAAAGCTAAATGTCACCATGCCATTCTTTTGCTCACGAAGTAACACATAAAAGGCTCTAGCTTTTAATTTGTGCACTCTCTTTTCTATTAAAAGCGTGTTTTTGGCAGCAAGATCTTTTTCCGTCTTAATTTTTTCGTCCAACTCTGTACACTTCGAGCACACGTCTGTACGCGGGCTGCCAAAACCTATATTGTAGGATTTATTAAAAATATCCCGAAAGTAACTCTCTTTTACTTTTACTTCTGGTTCGGATTGCTCACAATACATCTTCCACATCTTTCTGAAATCTAAATGTAAGTACTTTCGCTGAACTGATGATCTGCAATAATGGCTCTCAAGGCAGTGGAATGATTCAATAAAGCGTTTCACAGCTAATCGTTTTCTTAAATATTTTCTTGACGTGTGGTCTCCTCCTCTGTTCTCTTTGACAGTCTCTCCAGTTTCTTTGAAGGTTTTCGCTACGCGACGTATCCGGTGAACAGATACTTGCAAAACGTTGAGAAAAGTTTTTTGACACACAGGTATTAGTTTTGATGTATGGCCCTGTTTTATATACAGTCGTGTGTGGTACTTCGTCGGTACTCGTCTGCCCACTCTGGGACGTCGTCGCTTTATGTCTTTAACTTTACAAAATTTTAAAAGAAAAGCATTGGAATAAAAACATTGGAAAAACTTTCTTATATCCGTCATATTTAATGTGCGACATTTGTATTGACCAGAGTAATGTTCGCAAGTTGGATATTGAGGCAGTTTCTTAGGTGAGTACCTAAATATAAGAAAAACAAAATATTAAAATCAATACAGAAACCGCAGATGATTTATGATTTTGAAGGCTAGTCTAGTATAGGTACACATAACATTTCATCATTCATAATGCGTACGGCGAAGGATTGGAGCATCCTATCTTTGTCACCTTCGTCCTAATCTCCACTTCCCATGATGTGAGATTGACAAACGCAGGTTTGGTTCCTAAATACAAAAAATAAAAAGTAGCCCACATGACCCATGACTAAAGAGTGCCATCTTTCCAAAAGTAAAAGTTTTAAAAAATCGGTTCAGTATTTCCAGATAATTACTTCTTACAAACAAACTTACAAACTTTACCTCTATAAAAAAAAACTTACTTAAGATTTAAAATCAGTTAAATAATAAAATTCCATTTGAACCAATGTGGTGTTTTTACCCTACATTTTTGTGTGTACAAAAAAATTGGTACTGGTTTGTTGACTTACCGTTTCACCTTTTCCTTGGCCCTTTTCCATTCTTTTGGATTGTAACCACGTTTTCTGGCGTCTCTTGAAGAAACTGGGGCAACATTTTCCTCCATTTTCACTAGAAAAACACTAAAACACCGAAATAAAAATGAACACAACTGCCTTGAAAATCTTAGTAGACGCCATCTTGACAGCATTAAAATAAAGCGCTCTGATTGGCCAAAACGGACAGTGTCATATCTGCTTCTAAATTGTGAAGGACATTGGCGTATTTACATCCCAACCTATTTTTTGTTGGCAATTTCTATGAGACTTATACGTTTTTGCTACAATATTTCTTACTCCATATGTAGCCTTTACGCAGTACAATAAAATGTCATTGGCAACTTTTTTTTTAAAATGTGGACTTAGGCGACTTTGCTTCTATACCCCTCAATTCATAGTCCCGGTACCAGTGTTCTGTCACACACATGACATGGGCGTTTAAATCTTGCAAAACTAATGATAATTCTAATTCTTTGCCAGCTAGGCCATGTATGTTTTGATGTACAACATTAAAACTAGACCCAGCCTTTTGTCTTCCCCCTTAGTTTAAAGTGTCAGAGGTTGTCAAGTTAATAATACCTAAATTAGCACTATTACTAAAATGTTGACAACCATGTGAATTATTTATGAATTTATTTGTGTCAAAAAACACAAATTTGTCACTGTGACGCTGAGATAGATTAAATAATAAAGTATTCAGCATATGAATACTGTTATTTTGTATTACTGTTGTGGCGTACCACCACATTTATTTAATAAAATTCTTTAGGTAATTTAACTTAAACATTTAGCATTATATAAAAAACTTAAAATCATAATATTTATTGTGTACATTCATTTGCATACCTAAACTGTAATCCTAACTTAATCCTAAACCTTAACTAAATATCTAAATTACTATTTACAATACTGATTTAATACATATTAGAGATTTCGACGCCGAGCTTATCGCTCCGCGCGTTATCTATCAAACCGGCCGGAGTACGGCCGAGCGCCGGCGACTTCTGCCGAGGAGTTCCGAGCGCCCGAGAGCTGTGGAATGTGCACGCGCGCGATAGTCATATCTATGCTCGAGTGATAAACGGTTCTTGACAACAGCTGATCGCGCGCGGCTAATATCGCTGGCCCCGGGCAATAAAGCGGTTATAGGCTATTACGCCCTTTTTTAATGTTATTTGATTTTCGGCTTCCCTGTCCTTCAATCTATACCTCTTATTTTTTCCAGATAATTTTGTCACCGTTTAACTATAATTAATGACATGAACAGCTTTATTGTACGGTAAATTTTAAACGATTAAGTTATGTGATGTTGCCTTACTTCATGAAACATAAAATAAAAATTCGGCGAACATCTTTACTCCATTTTTATTTAAACAAATTTACAATAAAAGCAGTAACCGCTTATTTCTCGTAAACGTACATGTAACATGGATATGTAAACACTCAATACGAAGTAATCATTCAATCATTTATTTTGTAAAAGCTATTACGCCTTTTTTCCCGGAAATTTGTTGTAGCTCTAGCGACGTAAGCCATCTTACGCTGAACACCATCTCTTTCACTCCTACGCATAATTAATTACCCCTTTCGTTTTAGCACGATGCTTAGGTAAACAATTCATACGAGTTTTGACATGATTCGGCGGGCGGCACCAGTGCAGCGTGTGACGCCTTACGCACGACACCTGCATTGCATAATTTCAATTTGGCGGCCGCTATCGTATGGTTTCGAAAATAAGAGTGATAAAACTAGATGTGTGTGTGTGTTTTCAAAAATGTCAAGACAACTATTATCAGGAAAGAGCCGAGCAAAACGAATGTTATGTATGGTTGATGGTAAGTCGATATATTATTGAGTTGATTATAATTTACTATTTATACGTACATATTCATTAAATCCAATGCATAGTTTAGTGGGGAGACGTGTTCGATTTAAGGCTTCAAGGACTTTTAAAAAAATCGGAAAAACCGGCCAAGTGCGAGTCGGACTCGCGCACGATGGGTTCCGTACCATTCTCTTAAAAAACGGGAAAAAAACACGTTTGTTGTATTGGAGCCACCCTTAAATATTTTTATTTTTTATTTTTATTATTTGTTGTTATAGCGGAAGTGAAGTCTCATGAATAGAGTCCCGTTTTACCTTTTAGGTACGGAACCCTAAAAATTACGAAATCTAATAAATATTATAACTGTATTTTTCTAATATGAAGGGTGCTTCAAATAAACACTTTTTGTACGTATATTTTTCACGCTCGGGTGCACGGTTTTATACCAAAAAAAAAAACAGTGTCTCCAGTTCATATTTGCTGACGCATTTTCCAGCTAAACCGTGCGCCCGAGAGAAGCAATTTACCTACAAATAGTGATTATTTCAAGCCCTTTTAAATGATATAAAAACAATGTTTTAACATTTACTTGGTTGTGAAATAAATTGGGTTCTCATACATTAAAAGTATTTTTTTTGCCGCTTTTTGTTTAAAAAGTTTGTGTACCTACTGTTGTTTATCTAGTTAATGGTGCAAAACCCTTCGTGCGCGAGTCCGTCTCGCACTTGACCCGTTTTTATTAATGTGTTAATAGGTACCTAAAATTCAAAACTATAATTTTTAGCATACAATACGCTTATATCAATTATCGCACTTGGCTTAATAGGGCAATTGCGTGTAGTATTAAATTAATACTAAAGAAATGTCACTGGTACCTAGTATATTTTTGATCACCTCAATATTTTTATGGGTAATAAGCATTTTTTGTTTGTTTTAGGTGGAAAAACGCTTCCTAGTGACGGTGATGTTGACAATACGGAAGAAATAACAATACCGAAAGCCGTGGAGGGCGAGAATTTCTCTGGAACCTGTAGTCCTAGTTTACAATGTCTTTCTCCCAGTTTTGATTTTCAATCAAAATTATTGCAATCTCCTTCTAATATTTCTTATGAGTCTGCAATATTTGATAATGTTGATTTTGTTGCTTCTCCAAGTTTCATTTACACTACACCTCGTCAACGAAAAATAAGATTTAAAGAGAATCTTGTGTCTCGACCAAAAGAATTGTTTGGTGGTTTTGAATCGACAGACAGTACAGCACTATCTGCGATACAAGTAGCAGAAACGAGCAACAACAATACTTTTCAAGAAGAAAATAAATCATTTGCAATACTAGATACAGTATCTCAAGATCTTCAAGTAAACGAACTTATTCCATATAGTACAACGGTCGATATCAGTAGCGCCAATGTTTTGATTTTACAAACAAAACACTTTGAATTTGATAACTGCAATAATATTATAACCACAGAATCGGGTTTCCCAACTGAAAATCAAACTGCAAGGGCAGATAATTTAGATGTGGACTCTAATAATGACCATAACATAATCGCTTCATTAGATAACTTATCTCAAAATAATGATGCATCGAAAGAAAATATTGACGTGCCTAATAGTTGCAATGATATTGTAGCTGATAATACTGATCAGGATCCCTTAGTTCAAAGACAATGCACGATAACTGAAAATGCTCCATCAGTATCTGATATACTACCGGTTCAAAGTCAATCTACAGCCACTGAAAATGTTTCGCCCGTATCTGACATATCACCATTTCAAATCCAATCCACAACAACTGATAATGTTCCGTCAGTATCTGGCAACCTACCACTTCAAACTCAATCTACAACAACTGAAACTGTTTCTGAAAATATTCCACCCATATCTGATTTCACACAAACTACTAAAGAACTTACAAGAAAAAGACAAAGACATACAGAAGATTGGGAAAAACTAAAGAATAAAAAACTAAAAAATTCAGGGCAAAAGTATAAAGGTTGCTGTTCAAAGAAAAAGTTTGATTCCAAAAAGATGGGAGATGTCTGTACATGTAAGAAGAAATGCAGTGATAAAATATCTGAAGAAAAACGACAGGACATTTTCAACGCCTTTTGGAAGCTTGGTGGTCACGAAGAACAGTGGCACTACATTTTAAGACATGTCAGTATTAATGATATTAAAAAAATGCAATTAGTTAGAACGAAAAACAGGACACAAACTATTAAGTATTATTTCAAGGATGGGTCAGAAAAAATTGACGTTTGCAAAAAATTTTTTTTGAATACCCTTAACATAACTGAAAAAACAGTTTACACTGCTATAGAGAAAGCAAAATGTGAAGAAGTCAAAGATAACAGGGGACATCACGATAATAGACCACGAAAAATGAATGATTCTACTGAACAAAGTATTATCGCACACATAAAACTATTTCCGGTGAAAGAATCACATTATGTGCGAAAAGACACTAAAAAGTTATACTTAGAAGAAACGCTTAATATTTCTAAAATGTATCGATTATACGTAGAATGGTTTGAGAAAGAAAATGATTTGAACGATGTAAAGATGGCTACAAAAAGACAGTACGAAACAATTTTCAATACGAAATTTAATTATTCATTTCATAAACCAAAAAAAGATATTTGCGGTCAATGTACTTTGTATTCTCAAGCTGATAATGACAGAAAAGAACAACTCAAAGAGTCTCATACAAAGCATATTAAAAATAAGGAAGGTGCTCGTGAACTTAAAACTAAAGATAAAGCAGAAGCCAATCCTACGGATACTGTCGTCGCTATTTATGACCTAGAAAAAGTTTTGACGATCCCTCAATCAGAGGTGGGTATCTTTCATTATAAGCGAAAGTATCCTATATATAACTTTACAGTTTATAACTCATTAAGTGGAAGGGGTTATTGCTATCTTTGGCATTACCAAATAGCCAAAAGAGGGGCAAATGAAATTGGGAGTTGTCTTTTAAGTTTCATTGAAAATGAAAGCAATAAAGGCATAAAGAATTTCATTTTTTATTCTGATGGCTGTGCTGGCCAGAATAAAAACAGAATTATCTTTGCTCTTTATTTATATTTGGCCAAAAAGCATAGAGTTAACATAATTCATAGATATTTTGAGACTGGCCATAGCCAGTCCGAAGGAGATTCTATGCATTCTCTTATTGAAAGAGCAAAAAAAAATCATACAATTTTTACTCCTGATCAAATGTATGGTATAATTTTGAATGCCAAGATCAACGGTAAAAAATTTCAGCTAATGGAAATGGAACAACAGAATTTCTATGGTTTAAAGGAGATAATGGGCAAACGATTCTGGTTACGAGCAGACCAAACAAATGAAAAAGTTATGTGGTCGAAGGTTCATGACATTAAAATCACTGCAGATGATCCAGATGTTATCTATTTCAAGTACAACTTTGACGATGAGTATATTTCGATAAATACTGCACCAACCACTAGATCCTCAAGAGGGAGGTGCAAAAAGACACCGATAACTGATGTTTCAGGAAATGAACTGACAAATCTTTACAGAGAGCCAATTGCCTTACCAAAACCACTTTACGATGATTTGATGAGTCTCTGCAAAGTTGAAGCAATCCCGAAACATTATCATATATTTTATAATAATTTGCAGTGTGTTGGAGACACAGCAGAAGATTCGGATATCTTAAGCGATGATTCAAACTAAAGAAGCATTTTTTTAATAAAGCAAGTTTTATAATTAATAAAGATTATGATTGTGATTTCAAAAGCGTTTTAATTATAAATAATAATAATTTTATTTATTCAAAAGGCTGATATTTTAGGCGATAACGATCACTTAATACATTTATTAAATATATGTGATATAAAATTTTACATCACATATTTAATAAATGTATTAAGTATGTATGTATGTATTATGTAGTAGTAAAGTAAGTCAATCATATAGTTTTAAGTAGTATATAAAGTCAATCATACAATTTTACTGGCTTCTTCCAGTTTCATGTGAATGTTTATCAATCCAAATACATAATACATACATACTTACTTAATGCATTTATAAATTAAATTAATTAAGCCAGTAAAGTTATATGATTGACTAAATACTACCAATTGGTAGTATATAAAGTCAATCATATAATTTTATTGCCTTCTCCCAGTTTCAAGTGAATTTTTATCAATCAAAATAAATATTTTAATCAAATCATGCTTCCAGAAAGAGTACTTAATTAAAAAAGCCTTTATTAGTAGGTAATATCATAAAAATAATAATTAATATTATAAAATAACGCCTAAAATAAGAAAAAAATATAATATATTTAACATTGTGGTCAGTTTGTAATGATAGTTACATAATAATGTGATTCATTGATAGGACTTGAAAAAAGCGTTTAGTGGATAATACTTCTGAAATAGTATTACAAAATTTCCCTGAAAAAGGAAGTAATAGGCTGATACGCTCAAGATTATAAATAGAAATTGCGTTGTATTATTTACTTACGTCCCGGGATATTACTGGAAGGTATATTTATAAAGCAGTTAATGGTGTTGCAGTTAGAACGGCAACGTAAAAAAATTGTATTATACATTTTTATCATTATCTCTTATATTATTTATGTTATATATGTTTAAAAAAAGGTGTTAATAGGTAAAAAACATACCTAGCGATTGAGGTATTAAACGCCTATTTCGAATGACTGTACACTAACATATAAATAAATTACCTTCAATTGTTTCTCCTGTAAAATTTGTTTTTTGATATAACCGCTTTATTGCCCGGGGCCAGCGATATTATAACGCAATTCGTTTATGTTTTATGTTTTCTTCGTATGTAAAACCGTTCGTCCTACTCCTTCTATATTTTTGTTGTGTTGTAAGACTTCCTGTGACGTTTGTGAATGAAAAAAACAATAACTGTTACATTGTGTTTCGTGATTCAATCAATCCCGTGACGTCAACACACTTACACTACCACACTGGTGACCTAACAACGTTGGACACACGATGGCGAACGCTGACGAACCGATGCAGCCGAACATTGTTCCACCTGAAGAGGTTTTCAAAGTTGGTGTGCGAGTACCCCCATTCTGGCCCGAAAAACCGCAAATTTGGTTCGCGTAGCTTGAAGGCCAGTTCCAGATATCTGGTGTTACAGCCGACTCCACCAAATTCTACTACGTGATCGGCCAGCTTGATCAGCAGTACGCAGCTGAGGTGGAGGACATCATCACCAACCCACCCACCACCAATAAGTACGAGCGACTCAAGGCCGAACTCACCAAACGGCTTTCGGCATCTAGGGAGCGTAAGGTGAAACAGCTGCTTGTCCACGAAGAACTTGGTGACCGCAAACCGTCCTAGTTCTTTCGTCACCTTCAGCATCTAGCCGGCCCCGGCGTCCCTGAAGACTTCTTGCGGACCATCTGGACCAGTCGACTGCCTTCCTCCACGCAGACCATCATCGCGTCTCAGGCGTCAATGCCGGTTGAGGGTCTAGCAGACCTCGCCGACAGGATCCACGATGTCGTGCCATCCAGCCCCAATGTGACAGCCATGTCTGCAGCAACCACATCCAGCGGCGGCATGCTAGATACCCTGGTGCAGCAAGTTGCAGCTCTGACCAGGCAGGTCGAAGCCCTCACCACCACCCAAACCTGGAATTCGCGCCAGAGGTCAAGGACCCCATATCGTTCCCGGGACCGTTCCAGGTCTAGCCGATCTCAGTCCAGCTACAGGAGGTACCCGATATGCTGGTACCACGCTAAGCATGGACCGGAAGCCAGAAAGTGTACGAAACCGTGCGACTACAAAGCGGGAAACGCACCGGGCGGTCGGTAATGGCGACTAACGCCCGCCCTAGCACCGGTCGCTTATTTGTCACGGACCAACGGACGAAGATGCAGTTTTTAGTGGACACAGGAAGTGACCTATGTGTTTTCCCCCGGTCTGGATTAAAGGAGCGACGTCAACCGACGAACTATGAACTGTGTGCGGCAAATGGTTCGACAATCCGGACTTACGGCTATGTGCATTTAGTTTTAAATTAAGGGTTGCGCCGCGACTTTACTTGGCAATTTATTGTAGCCGATGTGACGAAGCCAATAATAGGCGTTGATTTTTTATCTTTTTACAATTTAACAGTAGATTGTCGTCACCAACGCCTCATTGACAGTAGCACTACCCTCGTCACCTCTGCTTTACCTGCATTCTCGACCGATGCAATTTTATCCATCAAAGTCGTTACTGGAACCTCTGCATACCACGATATTTTACGAGACTATCCTGACATCACTCGTCCATCAGGTATACATAGGGCACCGGTTCACAACACGGTGCATCATATCCGCACCACTCCTGGCCCACCCGTTAGCAGTACCCCGCGTCGTCTTGCACCAGACAAATTAAAAATTGCCAAGGAGGAGTTTGACTCGATGCTGAAGAACGGCACCGCCAGACCCTCCGAATCCCCCTGGTCTTCTCCACTTCACCTGGCTCCCAAAAAAGATAGTGGATGGCGTCCCTGTGGTGACTACAGGATGCTGAACGCCAGAACCATTCCCGACAGGTACCCCATTCGCCACATCCATGACTTCTCTCACAGCCTCTCTGGATGCCAGGTCTTCTCCACCATCGATCTGGTCAAGGCATACAATCAGATCCCCGTGAACGCCGACGACATCCCGAAGACCGCCATCACTACGCCGTTTGGCCTTTACGAATTCCCGTTCATGACGTTCGGACTTCGTAATGCCGGGCAGACATTCCAGCGGTTTGTTGACGAGATGTTGCGGGGACTGGATTTCTGCTATGCCTATCTGGACGATTTCCTGGTCTTTTCGAAAGACCAGTCGTCTCATGAGACCCATTTACGCCAGCTGTTCTCACGACTTCAGCAGGACGGCCTCGTCATCAACACTGGTAAGTGCGTTTTTGGACAGGCCACGGTTAAGTTCTTGGGCTATAGCATCTCATCTGCCGGCTCCAAGCCCCTGCCTGAGAGAGTAGAAGCCATTCAGTCGTACCCAGCTCCGAAGACCGTGAGAGAATTGCGCAGATTCCTGGGTATGATCAATTTTTACAGGCGTTTCATCCCAGACGCAGCCGAACACCAGGCACCCCTCCATGCCCTCCTGACTGGTTCGGTCAAGGGCTCCCACCCAGTCAATTTCACGACCGCTGAAAGCGATGCTTTTGCCAAATGCAAAGACAGTTTATGTCGAGCTGCCTTGCTGGCCCACCCAGACATCGAAGCCAAACTGGCTATCGTCACAGATGCTGCATGTGGTGCATTGCAGCAGTTCAAGGACGGGTCCTGGGAACCGCTCTCGTTCTTCTCGCGGAAGTTAAACGCCGCGCAGAAGAAATATTCCCCATACGACCGTGAGCTGCTTGCAGTGTACGAATCTATTAAATACTTTCGGCATATGGTCGAAGCACGGCATTTTACCGTCTATTGTGACCACAAGCCCATCTGCTACGCATTTCACAATAGAAAAGAAAATTGCTCACCAAGACAGTTCAGGCACCTGGATTACATCTCGCAGTTTACCACGGACATTAGGCACATTTCAGGCAAGGACGTCGTCGCTGATGCCCTTTCACGAGTTGAGGAGATCGTTCAGCCAATTGATTTGGTTCAGTTAGCTAATTGCCAACTCTCCGACCCAGAACTCCAGCAACTCCTTAGCGACTCGACGTCATTGCGCCTGAAAAAGGTAAAACTGCCGGGATCGCGCCTCGAACTGTACTGCGACGAGAGTAATGACACATGGAGACCTTACGTCACTCGTGAAATGCGTAAACAGGTTTTTGACAGCTTGCACTCACTTAGCCACCCAGGAGCTTCTTCTACCACAAAGCTGGTAACGGAGCGTTTTGTTTGGCCTGGAGTGCGAAAGGACTGCCGCGAATGGACGCGCTCATGCATCGCCTGCCAACGAGCCAAGGTAACTCGCCACGTCCATTCCCCACTCGGCACTTTCAAACTTCCACGTGCCCGCTTCACAAAGGTCCACATCGACCTCATCGGCCCCCTACCACCATCCCAAGGTTACCGTTATTGCCTCACGATCGTCGACCGTTTTACACGTTAGCCTGAGGCAATACCACTCCAGGACATAACGGCAGAGACAGTGGCAAGCGGACTTCTGCAAGGCTGGATCTCTCGATTTGGTTGTCCTACCGAGATAGTGACGGACAGAGGCCGCCAGTTTGAGTCCGCACTCTTCCAACGGCTATCCCAACTCACTGGTTTTCATCATCGTCGCACCACCGCCTATCATCCGGCATGTAACGGCCTTGTCGAGAGGTTCCATCGACAGCTGAAGGCTGCTATCACCTGTCACGCCAATCATAACTGGGTAGAATCTCTTCCACTTGTCCTCCTGGGCATAAGATCTACCCATAAAGAGGATCTCCACGCTTCACTTTTCGCTTTTTCGAGCCTCAACCCAACGACGTCCCGGACTTGACCGATTTCATCACACGAATACGTCAGTTCGCACGTAAGTTGCTCCCATCTCCAGCTTCTCGTCACGTTTCTCACCGTCCAGTATTCGTTTTTAAGGATTTGGCCACCTCTCAGCATGTCTTTCTTCGAGATGATGCCTCTCATGGGTCATTCAAACCAGCCTACACTGGACCACACGAGGTACTGCAACGTGGTGACAAAATTTTCTAAATTCTTTTAAACGGCAAACCAGTCACGGTGTCAATTGACCGTATTAAGCCCGCTTATTTCATCCCCGACCATAACCTGCGTTGTCCCGTCATGTGTAAAACTCCAGATTCCGGAGGACAAGAAAGTTCTCCTGACCCTCAGCCACACGAAAGGGTCCGAACAACACGCTCGGGACGGAAAGTCCACTTTCCGGATTATTATCGCCCGTAACTCGGTCTCTGGAGGGGGGTGATGTGGCGTACCACCACATTTATTTAATAAAATTCTTTAGGTAATTTAACTTAAACATTTAGCATTATATAAAAAACTTAAAATCATAATATTTATTGTTTACATTCATTTGCATACCTAAACTGTAATCCTAACTTAATCCTAAACCTTAACTAAATATCTAAATTACTATTTACTTACAATACTGATTTAATACATATTAGAGATTTCGACGCCGAGCTTATCGCTCCGCGCGTTATCTATCAAACCGGCCGGAGTACGGCTAGGGATGGGTAAGCACTGTAGTATTTACTCAGGCCAGAGTAAATACTCAGTAAAAATAATTTAAGCACGTAGTATTTACTTTTAAGTGAGTATTTATGTTTTACTAAACAGAATTGAGATATGTAATGTGTTTATTTATTTATTATTTATATGAAATTTCGCTATGTTCTTTTCAAGTTTAACTAGTATAAATTAAAATAAAAAATATAAAAAATCTTTAAAATATAATTATATACACTGAATGTAAAATTTTCTTTTAGTATTTTTGGACTTAGTTACGACGTTACGACAAATTAGGCAGTTTGAATTGAATTGTTAGGTCGAATTATGAATCAAAGTTATGTTTATTGGTATACTAGCCTTGTGCTTTCGATAAGGTAAGGCTATGTTTGATCTATCTATCACCTATTGTACCTAATTTTACATTATTTAATGTGGCTGAGGTGATCCATTCATCTAGATTGGATACCTTTGCTATGGGATACCTATTTTATCGACATACTACCTAATTTTGGTATTTAGGCAAACGATTTTTACGTCGTCGGTGTTATAAAAGGATATCGTGGGTATATACTTATATTATAAATTAAACACGGGTTTTAGCTTTAAAATATTATAATATTTAATAGGTAGGTATCATTATTAGTAATAAAGTAGAGTGACCCAAAAAAGATACGCTTTTAATCTGATTCAGTCCCAGATTCTGTAAAATTTTGTTCAGATGTCAGTGTACTTGTAAAGGGCTCATTGATATTTAATGGATCTGATTCGGCGGTTACGTTTTCCTCTTCTTCTTGATTGTCACCTTGATCAATATATTTATTTATTAATTTCCAATTATACGATACAAATGTACTTTTAGCAGCTCGTTGTGTCGTGAGTTGATTTATGACTTTGGAATGTATAAAACTTTGAACACTGAAGGACCGTTCAGTAGCTGCGGTTGTGCATGGAGCTGTAAGAATTCTTATAGCAACTACGCTTAGTTCCGTCGAACCACACAAGCCTTTCCACCATGTGACTGCGCTAATTTTTTCTTCTTTAAGGCTCTCCCAAATAAATCTTGTGGCCCACAAGCCATGTTTAGCTCTATAGTTTGCCAACTCTGATAAAACCTCTAAATTCATTTGCTGAGACAGTTCGAATATAAATTCCATAGCATCTGCAATTTCTGACTCGGTCAAATGATTCTCTTGTGAATATGGATCTAAAAAACATGCTGCTAAATGTATTGGCTTTACAGCATTCTGCACTCTAGCTTCAAAAGACGACATCAAATTTTGTTTTTCTGCCTGTTCTAAAATGGTGTTCAAAGGTAGAGCCATATGCAATTTTATTCTAATATCTCTGAATGCAGAATGTACACTTTGTATGCTGCTATCATCCCCTTCTAATTTAAAAACCCATGTACTGATTGGCTCTAAAAAAAGCGGCCTGTTAACTTTTCACCGAATATTCTCGGCGATGAAACTCAATGCCCAGATGATTTACCAGCACATAAAAAAATCAAAGAATCTCCTACAAAAGAAGAAATAAAGTCTAACTGTACTGAATGTTCATTATATGGAGATGACAAGAGAAACGAATTGTTTGGTCAATTATTGGTAGCTAAAGAATTTAAATACATTCTGCCATGTGTGCGCACAAGGTGCTATGAAGAAATTCTAAGATATTTAAGAGCTGCGAAGGGACAACATATTGATAACCTTCAACATGAACATACATTGACTTAGTAATTATACACAAAATTATGAACCTGTTCAATTATGTCTTTTTAATAAGTATGCTTAATTATTCTGTAAAGTTCTGTATTTGTTTCAGTATCAGTTTCACTTAAAATATTTAATAAAGCGTTTTTACTGTGTCCGATGAGTAAATACTCATACAAAAAAGTAAATACTCAGTATTTACTTTTTTGAGTTTTTACTCGGACTCAGTTTTTACTGCCTTACCCATCCCTAAGTACGGCCGAGCGCCGGCGACTTCTGCCGAGGAGTTCCGAGCGCCCGAGAGCTGTGGAATGTGCACGCGCCCGATAGTCATATCTATGCTCGAGTGATAAACGGTTCTTGACAACAGCTGATCGCGCGCGGCTAATATTATAACGCAATTCGTTTATGTTTTATGTTTTCTTCGTATGTAAAACCGTTCGTCCTACTCCTTCTATATTTTTGTTGTGTTGTAAGACTTCCTGTGACGTTTGTGAATGAAATAAACAATAACTGTTACATTGTGTTTCGTGATTCAATCAATCCCGTGACGTCAACACACTTACACTACCACACTGTATAATATTTTAAAAATGGTAGGGAACAGAAGATATTTTTTTTGACAATTAAATTTGTCAAAATGGTCCATTTATTCAACGTATTATTCAACACCGAAATGAACACGTGATGCTTGCGACACGTTGCCGTCCTGTTGTCGAGCGTTCGCGGTACCGGCGCCGCACTGTTGCCGCACCGAGCGTTTTGTATGAAAAAAGAGGATCGCGCGTGCGCTGTACGTCTACCGCTTCGGCACCGCAGCAGTCCGACACGAAATGCATAAATTGAAAGCGCCCTTACAGAAGTGTTTACGGTGAGCAGTCTGCGTGTTACTGATGAGAACATCCGATTATACTCGTAATAAACCAGGTCTTCAAAAATATTCAAGAAATATTTTTTTTCTAAACAAATCTGCTCTCAAGCGTGGTCAAGGACCTTCTGACCACGCTCGAGAGCAGATTTGTTTTGCGTGATCGTGATTTAATTTTGCGTGATGATCACACATCAAATCTGTACTTAAGCGCCAATTCGCACCTATAATAAGATACTCTAATAACATATCTAAGTTCTATAATAAGATCTCCGTTCATTAATTCTGGAGCGTCGTTTCATAATACGGGCCTACAAGTGCCTTGTGCTGTTATTAGATATTGCAAAATGCGTTTTTTTTTGAAAATCCGGATTTCAGTTTCAGCATTACAGTTATATCTTAGACTGTATAATCGTATCTTCATCAGTCTTATTTTCATTAAAATATGGTTAGGATTGCGTAAGTATTCGAAAGCTCCGACAACTGCATGGAGTCGTCTCTATTTGATCCTTGTTTTCAAAGAATTCTCAAAATTCGTGGCAGTGAGGTGTCTTGACTTTCTAATGATTTTACTTATAATTTTAATGCTATATCAGCCATTAGAAGTGTAGCATTTCTACGACAGAGTACCTTTACCGGTGGTTTCACCTTGTCTAAGCATGTGTACAAATTTTTAATAAACAATATTTCAATATCGGAAAATGATTGACTTGATGTCAATCAAGGCCTTTTGTATGCAAGCCTTTAGTTTAGTAAAACGTTCCAAGATAGTGCGTAGACTATTCCAACGAGTTTTGCAATCCAGCAGCAACTCCAACTCTTGTCCAAATTCACTGAACGTATTTTTGCAGCGTCATTTCGTTTTTTGTCGGTGAGCGTTTAAAGATTTTCATTACCGTTCGTACTTTTTTTATAACCTTCTTATACTCATCATTCAGCACACCGCGTTCTCTTGCATGCTGAACATTAAAGCTATCCTCGTCATCAAATTCTTCGTCAGTGTCAGTGTCAGAGCCGTAGCAACCTTTTATATCTTGATTTGCTAGTAGTGGTTTTCTTTTAAATAAAGCATCCTGTAGAGCGTGAATGGCGTATGCGAAGCATAATTGTTAAAATGGAGCAGTGACTATTTTTATAAAATATTTTTAATATTTTGCTTTACACAAATACGAGCCAACATTCGCATCGTACTATTTACATTCATAATTATACAAGAATAAATATGAATGGTAAGCATTAACTTATATTCTTATAAACCGGTTTTGAGTCTTACAAATCCGGATTTAAAAATTGACCGAAAATCCGGATTTTTTAGACGTTTTCGGATTTGGAATAATCCGGATTGCAATCTCTAGCTGTTATACCCTAGACTCTAGGGTAGATAATATCAGTTCACACCAGTATGAAGTGACGAATGGCACTAATAATTTTAGAGTTTCCCTTGCCAGCTCGGAATGTTGATGTGAATCCAAAATACGTCGACATTTTGCGAATAATATTCCATTTTAACAGCGAGATCTACTAACTTGTCCAAAAAAGGGTTTAAAATACATCTTCGCCCGTTTTGAGCTTCAGAGTGTAAGTCTGGAAAGTATGTCAATAGTTTGTCTTGTAAATTATGCAAGCTCTGTATCATGCAAGGAATGTGGGCACTTACTTCAAGACTTTGGTCTGATGCGTTATCTTTGATAATTTATTTATTTAAGGTATACATACAGATTACATTTAATTCATGGTCAACATACAAATCGTAATAAAATTTACGGAACTATAATCCACGAATTGTATACACAGCATGGTTAATAGAAAAAAAAAGAAAAACAATTTTATTTTGGATGTAAGTACTTAACTAAACTAAAATTAAAATAACTAAAACTAAAATAAAACAATTTAGACAATTTAGAGTGAGCCTATTTAGATTCGAGCGCATAGAGTGTCAGATATAGCTTTCTTGAACTAGCGGAAATTGCCATTAAAAATATCTATATCCATGTCTTTGCTACTCTTGGCCAATTCATTGTACGTGCCACACATTCTAACAAGAGGGTTATAAAATTAAGTATTATTGTTGTAGACCTGAATATCAAACACATTCCGTTTACGCGACCTCTGCCAAGTACTGAAATTAAGGGATGAGAGCAGATAATCTTCTGAACGCATGGAAAAGACTCAAATATATTGTTTTGCAGAGAGGATGACCGCAAGCGAAGTTTTGCGTAAAATGCTTTGACTTTATCTTTAGCTAATATAGTGTTTTCTTCTCGACCTTTGAGGTTCTTGTTAAACTATTAAGGTGGCTGAAAAGATCTTCCAAAATGATAATTTTCAGGTATCAAATAGGGTCACACACAAAACGATTAACATATTTTTAATATCCGAGCACAAGGGAAGAAAGGGTAGATATTCGGTTCAGGGTTAGACGCAAGTAGTAAGGTTGATTTATTCCCGACTGTAGGAACCTACGCACATGCTTCTGTTATATAAATCATTTCAATTCTTATTACTTTTTTGGGTACTTAACTTATTTCAAAAGAAATACAACTTAATAGTAACACATACATAACGTTTATCTAAGTAATTTATAAAGAATTCGTAATGAATCGCGAAGACAATTGTTCTCGCGGACGAAGTCACGAGCGGCCACTAGTATTATAACAATACTATCCTTACACAATACTATATTTTGTGAATTATTACAATGGTCTATCTAAGCTATTACTGTTACTTATATTTAGGAACATTATCCAGCCTACACATGGCTGTCTTTCACCTATTAGAGGCCCCAGGGCCTCAGAGCCCCAGTATCATAATGTGCCCAGGCACATTATGATACTGGGGCCCCTATGCTATGACCATGATTTAGCACTTTTTCGTCAGAATGAACAATGAACGTACATATGCAAATTTGAGTTTTATTTTTATTTCCTTATAGTCACATCAGATAATTAAATATATTAATAAAATGTAATATACACTAAATTGCATGTCACATAATTATGCTGGTTGAAGAGGTACTCGTATCTTTCTAGATTTTAAGTGAACGGAATCGTTAATTACATATTTCAAATTTGTGTCTCTGAGCAAATCACATTCTATCGATATTAGCGACAAACTGTTCAGGGCCTTTAGACAAGTGGCAAACGCTAGGCAGCGAATGGAATTTGCGAAACGCTAAACGCTTTGTCGCAAACGCTAATCAATTGGTAGCCAAGTTAAATGCAACGTGGCGAACGCTTGTTCTCTTCTACAATACGCTAAAAATACGACCATTGTCTATGGTTGCGTTCGACGTCATACGCAAATATCAAAGTTAATTTGGCATTACTAGTGATGTATCCAAACATACTCTATAGGTACTTGTATCGCTGTGACTATTTGATACTATGTACGTAATTAACAGTTTTTTATTTATTTTGGCTTCTTTTTATTTTATTTTGTTTAACAGGTTTTTGTACATAGAATAAAACACGTTAAAACATTATAATTTTTTTATTTTGCGGATTCATCGTCAGAATTATCGGTATCGCTGTTGTTATCAGTGACATATATAATTATTTCGTTGTCAATAATATTGTTGATTCTGATGTCGAGAGCAGGAGAACGTAGTCTATACACGGTAACGCGTTATGGACGACTGAAACTGAGAGGCAAGCATGGATCTCCTCTTGCTCCGCGCGTGCGCCCGTCTGCTATAGTTGAGATGGCAAATTAAAAAAAACACTTGCTTAAATGATGATTGGTTCCATTTTTTTTAAAGTTCAGTATTTGAGAAGACCATCTATTATTTTCAATATTGACAGGATTCTATTACTATCGTCGTACTATACTGTTATTTGAGATGACATCACTAGCAATTAAAAATATATGCGTCCGAACGATATAACCTTGCAGGAGCGTATTACAGTATGAGTAATAAAATGTTTTTTAGCATTTAAAATGATGACAATATTAGGAATCAATTTTTTTAGGTTACAGTTATCATAATGTAATTAGTTTTGTTTGTAATTAGTTAGAAAGATATGGTATTTCAGAATTTTAATTTGAAAAGATGACGACGTAACAAGGTTATAGAGACCTGTGGTTGAGCTGTCATACCATAGATATAGTATTTATGTTATAGATTCGCCACCGGGCGACCGGGCGTAAGAGAAAGATATATATTAACGTCAAAATATGGGCTGCCACAGTCGCAAAAAAATACCCCAAATATAGTTGAAAACATTGCAACTATTGCAAGTCATTAGATTCGCAGGTACTCGCATTACGTAATGAGTGAATTTTTGTTAGGAGTGAATGACATAAAATCCCGTGTGAAATCTCTCTCCACCATTTCTGATATTCGAAGTTTTGTCAAGCGGCGTTTTCGTTAAATAAGCTGGGGAAAACTCAGCTAATTGATATGAGATTGTGTGATTGTAATAAAGGATAACCTTTTTAAGTAATTTCTTAATTGAAAACATATATTTACAAGAATTGAGTTCCACCATCCATTGAGATTCATCATCCAGGAAAATCTTTGAGACCGACTTGGGATACCGGGACAATTCTGTAATAAAACATAACTGTACATACATCATCCTTTTTTAAGTATCATACAAAATGATTATTTTATTAATATGAAGTGTCAACTTAAATTAACGAACAACTTTTGAGTAGAGAACTTTTCTATGTAAGTTATTTTTTGTGTTTTGCTAAAAGAATGTTCTTCAAAATGATTCGAACAAAGACGCAAATGTATCCGATTGTTTTTCCCAATTCCGTCGATCCATTTTTTACGCGTTTCATCGTCCGTCGAAAGTCTAGAAATATCGATGTGCTTTTAAATTCCCCGAAATTTAAGGTAAATTTATCGAATTTGTGATACGCTAAACGCTTTGTCGCAAACGCTAATCGATTGGTAGCCAAGATGACCAAATCGTAGCGAACGCTTAGTCTCTTCAAACTTTCGATAAAAATAAAGACGTTATCTATGGTTTCGTCACGAAATGTCACAGTCAAATCATTTGACGTTACTGACATTTAAATAAGAGCGCGAGTGTTGGAGTTCTCGTCGTAGTTTTTAGTCAAAAAGTTTTTAAAGTTGTAAAAACTCACTGTAAAAATACTTTTGACTAGAAAATGTGATATGCGTGGGATCAACGTTATATATGCCTATTTTGCAATGGTAAGTACTGCAAAACATTTGCAAGTTACCTATCTCAAAAATAGTTAATAATGTTGTGTCTTGGTTTAAGTCACCAACAATTAATTATATTATCGTATTTTTTAGCAGTGGAAACGGCAAGATTACGAGCTAGCCCAGAGGAACGGGTGGTGGCAATTATTGGAGTGTCCACTGTAATTGTCCAGGCCAGGGTTTTAATGTATCAATATCACTGTAGTACTTCCTTTAAAGTGTCCTTTTGTTTTAATATTAATTAAAAGTTGTGCATTTGAATTGATTTTTATCTGAAAGAAAGTAGATATGAAAATGATTGAACCCCTAAATATTTATTTTTTCAGATACCATCACAACAAAGTGAGGGTGAACGGAGTGAAATAAAATTAGAGATTTTATGTTTCTCTATAGTTAATATTAGATGCTCCTGCCAAGTCACATGCAATAAAAAGGATGAAGCTAAACCTAGTTAAAAAAAATTGTGAAATTTTGATACACGTAAATTACATGTTGTAAGTCAAAAAAGTACAAAATGTTTGATATTTTAGAATATTGTTGAATTGACTTTATACTAACTCTTGTCTTATCTTGTTCTTTGCGGCACAGTTTGTGGGAAAACTATCCATTTACTTAAAATGTTGTCATGGTTTAGAGCTCCCACAACTTGTCTTATGCATTGACTTGTTGTACGCTGTGGCAAAAGTTGTGTTACACCCACAATTCTTTGATATAAACCTGTAGCCAAGAAACTCAGTGTGCAAAGAACCTGTGACGGTTAATTTATCTAATTATAAAGCAATCAGCCACAAGTATTCTTCAGGAAAAGAAATCCACAAATCAACTATTGTCAATTCACTTCTTAACAAATCAAGCAAAACCTACTTTCTTTTACTTCAAGAGGGATGTCTTAAGTTTCTTGTTAAGTAATGTGGATTCGAATGTCGAAGCATAGGCTTTTAAACAATGTTTTATTCAACCTAAATCGCTCAGTAAATAAGATATCTAGGAGTTCCTCAATTTGCTCTAAGCACCGGCAAGAAGTGTTTCTCCGTTGACGCCTCAACTCAGCCTCAGACATAATAGTCTTAAACTATGCATTTCTACACAAAAACGTCAAAATCAACCGAATTTCAACATACACCGTAACCAGCTGACTAGTAAATCGCCATTTTGTTTCGTTTGCGTCAGGGGTCTAGCGTTCGCTTACTGTCGAAGTGTTTGTACGCTCACGGAGCGTAATTGCTTGTCAAAAAGTGCCACTTGGCTGAATTTAGCGAACGACTAAAGTTTTGTATAGAAAATTCAAATACGTTTGTCTACCAATCTACAATTCGCTACGACTAGGTCACGTGACATTTTCGTTCGACTATTTCTTTCCATACATTTAATTAAGCGATTCGATTAGCGTTTGCCATTTAGCTTGAGGTGATGAATTAAGAATCGCCATTTTATTTTTCGTAATCGTCAAATGGTCGGCGTTCGCTACCTAACGTAGCGATGATACGCTCACTCAGCGGCGCTTTTTGACAATCGACTACGATTGTCAAAAAGCGTCACTTGGCTTAGTTAGGCGAACGACTAATGTTTCGTTTTATTTAATCGAAAGTTTATAGTACACTTGTCTACCAATCTACAGTTTGTTACGACTAGGTCACGTGACATATCAATCTACGACTATTTTCCATACAAATCTTTGAGCGTTTTCGCTAATCGATTGCCACTTGTCTCAAGGCCCAGAATCTCTTGAAGCATTGTACTTCTTAATTCATTTTTAATTCTTTTTAATTTGGAAAAGGAGCGTTCACCACTGCAGTTAGTTACCATCATGCTTAAAAAGATTCTCAGTGCAATTTCTACATTAAGAAATAGAATATACTCGTACTATTAGAATCTTCATTTTTCCCATGAACCCATGGCGAATGATCTCTGCCAACCAAGATCGCCAGCTGGGGCTTCAAATCTCTGTTCTTTCTTTTCACGGGGTTTGCCTCTGGATGGTAGAACGAAGTCAGGCATTGATCAATCCCAAACGTGTCAAATACCTGCTGCATGATCTCGCTAACAAATTGCACCCCGTTGTCACTAACCATCCTTTTTGGCACCCCAAACCTTAGAAAAACTTCCTCAAAGCGGGCCTTGGCGCACTCTACACTAGTGGCGTTCTTAAGTGCGAAGAGTTCGACCCATCTACTGCAAACATCTTCGAAAATCAAAATCCATTGATTTCCTGTAGGAGTCTCCTACAAAGGACCAAACTGGATGTCACCTTCTTTAAGCAGGTTATCGACTTCCGCTTTCATAATTTCCTTTTTCGCAGGAGTAAGCCGATATGGTGGGACTGTAATCGGCAAGTGTTCTCCAGTGTCTTTTCGGTGGTCAGCGAAAGTCGTTTGAGCTCCCCCGAGACCGTAGTTAACTGCGCTCTGCTGTAGAAAAGATGAGAGGCATTACTCTCCCTCTCTTTCTCACTTAAATCTTCTAATATTGTAGAGTAGTAACCGCTTTTCTACAATATTGGTTTATATTATGCAACAAATTTCATAAGCTAGATGTTAATACAATTTTATTCGAATTCGTATTCATACAATCATTATCTTTTTCAAGCAATTGTGCGTCTTTCAACAGAGTTTTCGTTTCTCTTCTGACAATGTGACTTGCTAGCACTGGATCTGACAGCAAAATCAGTGATCTTATCAAGTCACTGTTAGTTGATATCGCCTTAGCTAACTGTGATGTAGCCTTACCTTGATACCTAAATACTTTGTGGTTTGCCTCCTGCGCGTCTTCTGATAGTTGCCCGATTCCAATGGAGTGTTGGGAAATATTATCAGCTCCGTGAATCAGAATTTTGTGTAAAGTTACAGGCATATAGTACCAATCATACAGTGAAACATACAGATGTTTCCCGTGTGTACTGTTTGAAAGCGTCTACATTAATATGAAGTTCGTTTGCTTGTTTTCTATGTTCAGAAAACTGTTTTTCCTGCAGGTTTCGATAGTGTGGCCAAGATTATTGCAAAATTTGCACCGTTTCTTCCTACCTCCTGGTTTCGATACAGATTGCATGACCTCTGTTGATTCGGATTCTTTTTCAGACCTCAGATGTTCCATATCTCGGGCCGCTTTTACCAAATCGTCAAACGTTTTGGCGCTGGCACGGGGGATCTTATCACGTATTTCGAAGTTGAGTATGCCGAGCTGCAGGGTTTCGGTGAGAGTGGAGTTCAATTGTGAGAAGAGAAATCTCTTGCGGCGAACAAAATCCTCCGTAGCCACCTCTCGACCTTGCTTAGTTTTAGTGATTTCATGGAGTATCAGGTAAACTTCCTTCCTAGGCGCAAAGCTGTCTTTAAGGCGCGCTTGAAATTTGTCCCAACTATTCACTTCGTTTTTCACCCCCTGCCACCATATCGTCGGGGATAGTGCAAATCCGCGTAACTAGCTCTGGATAATTCCGCGTATCTGCATGCGATCAAATTTTACAGGGGAAGGTTAAAACTGTTTTATATCGTTAGTTTAAAGTCAATCAGACTAGTTTTTTCATAGAGAGTAGTAATTTATGTTCTCTATACAATACATAGATTATTTCTACCATACGAGTATATTATCCGTAACAATGATTAATTACCCGCCACACTACTTACGCGGATTTAATTTGACCAAAATCTCATCAAAATGGAACCTCACAGTAAGTTCCGCGGTTTTCAAATCAAACTTTAAAGTGCTTACAAGTAAAACTTTTATTTATTAATTACCACATTTTCTTAACAATCTACCTTCAACAGAAACTTGAAATTACAGTTACTTTAACACCATTTTTTAATTAGTCTTAGATTCTTTATCAGCCTTTTCAACGAGATGTCTGTTAGGGGTAATAGCTATTTACAAAACAAATTAAATCTTATTAAAATATATATGTATAGATAAAACAAAAACAAGAGCTTTATATTCCAAAATTGATCGCAGTCCACTACTTTGCTTCTTAAACATTAATAGGTTATCCAAGTTGTCGCGCAGGTTTATTGGAGTCTTGTGAAAATTTTTCGTCTTCAGTCTTTCTAAGACCTACGTATTCTTGACCCAGCATTCTTAGTGTCTTGTTTTTAAACCTTTTTGAAGACATTACGTCTGCTTTTCGTTTTCTTATTCTATTCTCAATGGCAACCTGACGTTCAAAGATTGTTTCAGGAAACAACTTCGTATCATTGTGAGTTGATTTTGAAGCTATCGGTGCAACATCGGTTATTTCAGAGAAGTGGACAGTAATCTGGGTCGGCAACAGAAACATTTCATAAGAAGTCAAAACCTTATTCACTTAGTATATTATTAATTTTGGTGCTTTAGAAACATTGGACACCAAATTATTAGTCGAAATCTCAGTCAAGCCAGAAACATTGTTGTGATCATTAATTCCCAGCAGATTTGAAACGTGCGGCGATCTTGATGTTGTTTTTACGGCGTTATACTTGCTTAATAGAGATTTCAGGACGGTAATGCTAGTAAAAAAAAAACTGTTAAAAATAAGTAACAAGTATTTTTATGCCCAAGAGGCTGATAAGAATATAGGTATTTTTCTAAGAAACAGAGAACTAATAAACGGATAAACGGAGAAAAAAAAATACCTTTTAGTAATTTCCATTTTTATTATTAAACAAATAATTACATCAAGTAAGTGTTCGAATTTCCGGCATCTACTCTTATGCAAGCACGGCACCATTTTTAAAAGGACCTTTTCAATCCTCTTAAATTGAGTTGGGTAATTTCTTATGCTTCTGCTTGCGTACTTTGTCGTTAGTGTTCCTCACTTTATGTGTAAATGTTATCTTTAAGGCAGCACCAGTAAAAAAGATCTAGTGGATTCAAGTCGGGCGATCGAGCAGGCAGGCCACGTAATTGGGCCCCATCGCCCGATCCAACGACCGCGGTAGGTTGCGTCCAAATGAGCCCTTACTTGGTGGCCATAGTGAGCTGGGCAACTGTCGTGTGGAAGCCATAATCTACGCTGCTGCAACAGTGGGACGTCTCCCACCAAAATGGGTAATTGGTTTTCCAGGAATCGAAATAGTTCTCAGAATTTAGAGTCGGCGGCAGCTCCACGGAAGCCAGGACTTGGCTATTCAAAATATATTTTGTACTGGTACTGTGATCCATCTTCTCGCATAACTAACTTTCAATGTTTATTTTTAAGTAAAAAACAATTTTGGATTTAATTTTTATTCGTTAACTACAAATTACAAAATCAATCAATAATATTTTAACATTACTATAAAGATTGTATCTAATAAAAACAAAACAAGTGATTTACTGAGTCAGCTACATTACTTGATTTAACGGTATAGTTATAATGGTACTAACAACATCGTCAATATCACTGTTACTATCGTTGGTATGCACTAAAAAATACAGTTACATTCAAATTTAACTGATTTCGGTCGTTCATTAACTCATTGATAATAACAAAATATTTCTGAGTATAACGGTCTGAAAATGAGTGAGTGGATAAACGAAGTGAATTTCAAATATAAATATTTTGTTCCTTTTTAGTGCTTAACAAAACGACAGTGACAGTAAGTTAAGGCAATGGCTTAGTAATTGGCCATAATAGCTATCGAATTGTCAACATTTTGTAAAAAAATTCTTACTTTTCTTCTTAAACAAAATCAACAATTATAGTAACTTTTTAAATCTGAGATCAGATATTAATTAAAATAAATGATTGAACACAACTAGTTTTTTTTAGCTTAAATACTTACCTCTAAAATTTCCTGCATTTTGGCGTATCGCTCATTTCCTTGGTATTGTTCAAGTTCATGGGAAATAAATTTGCAAAACATCAGATTATTTAATCTCATGATTTCGTCGACTTCACTTGTTGTATTGGTAGCTTTGTCACAAAATACTTTTTTGAATGATGGGGTTGATTGTTGAAGATCTTCCAAATGCGGGGACCATGTTTGTGCGTACTGAGAAAACTTCCTTTCTTTATCAGGAGAACTAGTTGGAGAGCTGCAACGCGTTGAATCACCGTCACCACCATCATCATCATCAATAAAATAAAATCAATAAAATCAATTTATTTCTGTAATTAGGCTAACAAATTAGCACTTTTACACGTCCCAACATATAAATTGACCCTACCACCGCTTCGGGACAGTTTGGGCCAGTGCTGAGAAGAAGCGGCGCAAGAAACTCAGTCACTATTGTCATTGCCTCTTTTCAAAATTGATTTACAGTAATTGTAATTGTTTGCATTTAAACATTTCCATATATCTTTGTCATTTATATAATCATCAATTTTATAATATCCTTTCGACATTAATACATCTTTTACAACTGTTTTAAATTTATCTAAAGGCAATGAAATTAAATTTTCAGGTAAAAAATATTACACATCTACCCATAAATGAGTGACCAACTTTATGAAGCCTAAAATGTGGAAAGGCAAGCCTATTTTTTGTCTTGTGTTGAAGTTATGCAAATCGCTATTTTTAGGAAATAAGTGTAAGTTTTTTCGAACGTAAATTAGGTTTTCGTAAATGTATTGCGAGTAAACTGTAAGTATTTTAACTTCTTTAAACAATTCTCTAAGTGTTTCATTTGATTTAAGTTTATAAATAGCCCGCACGGCTCGTTTCTGCAATACGAAAATTGTCTCTATATCTGCAGCTGAGCCCCATAGTAAGATGCCGTATGACATGATACTGTGAAAATAACTAAAATAAACTAGTCTTGCCGTTTCAACATCAGTCAGAAACCTTATCTTTCTTACAGCGTATGCAGCGGAGCTTAGTCTCTTTGATAAGGTCATGATATGAGGACCCCACTGGAGCTTATCATCCAAAGTAATTCCCAAAAAAGTTGCAGTATTTGAAGTAACTAGTTGTTCATCCTTAACCATAGAAGTCATGAATTTTTCGGAGGACTTTGTCAACAAATCCTCGGACTTGTCTACGTTAAATTCATTTTCGGACTCACATTCAGATTCCGGTATAGAAATATCTGAAAGAAAGAAGTATAAATTAAAAAATAAAATTGTTTTCAATTATACTGGTACGGACAGCCACCAGCGCCAGCGCGCCCACTGTACCTACAAACACAACTTATTATTTGAAACTTAGGTATTTACGTCGAACTTCGAATGAATGACTTAAAACTTTTAAACGATTCTTTATTGCTTTTTTCCCTCATCACTTACAGACAAGGTCCCGAATTTAAAGTCGACGCCAAAAAATGATTTCAGTTTTCTTCCGAATGCTTAATTTTGTACTTACAATCATAACTTAAAGGTGTCATGCTAAGCACCAACTCTGCTTTCCATGCAAATACAAAAGGATTTTTTTAATTAGTAATAATTTTAAAGTCAACTTACTTCTTGTCATTTTTTCCGTAAATATAAATATGCTTTTTGCACGGCACTGAATAATCCACCTGTGACCGCGACGAAGTTTTGAACGTAATTATAAGTACAGCAACGCAATGCAACGATGACGTGGCGGCGGCGGCGGCGGGCGCGGTTTTCTCGCTCGCTCGCTCGGCACCGCGGCCCTTTGACAAACACCACCAAGCGCTTGGCACAGAGTGGCAACGTCGCATTTTGAATAGTTTTGCGCGTGGGTTTCATTTTATAAAATAATGTTTGATAGGTAAACTACCGGCATATTAGTTAGCGTTGTTGCCCTGCAGTCAGCTTGTAATTTGCTACTGTTTTCACTTAATGTAGGTGAAAATAAATATGTTTACAACGTACCTAAGCCTTAAAAATAGTTTAAGCAGTCTTAAAAATTTAAAAGTACTTCCTACTACTATTATAAAGGCGAAAGTTTGTAAGTATGGATGTATGGATGTATGGATGTATGGATGTTTGTTACTCTTTCACGTAAAAACTACTGAATGGATTTGAATGAAACTTTACCACAATATAGCTTATACATCAGAATAACATATAGGCTACAATTCATAAAGAATTTTTAAGATAAAGGCTTTCCACGCGGACGAAGTCGCGGGCGGCCACTAGTACATTAATATCTTAGAAAAACGAAAAAACCCGTTTCTCCCCAGCCCAATTGGGTGTAAATGGTTTTCGGGCGAATAAAACCGTTTCTCGCGGCTCGCTTGAAATCGTTTCTCGCCGGCTTTACATCTGTAATGGCGCAACATCGCGCGTCTAAGTACGGTGTTACAGCGCGACTGATCCGTCGCAAGTCTCGACACAGGAATATGTACTTATTCTAGGAATACAACAGAACTGTGCGTTGCAGACATGCGCACCCTACAAATAAATACAAGTGCCTCCGGCAGGCACGTGGCGACGAAATACGGCTGCTTACCGAAAAATGGCTGCCGTGCCATGAGCAGCGTCCGAGAGCGCAAAGTCACGCGAGTGTCTCAGACAGGCGGGAGACGTATACTGGTGGCGGCGAGTGAACAGCGTGCGGTGTTGCCATTCACTCACTCACTCACCTATCTTAAAACTATTCGAAACTAAACAAAATACATTTATTGTATTTTATTCATTCATTTATTGTAATCAAAAGAAGGGGTCAAAGCAATCCATCAAACATGAGAACACATAATTTTTGTTTGAACAAATGAAAACACATAAGTTTTTTTAATTGTTAAATTATATTTTCATATATGCCAGATTTCAATCCGGCGCGTCATATCATTTTAATTAAAGTAATAGGAGACGGCAGCACAAAAACTTTATGGCCCATCTGTAAACCCGAGGGCCTTGCTTGTACCATAGGAGTGATATTGTTTTCTCGTTTTCATTAAAAAGTGAGCCCATTTTCTTTTTCCCGGCTTTACGAAATTGCAGTATACTAAAGATTTATTGCTGCAGTCGTAAATTTTTCAATGCTCGTTGAAATTCATATTTTCAAAGTATTTTCAAAGAGTTTCCATGTTTTTTTTTTAATTTTTGTTACCGCGGAGTCTTTTGATTTTTGCAGTAATTGAATTTTCTTACCCAAAGCATTTATTTCTGGTGGTAAATATATCTCGTGCGTTTTTAAGGACTCTGAAAAATAAATTGAAAATGAAGAAAGCCTGCAGATTTTACTCGTATCACATCCACCGTCAAAAACAGCAACAATATGAAAAAATAATATTCGGATGAGTCACACGTCAAGACTAATTAATATATGGTTGTAGCAGCAAAATTGAGAAGGCTCTAACAAACTAAGTATCGACACTTAAAAGAGAGGAAAGGTTAAGATCTGGGTTCAATCTTAGGCAGACTCATACCAATCGGCTTTTCGGAATTATTGTCCAATTTGTAACACCACTAGCTTTTTGGTGAAGGAAAACATTATGAGAAATGCTTCGGTTTCGAGCTTGCTTTGGGTCATTTACTATGTCCACTTATAAAAGAAAGAAAGTTGACACAAAAGGTCCAGAAGCGTTTGACTTACTAAGTGGCTCCCCAGCCTGGCCATAGATAAGATATCGTAAATACATGATTAAATGACCATTAATTACCTCCACTTTTAGAAGTTGGTTTAACTGGTCTTTCTTGACTTTTCATATTTTAATACAATATAGTGGTACTAGCTGCAGCTTGTGGTAATAAAATAAAAATCCAATAAAATCCATTTATTTCTGTAAGTAGGCTTACAACTAGCACTTTTACACGTCCCAACATATAAATTAACCCTACCACCGCTTCGGGACAATTTGGGCCAGTGCTGAGAGGAAGCGGCGCAAGAAACTCGGTCACTATTGTCAATGCCTCTTTTCAAAATTGATTTACAATAATTGTAATTGTTTGGATTTAAACATTTCCATATAATATAATATAATAAATTAAATTTTCAGGTAATTTATTAAAAAAATATATACATCTACCCATAAATGAGTGACCAACTTTATGAAGCCTAAAATGTGGAACGGCAAGCCTATTTTTTGTCTTGTGTTGAAGTTATGCAAATCGCCATTTTTAGGACATAAGTGTAAGTTTTTTCGAACGTAAATTGGGTTTTCGTAAATGTATTGCGAGTAAACTGTTAGTATTTTAACTTCTTTAACTTTCCCTAAGTGTTTCATTTGATTTAAGTTTATAAATAGCCCGCACGGCTCGTGTCTGCAATACGAAAATTGTTTCTTTATCTGCAGCTGAGCCCCATAGTAAGGTGCCGTATGACATCATACTGTGAAAATAACTAAAATAAACTAGTCTTGCCGTTTCAACATCAGTCAGAAACCTTATCTTTCTTACAGCGTATGCAGCGGAGCTTAGTCTCTTTGATAAGGTTACGATATGAGGACCCCACTGGAGCTTATCATCCAAAGTAATTCCCAAAAAAGTTGCAGTATTTGAAGTAACTAGCTGTTCATCCTTAACAACAACCCTTGTTGGAACTTGTCGGACATTGGGCACTGTAAACTTAATGCATTTAGTTTTGGTCGCGTTAAGCAATAAATTGTTAACGGTGAACCAATGAAGTACTTGCGAGAGAGTACCATTTACATCCTCAAACGATTCTTTACCCCTTGGGGTTTTAAAAAGTAGTGAAGTATCATCAGCAAATAACACTATCTCACAAACACCGTCGACAAAGTATGGAAGGTCATTAATATATACCAGAAACAGTAACGGTCCCAATATCGAACCCTGGGGCACTCCCATAGTGAGAGGTGCTCCAGGAAACTGCTCCATTGATAGAAACCTTTTGTGTTCTCTCAGTGAGATATGATTTAAATAAGTTACATGCATCAGTTGATACACCACAATGGCGTAGTTTTCTCAACAGGGTCTCATGGTCAACACAATCAAACGCTTTAGAGAGGTCACAGAAAATTCCCATAGCAACATGCTTACTATCATAGGCATCAAATAATATGTTTAAACAGAGCGACTCCAGCATTACTGCGACCCTTTGTAAAACAAAATTGTTTATTATGCAATAAATTGTTTGATGTAAAGTGAAATAGTAGCTGATGCAATAAATTTTTTCAAAAATTTTACTTAAAACCGGTAAGATTGATATTGGTCGAAAATTTGAGGGGTTATTTTTATCACCAGATTTAAATAACGGTACTATTTTAATAAATTTCATTACATTTGGGAAATTCCCTTCATCAATACATTTGTTAAAAATGATTGCTAAAAGAGGTGCTATGGAAAGATCCTCGGTTTTTTTCATATTTATTTCATTGAATGCTTTAATGCTGGGGCCACACTACCGGGAAACGTCAATGCCTATCATCGCGTTAAATATTGCGTTAATTATTAACGCGCTAATGTGAGTGGCTACACTTGAACGGTCAACGTGAATGCCTATTCTTGGCGATAAAAACGGCGTTCATATTCCTTGAATTTCGAGCAAGATGGACGTTGATGCTGCTAGTCTGTATTTGATGAGTGTAAATTTGTATTATATGAATTTAGTTTATCATTTCCGAACCAAGAAAAAAAGAACACAAAGAAAAAGAAGATGGTGGATGCTACAAATGCACAGAAAACATACACTGTAAGTGTATTTATGTGTATTAGTTTAAATTTTATTCTGTTTGCCCGCAAATTGCACTAAAAAGGCGTCCAATTGCGTTTAATTTAACAAGAAGCCAAACATAGATATATTTAGTAGTCAAATGCGAATTATATTGACGAACCCAGGGTTCGTTCCATACCACTGCACAATATGTATTTCCAACTACAAATAGATTTTTTCTCTTTCTAAAAGTACCCTTTAATGTAAACCATACAATAAAGGGTACTTTTGAAATAATACCCATACCATATTCTAATTCACATTTTTTATATATTGCAGGAACACTATGGAGGAAATATTCTCCGACCTACTAGCTGAACCAAGCAACCAGTTCAAGGGATTCGTTCGAATGTCAGCAACTGATTTCGAATTACTTCTAAGCAGAGTTGGGCCTTTGATAGGAAAACAAAAAACTAAATTTCGTGTAACTATACCTGCCAAAGTTCGACTAGCAGTTACTTTACGATATTTAGCTACGGGAGATAGCTACAGAAGCTTACATTATTTGTTCAAGATGTCTCACCAAGTAATTTCCAATATTGTAAGGGAATGTTGTGCTGCTCTCATATCTGTATTGAAGGACATGATTAAGTTACCTGAGAATGAAAGCGAATGGCTACAAAAGGAATCTGATTTTGGAGATATATTTCCTCATTGCTTGGGAGCAATCGATGGTAAACACGTTGTCATGGTGTCACCGATTCACAGTGGGTCTGTTTATTTTAATTATAAGCATTCGCTTAGTATTGTTTTGATGGCCTTAGTGGATCGCAATTTTTGTTTTATGTTTTGCGATGTAGGTAACAAGGGTAGAATCAGCGATGGTGGTGTATTCAGAGATAGTGTTTTATTTGAAAAACTTCAGACAAATTCCTTACATTTACCACAACCTAAACCACTTTTTGGTGGCGATGTAAATGTACCCTACGTTTTTGTTGCTGACAATGCATTTCCATTGCATCGCAACATAATGAAACCTTTTCCTGGCGAACACCCAGAAGGAAGTATGCAACGAAAGTTCAATCGTAAACTTTCTTCTGCTCGTATTGTTGTGGAAAACCCATTTGGTGTTATGTCAGCACGATTTCGAGTACTTAGAAAACCTATAGCTCTACAACCAAACGAAGCTTCAAGAGTCGTAATGGCATGTGCTTTATTACATAATTTTTTAAGAAAAAGTTGGAACTCGCGGTCTATTTACACCCCATCAGGCTACACTGACACAATTGTCAACGGAGAAATAATAAACCCTGGAACTTGGAGACAAGACATTGGAGAAGGCGAAGGCGCTTTCAGGTCAATGAGGAGTATTGCACGACGTTCAGCTTTAAAAGCAATTGAGGTTTGGAATAAATTCGCAGAACATTTCAGAGATATGAATTAGTCGTAAGGTGTAAATATTAACATTAATTTAAGTAACCATCTATTCTATTAAATAAAAGCAAAATTTTTGTACTGTGGAAAATAAAACAACAAACTGTATTTATACTCGTATCTTTCATTTATTTATTTCTTGACGTACATAATTAACATGGCTTTTAAATATTTTTTTAATCTTTGACTAACTTTATTTCACCGGAATCTGTTATTACTATCTGTGAGGCACGTGTTGGTGGTAATTCTAGGATATTTTCTTGGGAAGAATGAATTGAGAACTGATCTAGAGGCGACGGACTGTTTATTTCGTGGTGTGGAGACTGGGATGTGAAAGAGCCTGGATGTGATTGGTATGTGGATGGATTTGGTAATGGACTGTATACATGATGGTGTGGAGACAGTGATGTGGAAGGGCCTGGAGGTGACTGGTATGTGGATGGATTTGGTCATGGACTGAATACTTGATGGTGTGGAGACAGTGATGTGGAAGGGCCTGGAGGTGACTGGTATGTGGATGGATTTGGTGGTGGACTGAATACTTGATGGTGAGGAGACAGGGATGTGGAAGGGCCTGGAGGTGACTGGTTTGTGGATGGATTTGGTGTTGGACTGAATACTTGATGGTGTGGAGACTGAGATGCAGAAAATGGAGGTACTGCAGACTGTTGCTCAAGTCGATCTGCCATACATGTACGAAATACTAAATTGTGAATATCATTCATTAACATATCACGCGTGTTTGGATTTGTAATTTTTTTCAGTTTACTTGCGATCAGTCTGCCGAACGTCTCATACTCATCATCTTTCTTCTCTTTCATGTATTCAAAAGCTTCGTCCATTTGACGTCGTGCTGCTCTGATTTCTGGAGGCAAATCGTCTCTCAGTTGTCTCTTTCTACTACAGTCTTGAGAAGATTTATTTTCTCTTTGACGAGTTATATTTTCTCCCTGTATATTTTGTGAAGGTTCTTCTATTTTTGAAGACAAATGAGAAATATTCTTATTTCCTTCATTTTTTCCCACACTTCTTTCTTGGGCCTCACTGCAGTCGTTTATCTGAAAAAAGATTTTAAGAATATATTTAAATAAGTTTAACATTTGGACAGACACACAGGCAGATAGACGGACGGACAGACACATAAACACACGGACAGACAGACATCAGAGTGACAGCTATGAGAATACACAGTAAGTTATAAAATTAAATCTATTTCAAAAAGTGATTGTACGAGGGCGGTTTGATAAGTCCATGACTTTGAAAAGAAAAACATATATTTTGTGTACAAAAACATTTTATTTTTCTACATACTCTCCTTTCAACTCTACACTCTTTTTCCAGCGATGCTCCAATCTCTTCAACCCATCCAAAAAATACTTTTTGTCAAAGCCTGCAAAATAGGCCTCGGTTGCAGCTATCACCTCTTCATTGGATGAAAATCTTTGCCCAGCAAGCCATTTCTTCATGTTTGGGAAGAGAAAGAAGTCACAGGGGGCTAAATCTGGTGAATATGGAGGGTGCGGCAATAATTCGTATCCTAATTCAACAAGTTTTGAAGTCGCGAATGCAGACGAGTGGGCCGGAGCATTATCCTGATGAAATAGAACTTTTTTCTTTGCTAGATGCGGTCGTTTCTTCATCAACTCTTCATTAAATCTTTCCAGCAATGCAGCATAGTAAGCACCGGTTATTGTCTTGCCTTTCTCCAAGAAAGCGATGAAAATAACCCCTTGACTGTCCCAAAATACTGTTGCCATCACTTTACCAGCCGAACATACCGTTTTTGCCTTCTTTGGTGCACGTTCGCCGGTAGAAGTCCACTGCTTTGACTGTTGTTTAGTCTCTGGCGTATAATGGTGGACCCACGTTTCATCCACGGTTACGTACCGACGCAAAAATTCACTTGGATTGCGATTATACATAGCCAGACATGCCTCAGAAGTAGTCACGCGTTTTCGCTTTTGGTCGACTGTCAGTAAGCGCGGCACCCATCTTGCAGAAAGTTTTTTCATTCCCAAAATATCGTGCAAAATATGAAAAACTCGTTCAGTTGAGATGTGCACAGCCTCAGCTAACTCGCGTATCTTTACTCGACGGTCAGCCAAAACAATATCGTGGATTTTGTTAACAATGTCCTCAGTGGTTACCTCAATCGGCCTTCCTGGGCGCTCGGCATCATTGGTTGTAATACGTCCACAACGAAACTCAGTTAACCATTTATGTACCATTCCATGAGACGGCGCTGAATCCCCGTAATATTTTTTCAACTTGTCTTCGGTCTGCTTAATGGTTTTCCCGCGTAAAAAATAGTGTTTAATCAAGACTCGAAACTCGGATTTCTCCATTTTCGAAGAACACCTTTACAGCCGCCAAACTTCTTTTGTTATTAAATATTGTTTTCGCGCCATATTTGAAAATAGAATTATTTTAGGTTCGCAAAAATATTACTTTTAAGAAAATATCATTAAAAATAAAAAAAGTTTCTATTCAGCCTGAAAGTCATGGACTTATCAAACCGCCCTAGTACCTTATGACACCCATATCTCAAAAACTACTGAACTTATTTTTATGAAACGTGGACTGTTCCCTAAGTTTCAAATAAAAATAAAAACATTTTTTGTGGACAAACATACATACATATTTACACTTACGAAATTTAGCACACGGGCGTTTTTGTAAAAAAATGTCCTGGTTACAAAATGGAATATAATAAATAAAAATACTTAAATTAATATTGTAAAACATCGATGTGTTTCTCTATTCTTTATATTACTCAGTTATAACAATAAAATAATGAAAAACATGCGGAATTCTCAGAAAATGATATTTTTTTGGGAAGGAAGTAAATAAATTTTCCATTTTGTAACTATTTGTGAGCGAGATTAAATAATGACTTTGGTACTTTTATTAAATCAAGTTTTATTTATCTTAATAAAGAAACATATCTCTTTAAAAAAATAATCAACTAGTCTGAAAAAATTATAAAAAATTGTAATTTACTGAAAATTATATCCACTTTGTAACTTTTAGGTCTCAGTTCCATGTTACTTTTTATTGTTAAATTAATATGAAAAGAATTTTAACGTACCTAGTCAATTAAAAATATAATAGCTTTTATTAATTTAACGATACAATAAAGGAATAAAGGAAGTTCTTTGGAAGCAATGTCGTCAACAGACTTCATTTTGACGCCTTCATTTTCAGAATGGTGAGAAACAGCATGTAGTAGCTTGGGTTTATTAGAAATGGCTTGATCTATATCTTGCACTGTCATGTCTAAAACTAATTCAACTATTGTATAGGTACTCAAAATAAATGTGTTTAACCGTATTACAACTCTAACACGAAGACAGAGTGTTGTTTTTACCTGGAGATGTAGGCTCGGTAATAACAACGATAGGAAGTTCGTTGGAAGCAATGTGGTCAACAGACGACAATTTGACATCTTCATTTTGAGATTGGTAAGAAGTAGCATGTATTATGTCTTTAGAAATTTCTTTAGAAATGTCTTGATCTGGATCTTGTACTGTCACGTCTAAAACAAATTGAAATTTTGTAATCAAACTATCTAAAACGCGTTTAACCGTAAGGATACTATAATTCACGAAGAAGTATTATTTATACCTGGAGATGTAGGCTCGGTAATAACAACGATAGGAAGTTTGTTAGAAGCAATGTCGTCAACAGAGCTCATTTTGACATCTTCATTTTCAGAATGGTGAGTAGCAGCATGTAATGATAATTGTTTTCGGCAATAAACACTTCAAAAATATCTCGATCTTCCAATTGTTCAGGCATGTCTAAAACATATATAAGGTTCGTTGTTCTCAATATTGTTATGATGAAGTATTTCTCCAAATCAAGTAGAAAATTAAATATTAAGTTGAAATGCAAATAAACAACTACTTTACCTGGTACTCGCTGATGTACCGGCACATGTAATAAACTGTGTTTCTTGGGGAAAAAACAAGAGCACATTCCAGGCTTGTTTCCACAAAAACAGCTCAGTGGTCTATATAAAACTGCGTTTTCTTCATTGGTCGTAATAATTTGATGAACCTCGTTATTACCGGGGAGTGGTCGCAGGTTTTGAGGTATTATTTTCTGCATGTTTTCAATTTCTTCAAGAGGAATCAAAAATGATTTGACAGATTTCATAGCAGCACTAATGTTGGTGAAGAAGACGTCTTCTGCATTTCTAAGGTCATGACCATAGAAGACCTGGCGGTCCAAACACCGTTTTACAGCACCCCCGATACCGTCGGCTACCCCTTTTCCATGGCCGCTCTCAGTAAATGACCATGTTGCAGTCTAATTTCATTTTCTGAGCAAACATGTTCACGAGGAAATAGTTTTTCTTTTGACGGTATTGGCTGGTAGGACCATCAGAGTAAATATGCACGACTCTAGTGTTAGGAGACTTTTCCTTAATGAACTTCATCACTGGCAATAAATGTGCCCAAATAGCTGCAGGCTCATGACATGGACTTTCAGAAACTGTACAAAATGACTGGCATTTGTCTTTCCAGTAGACCATTACGCAATGTAGGGTAATTTGCTCTTTGGATGCCCCAAAATGCATTGCTTGAATCTCTTCACTCAGTTTACTATTGTAATTTTCAGAGTAATCACAAACCATTAGAACTTCATGTGGTCGCAAGCATGCTTGATACTAGTTTTGCTGTGTCTTCATATTAAAATAATGTTTTTTAAACAATTTTATTTCTTTGTTGAAAGTCTCAATCAGTTCAGTTAAGGTTCCCGTCTTAGTTTGTTTTGTTGTTTTCCTAGTTTGCATTTCTTTATCTTCACCCCCACTTTTATCTTTCTTTGTGTAAGTATGCTTTGCTGACTCCCACTTCCACCAGGTAGCCTGTTCATCTTTCCTGTTACCTACGTCAAATTCTGTAGTTTTATTGACACAGTGTGAACATTTATTATGCATACAATCAAATGAGGTTACATCACAAGTGATTTGTGAAAGTATGTCTTGTAATGTAGTTCCACGATCAATGAGTTTTTTTGGATATTATGGCCTTTAACAGGTAATTCATATTACTGTGTTTAATGCACAAGCATGTTTCTCTGCTTTGTTCCGTAGGTGACAGAACAAAAAAGGGTTTGTACTTGTAAAACGTGCTAAACGAAAGTTGACCACCTTCAGACTTGTAAATTTTGTATAAGTTACTCAATGTGTCTGTCATATATCGTATTTGCTCTTTATTCTTTTCCTTTGTACGACACTCTTTTTTTCTCGCCGTAATTTTACTAACATCGTCCCTGACAAAAAACTTAGTAATTTCTTCTGATCTTTGTCGACTTTTAATTTGTTTATTTTTATATTCTCATACTCGAGCTACTCCAAGGCATTTCGATACAAAGACTTTAGAATTAATATTATGTCTCTGTACTTCATTTAAAGCTACGTTAGTTACATGCCTTTTTTGTAGAGATTTCAATGATTTATATATTGCCTTTATTGTGCTCTCTAATACTTCATTCCGACACTTCAATTTATCAATCTCTTCATTTTTTTGCTCAGTTACTGCCACAAGTAGCTTTTTTTGTCGGTAATTTCTTTTTCGCAGAGTAGATATGGTTGTGTGAAGTTTTTGTATGGTACTCAAAGATTTATTATAGCGATTCTTTAATTTCTTAAAACGCAATTGAAATCTTGGCATATTCTTTTGTCTGTCCATTTTTTCCGTTTTTTTTCAGAAATCTTTTTCTCCTTTTGATTTTGTTTTTGTTTCTGTTTTCGCCACTTTTTTCGAGTTTCATTTTTTTCCTCTTCTGTCATATTTTTTACTTTTTATGTTTTTGTTTTAATTCTTACTAGATTTTTTTTCCTTTTATCTTCTTGTTTTTCTGGATTATTTTTAAGTCTCTCTCTATATCGTTTTTGCTTTTCAGCGTTTGTAAGGGACATTTTTAGTTGGCTTATCTGAAAAATATACTAATTAAGTTAATCTTGAAACTTTTACTTCTTAAAAATTAAATGCGGTCGCTTCTCGCTTGTATGAAACTTAAATATTACACTTAAATGCGTCACTGCACCGGTTGTACAATTAGATTAAATAATGAGCTCGCAAATTCCGAACCGACCATTAACATGCAGAGGGACACACCAGGTTAAATTAAAGAAAATCCTTAACTCCAAATCCAGTAGCATAATTATAAACGGATCAACCAAAAGATTTATCTAAATAACAACGAGAAATATTGGACATGGCCCGAATGAACGGTATTGTTGGACCAACTGCACGCATTCATGAATTGATACATGGAGCAACCATCACTTTTCTCAGCCATATTAGAGAAAAACGGCGACCCGACCCATGGCACCCCCGTAGGCAACGCTTTACACAGTGAAAATGCCAACGCTTTACATAATGAGACACTATTTTGTCTTCGCAATCCCCATGCTAAGCAGAATCCAAAATTTATTATGAAAATCTTTAATTCAATTGATTAACAATCCAGTTCATGCCACCAAAACCGAAATAATTTTAATAAAAAAAATAAAAAAGCACGAAGAAAGAACAGCTGAATGAGGATGGTAACAATTTTTTTTTAATAATTAAAAAAAAATACCGCAATGAAAGTCACACGAACAGTAAATTAATATTTTCCAAGCCAAGCAAAAAAAAATATTTTTTTTATGCATTCATGCTTATGTACTCGCCTTTACACTTCCATTTTGTAACTTTGAAGTTCCACATATACGTAACCAAACAAAATGGAAGTAATGCTTCTTTCATTACCGACATAAATCTGTTTTTAATTCGGTTTAAAGACATTTATTTCTCATAAGAACTTATCAACTAGTTCACTTACAATGAGATTTAGTTTAATTAATTTTACATTACAATATATCTATTGCCTCTGTGCTCACATATATTTTTGGACATGTTTTTTAAGGTTACTCTTATACATATTAAAGGTATCAGAATCCTTTACCTGCTTTGGCAACTTGTTGTACAGCCGTGCTCCCTCGAACAATATCGTCCTTTTACCGTACCCAGTGCGCGCATTTATCACCTCAAGTTTGTTATTGTTTCTTAAGTTGTATCTAGATGTTTTTCTAGTTAGTTTTATATTAGTTAGAATAGAGTTTGTAATTATTTTCTTAACAAGAATGCATGTCCCATACTCATAGAGTTGTTTTATATTAAGCAAACCTGTTTTTTTGTACAATATGTTGGTTGGAGTCAAGTATGAGTAGTGGAATAGCACTTTTATTATTTTATTCTGTGTTCTTTGCAAGGATTTAAGGTTACTTGCAGCGGCTGAACCCCACACCTCTATCAAATATTCTAAATTAGATTTAACCAATGAGTTATATACAATTTTACTAATTTTCTTTGGGACACAATTCGATATCTTGCGAAATGCTCCTAGCAATGACGTTAGTTTCGTTCTTATGTAATTTATATGAGACTTCCATGTTAGTTTATCGTCTATCCATAATCCGAGATATTTTTCCTGATGGGAGCGTTGAATGGCCTCGTTATTAATTGTGAGACGAGAAAACTGCTGTGGCAGGGGTTTATTTTTCGCTGCAAAGATCATGAACGATGTTTTAGATGCATTGACTGTTAACGAGTTATATTTATTATTGGTAATTATAAAAATAAACTAATGAATCGTTTTGAATTATATTCAAGTTATGATGTGGCGCAATAATAATTTTAAAAAACACAAACTTACTAGCACAAATCACAATAACAAAATGGATAAAAAATTTGCGAGGTAACGCCGGTACAGGTTTCGACACGAATACTGTGAAGTGACAGTCTAATGTGACCCCTTACAAAATGGCGGAAACGACGAGTAATGTTGCCAGGAAACAAATTTGCAGTCTTATTGGTAGTTTCTTATGCTATTTTAATTAATATCACGGTTACAAAATGGAATTTCCGCATAGTAACGAAATCGTAGGACATATTTTAAATGGAAAAACTATGAATAATTAATAAGAATAGAACACTTTTTTATGTTTGTTTATTACAGAACTAACCCATTTAAGTATATTTAAACCTTGTTTGCTTTTGCCATGAATTGAATTGATCGATAAAATCGAATTCAAAATTAGGTTGGTCACTGTAGGACACACATAAAAATAAGGAAGAGATATATATATATATATATATATACAATATGTCGACATAAATATTTTAAAGTATTGAACAAAACTGTTTTTTGTGGAAAGTATGAAACCCACAGCTCCATTACGTCACGAAATGTTTTAGGCTGTAAATTGATAAGGCGAGTTTAAAGTAGGCAAAGAATTTATTATAAAAGAATGCAAACTTAAACATTATTATAAAATAATAATCAAATGAAAGAAAACCATTTTAAGAACGAAAATATTACGTGCAATAGTTCCATAACGTCACTTTTTGGTTCAAACCACTTCCTGTTTTTCTGTACGCTATTTATACGGCAAACTTACAATTACAATTTTTAAATATAAAGAATTAAAAGCAAATCCAGATAGAATAGAAACATTTAAAGTACCTGGAATATTCAAGAAATTACGTTAAATCTTCACTCCCTAAAATATTGGGACAGTGACGTTAGTGGAATCTTATGTTACGTTAGTGGAAAGGTAAGGTACGTTTTACATAGTGGTCAAAATGTACAGGTATCGGAGTCTCACTAACAGTCTTAAAATATGATATATAATTTTAAGACTGTTAGTGATATATACATCATATTTTAAAACTGTTAGTGAGACTCCGATATTATATATAATGATAATGAGATGATGACTAACATGATAAATTATCAATAATTTAATGCTTCTTTGTGGGAAACTAATGTCGTCTGTGACGAGCTTAAACAGTCTTCTATACTAAAACAGTCTTACCTAAAATCATGTTATACATCTACACAAAGTAACAATATTAGGTTTCCTTTGGATACATCACATTATAAAAGAGATGTAAGCTACTTAGCTAATCAGTCTGAATCTTCTATCATGAGCTTAATAATTACACTTATTTCTTAAATCTAGTAAAAAAATAACAAAATGAGATTTCCATAAGACACTTATATCACTTTATAACACCAAACAACAAAATTAGGTTTCCTTGAGCTATCTAATCAGTCTGAATCATCTGTGACAATATTTTTTTTAATTTATTTTTTTAATATCTAAGCAATGAGATCTTACAATATTTAAAAATAAAAAACAATAATAAATTGAGATTAAATAGCAATTGTAGATGAGAGCATTCCTTTTGTGAATTAAGAAAGCTAACATTTGTTGTGTAACAGTGGCATTCATTATTTAAGCTAAAAGTTATATGATCATATATCCTTTAGTTATATATATAACATCCTTTAGGATTTTTTTTTACTAAGCATCTAAAACAGAGCAAATGTAATCATTTGTTTCATATGACCCACTGCACACATTACACACAAAGATCTTGCAAATCATACATTTCGTTCGCGAGTATAGTGAACTGTGCATATTGCAAACATAGCACAGGAATGTGTTGGGATTGGATGATTGAGTTGAACTTTGAGTAATTTTGATAAGTTTTTAACGTTCTTAATCGGTAGTGGTTTTAAGATTTTAGAAGGCGAAGGTGATGCTGGTTGAAACACTTCGTCTTGTAATTTCGTATTTTGAACCGAGGTTTGAGTAAATGAGGCAGAGCTTATTGTGGAACTACTAAGAATAACAACATTACTTAAGATTTTAATTGGTGGTTGTGACACAGGTTTTAGAATTTTAAACCTTTTATTAGCAGAATGTTTAACATTTTCAACTTGCACTGGTTTTAGAAATTTGACTTTTTTGGCAGGAGATGGCTTTACATTTTCCGCTTTTTTAGGATAAGGAATGTCTTCAACATCAATTTTAGGCGATGGTGGTTGAAACTGTGTGATTGGTAGTAGTTGTGTCTTTTGGTCTTGAGTTTGTGGAGAGATGGCAATTGTGGCATCGTTAGGGTAAGCAAGAGCGTTTTTTAGAGGCTTTGAAGTTTCGACATTGCTGGCAAGAGATGGTTTTAAAATTTTGACTTTTTAGGCAGGAGACGGCTTTACATTTTCCGCTTTTTTAGGATAAGGAATGTCTTCAACATTAATTTTAGGCGATGGTGGTTCAAACTGTGTGATTGGTAGTAGTTGTATCTTTTGGTCTTGAGTTTGTGGAGAGATGGCAATTGTGGCATCGTTATGGTAAGCAAGAGCGTTTTTTAGAGGCTTTGAAGTTTCGACATTGCTAGCAAGAGATGATTTTAGAATTTTAACTTTTTCAGCAGGAGATGGACTGATTTTAGATGAAGCGATAGGTGATGATGGTTTTGATTGTTTATTTGGCTGAAAGTCTGTCTTTTGTTCCGAGCCTTGAATTACTGGAGAATAACTATTCATAGTATGTGTGTCACTAATACTAACGATTGGCGCAATAGAACAAAAAGGCGGAGCCAATTTGATTTCCATTAAATCATCAATCTCACTCGAAAGAATACAGTCATCAGAGAATAGAGGTATTGACACATCAACTTGAGACAAAACGGGATCTTTTTGTGTTTCTAACTGGACGTTCGTTCGTTCGTTAGGCAAAGCAAGTTGTGATGTAAATATGACAGTTTCTAAAGGTCTTGAATCATCATTATCACAGGTAGCGAAAGGTATTACGTGAAATTCTCTGTTTTCATGTATTTCCATGTTTGTATTTTGGGCAAAGTTGATATCAACCGGCAAATCTTGTACGTTTGGTGAAGGGTCGGGAACAAGTTTTTGTATTTTGGGATTGTAGCAGTGGCACAAGCCACGTTCTTCGCCACAAAAGCAACCAAGTTGTCGGTGTTTTATTTTGTGTGGTCCGGCAGTAATTATCTGGTGAATTTGCATGGTGCCAGGCACAGCCAGAATGTTGTTTGCCAACAACGTAGCCATATTTTCGATTTCTTCATTAGTAATCAAAAAACATGCAGATTTTATGCGACCTTCCAAATTTTTAAGAGCGTCGGCTGCATTGGTTATATCATTGCCATATCGGACTCTTTGGTCAAGCAATCTCTTAACTGCACCCCCAATGCCATCGGCCACACTCTTTCCATGGCCAGCTTCGGAATACGACCAAGTAGAATATGACAACTTGAGTTTCGGTGTCAACAGACTCAGTAGATAGAAATTTTTCTTCTGGCGATATTGACTGCAAGGTCCATCCGAATAAAAATGAACAACACTGCCATTTGGATTTATGCGCTTCGCTAATTTTAAAACGGGAATTAGGTGCGCCCAAACCGCATGAGCTTCATGGCAATTGTTGTCAGATATTGTGACAAACGACTGGCTTTTGTCTTTGGTGTAAATAACTCCGCAGTGCAAAGTTATAGCTTGCTTTGAGGCTCCGAAGTGCATGGATTGTACTTCTTCTCCTAGCTTGCATTCAAAATTTTCAGAAAAGTCGACCAATTCAAGCACTTCGTTGTCTTGTAAATTATTAACGCATAACTGATATTGCTGTTGCTGTCTTTTCCAATTGTAGTAATGAGTTTTGAATAATGGAATTTCCTTCTGAAGTTCTGAAATAAGATCGGCAACCTTACCTCGGTTTACTTGTTTTACAGTTTTTTTTGTCGTAACTTGCTTTTGTGCCCTTTCGTAAGTGTGGTCGACTCTACACCATCTATACCACGTGATGTCGTCGTTTAATTTTTCTCTATTTACAGCTACAGCTGGTGTCCTGCATTTGTTGCATTTGTTATACATGCATTCATAAGACTTGATGTCACAAGACGTCGCTATAAGCGATTCTTTGATATCTTTGAATTGTATGACCGAATAGCGTCTCAGTGCATTGAAGATGAATTCAAAATTGCTGTGTTTAATGCATAGACATGTGTTTCGCGACGCAGCTGTGGGTGAAAGGACGTATAAAGGTTTATATTTGAAAAAAGTTGTAAAACCGTAATTTCCGCCTTGGTTTTTGTAAATCTTGTACAGGTTCTGAAGAGTATCGACCAGGTATCTTATCTGTTTCTTCTGTTTCTTCACGGTTTTACATTCTTTTTTCCCTGCGGTAATTCGACTTACATCATCTCTTAAAAAGAAATTCTCTACTTCTGACTTGGCTTTTTGGTAGCATCTCTTGCCCTTACTACTGAACCGAATGCTCGATTTCAGACCCAAAGTTTTGTGACCTATTCCATGTTTTTTGGTGATTTCTTTAATGATGCGTTTTTCTTGTTGTTGTTTAATAGCACTATATGCATCACGTGCAGTAACTTCTAAAACTTCATTTCGAGCTAGTAATTTAAGCTTCTCATCTTTGAGCAAATTAACTTCAGTTTTGTGACTATTTTTGAGTCTTTGTATTCTTTTTCGTAAAGTTTCAATAGTCTTTTCAAGGTCTTGTATTTTATGTATAGCCTTGTTGTATGCCTTACAACTCTTCTGTGTTTAATTTTTAAGTTGCGTGATTTTTTGTCTACTTTTGGTGCATCATTTGAGGTAGATGGCTGAGCTAGCTGAGCATTCAACTTATTCTGTTTTTGTCTCCTTTTTTGTCGTCTCCATAGCTCTCTTGTTTTCTTTTTTTGCTCTTCAGTCATTTCTGTTATCTTTTTTGTTTTTTTTTAAGCCTTTCTAATGACTTCTTTTTCTGCGCTTCATATTTTTCCTTATTTTGTTTCACTTTTTCTCGGTATCGTTTCGCCCGTTCTGCTGGCGTGAGAGACATAGTGTCCTAAAACAAAAATATATATTATGTATACGTAAACAAGAAAATCAAACAAGCTGAATTCATTAATTCATTGCTGAGACGAATCTAACGATACCCCACATGTTAAGATCCAACAAGTCGTTTAGGCTGTATCCCGTGAAAAAGAATTTTCTAGTCCACACACATACATACACATAAACACACACACATACACATATATATAAATACATACACACAACACATACACACACACACACACATACTTACATACACACACCCACACATACATACATACATACACACAAACACACCCACACATACATACATACATACATACTCTCGAAAAACATAACCCTCCTTCTGAGGCAGTCGGGCAATAGACTCGATTCTAAAACAGTCTCATGTCAGCAATGTCAAAACGTAACACATTCCAGTGATATGTTTCACTATACTAATATGAAGAATTAATATAAACTGTGTTTACATTGAGATCACTAAGAAATCCCTCAATATTTAAGTCCCTGTCCAGAACATAATTTATGTGTCATATATATTAATCAAATTATTAGTTAAATACGAAATCCATGTATGTGAACTATGCCTTACAATTCCAATACGTCACTTTTTGTGCCTCGCATATAAGTGACGTGACGTTGTGGATGTGACGAACTCGTTCCAAAATATTTTGAAAAATGATTTAAATATATAAATCATGCAAATAGACAGTCAGCCTGCACAGTTTTGCATGCTGTATAGTGCAACATCGTAATAAAATATTGTATTGCATGCATTAAGCCTTACTTACTTTGAAGATCTGCGTAAATGCGTGGAATGTAGATTTTGACCCCGACGAAACACAAACACTCTTCACCACATATTTTTGACACTGAACGCGCTAGATCAAAATGGCGGCTTGATTAGGGTAAGTCCCGGATAGATGCCGCACTTTTTGTAATCACTTTAGAGTATTCTAGATAATTGCATGATTAAAAAACTGTTTATGAATTCAAAAAGTATGGTCCTTAGACTACATTTCGGTATCGCAGATCAAAAGTCAAAGCCATAAATAATGGAACTATGACAAATTTTACAGACCTCTAAAATATGACGGATACATGCCCCACCACGGATAGTCGCCCCGCCTGTCAAATTGAACCGGAGGATAGATGCCATTTCGAGAAATACATTCATAATTAAGATTACTGATATGCAAATATGATCCATAAGGCGTTTATACTGTTGTCGTGACGATTGCCTTATCAGGCATTCTAGAACCTCAGGTGCTGATACTTACACGACAAATTGACTCAGGGGGGGATATATCGAGAAATTCACATTTTATCTTTATAATACGATACTGGTGCCACTAACCAGCCCGAGAGCCACGTAAGTGGTATGTTCCTCTCACCGCAGACTGGCTAGTCACCGTCATCGTTCATATACACACATTCGAGACTAAAGGTCTCTTAACGGGGGCCCCCACTCGGGAGCCCCATAGGCCTCCATACCTCCCCTCACAGCCTGCCTCTACCACCGGCTACGTATCACTCTTACGTAATCTCTCGATATATTCCTCTAGTTAACTCTTATAATCTTTGTGCAACTCACCCGGGGGGCCAGGTTTCTTTTATCAACTTAGTGCAACTCACCAGAGGGCCAGCTAACTCTTTTGATTACCTCCTCTTGTAATTCCCTCTGCTCGCCCTCCGCGTGCCGTTCACTCACACACTCACTCTCGATTCTACTCATGTTCTACATAACCTCCTATTTATTCTCTCTCTAAAATCTACTCATAAACTCTTGTATTGAATCTACCCTCCACCTCAACTGTCATTCAAATCATATCCATCGACAAGCAGATGATACCAGCAATAATAATTAGATTCACTCACATTTTGTTCGGATAATCGCATCTTTCGCGACACTCCCTAGGAAGACGAAGATTGTCATAGTGAAGCGAAAAGCTGACGAGTCCACTCTGCAATCTTTTCTCTCGCTTTGACTGCAGCAACTCGCCTCACCTTGACTTCTTGTGTCTTGCTCACATCGCTCTCATTATGGATCTCTATCTCTTCACTGACGTCTCTACTTTCTGAGCTCGGTAGTCAGTTGTTCTACCATCTCTGAGTCTTCATTATCATTCTCGGGGTTACTGATCTCTCTCTCTCCTACCTCACTCTCCTGTATGACAACCTCCTTCTCGTTAGGTTTTTCAGAACTCTCTTTTATTAAGTCTTGATCCATTGGTTGTTCTTGGATCTTTCTCTGGCTCGAAACAACTGGTGTCGTTTCTTGTATCACAGGCTCTCTGCTATCATGAGTCTCGGTCAGAATTGGTTCTGAAGGTATTGACTCTGTGACACCATCCATGTCAGCTTCTAGTGGGTATAGGTGGCCAACCGATCTGGTGAACTCGGTATTTCCTATTCTAACTCGGGCTACTCTACACTCTCCATCTTCGCTCCTTACAAGTGATGTTATTTTGCCCACTTTCCAGTTCTGTCTGTTTTTTGCTTCACTCTTGATCTGGACTATATCCCCAACACGTGGTGTTTTGCCCGTTGTCACTCTTGGTTGTTTTACATTGTTTTTGTATCGTTCTCTTAAGCTTGGTAAATACTGACTTATGAACATCTCCTTGAACTCGTCTACGATATTCTGACCTCGCTGCCATCCTTCTATAGGGTCACCTCGAATTAAGCGCAAATATTTTAAGGGTAGATTCTATGCATTAAGTTAAAAAAATAATCTTAATAAAAAAATGGTGTAAATACGCTAGTTTTTGTGATAAACGATTTTATTGAAACGCAAAAAAAGTGTGCGCGGAGCCTGCGCTGAATACGATTACGTTGCGTGCGAGAGGGACAGAAAACCCGGACAATGAGGAGGCGGCGCGTGGGCGCGTACTCCGGCGGGAAGCAGCTGACCGCATGAGTGCGGTCAACAAAGTCAGTCCAGTCGCTGCAAGACCTTTCGCAGCGTGATATAGCCGAAAAAATCTGATTCCGATTGATAATTGCATTCGATCGAAGTGACGTTTAAAATAATTGATCTTCAATTTCAAACCAATGCATCATAAAAGTTATGCGATACTAAGGAATACCTACTCGATTGTGTAAAAACATACGATTATGCTATGATAGTTTTTGTGCCGACCCCCAATGTGTGAAAGTAATAGTGAAGTAAGTAACATAAACACTTGTGATATGGAAATCAGAAACTCCGACGGTACCACAACAGTAACTCAGAGACTCAAGTCAATAACGAAAAACTAGTTCCGATATTGACCCGACCGGGAATCAAAGCCTGGATCTCAGGACCTCGGACACGGTGAAAAATTAAAAACTAGCGTCTTAACCACTCGCCCATGGAGATCGCTCGGAGATCTAAAACTTACTTGTGTTAAGGAAATCAGAAACAACGGCGGTACCACAACACCCAGACCTAAGTTAATTACGAAAAACTAATTTCGAAAAAGCACTTAATTAAAATAAAACACGATATTGACCCAAAATTGACCGAAAATTGAACCCGGGGATTCAGAAATGACGACCTTAAAAACGGCGTCTAACCACTCGGCCACGGAGATCGTCTAAAGCTACTTAGGTACTTGTGATATGGAAATCAGAAACAACGGCGGTACAACAACACCCAGACCTAAGTTAATTACGAAAATCTAATTTCGAAAAATCACTTAATTAAAATAAAACACGATATTGGCCTGACCGAAAATTGAACCCGGGGCCTCAGAAATGACGACCTTGAAAACGGCGTTTTAACCACCCGGCCACGGAGGTCGTCTAAAGCTTCTTAACTTACATTTCGAATAAACTTAGGGTGCATTTCCACTGCACCAAAGAAAATCGTTCTCTTATATCTTAGGTAGGTATCTTGCCCTTATTTAAATTCATTTTGTACTTACCTATACCCTGGTTTAAAATAACACAATTGTGTTAGGGCATACCTAACACAGTTTGCCAGTTTCAGTGCCTACCATACTAAACCACATACGCACGTACGTACCTAGGTGAATGTTAATCATTTCGATTAAACTGAAGCTGAAATCCAGTCAATATTATTTACAACGCCTTTTAATTCCTTCTTTTAAACAATATTAGGGCGCAAATCAACTGTACCTAACAAATTTAATCATTCCTATAACCTCACCTTTATTTAAAATCAAAACAAACTTTGATGTGCCGCCTAGCCTAAAACTAATCTTTGATGTGCCGCCTAGCCTAAATCAAAAAATCGTTGATCGTGCCGCCTAGTCTAAGGGATTGTAAATCAAATAATTAAGGTTTCACTGATTAATTTACATAATACTGATATTATGCAAAAGAACATCCTCAATGGGCATAGGCATAACAAATTATTTATGTAATTGTTGGGTGTTATGCGTATTTACATTATGAAGTGCCAACTAAGGTAGACGGTCCTCAAAATGGCATTTCATTATTAATAATTTCTAGTAAAATACTTTTAATAATGAAATGAAAACTTATCACTACGTTAAGTTAATCGATTTATTATTCAATATCCTTAGGTATCGTTTGACAAAAGTAAAAACCATTTGAAAAGTAATAAACAAAAAGTTGGGTGGGAAAAATGGGCATAAGCGACATAAGTGTAGCTCTAGGCTCCTTGCCTAAACCTATTGTTTACATTTCGTTTGATCCGCGCCGCGACAAAGCGCGGCAAGTCCTCAAAGGCTTACAGGTGCCAGGATTGGTCAGCGCGGGCGCGGACTGCAAAGAGCGCGCGTGCCGCGTAGGGATGCCCGATCTTTTGCTTTGAATCGATCTTTTAAATCGAAATGGATCGTAACCCTGTGAATCGATTCACGCTTACGCAGTGTTTAATCATTACTTAATTCGAATTTTATACTACTTCTTCGTTCGGAATCTACGAAAATTAAGTGAATACGAAAATGATTCCTTTGCAACAACAATAAGTTGTAGTGTTTGAGGTTATGGGCTTTAAAACTTAATATTTACAGATTCCAACTCAACTAAAATGATAAGTTTATTCCGAATTCAAACAAAATGATACGTTTATTTTCATACGATACGATGTCCAGGCATACGATTCGATCTTAGCATCCCGTTGAATCGATTCAAAAAATCGGCAGATCGTATTGCCGTGAATCGATCTTCAAACAAATCGATTCAGATCGGGCATCCCTAGTGCCGCGCAATAGTAAGTGAGTTATGTATGTTATGTATGATGTGAGTTAGTCGGCCAAGCAAAATCATTTCGTTGAGATGTGCGTGCGCGCGGCGCGTAGCTAAAATGCCGTATCGGTTTTCGACCAGGAGTACCTCAATATGGCTTTATGCTATCATGACGCAGGGGATGTTTTGTTGCGGGCGCAGCAGCTGTACGCTGAGCGGTATGGTCGCGCAATCAACCAGCGCACCATTCTTGGCTTGGCTGTGCAGCGCCATCGAAAGAGTGGGAGCTTCTGTCCACGTCAAGGCACGGGCCGACAGCGCTACCCAGCGCGGCTCAAGGACGACGTCATGCCTACGGGTCGGGCGTACCTGGACGAGGCGTTTCAAGGTCGGTGGATCGGGCGCGGTAGCGTTATTCGCTGGCCGCTACGTTCACCTGACCTGACGCCTTTGGATTTCCATGTGTGTGGTAGGGCCAAAGACCTAGTTTATGGCAACGACGGCCATACAATTCAAACTGTTAGTGAATTACGTGCAAGGATTGTGAGTGCGTTTGACGTGATGTCCAGGGAGGTTTAAGTGCTCAGTGCAGTTCGGAGGCATTGCCTTGATCGTGCCAGACTATGTGTGCGTCATCAGGGAGTTCATGTACAATACAACACTTAATGTACCTACATAAATGTTTTGTGTGTAAATAGGGACTGGTAAGACTGTAAATATCAATGAATTAAGACTTTTAAACACGCCAAGTTATCACAAAATCTATCAGCCATTATTGTTAAGATAATAATTTAATTAACTGTTTTGTGATAGTTATTTTATGTTTTAACTTGTCAGTCCAAAGCCTGAGAAAGTGTGAATTTGTTGTGTATTTTTATTAATAAAAATAAACTAAAATTGAAACAGAGTTGTCATTTATTCCCGAAATTCCTGTTAGTTTGTGGGTAAGTATTAACTGAAATAGCTACGTTAAGTTATTTAACACATGTAGATAGGGTTTTCTTTTACCTAAGTCAGTTCAGTCTTGGCGTAGGTTAGGTTAGGTGTTAGGTTGTGCGCTTACAGCGCCTTGTTGTTTTAATCTTTTGCCTGATAATAGATTCATTACCTAAAATTAACGTACCTAGATAAACATTCACTGAAATACGTATCTACGTAACACGTATCTTCCTAGCAGCCTCATCTCGCAAAATGAGCTTGTTTGTGTGCTGTGAATGAAAGTTGGAGGAGGCGTGGCAGCAGCTGTCATTTTGCTACTTTATGAATTACTTGAGGGAAGAATAAGACCGATAGAAATTAATTTTGCGAATGAAATGTGGTAGAAGAGGCGTGGCTTAAGGGAAAGAGTAAGACTGATAGATATTAATGAAATGATAGAGATAGGTAGTGTAAGGACCATCACACATTAATTACATTTATTTTGTTAGGAAAAATCAAATAAAAAACTAGCGTATATACACCATTTTTTTATTAAGATTATTTATTTGAATTAATGCATAGAAGCTACCCTTAAAATATTTGCGCTTAATTCGAGGTGACCTTATATAAGGTCCCGCTTAGTCACTGTGTCGGAGTTTATGGTAATATCCCTTGACAAGTTCATGGTCAAGCATTTACCCAGTGATAGGAAGTCTGTTGGCTTCAGTACGTACTCTACGTCTGCGCCTACACATGTCAACGGTCTTGTATTGACTACCGCTTCTACTTCTTTTATTACTGTCTGCAGTCCGCTGTCACCCAGTAGATGTTTGCTCAGTGTTCGTTTCAAGCAATGTTTCACAACGCCAACTAATCTTTCGTACACTCCGCCATGCCATGGTGCTAATTGCGGTATGAACCTCCACCTAATCTTGTTCTCCACGCAAAATGTACTGGTTAAAAGTTCAGATGTAAGTTTGAATTGCAGGGCGTTGTCAGAGAGGATTAGTGTTGGTACTCCTCTTGAGGCCACAAATCTTCTAAGAGCAAGTAAGCATTCTTCGGCGGTCAAGTCCTTTACTACCTCGAGATGGACCGCTCGTACCACTAAGCATGTGAAAAGACAAATCCATCTCTTTTCATTTCCACTCCTGCATTTCACCATCATTGGGCCGAAATAATCCATTCCCAAGAATGCGTATGGCGCGCTGTACTTCACGCGTTCTGGCGGCAATGCTGGTGTCGTCGGTAGTTTGTACGGACCACCTCCATGCTTGATGCACTCCGGGCATCGTCTTAAGACCTTTTGAACTTGTGCTCTACCCTTAGGGATCCAGTATTTTTGGCGAATTATACTCAATGTATGTGGGACTCCTACGTGGTAATTCTTTTCGTGGGTCTCTCTGATAACCTTCGTAGTATACTCGCATTCTCTTGGCAGCAGGATTGGATGTTTTGTGTCGTATGCCATATCAGCATGCATCATGCGACCTCCACATCTCAGAAGACCGTCTACATCCATGAATAATCCTAGATTTCTTGTAAGATGAGAATCTTTTCCTTTGACTTCTTCTGGAAAGTATATAGATTGGATCTCCTTTATCTCTCGTACTTCCGAGTCAATTGATGGCATCTCTGGTTTGTCCATACTCAGGTTGTCTTCGACTGCTTCTGCCATGTCTCTCTCTTCTTTGTGGTCGCTTTCTTCAGTAAGATCTGGAGGCGGCTCTTCCAGACCCTCCACAACAGCAGAGAGTGTCGACAGGTGATCCTCCAGGTGCCTATCATTAGACCACAACTTCTTACTATCCCGGAGAAAGTAAGGACCTTGCATCCATGTGTGTTTTTTCTGATGCCAAAGTTCAGGCCGGGTCGCCAGGTCAGCCGGGTTAAATCTTGAGCTGATATAACAGTTCTCGACGTTCACATTCTGTTTTATCTCGTCTACCCTGTTTGCGACGAAAGGAGGCAACAGTTTGTTTGACTTAACCCAACTGAGGACGACGAGACTATCTGTCCAAAGACATTGCTTGGAGATGTGTAATACCAGTGTCTTTTTTAAGTAGGCTATCAACCGGCTTCCTATAAGATAACCAAGCAGTTCCATTTGTGGTATTGTAAGTAAGATTTTTTATTTTTCGGAGGACCGGTATGACCCTTCGACGCTGCTTGATTCTTGTCTACTTTCTTTTTCTCTAGTGGAGCTATCCTGGTCTTGGACATAAGCAGTGTAGTTTTCACGTTGCGTCCATCGTCAGCACGCAGGTACGCCGCTGCAGCATACCCGTGGTTGGAGGCGTCGGTGAAACAATGTAACTCGTACTCAATGTTCCTTTCGTTCTCACAACTATGGAATCCTGTGTAGCGGGGAAGTGTACAATCCTTCACATCATACAATGTGGAAGAAATCTTCACCCATTCTTCATGAAGCTCTGGAGACAGTGGTGTATCCCATTTGTAGCCTCTTCTCCATAGTTCTTGCAGAAAGAGTTTCACCGGTAATAAAAGTGGAGCCACAAATCCACATGGATCGTAGATTGAGGCTAACACTCTTAATACTTGCCTCTTGTTTGTGACTTCACTCGGGTCAAGGATGTTCTCTTTAAGGTTTAGCCGCAGTGTGTCTTCTTCCTTGTTCCACACTAGGCCCAGCACCTTTGTCTCTTCTGTTGGTTTCGCTCTACTCTTCATCGGTATCTTCTCCATGAGCGCATAATCGTTTGACGTCCAATCTCTGATGTTCATGGATAGTTGTTGAAACAAGTATTTAGTTTCCTCGAAGAGTTTGACAGCATCTTCAGTGGTGTTGGCACCTGTCACTAGATTGTCTACATAGCATCTGTCAGCTACGCTACCTAGAAGATCTGGATTTGTGGTTGAAATGTGATAGCGTATTACTGCATTTAGTAGAAATGGGCTAGAGATTATACCGAATGGCACCCGGCAGAACCTCAGGTGTAGAATATTGTCATAGGTCAAGGGTTCTTCAATATTCTTCACCCATAGAAATCTGGTCACATCTCTATCTTCTGTCTGTAGCCCTACTTGCAGGAAGGCCTTCTCCACGTCTGCTAAAATTCCTATTTTATTAGTTCTGAAGTTTACAAGTAAAGCTGTTAGATCTTGCAATAAGCAGGGTCCTCGATACAAACATTCATTTAAACTGAGCTGATCTTTCGACTTTGCTGAAGCATCATACACAATACGTCCGCGTTTACCAGCTTGCTTGACTATGTGGTGTGGTAAATAATGTATCGGAGGAGTTGTTTGACAAGTCGTATCAGATTCAGGTTCTACAGTTTCGATTATGTTTGCTTGGATCTGTTCCTGTAAGATGTTATTATATTCCTCTAATGTAGCTTTGTCTGCTCGCAATAGTAAACCCTTCAGTCTGCCATATGCAGGGCCATAGTTCGTAGGTAAGCTTGGGTGGCGTTGCGTCCAAGGCCACTTCACATAATATCTGCCATCTTGATATTTAATGGTGTTGTTGAAATGTTGAACTGCTTCTTCTTCTCTGGTTGCCTTGACGGAGTCAGTTATACCAATGTTTTCTAAGGTCCACAAGAATTTGATATCAAAGTTTCGTAATGGCAGGTCTGGTTCAGGGTAGTGAGAAAACTCTCCACCACTCTGATGGTATGTTACTACGGAGAGGGTAACTTCCCTTCTTTCTTGTTGTTCCAGGCGGCCTGATACTATCCATCCGAAATCCGTGTTGACTAGGTGAAGATGGTCATCAATCATAATTTTTTCATTCCTGATAAATGAGAAGTAATAGTCGTTGCCAATAAGTATATCTATGCCTTGGCCACCTGATCCATCATTACTATATAACTGGAAGACCTTCAACTGTTTCACGAGCTCTGCCTTCTAAGGAACTTACTAGATAGGCCATCTTATCTACATTGCGGAGAGTTTTACTGCCTATGTTAGATTCAAATTTGTCCCAAAACTCTGTGAAACGCAGTATGTCGCCGCTAAACTTAGTAGGTTCCAGCTTTGGTAATCTTGTTGTTGAACCAGGTGCAGGCATTTGTTGGTTTGTAGTCGCCTTTTCCTTTAGGCAACGTTCATACGTTGTCATATTAGTTAGTGTGGCTTCAGCTTCCATCTGTGCTTGGAAACCCTCACTTAACAGGTTGATGGACGCTTCGCTCGTAGCCACAGGTGTCAGGCGGTTTGCTTCTTTATCATACAACTGAATAAGCTGCCTGAGACGAAGCGTGGCCCCGACGAAATCCATTTCGTGTACTCCCTCTGTCACGTCCGAGATTTGGGCAAGCAGTTTGCGTGCTTCTACGTGCCCTTCTGACAAGGCGTCAAAGCGCTTCTGTACTTGTAATAAAAGTATTGCTTCCATGGTGGCGCCGACTGCAAGTCAACATACGAAAAGATTATAACTAGGATGATCCTGGGTCGACACTGCCTTACTTACTAACTTATTTCACATCACATTATTAAATTCAAGTTAGATTCGACTTGCGTCACACATACTTTCAAGTTTTTCGGCGTCCGGCTAGGAAACAACGAATTTCACGTACAAGCACCAATGATACATATAACATAAACTTACGTCAGCGTAAATTAACTTAAGCAATACGCCTTTTTAATACCTTTGCGATATTTATCACTGTGTACCTATTTACTTGTATTCAAAGCACTAACAAGAATAACTTAACTTTAGACAACCGGCACAACAAACAAGTAGGTAAACAAAAAATTTTTCTAGTAAAATAAAAAGCTAGTTTCCTATGTCTGCTACTCCGCTACAGGTTCTTTCACTTCGGTCTCCATTGAGCCAATCTCGTATGAATAACCTTTCTTGACACGGCAAGAAACGTCAAACATTAACCAATAGAAACGCTTCATTCACGCTTTGTTCTCATACGAACGATAAACGGTGAACGGAAAACAACAAGTCTGTAGAACATTAGTGTTGCTCCTAAAAACACAACATTAAATCGCGTCGATTAAGTCCATCGATTAATACTAGGTACCGATTTAAAGATTCGATTTATTGTATCGAACTGTTTATACAATGGTAAAAGCTCTTAAATTACATATCAAAGGAGAGAGAGAGAGAGACAGTAGGTATAATGTTTTTTTTTTGTATTTTCTCTGTACTGTAGGTAACATCTGCCGTCGTTTATTAAACAATAGTTTCATTCATTCATCACGTACATCCGTTATCAAATTTTATGTCAGTTCTATCTACCTCATCTTGATTGTGCTACAACTTAGCACAAGTCAAACTTCTATTTCGGTTCAGTAGATCATCGTTTTGTCACTATCACTTCTTTGTCTACCTACTTATACTATCATTTAGGCGACATCAAAGAGCAATCATGATAGCACGTCGTTTTCTTTCTAGTGCCTACCAATCTCTTTAACTCTAGTGATGCCCCGTCGTTTTCTTTCTAGTGACCACCACCCTCAATACCTAACTCATGTGATGTCACGTCGTTTTCTTTCTAGTGACCACCACCCTCAATAGCTACTCATGTGGTGTCACGTCGTTTTCTTTCTAGTGACCACCACCCTCAATAGCTCAAGCGATGTCACGTCGTTTTCTTTCTAGTGACCATCGCTCTCCTCGCCTTATCTCCGGTGAACTCACGTCGTTTTCTTTCTAGTGATCACCACCCTCTAGATGGAGATAAGGAGAGGGAACTCGTATACATACCTACTTACAGTTGTACATAAAGTCATAATTGGGTTAGGTACCTTATCTTACTGATTAGTAAATTAGGGAGATTTCATGCTCATGGGTTTCTAGTCATACTATGCTTCGCCTATAAGGGTTCCTGGGTTCACATCCCAGCTCCTCCACCATTTTGTCGTGACGATTGCCTTATCAGGCATTCTAGAACCTCAGGTGCTGATACTTACACGACAAATTGACTCAGGGGGGGATATATCGAGAAATTCACATTTTATCTTTATAATACGATACTGGTACCACTAACCAGCCCGAGAGCCACGTAAGTGGTATGTTCCTCTCACCGCAGACTGGCTAGTCACCGTCATCGTTCATATACACACATTCGAGACTAAAGGTCTCTTAACGGGGGCCCCCACTCGGGAGCCCCATAGGCCTCCATACCTCCCCACACAGCCTGCCTCTACCACCGGCTACGTATCACTCTTACGTAATCTCTCGATATATTCCTCTAGTTAACTCTTATAATCTTTGTGCAACTCACCCGGGGGGCCAGGTTTCTTTTATCAACTTAGTGCAACTCACCAGAGGGCCAGCTAACTCTTTTGATTACCTCCTCTTGTAATTCCCTCTGCTCGCCCTCCGCGTGCCGTTCACTCACACACTCACTCTCGATTCTACTCATGTTCTACATAACCTCCTATTTATTCTCTCTCTAAAATCTACTCATAAACTCTTGTATTGAATCTACCCTCCACCTCAACTGTCATTCAAATCATATCCATCGACAAGCAGATGATACCAGCAATAATAATAAGATTCACTCACATTTTGTTCGGATAATCGCATCTTTCGCGACAACTGTACCTAAATTACTAAAAGTAAAAATGAAATATCCCTTTACTGGATATTAAAGTAGGGGATAGACGCTTCAGAGCGAAAATTATATTTCACTTACTATTTTTGTCATTAAACAAAGCATGCACATGTCTGGAGTTCCTTGCACTTTTTTTTCATTGTTTGAATATAAAATTACTTTTATGTATTACAATTAAAAAAAATTTGGTGAGGCGTCTATCCCTCAGGCTTTTGGTCAACGACTATTTGATGAGAGGATAGTTGCCCTATTATATTAGGTTACGTTAAGTGGTAAAGAGAAAGATTGAAGTCAAAACATACTCATTTATTTTTTGAACATTTAAAAGTAAAGAATATAGAAAATTGGCAATCAAATTATCTAAAAAAAACTTGATTATCTCCAAAAAAATACAACAAATAACTCTCACTAAACAGAACTAAAATGGTCATTCTTTACTTAAGTATTTTCATTAACTAATTCTAAAAGTAAAATTGGTATCCAGAACATTAAACTTAATATCAATTTTAATAAAGAAAGAACGACAACAGAACACAAAAATTCTACATATTTTTTTCAACATTTAAAGGTCACAAAATATCACTAAATTAAATTCTTACTTATTTATTTTAAGCCTTTAACATTTAATCAACACTTTGTTAATAATAAACCTAATATAATATTTTAAGAATAATATGTAGGTAGGTAATATTAAGTCTATTCGTTGCTCAATACAGTCTTCAAATAACATCCGATTGATAAAATTTAATGCATTATATGACAATGGAGGATACTCCTCACGTTTTGCAATAATTTTTGAAAACAGTGCAAGTATCATGTAGCCATTTCTTGCATACAGTGCATTGAATCCAATCGGCCTTGGATGACGTACGGAAATAGTCTTCATAGCAAACACAGCAGATATCATCATTCGCTTCATCCTCACTGCTGCTATATATTCTTGCTATTTTCTTGCGTTTAAGATGTCGTTTCGTCTCTGTAGCTTGTCTTTTAAGAGATTCCTTCTTCTTTAATTGCGCATTCAGCTGATGGTTTTCTTCTTCTTCACTGCTACTGTAAATTCTCTCTATCTTCTTACTTTTCGGCTGTTTTCTCTTCCCTGTAGATCGGCTTCCTGAAGAATTCTTTTTGTTTACTTGACCCTTCATTTTATCGTCTCTATTTTTAAAATCATTTTCTGCATTGTTTTCTTTTCCGTCACCTTTTCTTGACTTCTTTAACGGTATTCCTTTAGTTTTTTTCCCTTTAGATTCTTTCATTTCTTCAATTTTTGACCTCGAGTTTAATACCTCCGCTGATTGCTTTCCTCTTTTAAGAAAAGGTTTTGGTATCATTGGCACAGGTGCAACCTCTTCGAGGAATTTAGATGGTGTATAATCTTCGGCAGTTTTCTGGGGTATTTTTTCTTGCTGGATATTATTAATTTTTATTGGAGTAGCAGAATTACCAACGCGCATTTGTTTCACTTGTGTCTCAAATTGATCTCCTTCACAGTCTGTCTTATCATCATCTATTGATAATACATCCTCTCGAATCATAGTTGGAGATATCGAAGTGGTCGAATATTCCTCGTCTAATTGACTCAAGCCACGGATCAAGTTTGGGGAGTCTCTTTCATTGTCATTACTAAGTCCTGCTTCTAGAGGTAATTCAACTTCACAATTATTTTGTAGAGTGAGGCTTTTGTCAGCGATGTTGAATTCATAGTCTGGGATGGCATTACGATCAAATGGGAATATACCGCTTCCTCTAAATCCTGCTAGGGCATTTAAAGGAGTGGCAGCTCGAAGCCAAGCTCTTCCTATCAGTCTGGCGACATTTGCTCGAGATATTTTCTTTTGTGGATTTGTGCGCATGAATTGGTTCGTCTCTTGGTTAAAAAATGTTTTAAATGGTTTGTAAACCGCACGGTCAAGTGGCTGTAACACAGATGTTGTGTGACTTGGGAGGCACAATAAAATTACTTCATGTTTTTCAGCCTCTTCCAGCATTTCAATTGCACTGGAATGTGAAGTATGACCATCGAGTAACAGTATAACTTTTCCTTCAGGCTTGTAAGCAATAAAATGTTCCCTAAGCCACTTTCTAAAAAGATCGGTGTTAATATAAGCAGATTTTTTATTCATGTATACTTTTGAGCCCTCCGTCGCTGCATATGATTTTCGCAAAATCACAATAATCGCAAATCACGATATTCACAAAACATGATATTCGCAAAATATGATAATCGCAAGAAATCATATTCGCTGTAATATCATATTCGCAAATGACCACATTTGTTATCTAAAAGTAATATCGGGATAGAAAATTAGGTACTGTTACGAGCGAGTGTTGGTTCAAACTATTTTTGATTATTCATTTTATTTCTGAAAATATGATACTGGCTGACCATGTATTTTCCTTATTTATGGTTATGAATTATAATGACAGTAAATATGTCAGGTTTGATTTATTTCATCTAATTGCGTTGCGAGCTTAGTGCAAATTAGTGTTAGTGGATAAAAATGGACCGATCCAATTCTAATAACAACGAAATTAAGTTCATAAAAAGTCAAAAAAATAAACCGGTGTTACTCCATGAGGGATACAGGTACAATTTGTATTTAAAAAATAAATCTGGCACGACGAACTGGAGATGTTTTAAACAACAAGAATGCCGTACTTCGATAACTCTCAACAGTAACAATGAAGTTATCAGACCCGCTAAGCATGTATGTGATTCTTTGAATTTTACCCGTAATCTTATAGATTTAGTGGTTGATGACTGTAAAAAAGAGGTGTGTGATAATTTTACCTCGGCACAAAAAATTTTTGAGAAAAATATTTTAAAACATGATTTTAAGGGTCACGAACATGAAATGCCAGTATTTGCGTCAAAAAAAGATACTCTCTATAGAGCACGAAAATTGTTTTTAAATATGAACAGCTTGAAAGTAAAAGATTCATTTCATGTAAGACTACCTCACAACTTAGTGGAAGATTTTTATTTGTACGATGAATATGATTCATTTGGCAGGATTATAATTTTTTCAATCCTGACACGGACTGAATTGTGTGAATATTTGAAAACTACAAAAACTCTATACGGAGACGGTACGTTCAAAATAGTACCTAAGCCATATTATCAGTTATATAGCTTGCATGTAGACGTGGCACGCACTGAAGAAACAGTCAATTTTATACCCATAATTTTTGCTTTGCTGCCCAACAAACAACAAAGAACTTATCAGAGGTTTTTTTCTGTTCTTAAACAACAATATGGATTAAACTTAGACATGTACAAATGCGACTACGAACTATCCGTTATTAACACTGTGAACCACGTGTTTCCAAATATAACCGTGAAAGGTTGTTATTATCACTTTTGCAACGCTGTTTTCAAAAAGACCAAAGGATTAAATCTTTCTGTCGAAGACCGCAAAGTCGTTCAATATTGTTCACTGTTACCACTGCTGCCACCAAAATTGATACCGGAAGCATTTTTCACGATTATTGAAATGTCATCACGGTCACAAGATATTAACAAATTTATTGACGATTTCAACACTCAATGGATGCAGAAGATTAGCAGTGCTATTTTAATCTGTTATAACCAGAAAAATAGGACGACAAATGGCGTCGAGGGCTGGCTTCGCCGAATAAATTCAAAAATTACAAAACAGCCATGTTTCAATTCATATCATTATTAAAAAAAGAAGCAAAACTACAAAAAGTGAAATTAGAAAGAAACAATTTACACTACCCTAATACGAAAAGAAATAAAAAAATAGTAGATAAAAATAAACAAATAATAAGTATCGTTAATGATTGCGTACTTAAAACAGTCTTCAAGTAAAGTCTTCAGTTATGCCTAAAACGGCTAAGTGCATTACGGTATTAGAAGATTTTATTTAGTTTCTTTTTTTCTGATTATAATAAAAAAATTGTTTGTCTGTTTGTAAGAACAATAAATATTATGTTTCAAATTAATAAATGTTTAATTTCCCAAAAATAACAGAACTCTGGTGTGTAAGTCGAATTCATATAATGTTTGCCTAACTGTACTCAAAATATAGTCTATTGCGTTTATCATGTTTAGCGAATATAATATATTGCTAGTATGATGTTTTGCGAATATCATGTTTTGTGAATATCGTGATTTGCGATTATTGTGATTTTGCGAAAATCATATGCAGCGACGGAGGGCTTTTGAGCCATGAGGTAAACCTTCACTGAATTCAGGTTTCTTGTTGACGCCTTTGATAATCATCACGGGTGGAAGAAAGTTGCCAACAGCATTACAGCAACCAACAAGAGTCATGGTCTCTCCTTTTTCACCTGAAGTTACCATCTTTACTGATCGTGAACCTTTCGTTGCCAAAACTTTTCCAGGTTTGTTGTTGAGCTGGACTCCCGTCTCGTCCATATTATATATGCGTTCAGGTTTGTCCAGCAAGTCGTTTTCTGTCAAGACTTTTGACAGAAGATCGTAAAATCGGCCCAACTCCTCTTTGTTCAAACCCTGTGCTCGTGCCATTGATAAACCTTCGGCAACTCTGATGGATAACTCGTCATTTCTCTCCAAAAAACTTTGAAGCCATTGATACCCAGCCATTTGCGTATCATGATTAAAAGAATGTGTCAGATGCAACTTTTCTGCAAGCTGGTAAGCTAATATTCTTATTGCTTCTCTGTCAGGTGGGAATCCAGAACCTTCAAGTTTTTGAATGTGTTTCACTAGGCGCTTTTCATTTTCTAAACCTAAGACGGGTTTTTTACCTAAAGAGCCAATATCTTTATTTCTTGTTTTTGTCTCCTTCTGAGAGTCCTTGCCGGGATATTATATAATCTTGAAATATGATTGATACCCATAACATTCCTGTCCAAGTCTACTAAAGCAGCTTCTAAATCATTTTTGGACCATTTTCTTTGACGCGGATTGACTCCTGGTTTTCTTTTATATTTCCTGGGCATTGTGATACTGAAACAAAGAAATCATCTTTTTAAGTAATGTATAATATAAGTAAGGCCGTGTTTCCGGAGACGCGGCACGTCGGTCGGCGCGTTTGGCGTTTTGACAGGCGGCGCATGCAGCTGCCCGCTCCATCAAACGCGCAAACACAAACGTACCTAGATTTATTTGTATTTATTTGCTCATGAATGTTTTTGAAATTGAGTTGAATCATTTCTTCTACCTCTGAATAACTATCGCATTTCTTTTTTATCACGGCAAGTAAAGATTTTAGACTATTAATTTTAGTATCACGCCTTTTCAAGCGCTGAGATAGAATCTTTACTTCTCGTTTCAATTTTTTTTTACGAGGCGAACTAGAACATAAATCTTTCGTCTGAACTGACTGGTCTGACAGTTGCCTTTTTTGTTTTTTCGCAGGTGGTTCAGACGTACTCGGCTCTTCTGGATTAACCAATGTTATAGTACTGAGTACTTGAATCTTTTTTTCAGCAGGAACAATCTGTAAACAAAATGTGTTCGAAAAATCTATGTAAATAAAATTTAGTAAATGTAGTAATGTAATACAATTAAAAACCACAGCACACGACCTATTTGAATCGCGCAGAGGACGGTCGTATACCCGCTTCAAACGCGATTAGAACGTAACATTGTAACCTAAGCACACGGGGAGATCGTGAAACGCGCTTCTCCTGCTCGTATATATGCACAGATGCATGCAGCTATACAGATGTGCCCCTTCTCTACCTCTTCGCCGACCCTTTGTACGCGCTTTAAACGCGCGTTTATATCGCGTTTTGCGCGCGTTCCAAATACGTCGTGTGAAGTAGCTCTAACTATGACTAAGTTTTTTACTTTAACTATGTTAAAAAGAAATTATTTAATAATTCTATAAAGGGTGTAAGGTACGGCTATCCAAAAACTTTAACTAAGAACTCTGACCACTATTCTAAGCAAGAATATGAAAATGAAAAAAATGAAAAAAAAAATTCGTCCTCCCATACAAAATTTGACGGTCACGTAATCAAGTTTGTATGGAACGTTCGTTAATTTTTTTTTCATTTCCGCGAAAAAATTATTCAAGCTTTTCGGATAGCCATCCTTAACACCATGTATAATAACACAGATATGAGATAATGGGCCTATGTTTGCATATTTAAGATTTTTATGTAAATATTGCATGAAATAAAAGATTATTATTAAACTTTTTTTTTGCACTCATGGTCAAATCAAAATTTTATAGGTACTCACCTTCGGAAATATTGAGGGTATTGCAATAGCTTTTAATCTTTTTCTTGACACATTAACAAAATCTTCATCTTTAAAATGTAGACCACATATGACTGACGTCTTGGTGACTTTTCCTGGTATATTTTTTTCCATCTTTCTGCCAATAATTCATCCTTAGGAATCCTATTAAACAATGAATTCGTTAACAACAAACCTTCTTAAAATTTCAAAAACATTAGGTGCATACATAAGTCTAAAGTTTGTTATAACCTAACCTAGAAACCATGTGCTTGTCTAGCCCAATTATTTTTGCCAAATCATTCCGCAAGAATATGACGTCATATTGAAAATAGCAGCAAAAAGACTTCATCTTCATCTCATTCCCTTTGTACCTATCTTTTCTATAATGAATTAAGGCATGATAAGTGGAGACCCATGTGAATACAACTCATTATAGTGGACACCCTACACAACCACCGTTTTAAAATTTGTATTTAGCTCACCTGTGGAAGGATAGACCACACCCGAGATGCCATTCAGCCTTACATCCACTTACACAGCAAAAATACACCATTCTCACGAATTAGTACTGAAAATCCTGCACAAATACAAAATTACAGTAATACGCTTCCGCAGAGTTGAAAGAAATGGCTGCGATATTGTATGCACAATGTGGCTGCCTGAGGATTACAAAAAGCTACTAATATTTTTGTCATACAACTAATATAATTAATTTAGTAGTGCACACAACGTTATAAAAATATACCAACGATATTTATTTGTTTTACACATTTGGCGTTAAACAAAATGTTAAATTCAAAAAACTATGTAAATTTTAAGAAAACTACCAATTACTACCAAAAAAGACTTTTTTAAATCTGGTATCCCACTAGACAAGGACACACTACTACTTTAGAGCTATCTCATCCTGCTTGTTTTTCTACTTTCACGCGTAACGCAGAAAAATAAACTTTATTCCAACCGTGCAATGTTTAAATTTGTATTCCGGGTAAACTGAAGTACGCGATCCAGTTTTTACGAAGTAAAGTATATATTCATGCTTCAAACAGACAATACAAACGAATGAACGTGAACGGCGTGAACCAACTCACTCATTCCTCCTCTACAAACTCCATACCGGCACACCGGACATTTTTCTCTACTCGTACGACATTTTTTTCTACTACGCGAACACGCGAATTCTCTTCACAATAAGCAAAATACCAGTTAAAGACTACGTAAAAACGTTCTGCAGTACAGTACACCTTATCTCAGTTTTTCAGCAACATAGAACATACAATCACAATGGATATTGACAACCTAAAAGCGCAACGAGGCATTATCAAAGGAAAGCTGACGAGGCTTGCTAATTTTATTAACAATCTTGATGGGGAACAAAGCTACAACGTACACGATATCACGGTAAGAAAATCCGAGATTGGCCAAATCATGGAAAAATATGAAGAGGTGCAGCTCAAAATGGAAATGGTGGACAACGCCCCGGAAAGACACGAGGCTCACGAACAGGAGCGTGAAACATTTGAAGGAAAGTACTACCTAACTGACTTTTTGGTGAGCTGTAAGCAGATGTGTTCTTCCTTCAGTACTTGACTCGTTTGTTTCTGTGTTAAAAATAATTCGTTCAATATTCAAATTATTTATCTTTTCTAGTGTCAACATTAATAGACTTGGTACGATAGAAATTGTTGTATCAGTAACAGATTCAGGTGTTTCTTGAGTCAATGTCAGTTTTTTTGAGTTTGAAATACTTCCCACTTTTCCCATTTTAAACTATCGAATAATTGTTTTGGTATTGCATTCCGGTCAACTGGATATGCGCCAGTCCTTCTGAAACCATTTTGTATAATAACGGGATTAATTTCCTCCCAAATTTTTGTTAATATGCGGGCGAATTCTTGTTTTGGTAATTTGGACCCAATGTTAAGCCCCTGCCATTTTATCAGCTCATCTTCCCACTTGTCTTTTAAAGGCTTCATAGTGCTGCAGTCAAGTGGCTGCAGCACATCAGATGAGTGAGCTGGAAGCTTGACTATTGTAATTCCTTGAGATGCGGCATACTCAATCACGCTTAAATCGACATGTGTCGAGTGGCCATCAAATATAAGAAGTAAAGGCCTTTGGCCTGCGGTTGAAGACACGAACACATCTTTCATATATTTTTCGAATATGGTGGTCTCCATCCATCCCTTTTCACTAACAGCATAAGCTGTTTTCACATTTTCATTGGGATAGAGCCACTGCGTCCAAAGATATTTACCTTGGAATATTATGAGTGGTGGAAGTTTATCCCCGCAAGCGTTTGTTGCTAAAAGTACTGTTGTATTATTGCGTCCCGGTCCGCTACTAGTTCGCGTTGACCGAAAGCCTTTTTTGCCTATAACTTTTCTTTGACTGGATCATCACATATTGAGGTTTCATCGAGGTTGTAAATTCGATGTGGTTTGTCTTGGAGATCTAGCTCCTTTACTACTCGTTCCAGAATGTCAAAGTACTCATAGATAATGAAAGGATCACACGCCTTACGTGGTGATATCTCTACATTTTGCGGTTTTTTAATGGAAAGATTATTTCTTCTTTGAAATACGTAAAACCAGTCCTTACCAGGTATATCATCCTTGAATGGAGTTTGTATGCCATTTCTACGTACATATTCCGATATTAAGACAGAAGCTTCTTTTCTTGTCAAAGGAAATCCGTGTTTTTCCATCACATGAAGACTGTCAGAAATACGTTTTTCAAATTCGATCGTAAATACTGTAGGTCTGCCAGGAGTGTTTCGAATACAGGTAAGTCGGGTATTTAATGTAGACCGTGGAATCTGATAAAAAGCAGCCGCTGCATAAGCTGTCATTTTTTTATTGCGAACATCGTCTAGTGCCTTCTGAATTTGGATTTCTGAATACGGTTTTTCTTTTTTCCGCTGGTAATGACGGACCATCTACAAAAGTAAATGTAACGTATATTAATATTGAAAAAATAAAAATTAAGAAAAGGTTTAAAATAATAAAGAATATTTAAGTGTCATGTCTGATAATAAAAGTGAAGAACTATTTTTTTGTTTGTTGATTATTTGGTTAGTTACGTACCAACGTATATATTTTACTAGCTTTACGCCCAAAGTTTTTTTGTTATATTGTGATAAGTAGTATAAAAATTTATCGCAGTTTTATCGACTCACGACATCACTAACTTTTTGCAATATCATATTAAAATCGTGGGGCTATTACGCCTTCTCATATTGGACGTCTTTGCCCCTCTCTCATAATACTGAGGGGCTATTATGTCTCATTCAATAACTCAAAAAAAAACAAAACGTACAGTAAACCTGAATGGAAAAACTTTAATCCCTTTGTTTTAAAACATCACTTACCTTGGGCACAGTTTGAAAAACTCACTCTTTTCATTGGAAAACAATAAAACCGTAAGAACGCGTTTTGCCACTGCGCAATCAAAATGGCGACTGGTACAAAAATAGGTTTTTGTAAAGCAGCTTAAAAGCTAGAGCTGCCATCTATATTCTAAACTATGAAGTAGTAATTTCTGTATAAACTCATAGATGTCACTAGCGATAATACTTAAAAATACTAGAGTTAAAGAAAAACGACGTATTAGCCCCGACGGCGGAATAGCCCCGCCCGACCTTACGTGTTAGGTAAATGTTAACGTAATTCAGTGAATGTTTATCTAGGTACGTTAATTTTAGGTTATGAATCCATTATCAGGCAAAAGATTAAAACAACAAGGTGCTGTAAGCGCACAACCTAACACCTAACCTAATCTACGCGAAAACTGACTGATTAACTTAGGTGAAAGAAAACCCTATCTAACATGTTTTAAAACTTACCGTAGGTATTTCAGTTTCTACTTACCCACAAACTAACAGGAATATCGGAAATAAATGACAAATAACATTCAACTTTAGTTTATTTTTATTATTAAATAACATTACAAATTTCTTTAATTGTTTAACACTATTACACACTAAGACTTCCCATCACACTTTTTCAGGCTTTGGACTGACAAATTAAAACAAAAAATAACTATCACTTAGCAATTAATCTTAATAATAATGTTCGATATTGATAATGATGATTATGATAGATTTTGTGATAACTTGGCGTGTTTAAAAGTCTTAATTCATTGATATTTACAGTCCCTATTTACACACAAAACATTTTATCTACATTTATTTTATCTACATTAAGTGTTGTACGCGAACTCCCTGTTGTCGCACACATTGTCTGGCACGATCGAGGCTGAAGTATAGTGATTTGTAAGTTGTACCGTAACATAAATATTTTAATAAGTGTCTGCGACATAGTATCAAGTTAATGTTAAGTAAGCAAATATGTTTTATTGTGTTTTGCAATTATGTACAAGATTTTAATTAATTCAATAAATATTCGACATTCAAGCTATACACATGTCTTTCTCTTGACACATCCTCATCACCTACCTTCAAACACACTTCATGGCGACCCTGCCTCAGAACTTCACGGAAATTAGAAGAATGAAGAAAAGAAATCACTAAAAATATGGAAAACAAGAACATCGAAGACTATTATTGAAGACACAGCAAGACGTATCAAAATCTACACAAAATCAAGATCAGCATCAAGGTAATACCAAGGATTTCATCATCATCGAGTATGGGGAAACAGCAAAGCAAAGAACAAGTAGTCATCGCCCAGACTGCCAGCGGTGATGCGAAAACAGAAAAATCTACGGGCATGAACCTTCGCGAAATTCTGGTGGTCGTAGTGCTGCTCATTCTGGTACTCGCACTAGCGTATTTCCTCTACAAAAAGTGCCGTCAACAAGCTATCAGAGCCTTACGTCGTGAGTTGACCCGTTTCAATTTGGCAAGCAACGCCACGTCAACCTTGGAGCTAACGGAAACACCATAAGAAGAAATTGAAGGAGCGGAGTCCAGGGATATCCCGGCCCACGGAGTCCAGGGTATAGCCCGGCCCACCCATCATTGCAGTCGACGAGTACCTTCGTGTCCTGGAACATCAGCCTACAGCGTGCAGCCGCAGCGAGCCCTGTCTTCTTCCGATGACGACGTCAAGCCACCCCTACGAAGACTAAGAAGTTCGTCGCGAATCGCACTCTAACGTTTATTATGTAAGTTTATTTTGCTTGGCTTTAGTTGTAATGATTAGTTAACTTTGTGCTTATTTTATTATTATTATATTATGACAGATGAATTAATTAATTTGCGCGATTCTTTAAAGTATTACAAAGAGTATTTAACTAAACTTGGTCCCGAAAAAAGGAAATCGGACCTAGCAATTAAAAAGTTATCGATAGCAAAGACAGAATACAGTAAATTGGGGATTATTTTGTCTCATGTGTGTGGACAGATAGAAACGTCAGAGATAAGTTCAAAAGACGCTGTTTTAGTTAACCAGTTAGTAGAAGAAATTAATACTTTATACTCTCAAATTGTCTCATTGGTCCGTGTAGAGGACTTAACAACAACAAAAATGGCTACTGAACTACCTTCTTTTGATATTAAAACTGCCATATCACTGTTACCGGTTATGACTGGACAGGATACAGTTACTAAACAATTAATAGATGGCATTGAACTATACAGTACTTTGATTAAAACAGAATCGCAGGTGCAGTTAGTAACGTTTGTCCTGAAAACTAGATTGTCTGAAAGTGCCAAATTACGTCTAAACACTAGTTACGATAATGTTTCCATTCTGATTAAAGATATGAAAGCTAAATTGTTACCAAAACTTTCGTCAGTCGCTATTCAAAGCCAATTGCAACGCTCACAGCAAGGCCGTAGGTCGATCGAGTCATTCGGTAGAGAGCTGGAAAATTTATTTGTACAGCTAACATTGGCACAAGCCGACGGTGATGACAGTAAGTTTCAAATTTTACGTCCACTCAATGAAAAAATTGCGATTAAAAGATTTTCGGACGGATTGTCAGACCCTCGACTTAGTACCATTATTGCATCTCGTCAGTTTTCGTCCCTTTCCGAAGCTATTACTACTGCTATAGATGAAAACTCTATGACAACACCAGGGCACGAGGTCATGAAAGTTAGGTATTTCCAAAATTCTAATCGAGGAAATCGTGGAAATCATCGATATCCTAATCAATCAAATCGACAAAATAATTATCGAATGAACAGTCATTCCACAAACTTTTTTTCGCGAAATAACAACTCAAATAATTCGCAGTTTCGCAATAATAATGTACCTAACAATAATAATTTCAACCGATCAAATAACTGGCGACAACAATTCTGCAATAACAACAGGCGGAATACGTCTGGTAACATGAACCGAGATACAAACATGCGCGCCCGCTTTGATGCGCCGGCGGCTGGAAATCGATCACAGGCCGCGCCGCGTGTTCATGTAGTTCAGCAGTTTTCGGACGGAAATGAACATGAAACCGTTTCCAATAACAACCAGTTTTTTCGTGAATAATGAAGACAGTAATTTTATTTTAAGCTATAATAATAATAGCGTAATTTCATGTTTTATAGAAAGAGATGTAGAAGTTAAATTACTAGTAGATACTGGCGCCAGTCTTTGTGTAATTAAGTATGATTTAGTTAGGAATTATCCGGATATATTAAGTCAAATAGTTAGGGATAGAATTACCATAAGAGGTATAACAGGGAATTTAGTTTCAATAGGATACGTATATCTAGATTTGTATTTTAATAACAATGTGTTTACTCAAAAATTTTATATTTTTGAAAATATTTCATGTTCAGCAGATGGTATCTTAGGCCAAGATTTTTTCTCAAAGTATAACGCTATTGTAAACTATCAAGATTGCACTCTAACCTTATCAAATAAAGGGTGTTTAATCACGACCGAAATAGTCGGTAACAACAAGTGTGTACATGCAATTCCGCCACGATGCGAGGTTATTAAGTACATACCTACTAACTACTGTAGTGATTGTGTAGTGTTAGCCAACGAAATACCTTCTCATCCAGGAGTATTCGTAGCGGGAATAATTTCTAGACCTAGCAATGGTCATGTCGCGGTACGTATTTTAAATACAACAGATGAAGAAAGAGTTATAGATTTTTCTTATTTGGAAATTCACAGTTTAAACTTATTTGAAATGTGTAACTTTAATGAGAATCAAGTATCTGTTAAACGAGTTAAAACCTTGTTTGACTTACTCGACTTAAGCTCTTACTTAAATAAAGAGGAACAAATAAACATTGAAAACATATGTGCTAAATATGCAGATGTTTTTCAGTTACCAGGAGATAAGTTGTCAGTTACCAACCTTATGGAACATTCTATTAAATTAAAGGATAATACCACTCCTATTTATAGAAAACCTTATAGAATACCGCATGCTTTAAAGCCAGAAATTCAAAAACAAATTAAGGAAATGTTAGACAATGACATCATTGAAGAGACGACATCTGAATGGTCCAGCCCAGTCCTTTTAGTTCCGAAAAAATCTGACAAAAATGGTGAGAAAAAATGGAGACTAGTGATTGATTATAGACAGCTTAACAATGTTATTCAAGACGACAAATTTCCATTACCGAATATAACTGAAATCTTAGATTCACTTTCAGGTAGTATTTACTTTTCGAAATTAGACTTATCGCAATCTTACTATCAATTATCATTAGATGAAAATAGTAGGAAATACACAGCTTTTCAGGTCGATAAAATGTATCAACTTTCATTAAATAAAAATTCACGTAATATGACAGCTTTTACAACAGATAAGACGTATCAAATGAAAAGATGTCCTATGGGATTGAAAACCAGTCCTAGCGTATTTTCACGGCTTATGACAATAGCAATGTCAGGGATAAACTATAAGCAGGCATTCATTTATTTAGACGACTGTATTGTTATAGGAAATTCCCTTACAAATCATAACAAGAATTTGATTAGTGTTTTGGAACGATTTCGTAAAGTAAATTTAAAACTTAACCCACTAAAATGCGAATTTTTACGTAAAGAAATAATGTATTTAGGCCACAAAATAACCTCCAACGGTATATATCCTGATCCATCAAAAACTGAAGTTATAAAAAACTACCCTGTACCCTTAAATACAGATGACGTAAAAAGATTTGTTGCGTTCGCAAATTACTACAGGAGATTTATCCCACGTTTCGCTTGTATAGTACATCCACTAAACAGTCTTTGTAAGAAAAATACACCATTTATTTGGTCACCCGATTGTGAAACAGCTTTTCAGAGATTAAAACAGGCGCTCATTAAGCCACCTATATTACAATACCCCGATTTTTCTGACAATAACACATTCGTATTACAAACTGACGCATCAAAACAAGGATTAGGCGCAGTTTTATCAAATAAAAATGGAACAGTAATTTCTTACGCTAGCCGTAGCCTTAAGCCCGCAGAAATTAGATACCCTATCATCGAATTAGAGTTACTAGCGATCGTATGGGCTATTAGACATTTTAGACCTTATTTATATGGCAAACAGTTTAAAATTTTAACCGACCATAAACCACTTATTTATTTGTTCAGTATGACTGATCCATCTAGCCGATTAACTAAGTTTCGTTTATATTTGGAAGAATATGATTTCATTATTGAACACGTCTCGGGAAAGGATAATGCAGCTGCAGACGCATTAAGCCGTTTACCGATTACGTGTACAGCATTAAAGCAACTAAATGAAAAAGTTGTATCAGTCATTACAAGAGCACAACAGCGAAAACTTGACAAAGCATTAGAAACTAATAACAGTACGGATTTGACAAACCAGGATTCTGCAATATTAAGGCCTGATCAACCTAAAGTTGTAGAAATTCTGAAAAAACCTTCTGAAGGAATAGAACTTGTTATATGTAAGTCACATAACGATTTAAGTTTGAATAAATGTAAAACTGATGATGTTATTTATAGCCATTCAGGCAATTGTATTTTTGTGCCCTCAAGAAATATTATTTACCTATTATCTCGATCGTCATCTACTTTAAAAGTGCTGATGAGAGAAATAGAGTCATTGTGTAAACAATTTAAAATCGAGGAGCTTTTTGTTGTAAAAAATAAAGTCAATGAACAATATATAGAATTATTATTAAAGGAAATGAATAGTAATGGGACACCACGCATTCTTGTGATTAAAGATGTCATCCGTGTCACCAATAAAGACGATAAAACTTTAATTCTAAATGACTTTCACCTGCTACCCACGAGCGGTCACGCAGGAATAAATAGAATGATTAATAATATTAAGAAATATTATTTTTGGCCAGGTTTAACTAGTGACGTCACGAACTTTGTAAAGAAATGTAAACAATGTCAAATTAATAAGTTTACGAATAAACAAGTTAAGGAGCCTATGGTCATTACGACAACGGCTAATAGTGCATTTGAAGTAGTTAGTTTAGATTTAGTAGGACCTCTAGATGTAGATAATTTTGATTTTAAGTATGTGTTGACACTTCAATGTAATTTATCAAAATTCGTCGAAGCTTACCCATTACGACGAAAAGACGCAGAAAGTGTAGCTAAGTGTTTTGTAGAAAATTTTATTTTAAGGTTTGGCTTGCCACGCTCTATTTTAACGGATCAAGGAACTGAATTCACTTCATCAATAATGACCAATATTTGCAAATTGCTAAAAATTAATAAACTTAAATCAACTGCATACCATCACGAAACAATAGGTGCGTTAGAAAACACTCATAAAAATTTAGGAGCTTTTCTCAGAATTCAATGCGATTCCAACAAACAAGATTGGAGTTCTTGGTTACCCTACTGGTGTTTTGCTTTTAATACGACCGTCCACACTGAAACAAAATACACCCCATATGAATTAGTATTTGGTAAATTATGTACATTACCAAGTAACTTCAACGCACCGATTGAACCATTGTATAACTATGACGATTACCCATTACAAATGAAATACCGCTTACAAAAAGCACAATCTGAAGCCAAGGAAAATCTTTTAGTAAGTAAGCAAACTAGAAAACTGAATTATGATAAGAATTGTAACTCTGTTAATTATAAGCAAGGAGATCTAATATTGTTAAAGAATCAAGTAGGAAATAAGCTCGATAACGTTTATAGTGGTCCATATGTTGTAATCAAGGACATTTCACCTAATGTTATAATTTTGAAAAATGATAAAGAATTTGTAACACATAAAAATAATACTAAAATGTTTTACACTTGAACAATGTATTATAAAAAAAAATGTATGTTTCTTTTTTTTTTCTCCCGAAATGCGGGGGGTGTGTGGTGAACTTTTCGGCGGAGGTGAAGTATAGTGATTTGTAAGTTGTACCGTAACATAAATATTTTAATAAGTGTCTGCGACATAGTATCAAGTTAATGTTAAGTAAGCAAATATGTTTTATTGTGTTTTGCAATTATGTACAAGATTTTAATTAATTCAATAAATATTCGACATTCAAGCTATACACATGTCTTTCTCTTGACACATCCTCATCACCTACCTTCAAACACACTTCAAGGCAATGCCTCCGAATTGCACTGAGCACTTCAACCTCGCTGGACATCACATCAAACGCACTCACAATCCTGGCACGTAATTCAGTCACATTTTGAATTGTATGGCCGTCGTTGCCATACACTAGGTCTTTGGCCCTACCCTACACATGAAAATCTAAAGGCGTTAGGTCAGGTGAACGTGGCGGCCAGCAAATAACGCTACCGCGCCCGATTCACCGACCTTGAAACGCCTCGTCCAGGTAAGCCCCAACCCGAAGGCTGAAGTGCGCAGGCGCGCCGTCGAGCTGGAAATAAAGGTACCTGCGACTTGTCTCAGGCACATCCAGCAGCATCTCGGGAAGCCGGTTCTGGAGGAAGTCCAAATACGTTTCCGTATTGAGCCTCTCCAGGAACACTGGTCGGTCCTAGCAGACTGCCGTTCAGCACTCCAGCCCACACGTTCAAGCTGAACCAGTGTTGGAAATGATCCGGTCGAGTCACTCGCGGGTTAGTGTCACTCCAATAATGCGTGTTATGGATATTGAAAATCCCTTGACGCGTAAATGTACACTCGTCTGTCCACAACACATTATAAGTCCGGTTACGTAGCAGCCAGCGACAGAACTCGACCCTCGGTGCGTAATCCCCGGGCAGCAACTCCTGGACGCGAGTGAAGTGGTATGGGTGATATCCTTCGTTGCGCAGAAGCTGCCACACGTAATAATCGCTGACGCCAAACATACGAGCAGCGTCTGCGATACTCGCCACTGGGTGCCGGTGGAAAAAATCCACGACGTCATCCTCGAGCCGCGCTGGGTAGCGCTGCCGGCCCGTGTCCTGACGTGGACGGAAGCTCCCACTCTCACGATGGCGCTGCACTGCCCCAAGTATGGTGCGCAGGTTAACTACGCGACCATGCCGCTCAGCGTACAGCTGCTGCGCCCGCAACAAAACCTCCCCTGCGTCATTATAGCATAAAGCCATATTGAGGTACTCCTGGTCGGAAAACCGATACGGCATTTTAGCTACGCGCTGCGCGCACGCACAACTCAACGAAATGATGTTGCTTGGCGGACTAACTCTTACTCTTGCGCGGCACTAGGGATGCCCGATCTGAATCGATTTTTTTGAAGATCGATTCACGGCAATACGATCTGCCAATTTTTTGAATCGATTCAATGGGATGCGATCTTTGCTAAGATCAAATCGTATGCCTGGAGATCGTATCGTATGAAAATAAACGTATCATTTTGTTTGAATTCGGAATAAAATTATCAGTTTAGTTGAGTTGGAATCTATAAATATTAAGTTTTAAAGCCCATAACCTCAAACACCACAACTTATTGTTATTGCAAATGAATCATTTTCGTATTCACTTAATTTTCGTAGATTCCGAACGAAGTAGTATTCTAAAATTCGAATTAAGTAATGATTAAACATAGGCCTCCCCCAAGGAGCGCCTTGGGGGAGGCCTATGTCCAGCAGTGGACTGTAACAGGCTGATATGATGATGATGATGATGAATGATTAAACACTGCGTAAGCGTGAATCGATTCATAGGGTTACGATCCATTACGATTTGAGAGATCGATTCAAAGCAAAAGATCGGGCATCCCTACGCGGCACGCGCGCTCTTTGCAGTCCGCGCTGACCAATCCTGGCACCTGTAAGCCTTTGAGGACTTGCTGCGCTTTGTCGCGCCGCCGATCAAACGAAATGTAAACAATAGGTTTAGGCAAGGAGCCTAGGCCTAGAGCTACACTTATGTCGCTAATGCACATTTTTACCACCCAACTTTTTGTTTATTACTTTTCAAATGGTTTTTACTTTTGTCAAACGATACCTAAGGATATTGAATAATAAATCGATTAACTTAACGTAGTGATAAGTTTCTATCAGTATTTTACTAGAAATTATTAATAATGAAATGCCATTTTGAGGACCGTCTACCTTAGTTGGCACTTCATAATGTAAATAAGCATAACACCCAACAATTACATAAATAATTTGTTATGCCTATGCCCATTGAGGATGTTCTTTTGCATAATATCAGTATTATGCAAATTAATCAGTGAACCCTTAATTATTTGATTTACAATCCCTTAGACTAGGCGGCACGATCAAAGATTTTTTGATTTAGGCTAGGCGGCACATCAAAGATTAGTTTTAGGCTAGGCGGCACATCAAAGTTTGTTTTGATTTTAAATAAAGGTGAGGTTATAGGAATGATTAAATTTGTTAGGTACAGTTGATTTGCGCCCTAATATTGTTTAAAAGAAGAAATTAGAAGGCGTTGTAAATAATAATGACTGGATTTCAGCTTCAGTTTAATCGAAATGATTAACATTCACCTACGTACGTACGTGCCTATGTGGTTTAGTATGGTAGGCACTGAAACTGGCAAACTGTGTTAGGTATGCCCTAACACAATTGTGTTATTTTAAACCAGGGTATAGGTAAGTACAAAATGAATTTAAATAAGGGCAAGATACCTACCAAAGATATAAGAGAACTATTTTCTTTGGTGCAGTGGAAATGCACCCTAAGTTTATTCGAAATGTAAGTTAAGTAGCTTTAGACGACCTCCGTAGCCGGGTGGTTAAGACGCCGTTTTTAAGGTCGTCATTTCTGAGGCCCCGGGTTCAATTTTTGGGTCAGGCCAATATCGTGTTTTATTTTAATTAAGTGATTTTTCGAAATTAGATTTTCGTAATTAACTTAGGTCTGGGTGTTGTGGTACCGCCGTTGTTTCTGATTTCCATATCACAAGTAAGTAGCTTTAGACGATCTCCGTGGCCGAGTGGTTAAGACGCCGTTTTTAAGGTCGTCATTTCTGAGTCCCCGGGTTCAATTTTCGGTCAGGTCAATATCGTGTCTTATTTTAATTAAGTGATTTTTCGAAATTAGTTTTTCGTAATTAACTTAGGTCTGGGTGTTGTGGTACCGCCGTTGTTTCTGATTTCCATATCACCAGTAAGTTTGCGATCTCCGAGCGGTCTCCATGGGCGAGTGGTTAAGACGCTAGTTTTTAATTTTTCACCGTGTCCGAGGTCCTGAGATCCAGGCTTTGATTCCCGGTCGGGTCAATATCGGAACTAGTTTTTCGTTATTGACTTGAGTCTCTGAGTCACTGTTGTGGTACCGTCGGAGTTTCTGATTTCCATATCACAAGTGTTTATGTCGGCACAAAAACTATCATAGCATAATCGTATGTTTTTACACAATCGAGTAGGTATTCCTTAGTATCGCATAACTTTTATGATGCATTGGTTTGAAATTGAAGATCAATTATTTTAAACGTCACTTCGATCGAATGCACTTATCAATCGGAATCGGATTTTTTCGGCTATATCACGCTGCGAAAGGTCTTGCAGCGACGGGACTGACTTTGTTGACCGCACTCATGCGGTCAGCTGCTTCCCGCCGGAGTACGCGCCCACGCGCCGCCTCTTCAGGCCGATCCGCACACAACAGTGCCGGCACAGTGCCGACACGTGACGTATCCTTCCGTATCAGTGATAAATGATATTCTTGTATACATTTTGTACGACGCTATCCCTACTCGTCAGTGACAGTGCCGTTCAGTGATGTCAGTGCTGCTCCGACGCCCGGCGTGATCCGACGTGAATTTCTTGCGAACAATATTTTGCCTGACACGGTCGCCGTATTTCAAGATGGACGACGAAAAGTTGATTGAATTGGACCGTGAACATCCTGTACTTTATGATCTTTCACATAGAAAATACATGGACAATAATTTCAAAGCAAACATATGGAATAATATTGGGCGAGAATTGGACGTTAGCGGTATGTACCTACCTTTCTATATATCTATACTCGTAATAAACTGTAAACTGCTTGATCTACCACTTTGAAATTCTACGGATAGGTTATTAATTAATGTTTTCTAAGTACGAATTATTTCCATGGTCGGATGGACGGGGTTTGTATGGAAGTGCTATTGAACTATGTAAAGTATACGGTAATCTACGCGAACGAAGTCGCGGGCACAGCTAGTCTATTATATTTACGTTGCTAGGTAGGTAATGGTTTTGTTCTTGAATATAGTTTAGGAAGTAATTTTGTAAAAATAGTGTTACGTTCTAGGGGTGTGGGATCTAGATTGAAATGCACTTCTAAACCGATGAAGTAGAGTAGGATTTATTGTACACACCTTACGTTACAACACTTAGTACACAAACACTTATATCGCACTCCAAAATCTTCTTGTCGCAGTTTTCGCTTCGATGTTTACTCGTCGCTTTCCCAAATTAAACTCAAACTCGGTCGCATTCCCGGGCTCCTTATATACCGGCCGTCAAGGACTCCCGAATATTCGGTAGGTACCTACTACCCAGTACGTGACTGTTCGGGATCCTTCCAAATGCCGTCTTGCCTAGCCTAGACCTTTCTCGAATGTTCGGCATCATAGTGCTATCCTTGTCTTGTGCTGTCTCTGTCACACCTTTCTGGAATGTTCTTAGTATAGCTGCCTCTCTCTAATCGTGCTATCTCTTTCACTCCTACTGAAAATTACGTCATATACTGAAGTGGGCTTCAAAGGCCCATAAGGGGTCCTGAAAACGCCTGAAAACGGGTTTTCAGGTTATGGCGTCATCTGATAGAGGGTGGCCTGAAACGGACTGAAAACATGTTTCAGACGCCTGAAAACAACGGCAACTTGGGTGAAATTTCGATAAACTAGTATGTGTTAGAGCACTCTCTGAAACGGCCTGAAATGGTATTTCAGCCTGCTGAAAACGCCTCCAAGACACGGAAAAACACGATCAAAGTTTTAGCAAACTAAACTAGTAGTTTAGTTTTGCAGGGCTTTTTCCGCACTTAGCCTCACGATTGGGCCATTGTGCGTGTTTGCCTTTATTCCAACCAGCCCAAGTCTTCCCAGAAGGCTAGCAGCCTGCCTAGGCCACTAAAGATTTCCGGGAATGATGTTGGGTTTTTTAGAATGTCTGCTCGCTGTTTTTCCACGCTTGTGCACTCCATGAGTACATGCTGTGGCGTTTCCTCTTCCTCGAGGCATCCTCTGCATCGAGGGCTGTTTGTTACACCTATGTTAAATAGGTGCTTGTTTAGGAGACAATGGCCTGTTATTATCCCTATAACTCTGCGTAGATTTTCGCGCGTTAGTTTGGTGAGGTTGCGGGCAAGCTTTTTAGATGGCATCTGAATTGCATTTTTAGTTTGCCTGCAGCCTTCACTGTTCGTCCATTCTAGCAGATGGTTTTTTGCGGTGTCTTCTCGCAGCCATATTTTTATTTGGGCCTGCGGTATAGGTAGTAGCGGTTCTGGGCCAAACACTGTTGTCGCGGATCCCTTTTTCGCGAGTTCATCGGCTGCGTCGTTGCCGAGAGAGTTGTGTCCCTTGATCCACTGCAAGGTTATCTTATTTTTCCTTGCAATGTGTTGGAGTGCGTTGTGGCATTCCAATATGAGGGCAGAGGTTATGGTGTTGTTTTGTAGAGCTTGAAGTACGGATGCACTGTCCGAGACAATTTTGATGTTGAGGTCTCCGACGTCTGGCTGCAACCGCCTGTGCTGCTCTGATAATTCCGATACATTCTGCTTGGAATATTGTGTTTAGTTTGTCCAGGGTGGTTGATATGTTGATGTTTAAGTCGTATGAGAATACTCCGGCTCCAGTTCCTTGTGAGGTTTTGGAGCCGTCTGTGTATATCCTAACTTCTTTGACGCCAGAGTTGTCTTTCCGTTCTTCGGTGAGTTGGATAATGTATTCTCGATCAAAGATGTAGTGGCACGGTATCCTGTCCATGGGTGCATCTAGAAGGGGTCTTTCCTTCGTGATGTCCTCCATGATTTTGGAGTGCGTTGTCATAGTGTTTTGTTTCCATAGCCCATTTGCTCTTAGTCTTAAGGCAGCTGCCTTTGCTTCTTCCTGTATGACCAGATGAAGAGGTCTAAGGTTCAATAGGAACTCTAGGGCGGCTGATGGAGTGGTTCTCATACATCCTGTAGCTGCTACGCTCGCTAGGCGCTGCAAGCTTTGTAGTTTGGATTTGATAGTGGACAGTTGCGTTCTGGGCCACCACACAACTGATCCGTAGGTTAAGGAGGGTCTGATAACTGATGTGTATAGCCAAAGTGTGATTTTTGGATTAAGACCCCATTTTCTGCCAAGGAGTCTTTTACACTGATAGAATGCTATACAGGCCTTCTTAATTTTGTTGTCAATGTGAATTCCCCAGTTCAACTTGCTATCGAGAGTGATGCCCAGATATTTTACTTGAGTTGATAGGGTTAATTCGGTGTTAAATAATTTTGGTAGTTTTAGATTTGGTAGCTTCCTTTTGTTAGTGAAAAGGATGAGCTCTGTTTTTTTGGGGTTGACTGACAGCTGGTGTTCCTCACACCATTTTTCTACAATCTGAAGAGCAGCACGCATTACATCACAGAGGATGTTCTCTGCGTTCCCATTTATCAGAATTGCTAGGTCGTCTGCATAACCAATGGTAGTGTAGCCTCTTTCGTTCAGTGTCCTCAAGAGGCTGTCTACTACTATGTTCCATAGGAGTGGTGACAGAATGCCCCCTTGTGGGCACCCCCTGACCACCCTTGCACGGGTGATCGTTTTTAACGCAATTCGGACCGCCCTTTTACTGACCAGCTCATTTATCCATTCCGTTATGACTGGTTTTACTTTCAGTTTTTGTAGGGCATGGTTGATGCTGTTGTGCATTGTTTTATCAAATGCCCCTTCTATGTCAATAAAAGCGGCAAGTGTTGATGCTTTGTTGTTAATGGCCGATTCTATTTTATGCACTACCATGTGTAGCGCTGACTCAGTTGATCTGCCTTTCCTATAGGCATGTTGCTGTGGGTGAAGAGATCTGGTTATTAACACATCGTCTCTTAGGTGTCTATCAACTAGTTTTTCTAGTGTTTTCAGGAGAAATGAGGTTAGGCTGATAGGCCTGAAGGATTTGGCTAGGGTGTAGTCTTCTTTGCCTGGTTTAGGCAGGAATACTATTTTTGCTTCCCTCCATTGCTTCGGTACGTATTTGAAAGCTATGCAGGCTCTATAAATTTGTAGTAGGTGATGAGTGATTTGGTTCGAATGCCATTGTAGAAGCGCTGGGAATATGCCATCCAGTCCAGCGGATTTAAATGGTTGGAAGCTTCTCAGGGCCCAGCCAATTTTATCCGTGGTTACGATTCTACTTGCAGTTTCCCATTCTTGGATAGTTGGTGCTTTTTTGTGTTCATCTTGCCATTCGGAGTCTGATGCAATCTGACTTCCGGGAAAGTGGGTCTCTAGGAGTAGTTTGCAGGTTTCGTGGTCTGTATTTGTGTAAGTGCCGTTTTCTCTTTTGAGAGAGCCCAGAAGATTAGTATCCCCTTTGGACAGTATTTTCTTGACTCTCGCGGCTTGGTTTGTTGAGTTTATGCTGCTACAGAATTTGTGCCAGGCTTCCGTCCTCCTGAATCTGATACGTTTCTTGTAGTGTTTCTGTGCTGTTTTGTATTTGTCCCAGGCTTCAGTGGTCCTGGTATTTTTTGCCTGATTGAATAGTGTCCTGAGTGCCTTCCTGAGCCGTTCCAAGCTCTGGCCCCCACCATCGATTTTTATCCGAGTCGATAGGTATGACGGTGGGACAGGCTTCTTCATAACTGCTCGTTAAGGCAGCGGTCAGGAACTGTACATTGGTTTCTATTTTGTCTGTGCTGAGTGTCACGTCAGAGGGTTCGAAGTCATTTAGTTTTTTGGTTAGTGTGCTTGTGTATTTTGTTGTATCTGTTTTACGGGGGTTACGATATGGGGTGGGGTTTGGTGGTTTTATTTTTATTTGGAAGCAGATGCGTCTGTGGTCTGCGAAGGACGGCTCGTTGGATACTTGCCATCTTTCGATGAGATCTGCCGCCAAGTGTGTTGCCAGAGTGATTTCGATAGTGGTTTGGCATCTGGACGTTACAAAGGTGGGCTCTGTGCCTCTGTTTATAATGTTCAGATTGGTTTGGAATAGGTATTCAGTTAGTTGCTCACCCCTTTTGTTTGTATCCTTACTTCCCCACAGAGTGTGATGTGCGTTGCAGTCTGCTGCAATGATGATGTCCCAGTTGCTGGCTTCGCAGTGTTGTACCAGCTCGACTAGTTCCTTTGCGGGAATTTTGCCTTCGCCTGGCATATACACCGAAGCAAGCACTAGGGTTGTTTGGTCCCCTGTAGGGTTGATTTTAACGGCTGTAAGGTCTCTAGAACAGAAAGGGTTAATTAAGGTGGCATTCATGGTTTTGGGTATGACAATACACGTTCTTGGTTTTTCTGCTGGTGTGTATAGTAGTGACTTACCACTGATGTTGTTCAAGCCGAGTATTTTGTTGTTTCTGATCCAGGGTTCCTGGATCAGTGCGACGGTTTGGTTGTCTTCCTCCAGCACTCTGCGTAAAGTGACCGCCGCAATTTGTTTGTGCTGGAGGTTGGTTTGGATGACGGTGAGGGAGCTAAGGGCTGGGGCTACGTAGCACGTCATCTTCGTCGCTAGTAACCCCCGCGCTTATCAGCGGCGAGCTCGCCTCCATCCTGCTCGGACCCGGTTGGGGAGCGGAGGTGGAAGGCCCTGGAGTTGCCGTCGTGTCGTTTTGCGTCGCTTGGTCAGTTTCGGCCGTGGTCGCCTCTACTGAAGGGAAGAAGCGAATGTACCCACTTCCCGTCATGTGGGCTACCCGGCGGTCTCGATCCAGGATGGTTTGCTTCTGGTCTTCGGGGATTCCCAGGACAAGGTGAACCACCTTTTCCTTGGAGCCAGCCTCGCCAGTTTGGTCGGTCACTGATATATCGTAACACTGCCAGGAGTCGACTTTGTACCAGGGGTTCTGGGCACAAAGGACTTTCTGCAGTATTGCGGAGTCGGTGATGCGGGAGTGTATCAGGAGGCCTGCTCTGAGCCTTTTTTTTTAAGTCTGACTGTCTGATGACAGCCAGAGTGGTTCCGGGTATGGGTGACGTGATGTTCTGGACTTCCCTCTCGAGCCAAGTTAGAGCGTTCGCGTTCTCACACCACATCGCGAGCACCCCATCCATGAGGAAGGGGCGCCCCCGGAAAGATGGAGCTTGCGCGCTCGGAGACGGCGGGGACAGTACCGCTTGCAGGATTCTATCATCGATAGTCTCCCTGAGCTGGTCTGCCTGCTCCTGCGAGAGGTCGCGTGGGGGGACGGTGATAACCGCTACTCTCAGATGCGACTGGCTCGCGTCTGCGTAGCTCACCGTCCGCCTCTGCCTCGTGTCGGTTCTCGGGCGCTTGGCTTCTCCCCTGGGAGTCCGGGTTTCGTCCGGCCGAGCTCGCTTCGAGGAAGCACGCTCGTCCGGGCCATTCCCGGCCCAGTTTGCTCCCCTGCGGGAGCAGTGGAAGCCACCGCCTCGATACGTCGACCTCGGCCGCCTCTCGGTTTCCGTCTCCTCTTCGGCTGATTCGGTGGTCCTTGGTGTGATGGCGGTGACTCCGTTCTGTGCCGAGCCACTCCTGCGGAGGTCACCCCCGCGGAGGTAGATGGCACAGGTTCGCGCTGCGTTTCCGCTGCTGCGGTCGGTGTCACTTCTGTTGTTGCAGGTTGTCGAGCTTCCCTTCTCGCGCGCCCCGTGGGGCGACTGCGTTCTGGTCGGCTTGGCAACCTTTGGTTTATTGTGTTTGGTGTCTCGGGCTGTTGGGACTCCCTCGTCTCGCGCGCCGTGGGGCGACTGCGTTCCGAGTGTCCTGCCGGTCCATGATTGTTTGTGGTGGGTTTAGCGGCCCCTTTGGAAGGGCGCTTGTGGTGGGCTACTACCGTGCACTCTGACACTCTGGTGGTGTCGGTGGTCGAGGTTGACGGTAGCAACGTTATGGCCTCTGCGAGGCCTGATAAGTCCAGGCTAAGGCCTGGTGTTGGGCACAAGTTGTCCCCCCCAGAATACGTGGGACAGACCGAGTTAGACTCGGTGAGGGATTCTCCACTGTGCGTGGTACCCTCCTGGGGTATAATTTTCTTGTCTTGTGCTGACATTCTTTGTTTTGGTTGGGCGAAGAGGACGCACACTACCTGCCCATGGTGAGTGTGGTACAGCATTTTTTAGTTTTAGCACTAGCCCACCGGCGTAACAATAGGACTGAAAAATAAAAGCAAAATATGTAAGTATTGTCTGCGTTATTTATTTATCCATACTAATATTTATAAATGCAAAAGTTCTGTCTTTCTTTCGGAATATTCTTTCTGTCTGTCTATCTCTGTACAAAAAATTAAATTATAATCAAATAAACAGCTTAAGTATTAATTTATTTATATTCTCGTCTCTTGACCATCTAGCCATCCTGCTTCAGAGTTGAAGTAGTTTTTAAATAATTCTCTGGTCATGAAAGCTTCGTTTGTGGCATTTCCACCCTGTAAAGGAAGATGGCGAAGTATATCTCCACTTTCATTTGCCACTTCTTTAATTCTGATTTCATGTAAATATGTATCATTGTCATGTTTCTTTATAAAATTATGTAGGATTAATGTTGAAAGAATCATATGGTTTACATTTTCTGGCTTAGCTTGAACTGTTCTAAAATATATCCGAAATTTTTGAGCAAGTAATCCAAAGGCATTTTCTACGATTCATCTGGCTCGCGATAATCGATAATTAAATATCCTTTTAGACACATCTAAATTTCGTCCTGGATAAGGTCGCATCATATAGGGTTTTAATGGGAATGCCTCATCTGCGACAGTTACATAGTTAGTTGGTGTATCTGTGCCTGGTAATGGTGCAGCTGTTGGTACAGATAAAGTACTTCGTTCCAATGCCTTGAATAAATTGCTATTGGCAAATATGCCACCATCACTGTTCTTACCATATGAACCCACACTGACAGCAATAAAATTGTAATTAGCGTCTACAAGTGCTAACAAGACGATTGAATAGGTTTTCTTGTAGTTAAAGTACATGGAGCCGCTATTGGCAGGGGCCTGTATAGTAACGTGTTTTCCATCTATTGCTCCCAAACAATTAGGAAAATTCCAGTTAGTATAAAAGTTATTAGCAATGGATAGCCACATTTCTGTTGTTGGTCTTGGTAACATTTCTTCCATCAAAGTCTCCACTATTATTTTGCAGGTTTCATTAACAATTTCATGTACTGTGGTGTGTCCTAAACGGAAACTGAATGATATTGTTTTAAATGTGTCCCCTGTTGCCAAAAATCTGAAATAGAATAAATATATATATCAGGGTTAATATAAAATTATAATTTACAGGATAATTTTTATAAGAATACATTAGTATTTTAATTTAATACATTATGTTATATAGATTATTGTGATATTTTAGTATGAATGAAACGGGTATTTTTGTTTCAGGTCAAATATGTAAAGCAAGATGGTCGAATATAAGGGACAACTTTAGAAAGAGTCTTCAAAAGAATGTTACTAAAAGTGGTCAAGGTCGCAAGTCAATAAAGCCATATAAATACCATGAGCAACTAAATTTTTTGCTAAAATTTTTTGAGGACAGAAGTAACATTGAAAATATCAATGATGATGATGATAGAACACAAAATGATGAATCTAATACTCCGGAACCTCCACTGCCGACTCAAGTCACGTCGCCCGCTTCTGAATCCCATTCGCTAACATATTCGCCGACTCCATCACCAGCTTCTCAACATTCTCAAGCTTCAGCAAGAAGTCGTAGTGGATATAAAGGACGCAAGGAGAATAAAGATTCTGCACCAACAGCTTCATCAGTAGTTATGGATTATTTGATTCGCCAAAATGAGCATCCGGTTGACATGTTTTTGGCCTCTCTTGCTCCAACATTAAAAGAACTGCATTCTTGTGATTTATTTGATGCTAAATCAGAAATTTTTGCGATTATACAAAAATATGAATCAAAACTATTGAGAAACAAATTTCCAAGGCTTATGTGTGAATCAACCACCTTTGGAAACTGTTGTGGTGGAAGATTTTGGAAGCGCCATTACGGGCCAAGGCGGGTCTAATGTGACTAACATAGAAACTGTTGTGGTGCAAGATCGTGGAAGCGCCAATACGAGCCAAGGCGGATCTAATGTGACTAACTTGGAAACTGTTGTGGCGGAAGATTATGGAAGAGTCATTACGAGCCAAGACGGGTCTAACGCGAACTATGACACTGTTGTGGTGGGCAATAATGTAGATAACATTATACTCGTCAAAGATGCCGATAACAAATACACAGTTCAGGGGATTCAGGAGTACTACATTTCCTTCAAACAATAATTAACCTATCTAAGTTAATATAAAAAAAATTGATTATAATTTGATGTTTAATTGACACATACCTCAAACAGACTGCCAGACGTTCCCTTGGTGGTATAGCTTTTCTCCAATGAGTATCTTGTTTTCTTAACTTTTCAGTAAGTTTAGATAAAAGTATGTCGAAACAATGTTTTGACATCCTGAAGTACTCAAAAAATTTTGATTCATCATCTATCAGATGTTTATATAGGGTAGCGAACTCTCCCTCTTCTTCTCTTTTCCTCCACGCGTTATGAACCCATTGCCTTCTTCTCTCATAAATTTCTTCGTCTTCATCTAATAATAAGGCAATCGCTGCTAACTGTGATCTTGAATATCGAGGCATGTTACAAGCACGTGAAGCTGCTATAAAGTACTAAAAATCACTGCAGACATCGAATACGGTACTGACATGTATGAATAGCACGTCACGGCACTGTACGGTACGGTCCTGTCGGCACTGTGCCGGCACTGTTGTGTGCGGATCGGCCTGAATTGTCCGGGTTTTCTGTCCCTTTCGCACGCAACGTAATCGTATTCAGCGCGTAGAATTCGCACACTTTTTTTGCGTTTCAATAAAAACGTTTATCACAAAAACTAGCGTATTTACACCATTTTTTTATTAAGATTATTTTTTTAACTTAATGCATAGAATCTACCCTTAAAAAATTGGGCTTTATTCGAGGTGACCTTATATGTATGTTAAGTAAGTTATCATGTGTTCGTGTCGCGCGGATACTTGCGCGCGAGCTCCCGGGGCGCGGGCAGGGCGCAGGCGCAGGGGTCGGCGCTGTGGCGCGGCTCCCGCTGCGCGTACTGGTGCGGTTTGATGGTCTTCACTTAACTGCTCTACTTGTTGTCTTCTTCTTTGACATTGCGAGCGGTTGATGATGGTTATTACACCAAAAGGGCCCGTCCCTACTCAAGTAATCAGTTCGAGGGTGGCTGGTCGAAACACTTTCTGTACTCGGTTAGCTATGCAACATTTTGGACTATGTGCAGTTGGTCTAAGAACTTGGCTGACGCTGCCGAGCCTGCATTGCGAATTGTGACAAACGCCATTTATGGTTATCACAAACCACTAAATTCAAATTCAAATCATTTATTGCATGTCACATTACATCAAGGTGGTATAAAAGTTTCAATGATATTGGTACGCATGTGACGCCCTGCACAGGGCATAGCAACATTTTGAGGGCTAACTAACTATCAAATTATTAATTATATTATACGAGTAATTATCGTACTAATATATGGGGCATTTCACGCCAAGCGGACAACAAAAAAAAGTGATGTCGTGAATTTTGTTTATATTCTGGCCAGTTATACTTCTAGTAGACATGGATGTGTATACACGAAATTTATTTCGTATTATTACTGAGGGGAATAACAAACATGACCTATCATTTTAGTGATCAAGTTCTGCGCTTGACAGGATATGTTCACTAGGTCATTTTAAGTATTTTTAGTCCGAGCAAAAAGGATTTCTTTTCTTCTGGTGGGGGGTAGGGGGCTACAAAGATGGCCGCTGCCGACAATTTAAAAAAAAAATCTCCTCGTATACTTACAGCTATTATAGCGATATTGGTGTCATTTTCGTATAAACCGAAGCCGTAGAATTCATTTCTGATATTTATTTTTAGCACTTTCATACATTTTTTTTAAGAAATAGTAAAAAAAGTGAGAAATTGTATTCAGTATTTTTTGTTTAAGAGCCTGTCAGTGGTACGTTTAATTATAAAAAAGAAAATAAAAAATATGAGAAGAAAGAAAATTTTATGCTGATTCTAAAAATATATACTTTAATAGACTTATCTAGTATTTAAATGTAAAAAAAAATATATTTATGCAGCAGCGGTGATGTGCAGTATTTAAGTTTATCGATCATATCTGCAGAAATAATCGAAATCTCAATTTATTTTTAATGTAACAACTGTATTTATTTACAATATCAAAAGATAAAATATAAACCTGTGTTTGTTAGCTTACTTGTTCACTTATTTTATAACAATTAGTGATATCATAATGAAAGTTACAAAAATCGCTTTCCATATGAAGATTCTCCTCGAATCCTCCATTCCCATTTCATTTTATCTTTTGACATTTGATTAAATGACTATGGGACTATTCTAAAAGCAGCACTTCTGAAACAAAAAAAATAATTATCTAAATCGCTTCAGTCGTTTTCAGTAATCAAGGAACAAATATATTAAAAATGAACGACAGACAGGCACCAAGAAAGATCTTGGTGTCACAATTTAAACCCTTTGACCGCCACAGCTTTAGCAGCAACTTAAAAAACTTTTGACGGCTATAGCCGACTATGGCTGTCAAAAGGTTAGGTAAAACAGTTATGATTAAAGTAAATTTATAGTATCTAATTATTAATATATGAAGACGAAATACATAGTTACAACATAAATCACGCCTTTATCCGTGATGGGGAAGGTAGAGCGGTTACGCTACGTCTGACAAGTTTCAAGGGTTATCTGACGAAAATGAAAATAATAGAAAAATTTGAAAAATAAAAATAACACTGATTAGACAGACCTTAGCAGAGCCTAGTGTTAACATAATCCGGCACAGAAACATAGTTCTGTGCATTTTAAATTTCTTTTTATGCAGTTGCATCTATTTTTGCATGATGTTTTGCATCTGCACCGGGTAAGTTCTAGGCAAACTGTTGCTACATCTGGTAAAACAGACCAGCGAGGTTTCCAGACGTTTCCTTCACGAATCCAACCCCAAGATGACGGACAGGGAAGATTTTGATCGGGAATTAACGTTTGGCCCCAAATATGCACACCTTGGTACATTGCTCTTAATGTGTGCTGATGCAGAGCGCCTTCTGTTGGGGGTATATTTTCCAGCTGTCTGTCTTTCTTTGTGAAAAGATATTTTCGACACTCATTAACGGTGGTACAGGGGCTTGAGCTGTGAAATAAAATTTGCGGACATTGTTTATATTATGTAGGTGTGGATAAGAAATTGATGTTATATAAGAATGAATATAAATTCACTAAAGGTCTCTATAGCGTAGAGGTTGAGCGTTCTTAATTTTACTATTCATACTTACCGATCGTACATTGTGATGATAAATACATTATGAATCTGAATTTCAACCCATCGACGTCCCAAATTTAATTACTGATATTTTTTTAGGATTTGATAGGGCTGAAGTATTGCCTGTGTTTCATGCCTTTACTGGATGTGACACTGTGTCGGCTTTTCATGGGAGAGGCAAAAAGAGCGCGTTTGACGCCTGGTTTGCCTACCCGGAAGCAACACTTGGGTTCAAAGCATTGGTACAACAAAACTTGGGAGAAGCAGATAGTTTCATTCAGAAATTTATCATCACAATGTACGATCGGTAAGTATGAATAGTAAAATTAAGAACGCTCAACCTCTACGCTATAGAGACCTTTAGTGAATTTATATTCATTCTTATATAACATCAATTTCTTATCCACACCTACATAATATAAACAATGTCCGCAAATTTTATTTCACAGCTCAAGCCCCTGTACCACCGTTAATGAGTGTCGAAAATATCTTTTCACAAAGAAAGACAGACAGCTGGAAAATATACCCCCAACAGAAGGCGCTCTGCATCAGCACACATTAAGAGCAATGTACCAAGGTGTGCATATTTGGGGCCAAACGTTAATTCCCGATCAAAATCTTCCCTGTCCGTCATCTTGGGGTTGGATTCGTGAAGGAAACGTCTGGAAACCTCGCTGGTCTGTTTTACCAGATGTAGCAACAGTTTGCCTAGAACTTACCCGGTGCAGATGCAAAACATCATGCAAAAATAGATGCAACTGCATAAAAAGAAATTTAAAATGCACAGAACTATGTTTCTGTGCCGGATTATGTTAACACTAGGCTCTGCTAAGGTCTGTCTAATCAGTGTTATTTTTATTTTTCAAATTTTTCTATTATTTTCATTTTCGTCAGATAACCCTTGAAACTTGTCAGACGTAGCGTAACCGCTCTACCTTCCCCATCACGGATAAAGGCGTGATTTATGTTGTAACTATGTATTTCGTCTTCATATATTAATAATTAGATACTATAAATTTACTTTAATCATAACTGTTTTACCTAACCTTTTGACAGCCATAGTCGGCTATAGCCGTCAAAAGTTTTTTAAGTTGCTGCTAAAGCTGTGGCGGTCAAAGGGTTTAAATTGTGACACCAAGATCTTTCTTGGTGCCTGTCTGTCGTTCATTTTTAATATATTTGTTCCTTGATTACTGAAAACGACTGAAGCGATTTAGATAATTATTTTTTTTGTTTCAGAAGTGCTGCTTTTAGAATAGTCCCATAGTCATTTAATCAAATGTCAAAAGATAAAATGAAATGGGAATGGAGGATTCGAGGAGAATCTTCATATGGAAAGCGATTTTTGTAACTTTCATTATGATATCACTAATTGTTATAAAATAAGTGAACAAGTAAGCTAACAAACACAGGTTTATATTTTATCTTTTGATATTGTAAATAAATACAGTTGTTACATTAAAAATAAATTGAGATTTCGATTATTTCTGCAGATATGATCGATAAACTTAAATACTGCACATCACCGCTGCTGCATAAATATATTTTTTTTTACATTTAAATACTAGATAAGTCTATTAAAGTATATATTTTTAGAATCAGCATAAAATTTTCTTTCTTCTCATATTTTTTATTTTCTTTTTTATAATTAAACGTACCACTGACAGGCTCTTAAACAAAAAATACTGAATACAATTTCTCACTTTTTTTACTATTTCTTAAAAAAAATGTATGAAAGTGCTAAAAATAAATATCAGAAATGAATTCTACGGCTTCGGTTTATACGAAAATGACACCAATATCGCTATAATAGCTGTAAGTATACGAGGAGATTTTTTTTTTAAATTGTCGGCAGCGGCCATCTTTGTAGCCCCCTACCCCCCACCAGAAGAAAAGAAATCCTTTCTGCTCGGACTAAAAATACTTAAAATGACCTAGTAAACATATCCTGTCAAGCGCAAAACTTGATCACTCAAATGATAGGTTACCTATGGGCGCATGTTCTTATTCCCCTCGCTATATGTTTTTTTCCTGAGTTAGGAGCTTTTAAAAATTAGCAATCAATGAAGTCCGCTATTTTTGGATTGTAATAATTTGTATCAATTAATTTGTGAATAAAAATAAAAGGTATCGTTTCCTATAGCTAAAAAGTGGACATTTTTAATTTTTTTATCGAATTCTAAATTTGAATATTTTTACGTATAGAAAACCGGAAGTGAACATTTCAAATCGATATTTGAGTAACTTCGACCATTTTTTTTAAATATTTTATCCTTGAAATAAAACTTTATTTGTACTAATTCTTCAACAAAAAAATTAGAATGGGATCGCCAATAGTTTAAGACTTAGAGAATATAAAGTACATACTCATAGTTATGAGCATTTACTAAGAAAACGGGTTTAATGCGCTTATGTGGTAAAATTTTACACTATTAACATTTTATTCGTTTTTACATGATAATACAAAAACCAAGTAAGTAAAAAAAAACTACAACATTAAAATAAGTTTTTGTTACAATAAAATTATAACACGTCGTTTATACAAACGGTTGTAAAACACACAAGTAACGCCATCTCTTACCTTTAAAAAGTATCACTAACAAATACAACGCTAATCGTCGTTATTTGCTAGAAAAAGACAGGTATATGACGCCGAGCTGTCTCGGTTTGTATTATATGTCCGTTATTTTTAGTTGAAACTTTGACCGCTTCTCAACTAGACGCGTACTTACTTCCTTATTATTTTAACATGACTTCCTACGGTGATCGGTGTAATCCGTTCCTCTTGACTCGTTATAGAATAATAGCAAAAATTAGAAAAATATCTAAAAATTTAAGTGAAAAGTGGACAATTTCCCCCGACGTCTATGTGTGTGATTCGTGCAGGAAACGGCTGTTACGTGAATCACCTTCAGAAGTGAATATTGTTCAATCACAATCAAGTCAGGCATCAAGTGATTATTCGCAAACTGTCCAAGATGAAGCGTTCATACCGGAAGACAACTACCAACACACTGCAACACAGACAGACGCATCAATAGAAAACGAAGAAATTTTAAATCAGCTCAAAGAAAAGTTCAATGATCCCTCCACTTCCACATCCGTTAAGACTATGATACTCACTATTGCGCCTAAGTCTTGGAGTGATAATAAACTGGCCCAAGAATTCGGAACATCCCGACAGCATGCAAAGAAAGCTAAGCAACTGGTAGAACAATTTGGACTTCACCGAATCCTCGCGATGGGCGTAAATTGCCTGCGGAAACTGAAAGCTTGGTTAAAAATTATTATATGGAAAACGAATGCATGTACAAAAACAACTTCTGATGTGCAATATAGACGAACTTTATCAAAAGTTTAAAATAGAATATCTGAACTTAAAAGTTGGTTTAACAAAGTTTTTTACGTTAAGACCCAAACAGTGTGTCCTTGCTGGAGACTCTGGAACGCATTTAGTTTGTGTATGTATGTATCACCAGAATGTTAAAATAATGTTGAGAGGTGGCGACGTGGTCAATTTAACATCTGGAACGACCATGTATCTTTCATCCTATAAAGATTGCTTACAAATGATGATGTGTGCCAATCCTTTGCCGAAATGTCATTTAATGTCAACAAAGACAGCAAAATCTGAAAATGAGAGTTGCTCTTCTTGTCCTGGTTTTAGCAGAATACGTGATCACTTAAAAATGATATTTGATGAAAATCAAGTGACGAATATTCAGTTTGAAAAATGGGAAGGTACAGACCGCTTCACAATAGTTACCCAAGTGCTTTCTGCTGATGATTTTGTTGATTGTTTATGTAACGCTTTGGACATTTTGAAGCCGCATGCTTATATCGCTGAACAACAAGCGCTTTATTTTAGAACGTTGAAGGAAACCATTTCTGAAGGCGAAATTATCGTTCAATGTGATTTTGCTGAAAATTATAGTTTTATCGTACAAGATGCTTTTCAATTGTTTCATTGGAATAATGATCAAGCCACCCTTTTGACATCAGTTTATTATTATAAAGATGGAAATGACATTAAACATGGAAGCATCATCATGATTTCAGACGATTTAAAGCACGACACTGCTACATTCTATGCTTTTCAAAAAATATTGCACCAGCACCTTGATGAGCGCAGAATTGCGGTTTCTATAATGAAATACATCACAGACGGGGCTCCCCAACATTTTAAAAATAGGTTTAATTTTGTAAACCTATTTTATTACAAACAAGATTTTAACAAAGAAGCACAGTTACACTTTCATGCCACCGCCCATGGAAAAGGGCCATGTGATGGTCTTGGAGGAAACCTTAAACGTTTGGCAACACGTGAAGGTTTGCAATCTACGAATTTGGGTATCACTACACCCATGAGATTATATGAATGGGCAAAGTCATCGTTAACCGAGACTTTTATATACTATTGCTCGAAGGACAATATTCAACGAGCGAATTTTTTTACGAGATCGTTTTTCTTCTGCTATCACCGTTCCAGGAACTAAAAAACTGCATAGTTTTGTTCCAACCAACGAAGGCTTATGTGTAAAGAGATTAAGTGCTAGTTCAAATAGTAAAATTGTAAAAATTACAAAATAAAACACTTCATTTATTTACTGCTTATTTCAATGTCAATGAATAAACTCCCATAAATCTTAATCTATTGGCGATCCAATTCTAATTTTTTTGGTGAAGAATTAGCACAAATAAAGCTTTATTTCAAGGATAAAATATTTTAAAAAAAATGGTCGAAGTTACTCAAATATCGATTTGAAATGTTCACTTCCGGTTTTCTATACGTAAAAATATTCAAATTTAGAATTCGATAAAAAAATTAAAAATGTCCACTTTTTAGCTATAGGAAACGATACCTTTTATTTTTATTCACAAATGAATTGATACAAATTATTACAATCCAAAAATAGCGGACTTCATTGATTGCTAATTTTTAAAAGCTCCTAACTCAGGAAAAAAACATAATACGAAATAAATTTCGTGTATACACATCCATGTCTACTAGAAGTATAACTGGCCAGAATATAAACAAAATTCACGACATCACTTTTTTTTGTTGTCCGCTTGGCGTGAAATGCCCCATATAATACTAAGATAAAAACATATTTTGACATAATATGTATACTTCTAATTATATTTCAAAATAAACATTAACCTAAGTCATCATAATGTTCATATTAACATCAAATATCTTATTACTATTGCTTACATATTTTTGTCATTAAAGAACTCTTGCATATTATAATAACATTTATTAATGAGGAAGGTTCTTAGAGTTTTTGTAAATAATTTTTGGTTTTCATAATTTTTAATATAATTGGGTATGTGGTTATATATTTTTATCAACATGTAATGGGGGCTTATCAGTTTTTTAAATTTCTATTATTTCTTTTAAATCCTGTAACGATAGTGTAAAAATCTGGGTGTTTTTTAACAAATTTACATGATTCCAGTATATAGATAGAAGTAAGGGTCAATATTTTGTTTTTAACAAAATGAGCTCTACATGACTCCATTTGATCCAAGTTTATTAATATCCTGAGGCATTTCTTTTGTAGGACAAAAACTTTGTCTACATCACATTACTACTCGTAATGCTCCCAGTATGACGTTATCATAGCGTAATCGTGAATATCATGGCAAGTTACGCTTTTGGTTTTTACTTCAATGTCCTTGAGAACTTGTATCCGATCTTGTATTTCAGCCACCTCCTTGTTCGATTCAGTACGCTTGCTCTTGATTTTTCAAGTTTAAGTGTGGTATCGAAATGTTTATAAGATTGTTCATTGGTGATCTTGTTGGCGTGAATAAATTTGCTAAGATTCTGGTTTCGATCACGTGAAGCATGTGCGGTTGATAAAGGCCATGATTTTCTCTTAACTTCGTAAAGTTGACGTGGGCGCTTGATACCACAGTCAGGAAAAACAGAAATGCCATCATGATTGAAATGAATAGACTAGACTTAGATTTCGTTGTATTTCGAACACGACTGAGTATACAGTACTTTTTTCGCGTGACTGCTAATGTAACATAAGCGCCACCGTGTAATGTGCTATTGTGCGCATTATTTATAATCAATTTTATGAAGCGGTGATTTTGAAGGGTGCTAAACTCACCAATATCAGGCTGCTGGTAGTCATATGAAAAAGCAGTTGGTCCTCAGTAGCAGAATTAAGACCCCCAACCGCATTTTGCGCGGTTACAACCTCCTGCGGTTGAACTTGCTGGATCCTTTGCCCATTTTCGAATTGTAATTATTTCACCAAGGAACTAGATTTGACAATAATAGTCTTGTGTCACTTACAACGACGTTTTTTTAATTGAACAAATTTTTAGTACTACAAGTTAGTCTTTCTAAGCAGTTACATGGTTGGATTTTAGGACACTGTACGTACGTATATGGAGATTGAACTTTGACACGCGTCAAGCTCCTATAGCAGGGTCGCCATATAAGGAGTTAATAAAAGATACAACTGTACTTAATCATTTCCGTTTCATGAATGCTTCATACATAGCGTTGCACTTTAATTAATATTGGGTAAATACACATATACGTAGATGGTTTAGTTAAGTAAGGGTTGGCACATCATAGGTTACATACAGCAGCATGAAGTAGATTTTAACGAAATCTACTAGTTACCAGTTCTCAAGTACTCTACCTTAAGACTTCTGTTTGCATTAAGTGTAAGATTAAATTTTGAGATCACTCGAGTTGTAGTTACTGCATTTTCAAATGGTTTTTTAACAGAAAATGTGTACATTCAGGCGCCTCCAACTTAAAATTGTGCAAGAGATTGTGTTCTTCAAATTAAAAAAGCAGTTAATAATACTTATTCATTTATTTCGGACATCTTAATCCATATAGGTTAATCCATGGTAAACAAATGGCCTAATGCCTAAAGTTAGTAAAGAAATAAAAAAAGAAGAATTATTTTATAGAGTCAAAACAAACATAGCGCTATAAACGTGGCAGCCCCATCAACACACGGAACGCGTTATTTTATTGTACGCGAAGATCACTGTATGCCCTCTGCGTAAAGATAACCCATAGCCTGCACATATAAAATGACTGACAGTACGCCTTGAAAAGCGTATTTTTTGCTTCGTCAGTACATTTAGCAAATCCACGGGCCCCCTCAATGTCCCAGATACTTAAAGGTCTCAACCCTTTTCAATGGTGTTCCCACCCGGCTTAAAATGTGTCACATTTGTGTATCGCTTGTGGTTCGGATTAAGAAAACATGAATTCGCTCTTAAAAGCATTGCATTGAAGCCCCAGGGCCACAGCGTAAGACTCGCATATATCTAACAGTTTCTTACAGTCTGCACTTGATGGGCTCAACAGCACCATATCATCTGCATAACTTATTTACACTGACACCATCTATGAGGACCGATACCGGTACTGCTGAGCTCAACAAGCAGCCTATTCATTTTTAAGTTAAAGAGTGTTGGAGAGCTTAGACCACCCTGCCTCACGCCACACTCAAGTCTGTATTATAAATATTTAGGGTACTTAGATTAAAAAATAATAGATAACATTTTTAACAAACATAACTTTATTTAAAAAAAAAACAATTACTAGTAAAAATAATAGTTTTGGTTAGTTGTTTTCGGTTGGTTGCCCTATCGTTATGTATTGTTGCAAAGTGCTTAAAACGAATATCAATATATTTTTCTGCAATCGATTTCATAAGAAGTACAATATGTTTATCTGTAGGCGATTGGTCTTCTCAATCTTGTCCAATAAGAGATTTTAATGTATTTGATACCCCTTAGGCGCATTATGTCTGTACAAGTGGGTACCCCCCACTTGTCCACTTTTAATCCCCACGTGTTTGTGTTCCTGTTCTCATGTGTGTAAAGTGTGAGGACCCTATACCTGTCCAGGGAGTTACTGCCACTGACCTTCAATAAAATAGTATTTACGACCGACAAAACTGAATTTTATTTCACTTACTTTCCCAAAGGTTCACCCGAGCCGGTCAGTGCGCAGTAACTGGCAGACTCTCTGATTCATTCACCGCACATCCACTCAAATCGCTGACACGCATCTTTCACACTACATACATTGTGTCTCTACACTTTTCCCCCCAATATTTTACAAAAAAAAAGATTTATAATTATTTTACTTTTCTAATCCTTAAAATGACTTAACTATGGTTACCCTACCACACTGTCCTTTCAATCATCTCTGATATACTTACAAACATAGTTATACTTACATACGCACTAACTTATTACAATGTAGCGGCGAGCATGTCAATACAATAACTGTAGTATTTCTCACTATCGTATCCTGTCACACATTGATAGCTTCGGGTGGCTGGGAGCGCTGCGGTGGTCCCGCGTGTGCGACCGCTGCACTGGTGCTCTCAACGCGTTGCTAACTTGCCTGTTTAACCATCTTCTAAATCTATTACGATAATATTTCAACGCTGCTACAATTATGATTACTCCCAACAACACTAATATTAAATCATAATTAGATTATATTTATGCATAATATGATTTTTCACAATGAGCGATAACAACTTCTTCCTTTGAGTACTTTCCCATTTTGACGATATAATTACAACAATGTATCACTATTAAAATTTTCCAGTCAAGAATAAAAATAAATTTCCGCAACAAATATTTAAAAATGGGTAAAACTGTACATTAAGGGACGCGGGGTAGGGGGGAGGGGGGTGGTGGGAGGGGGAGGGGGGGAAGTGGGGTAACCCCTGATACCCTCCCCTCTTGAAGCAAGCTCTTGGTTTCTGAAATATTTATGATTGAAGTTTGAGGTTATGACTGTACTAAAAGGGTAAAACTGTACATTAAAGGACGCGTGGAAGGGGGGAGGGGGGGAGGGGGAGGGGTGGGGGGAAGTGTGTTACCCCCCCTCTTGAAGCAAGCTCTTGGTTTCTGAAATATTTATGATTGAAGTTTGAGGTTATAACTGTAATAAAAAGTGTTAAAATTTAGTTTTAGATCATCTAATTAAGGGGTGGGGGGAAAGGGGGATAGAGAGGGGGAAGTTTTACCCCTTGGGGGGGGGGGGAGGGAAAAGTGGGTAGTGGAGAGTGAAGACTTGCCTATTCCCTACAAAATTGCTTATCCCCTTTCAGGAGTATAATAAAGAGATTACTGTTGTCTGTTAAAAAAAAAATAACCACGAAATTCAAGGCTCACGCTCCGCTGCGCTTCGCGCTCGCCTTAAATTTCTAACCTATCACAAGACCTACAGGACTTTGGCAAACTGGAGCCTTCCGACAAAATGGCGTCGTTGAGTTTCGTTCTTGCACAGTAGAAACACGATATTTCATTTAAAATTTAATTTAATTATTAATCTTTTCAATAAATTACACGTAAATACATAACATTTTACATGTAAAATGTATTTGCAACATAAATATCCCAAAAAGACCCTAAAAATTGTGTCCAAATTGACTGTGTAGAATCAACTTTCACGTAACGAAACGCAACTGTCAGATCGTATAGTTTTTTTAAGGTTGGTAGTCAGTCATGGTGACGTAAAATAGTCGAATTTTGATCTAATTTTGCGATTTTTAATAATTTATTTCTCGAAAACTACAAGGTTGCTTCAAAAAACGACTTCACCAAAAGACTTCTTGCATCATGTAGTTTCTGACAAAAAATTACGAACCGCCAGACCAGCGTCCCTTAAAGTACAGTTTATCCTAAAAATGTGCTCACAGCTTAGTTTACCATCTTGCAGTTGGATTAAATATTTTTTGTACTTTTTGTCAAAATTATATCTCTTAATTTTCTTCTATATTTTTCCGTTCTGAATAAAGAGTCTTGAAGGCTTCTTACAATAAATAGATAAAAAGAAAATGATATAAATTTGGATTTTTCAAAGTACGGCCGTTGATGCGCCGGTGCCACCCTTCCAGGGCATTGTTGTACGATGTCTCTGATTTGCACAGCTGAGAACGGTTAGAAGTAATTTCGGACACTACTTTATTTCTTTTTTTCGAAATATATACAAAACTGCGTAATTTCTTCGGAAGTCGAATATTTACCTAAAATATATCTCCATGCATCAGATTCGCAGGTATTGAAGGGATTATCACAATCATTTTTGAAATATTGCGGCAATTTCGGATACTGACAGTTTATTTTTGACATCTATAGATGGGAAAGTAACCCAGCCTTATTTTTAGTTTTTATCAAGCCTAGGTCACTATCATCTTATAACTCTTTGAGACGGCTCTCACATTTGATCTTGGAATGTAAATATTTGACGATATACGCAGAAATATATGCCATTAGTTGACGGCGCAAATAGTCACCTATGGTTGTATTTCATTGTTCATCATATTCCAACAACATATCGTCAGGCATCCTTGCTATCCTTGGAGTCGAAATTTGTATCTTTTAAAATCCGATAACGTTCTGATGTAATATTAAGTTTTAGCACAGAAGATTTCTTTAAAATGAAAATCTCTTCTAAAGGGTTGAAATTTCCTCTAAACCTTCTTTTAGTTCTGAATTTATCATGTTTCGTGTTTCGCCTGTTTCTAGCCGACCATGCGATCGGACGTGTCAATTTATTTATAACAAATGCTATAAAATTAACAATATCTGCAAAAATCTCGATCCAGTTTTGCTCACATCACGCGTTATCCGTGTCATCTGGTTTTATTTTTTTCGCGTTACTATGTTAATTCGTTCTTATAGAAAATGGAAGGAAGTCCATTCAACCGGAGTTACATCTGCGATCCAAAACTGGATGAAATCCATCGAGCAGTGCTTGAACGATGTGTGCACTATCGCTGCAGAAGGAAAACTCAACTCTGACCAGAAAGTGAAAATCCACAATTTGTGCCGAAAAGTTAGTCATGCCTGCACAACTAGCCGTGCCTGCCGCATTCTGAAATAAATGTCCGACAAGAAAAATGTGACCTAGCCCAGAGAATTGACAGTCTTAAACAAATGTTTGTGAAAACTCCAAAATCTGCCCCTGGAACAGTCTCTTTTGCCGATATGGTAAAGAAAAGTTCAAATAACTTTATCCAAGTCAGCAAAGTTAGTTCGGTGGCCATTTATCCAACTGAATAAAGTGTATCAAGCGACTCCATTAAAGCCCTTGTCCAAAAAATCATGAGACCTGAACAAATGAAGCTGCACGTGCGAGGCTTGCGAAAGACAAGGAATGGTGGCGTCATAATCAGCACCGACTCTAAGGACGATATCGAGAAACTGAAGCAGTCGTCGCAACTGACTACTTCAGGGCTCACTGTAGATGACCAGCACAAACGCCAGCCCAGAATCGTCGTCATAAGTGTCCCCTCATCAATGCCCTAGACTAAAGTTTTCCGCTGCATTTACCACCAGAACTTAGCAGATAATCTCAAAAATACCGACACATCATTAGAGTCGTTTTTGACCTCGATCAAATTAAGTCACAAGTCAGGAAGAAAGAATGCCGACACGTGCAACTATGTCATACAAGTCTCTGCACCAATTTGTAAGGCCCTATTAAGAAATGATAGAGTTTTTGTGAACTGGTCTTCTTGCCCAGTGAGAGATTTCACCTTGGTCACAAGGTGTTATAAATAACAACAGTACGGCCATGCGGCAAAGACATGTCGAGAAGATGCTATCACCTGTGGCCACTGCGGTAAAGTGGGCCACGCTATGAAGGATTTTTCGCAGAAAACCGAGCCATCGAAGTGCGCTACATACGTACGCTTCAATAAGCCAAGCGCGCACAAAACGGGAGATACTGAATGACCCGCCAGAAAAGCTGCCGAGTCCCGTTACATCAGCTCTATCGATTATGAGGGCACCTTATCTACGTTAAGATCACTTTAACACCTAACCTTATAAACCTTTCAGACTCTGTATTCGTATAATGTTTTGATTATGTAAAGAACCTACCTGAACCTGCTTCTAAAGAACCTAGGATGAGCGAATTTATGACGCAACAAAAACTCCTCGAGAAGCTTTGCCAACTAGTACAAACTACTAATGACAATGTCAACGTGATACTGAATGAAGGCGGCCCAATTGGAACACCAGTGTATTCTCAGTCTTCCTCGCCGACAGCCCCACCTTATAGTATCTGCGATGAACCTCAAACGCGATTCGAACACGAAAGTGTTGAATATAGCTGGCATCCACCACCCTTAATCGACAATCACCTTGACAATACCAATGAAGAAGATACGACGACAGAACCACTTGCAGACTTTGCTCCGGGAACTAAGGAAACAGAGGGTAAGATGACAAAGGCAGATAAAATCTTCGTAAACCAAGGCTGTGATTGCCAAAGGTTTAATTCGAAAAGCTGGCACAACATCCGCTATGCCAATGTCCAAAAAATGTTTCAAGCTACAGCAATTTGGCCACAGTGACGCCAACTTGGCAACTAGTCTCTGTACTAGAGGAAATGGACCTGTCTAGCTTCCATCACCCATGGTCTTTTGCAACAACGTCACACATTTCAAGAAATCTATAAAACTGCCCCTGCTTCAGTGAAATCACATATTAGCAAGCACTTTTTAGCGCCAGAATCTGGCTTTCATAAAACCTCACATTCGCTTTTATAGTATACTTGTGGCAAACGTGCTGAAGTGATTCAATATATGACGCAGTCATCTGGTTGAATCTGCTATTTGATTTATTGAATGACTAGGCCGAACGTTGATTGAAGCGTCATATAACGTCCAACTAGTTAGCGGATTGAAACATAGCTCTTTGAACAGAGCGGACGTAAAATCAGCCAAGTGATTCAAATTGAGTTCATTTTATCTCACTGCGGCGCTAGTAGTCACCAAAACAAATATGGCGTCAAACAGCTCACACATAAAGCACTGTTTTTTTTTTAAATTAAATTAACTTTAAAGTGCGTTATTTGTTATAAAATAGTGTGTGTAGTATTATTACGCCGCCACCGTCTACTTAAAAAAAAGAATATATACAGAAAAATAGAAAAATTTGAGCCAAAACTGGCAGAATACGAAAAATAAAATCAAGGTAAGTTGATTATTTTTTAGTTTATTTGTAAGGATTAGGGCTTTGTTATTTATTGTTCCTGTTGACGTGAACACAATAACAATTTATCCTGGTGTTACTGTTTCAGGATCCCAAAGAAAACCATGGACTACCGATGGTGGTTATAAACAATGCTCTAAAGGCTAGGGTGTTTCAACCCTCAGAATTTGTAAAAGAGCAGGGAGGTGTCTCCAAACTTTTTCCTGCTAAACGAAGGACATTATCCACCTCAACGCAGGCACACCGCTCTGCACCCCGAGAAAGAAGGATACCCCTACCTCAACAGCCGAGAGTCGGGAACGGCCCCAATCGAATTTTACCCAGAGGAACACGATAATTCGTAGAACGGAAAGACCTAGATTTCAAACAAAATACGCTCCCACCAAGCATAATGAAAATAAAAAATTGTAAATTTCGTGCAGGCCAGGTTAGTAAAGCCATGGAAACATGGATTTTTTTACTTTGATTTAAATTGCCACAACCCTGACACGTAGAGGGGCTTTATTATTGTTACTTATGAAAACACAGCTCTTCTCCATAAAAAAAGGGCCACCCCGCCATAGGGTCGCCCGCGTACACCGGCCGCCATGTATCGACAGCGAAGGTGCCCGTAAGGCGAAGTCACTGTCGATATTTCCCAGGAACGCGAGGTCGTGTGACAGCAGCCAGGTCCTATAGGGCGACAACGTCAGCTGAATGGCATAGCCGTCGCACACACTCCACAGATCGAAATACGTTTTAACAGTTAAAACTGACCTATTTAAGAAGATAATTTTTCACCCCACGCTTTTCTTTTCACGGTTTCTGAAGTCAATAAAACGCCAATCGGTTAATCCTGCAGGCCAAAAGGTCTCAGACTTAAAAAGTTCCAATTTATTTTAAGGTAACCATACGGTATTTTCATTTTATAACGGTAAGAAATGCAAATCCAATTGAAACAGATGGAAGAAGAAACCTCGAATAAGTTTGTAATCACCAAAGTATTGGTGTCATTGCCGGACGATTATGAAAATTTCATTTCAGCATGGGAACCCGCGCCTGATGACAAACATACGTTTGATAAATTGGCTGCTATATTACTAATCGAAGAAGAGAGAGTAATGGGCAAGAACGAAGAAACGTAGCAAACTTCATCCGCGTTCATAGTCAAAAATAATAAACCTAGAGGCAGAACGGGATATTATTTTCATACAAGAAGAAAAGAAGGAACATCCTGAAGGGTGTTAAAGTCAAATTATCGTAACATTAAAGTATAATGAAAACGAAGGACAAGAGAGAGTAGTCGCGAAAGAAATATAAATGAGAAAGCTGTCCCCTGCTGTGGAACTTTAGACTTTCCTTATCCTTATCTGCCTATACGTCCCACTGCTGGGCACAGGCCTCACTTCAACTATGAGGTGGTCCGAGCCATACTCCACCACGCGAGCTCAGTGCGGATTGGTGGATGGGTGTTTGTAAGGTAAGTGACCTACCCTACTGTCAGGTGTTATTAAGCCGCCCGAGGGCCTCCGACTAAGCCTAACGACTAATGTCTATCGATATTAACCGGGACCAACAGTTTAACGAGCCTTCCGAAGCACGGAGATGCTTGTAAAAAGACGTCACTTAAATGGTCAGAATGGTCACCCATCCCTAACATGACCGCGCCTTAGCTTGCTTAACTTTTGGTATCACTACTAAGGCGCTGCAACCACTGCGCTACAAGCACCTCACTTCAGACTTTAGAAGACAATAATACCTACTTAGGAAATTGGCGATTTACCTGTAAATGAAAAGCCTGTCAGTAGCAAATGGGTTTTAAAAGTTAAAAATGTATATAATGTCAAACCATATAAAGGCTAGGCTGGTTGCAAAAGGGTTTGGGAAACAGGATGTTTAATTTAACCTTTAACTGGTTTCGTGGGGGCCGTGCGAACCCACGCGTGGTATTTTTTCTAATTTCTTTAAAACTATGCTTTGTGCGTGGCCGCAATTTTGAGTAATCTCATTACGTCGCGACTGGCAGCGGGTGTCCGACGTTCTGCGCTATAGTTTTTACCAAAGCAGAGGTACGTGCGTTTTGGGGGCCGCGCGGCCCCCACAATACCAGATACGAAAGTTTTTAGTTATTACATTATTATATTCTATCGTATTTTTTACAGTTATTCTGACAAGATAGCGAAACTTTAAAGTGATGAGACAATAGCAGAGATTTAAACGAGGATTCTGACTCGGAATCAGTGTTTGGTGGCGGTCTAAAAGAACAAATTAGTGCCAATGATGAAATTAACGATTATGAAGAGTCGCCACCACACAATTCTAACAGCCGAGTACCCGGTACCTAAAGTCGAAGCTTGATCTTCAGATAGAGACGATGGACTTCTTGCAGGACCAAGTCAAAGAGGTTATTATTACAAAATGAATACAAGTGTTCCGCAAATTCCCCAGCACCCTCATGTACTCGTCAACATAACATCATTTCCTACTTAGTTAAAAACCTGATCCATTTCAGTTTCAAGTTTAAATTATAAAGAATAAGAAAACATACATAGGTTAGCTAAAGACTTTAGAAATTATAGGTTTTTGAAGTGAAAACTTCTTTAGCGGCGTTGAGCACTTTTGTTGCATGGGTAGAAACTGTGAAACTCGCGTCAGGTCACGTGATGCTGATCGAAAAACCGTAAGACGGTTCAAATAAATCAAAAATGCACAACGTTAATAATCAAGTTTTCACTTCTGCCGGCACTCCCGGAGTGCAACCCGTGTTTTTTTTTTTTGTTAATTGTGATGAAAGAAAAAAAACCATAAAATTATAAAAATTTTGTGATCTATTGTAGTACATAGATAAAAAGAATTATATAAATAAAACGTAATTGATTTTATAAAATAGGTTTGTTATTTTATTTTCCCAAGAAACTTTTAAAAACAACCCCAGAAATTTCAATCAAAAGAACTAATTTCTATTGGGGGCCGCGTGACTCCCGCAAAACCAGTTACGTTACTCAAATTTACGATACCAGTTGAGGGTTAAGTGATATTTATGCCACAGTTGCAAAGCATGCAACTTTTAGATTATTTGTAGTAATTGCTAAGTTGCTGCGAAGGTCTCATAAGGTCAAAATGTGACTAATGCTTAAAAAAACTAATGGCACAGATAAAATATATGTTATAATTTATGTAGACGATTTGTTGATTTAGGCACAATATAAATGAGGTCACAAAGTTAGAAATAATATTAAATAAAGAATTTTAGATGAGGATATAGGACTATTTCAATAATTCTTAGACCATTTTTTAGTTACTGAGTCAGCGCACATATTGATGAATAGCACTAAAATTTTATACGATGTTTATTGGTCTGATCACTTTCCACTACTAATTGAATGTAGACTTAACGCTGTTATACCTAAGGTTATTCATAAAGGCAATCGATGTCATAATAAAATTAAGTGGGGTAATAGAAATGAGGAACAGATATAACGTTATACTGAGTTATGCAATGAAAAGTTAAAATTAATAGATTTTCCATTAGAATTTATTAAACGTAGTCATAGTTTCTGTAATGATTTGTGCCATAGAAATGTGATTGATAATTTGTACAAAAACATTGTGTCTGTTTTGTCGTCTGCTGCACTCGAAACAAACAAAAGTATTTCCTATAAGCCGAAAAAACGTACTATACTGGGGTGGAATAAGCATGTCGGAGAAGCACAGGGAGGCCAGGTCCAAATTTATTATGTGGGTTTTATATGGTCGGCCTAAACAGGGTTTTGTGTATGACGAAATGGTCAACAGTCGGCATTTATTCAAAAGTAGACTAAAGTGGTGCCAAAATCATAACCACCAAATAAAAATGAACATCTTGGCTACTCACCATTCGAGAAATGACTTTGGGAAGTTCTGGAAGTCTACAAATCAACTTAATACCGGACCTAGACTGCCTGAGGCCATAGGAGGGGTGAGCGACCCAAAACAGATAGCGGAACTTTTCAGAGAACAGTTTATGGTCTCCTCGCCGTTGGGTCCCTCGTCAGTGTTTGTGCCCAGTGCTTTTAAGTCACGCCTGGCCTCAGCCAAGCGTGACTTAAAAGTGATTATTAGTGCCAAAAGTATTGAAGATGTCATAAAAGCAATGGTACCTGTCAAATCGCCGGGTCACGATGGGCTCAGTATTGAGCACTTCAAGTATGCAGGTGTACACTTGCCTAGAGTACTCGCGCTGTTATTTAATGTTTGTGTTGCTCACTATTACCTGCCCACGGACTTGATGAGGACCACAGTAGTACCAATTGTAAGGAACCGCACTGGTGACGTGTCGGACAGATCTAACTACAGGCCAATATCCTTGGCGACAACAATAGCCAAGATATTTGACAGTGTGCTAAACTCTTCGTTAGAAAAGCACTGTACGTTTCATGATGGCCAGCATGGCTTCTCAAGGGGTCTTTCAACGGAAACAGCAATTTTAAGTCTAAAGCACTGTCAAATATCATACAAACAGGCGCACACCTGTGTACGCCTGTTTTCTGGACCTTAGCAAGGCTTTTGATCTGGTCTCGTTCGATATCCTGTGGCGAAAGTTGGAAAACGTGGGGCTGTTTGATGGCTACACTGACGCGCTAAAATTTTGGTATTGCAATCAGGTTAACCATGTGAGATGGGCTAACGAACACTCCGAACCGTACATGATAAAGTGCGGGGTGAGGCAGGGGGGTTTAACCTCACCGAAACTCTTCAACCTGTACGTGGATGCGCTGGTCCGGGAGCTCAGCAGCATGCGTGTAGGTTGCCATATTGGTAACGTGTGCGTCAACAACATCAGCTACGCAGACAACATGGTGCTGCTGGCTCCCTCGGTCAGCGCCCTGAGAGCGCTTCTCGGTGTTTGTGAGAGATTCGCTGTCTCACATGGTTTGCTGTACAACGCTAAAAAGTCGCAGTACATGGTTTTTAAGGCTGGCAGTAAATGTCCGAATTTAGTACCCCCCATAAAACTTTTTAACGAGCCCTTGGAAAGAGTTTCGAAATTTAAATACCTTGGACATATCGTTACTGACAGCCTTAAAGATGATGAAGACATTGAAAGGGAGCGCAGGGCGCTGTCAGTCAGAGCAAATATGTTGGTGCATAGGTTTGGTCGCTGCACGGACAGTGTCAAAATCACCCTCTTTAGAGCCTACTGTGTCTCATTTTACACATGCAGCCTATGGACTAACAATACTAAAAAAGGCTTCAGTGCCCTGCGTGTTCAATACAACAACGCCTTCAGGGCGCTGTTGCGGCTGCCGCGGTTTTGTTTTGTTTTGTGCTGAAGGAGATGGTCGAAAGTGGGGATTGTCCACTGATCGGCCATACGATTAACACAACGAAATCAGTTTTTAAGGTAGCATACTAACATAGTTATTAAGCTTTTACTAACAATATGGATCTTAGTTATCTGAAATAAAACATTTTATTTTATTTATTTATTTAGGAAGCTCTTCTGCTCCTGAGATACTAGTATTAAGTTTAAGTTAATTCTCATTCTAAATGAACTTAATGTAAGGATGGGACCCGGGAGCAGTTACTGAAACAGTGTTGCGCGTTTAACGTATAGTTTATTACTGTCTATAATAGCTCGATTACATTGGTATAAATGAGGAGAGGTGATTCATACACTACACCTCCCCCCTTTTTTAGAAAAAAAACTGATACATATTTTTTTTAAATAAAATACACATTACAACGTTATTATAAGTATTAATTAATTACAGTACAGGTATTCAACAAAATTTTATTTTGAACTAAACAATTGCAGTAGGTACCTATTTATCAAATAAATTTGCACCAAAAACAATTTTAAATTGTATCAAATATTAAAGTTAAATATATATAAATATTTGACAAAATACTGCTAAGGTTACACATACACTTTAGGCAAAATACAAAAAAAAAATGAAATCAATAAACTCCTTAAAATGTTCTTATAATAAGGTTACACGAGAATATAAATAAGCTTAACCATTTTTCTTATAAAATAAAATACACTAGCACGTCACTGTTAGCTTTGACAACATGGTTTGAACTTACAATATTGTGAAAGAAATCAAGGTTATTTTAGTAGAATTAAATAATTCTATATATATTAATTAATAATCAAAATAATAATATTATTAATTTCAAATATTCTCCAAAAAAAAATCATGAGGGAAATTATTTATTGATCTTTAAATTTACTCAACTTTATCGGTCTACATTTTTAAGTCTTTAGGGATTTCACTATCATATGTTTTATAGACATTCTTACTTGCTCTTTAGCACCAACTAAGAAATATTTATTCCACCTTATTCATCATCCATATTACTTTATCATAGTATTGGTACACATTCCCTACCTGGTACATCATTATTCATTTATTAAGACAAGGGCCCCGTCTACATACATGGTGGCGCAATAGAACGTGCATATTTAAAAAAATATAAAAAAATAAATACAACAGGTATAGTTAAAATAAAACTGAGGAATTGTTAAGTAAGAACTGAAGTTTATTTTTTAAAAATAACATCATCTAAATGATGACCCTCTCTACGACGGCACTCCTCTAACCGCAAACGGAAATTATTGAAAACTTTGTTCAGTAATGCTGGTGTGATTGCTGCCATTTCACCACGGATATTCTGCTTGAGCTCGTCGATGTTTCTCGGATTATTGTTGTAGACTTTGTGTTTGAGGTATCCCCACAAAAAAAAGTCAGGAGGCGTTAAGTCCGGACTACGTGGGGGCCATGGGATATCACCTCTCTTTAAAATCACTTTTCCAGGGAACATCTGTTTCACAACCGCCATGGAGTCATTAGATGTGTGACAAGTGGCTCCATCTTGTTGAAACCATGTCCTAGAATTCCTTATTCTTGAATTTTCAAGTTCTGGAGCCAAAAAACCTTCCAACATAGCGTTGGGTATTAACAGTGACGTTTTGTCCACGCGCATTTTCAAAGAAAAACGGACCCGCTATTCCTCTGCCCGAGATTGCTGCCCATACTGTCACTTTAGGACTATGCAGTGGTTTCTGATGTTTAAGTTTAGGATTCTCACTGTGCCAGTAACGACAATTTTGACGGTTTACGAACCCATTCATGTGAAAATGAGCCTCATCAGAGAAAAGGATGTTGTCACAATTGGAAAACCGATTCAGCATTTCATCAGCAAATGCGAGCCTTGCTCCGAAGTCAGATTCTTTCAATTCTTGTGTTAATTGCAGCTTGTATGGATGCAGTTTAAGATCCAACTTTAAAATTCGTTGCAAACTTCGTCACGATAAGTGTAAGACGGACGATCTCTTGCGAGTAGACATTTGTGGTTCTCCTTGTACCGACTGCATAACTCTCTCAATATTGTCTTCGGTCCTAGATGTTCTTGGACGACCTTTTGCTTTGGGTTTTAACGTTGAGCCGGTCTCTTCGAAACGCTTTATCCATATTTTAATTAAATTAGCACTCGGAGCTTGACTGTTTCGCCGTAGTCCATATTCAGAACAATATAGTCGCCTAATAACAACGTATGAACGAGAGGTCTGGTAAAACGCGCGCACGCAAAATGCGCGTTGCTTCCCGTCGAAGTGACTCATAGTGACTAAAACTCCATGAGCCCGCCTACCCAACGAGGTAAGGTTCCCCCCGCCCGCGCGCTTTCCACCCCGCCAAAAAAAATGATGCAATATGCACGTTCTATTGCGCCACCCTGTATCATACATTTTATTTTATAGTAGACTTTTAATTATACACATATTTATAACTTGCGTTGTGGCCACACCCTTACTTTCTTTTATATAGAAGTTACGTTTTAAGTCTCCTTTGGACTCCAACATATCTCACGGAGGAAAGCTCGTTCGCACCATGATCGAATAGAAGGATCGGACTCTATTTGTACCATTTACTTTAACTTCATCATAATAACAAGAGCATCACGAATTAAGATCTAACATTGTCTCTAACAGCTTTCAGCGATGAAGCTCGTTCACGTCGCCTTTATACTGAAGGACCTGATCTCTATCACCTAACTTGTGTACCATATACTTGTGCATTTCATATAACTTTCATTCAAAATTCATTTACTTTAAACAGAAACTGACCAGCATACGAAATTAAAAATTTACCTAACAAAATAATTTGCTTTTGTGTGATCAGACCAATTGCACTTATTTATTTTTAAACTAAATCCACATTCTTAAGATCCTTGCTATTTATCCTCTTTCATTATCCATTTAATCTATAACATAACCCTAGCAACTCAGCACGGACCTAATTGCACTCAAACGGTAAACAAAGAGTTTTTTTTTAATACTGGATCTTAATCCAACTATTGAACTACCTAAATAATTCATTGAAATCCCTTTAATAACTATTCATCATACACACAAGGTATTTGACCGTTATTTATTAAATATCCATTTCATTATCAAAAAAAAAAGTATAAGTTTCATTTTAGGAAACAAACTAAACTGTAAGATTATCTTCATAATTAACTCAAAAGTATTCCCATGCATAACCGAAAATAAACTTTCACTTGCCTAAGTTACCAAGTCGCCGCCCTAGTGCTTGAATGGCCAATCGACCAGTGAGCAAATTTTCCAGGAGACATAATTTTGAAGTTAGTTATCGATATTATTAGAAATATACTAAAAAAATCCTGAATTAGAAACACGCAGTATTTCTTTATATTAATATTGAAATAGTAATTTAAAGTAATAATTATAGAACGGATTAATTTTCATTTATTATTGGAGGTTGGACAAAATGTCTTCAACAAAATATTGTATATGGAGATTGAGCACAATGACATGGAGATAGTGCTCTAAAATGAAATACAAGTTTTGTGCTTGTTTGTCCAAACTACCATCACATACGCTATACAGTATGTTCAATTTCATACAAGATTTTCTGTACATACGAATACAAGATTTAATCCCGAAAAGTGTTAGGTCAGGAGTATTGATATAAACAAATAAAAATACATATACAATAATCAAAGGTTTTATTACTTGGCATATTAATCATAATTCAAGTTGCTATAACAAAAGCTGGTAATACAAAATATTATTAATATTTTAAAATACTAAGGATATTTCTTTAATACTATTACTTCTTTCCTTTTTTTGCATTAATAGAAGTATTTTTTTTAGATTTGTTTTCTTGTTTCACATTTACTGTTTGTTTTGGTTTTCTGTTATTTATATTTTTGCTTGTGGTTGGCATATCTTCGGCATCTTTATGGGCTTCAACCTTTTTTATTAATGCTTCCATGTATTTTTGGTCTTCTCGAGGCATATATTTGTAAACTGATCGTATATCTTGAATTTTTTTGTTAGGTAAACAGTTTTTTGGTTTTTTAAGCACTATTTCATGCAAAATGTTTATTTTACTTTTTTGTATGTTTGTTGTTTTGGCTGTTGCCGTGAAACTAGTTTTGTACTCTATTAAATACCATTCCGATTTTTTGTATTTTATAGATTTAATTTTTTTGTATGGTATTTGACCAAATCCAAGTTTGATAGCCTCATCATGAAATGAGTGGAAGTCCGTATCCAGCATTTGCAGAAAATTAAGCTTAATTTTTGAATGTATTTTTAATAATTCACGCATTAATCCAAGAGGGCTATAAATTTCTTTATGTCTTAAGTTCCGTTCTATTATGCTATGCACACAGTCTACTTCCTGTACATTTCCGTGGCCAGGCTCAGAAAATTTTTGCTCTATTTCTGTAATATTATTGGCTTTTTCAGAATGAAGAAAGTTTAACAAAGCCATGCTCATGTGCGAGTTTTTATTTTGTGGTACACAAGAGTCAGACCAAAGAATAATTTTAGTTATATTGCTTGGCAAATTCTCAACTACGCGTAATAAAATTTTGATCAATGCGCTGGCTATGTTATCTCCAGCTCGTCCGTTCTTTGTTTCATCCCAGATAGCATTAGTGGCAGAATTGTCTATATTACAGTGTCCCGTTAAGTTATATACTGTAAGTTTACTAGTATAGTAAAAACAAGAGATGTTCGCTTTTGGTAAAGTGAAAATATTTTCCAAATCGAACGTTATGACAGCTGTATTTGTGTTTTTCGGATTAATCTTTCTGTCTCTTGCTCTTTCTTTATCGCATCATCTTTACGGATCATATGTTCTTTATATTTCAGTTGTTGATTCTCATCGGGATTTAAGATTGCTTTATATTCACAACATATATCACAGGTATCTTTTTTTGGTCGATGAAAACTTAAATTAAAGTTTTCATTAAACACTTTCCCATATATGTTTTCTTTAACTGGTTCCTTATAAAGCGAAACATAAAGCGAATACATCTTTGTGATACTTAATCCTGGTTCTAGGTATTGACGCTTTGTAGTAGTTCTACAATGATGTGACTCCTGTACTGGAAATGAGTTGATATGTTGTTTGACTTCTTCAATCTTTCCGAGATCAGTTTGTTTTTTCACATACTTACCTTTTTGGGGAGTAGGCGTTATATTCGCGTTCCTGGCGTACTTTTTTTTGTAGAAATGGTGTATCCTTTTAACAAAGATGTCCAAGGTAGAACAAAAGATTTTTTTGAGATAAGATATTTAAAAACGCGCGAGACGTGTCAAGCGTGCTAGCCAAGTGGCAACCGACTGGTGCCATTTGTCTGCCAAAAAGTGGGCCGGCCGATCAAACCTAAACTGTGGAATGACATCCACCTGCTTATATCACGTTGAGACGGAATTAATCTACATCGGAATTACCTAGATAAATTATAGATTAAGAATATTTGAGAACCACTGTCCTTCCATAGAAAAGCAATATCGGCTAAATCCGAATTATTTTTCATTCGGATTTACCCTCTTCGGGTAATTTCAATAAAAACAGAAAAAAATACCTAGGATGCTCTGTGCCCATTAAAACTATATTAAAAACGAAAATCTATTAGACAAAAAAACAATCAGTTAAATAACTTACCGAATTGCTGAGATAAAAATCAATTTATTTTGTAATTAGGCTAACAAATTAGCACTTTTACACGTCCCAACATATAAATTGACCCTACCACCACTTCGGGACAGTTTGGGCCAGTGCTGAGAAGAAGCGGCGCAAGAAACTCAGTCACTATTGTCATTGCCTCTTTTCAAAATTGATTTACAATAAATGTTATTATTTGCATTTAAACATTTCCATATATCTTTGTCATTTATATAATCATCAATTTTATAATATCCTTTCGACATTAATACATCTTTAACAACTGTTTTAAATTTATCTAAAGGCAATGAAATTAAATTTTCAGGTAATTTATTAAAAAATGATACACATCTACCCATAAATGAGTGACCAACCTTATGAAGCCTAAAATGTGGAACGGCAAGCCTATTTTTTTGTCTTGTGTTGAAGTTATGCAAATCGCTATTTTTAGGAAATAAGTGTAAGTTTTTTCGAACGTAAATTAGGTTTTCGTAAATATATTGCGAGTAAACTGTTAGTATTTTAACTTCTTTAAACAATTCTCTAAGTGTTTCATTTGATTTAAGTTTATAAATAGCCCGCACGGCTCGTTTCTGCAATACGAAATTTGTCTCTATATCTGCAGCTGAGCCCCATAGTAAGATGCCGTATGACATGATACTGTGAAAATAACTAAAATAAACTAGTCTTGCCGTTTCAACATCAGTCAGAAACCTTATCTTTCTTACAGCGTATGCAGCGGAGCTTAGTCTCTTTGATAAGGTCATGATATGAGGACCCCACTGGAGCTTATCATCCAAAGTAATTCCCAAAAAAGTTGCAGTATTTGAAGTAACTAGTTGTTCATCCCTAACAACAACCCTTGTTGGAACTTGTCGGACATTGGGCATTGTAAACTTAATGCATTTAGTTTTGGTCGCGTTAAGCAATAAATTGTTAACGGTGAACCAATGAAGTACTCGCGAGAGAGTACCATTTACATCGTCAAACAATTCTTTACCCCTTGGAGTTTTAAAAAGTAGTGAAGTATCATCAGCAAATAACACTATCTCACAAGCACCGTCGACAAAGTATGGAAGGTCATTAATATATATTAGAAACAGTAACGGTCCCAATATCGAACCCTGGGGCACACCCATAGTGAGAGGTGCTCCAGGAGACTCTGCTCCATTGATAGAAACCTTTTGTGTTCTCTCAGTGAGATATGAATTAAATAAGTTACATGCATTAGTTGATACACCATAATGGCGTAGTTTTCTCAACAGGGTCTCATGGTCAACACAATCAAACGCTTTAGAGAGGTCACAAAAGATTCCCACAGCATCATGCTTACTATCATAGGCATCAAATATATGTTTCAACAGAGCGACTCCAGCATCAGCAGTACTGCGACCCTTTGTAAAACCAAATTGTTTATTATGCAATAAATTGTTTGATGTGAAGTGAAATAGTAGCTGATTGAATATAATCTTTTCAAAAATTTTACTTAGAACCGGTAAGATTGATATCGGTCGAAAATTTGAGGGGTTATTTTTGTCACCAGATTTAAATAACGGTACTATTTTACTAAATTTCATTAAATTTGGGAATTTTCCTGTATCAATACATTTGTTAAAAATGATCGCTAAAAGAGGTGCTATGATTTCAATAATAGTTTTAATTATACATACGGATATTCCCCAAAGATCCTCGGTTTTTTTCATATTTATTTCATTGAATGCGTTCATAATTACATCGGTGCTTACGTATCTAAAGTATAGTGGTGAATCACACTCATCAATATTGGATTTGAGAATGGATTCAGACAGTTCTGCAGAAGAGTTAAGTTCTTTAGTAGTAGATGGTGCTATATTAGCAAAGTACTTTTCAAAAATATTAGCTACTTCTGCATCAGATTTAACTAGTTTACCTCCATCTTTTAATGAATATGAATGATCTTTTGTTTTATCTTTACCGGTTTCTTTGTTAATGATATTCCAGGTAGCTTTGGCTTTATTTTTTGAACCTGAAACTATCCTACGAAGATGATTCGTCTTTGCTTGGGCACAAACTTTTTTAAAGATTTTTGAATATTTTTTAACATATTCTATAATATGTGGGTCCTGAGAATGTTCTCTAATACTATACAGATCATATAACTTGTTCCTGCTTTTATAAATACCTGGTGTAGCCCATTCATTAAACTTACTTGTAAACCGATTAGACTTAACCTTTTTTTTTGTGAAAATTGATGCAAATTCGCTTTTAATTAAGTTAAAAAGATCTTCATATAAGTTGTCTACGTTACTACTACTGTTTGGTATTAATGTTTTCACACCATCAAAAATCCTATCCTTAAATCTATTTATCCTGTTTGCAGTGACTGGTCTATAAACTATATCTACTACGCTCAAGGCCGGACCAGACGGAAATGTGACCTTTTGTCCTCTATGGTCGGAGCTTAGACATTGTAAAATAGATTTATTTGTTATTTTGACATCACAAAAAATATTATCTATGCAAGTAGCCGTTGTTGGAGTCACTCTGGTAGGTTCTTCAAAAACATTATTTAGGTTATACGATTCAAAGAGATTAAGAAATCTCAGAGAAATTTGTGTTTTTTTTAATATGTCTATATTAAAATCACCGCATACTACTAAATTCTTTTTTGATTTTGATGCTTTTGATAAGACTTTATCCATAGTGTCTTCAAAAAGTTGGTAATTAGCGTCTGGCGGGCTATATACGCTTATGACAATATATTGATCTAGTTCAACACATGCAAGTTCAATAGTTCGCTCAATGGAGAGAGATACAATATCTTTTCGTTCTTTACAGTTAAATTGATTTTTCAATAGAATAAGTGACCCACCTCTAGTTGTAGTCTCTCTTGTGAATGAACTACCGACCTTATAATTGTCAATACTTAACATTAATTCATAGTCCCTATACCAGTGCTCAGTCACACACATTACATGGGCGTTTAAATCGTGCAAAACTAATGATAATTCAAATTCTTTGCCAGCTAGGCCTTGTATGTTTTGATGTACAACAATAAAACTAGACCCAGCCTTTGTCTTCCCCCTTAGTTGAAAGTGTCAGAGGTTGTCAAGTTAATAATATCTAAATTAGTACTATTACTAATATGTTGACAACCATGTGATATGGTTGAGTTTAAAATACAATTAATATTATAAGCTAACAAAGTAGCTATTCGTTTTTTAAATTTAATAGGCAAGTGTAAAGAGCTGCCAGACAAATGAAATGAATTATTAATGAATTTATTCGTCTCAAAAAACACAAATTTGTCACTGTGACGCTGAGATAAATTAAATAACAAAGTATTCAGCATATGAATACTGTTATTTTGTGTTACCGTATAATATTTTGAAAATGGTAGGGAACAGAGGATAATTTTTTTGACATTTAAATTTGTCAAAATGGTCCAATTCCTTATAATATTTTTCTTACTAACGTTTTGACTGTTCCCTAACATTAATACAATAATCGAGTTTGAGTTGAAAGAGCTGTTTCGTATACTATTTACAATTTGATCCAGTGATGTGTCTGGCATACAGTTATTAATAATTTTACAGCTCAATGACCTATTCAATAAGGAACCATAACCAATTCCTAGCTTATCTGAATATACATGAACATTAGCACATTCGTGAGTAGGCTTTTGAGAGACAACATCATAAGTTTTTGAGCAGTTTAAATTTAAACTTTGTTCTAATGGACATAACTGCAAGCTTAAATCACTTGAGTCCAGTACAGTTTTCAAATTAATGTTTGGCAGGGATTTATAAATTTGGTTGGTGGAGTTTATGTTCAAAAGTTTATTTGCAGCTAGGATATGCTCAGAGATTTGTTCCTGAGAAGAGTTATATTTATACGTCATTGACTGCAATGACTCCTGCAACCGAGAGATGTCTACCTGCAACTGCCCTACTGCCTGATCATACTGCAACCTACTTTCAAGTAACTTATTTTGATAAATTTCAAGGCTATCTAACAAATCAATTTTTTCTTTTCTCAATTGTAAATTTTTAGTATAAACTTTCTGCTGCTTTATAACTTTTTTTGTTTTATTTATGAATCTATTAATTTTTATGTATTTCTTTAATCTATTTCTACCTGTCATTTTTGTTTGCCTACTGCAATGTTTACATTGGCTGTTAATATTTGTGTATGAATTGGGAACTGCTACCTGGTTGTTAGGGGTCCCAATGAGCTCCTCGTATAAGTTCATGGTCTGTGAGTAAACATGATCTTGTTTCTCTTCTTCCATATGCAGTATGGTTTTGTTGGCGTCACGCAGCTCACTTTCCAACTCATTGTTCCGGATCAGTGTCTGCTCGAAGACGCTGCACTGGTCAAAGGTGCTGATGGTATGTAGAAGCTCCTCTCTGTGTTCAGTGACCTCGTGGAGACGGGCATGCAGTTCTACCAATTCATTCTTTAATTGCGCGTTAATTTTGAATGTTTTTTTTATTTCTAATTCACATTCATCGCGTTCCCTAAGGAGCTGGTCACAGAAATCCTTAGATTCTTTTAATTCTTCCAGCGCATTTTTCAGTTTAAGGGCAGTTTCCTGGGCAGTCATCCTTCTGGTCATGGTTCCAGTTTGGGAGGTCACGTTTGATTGTAAGGTTGGAAATCTCGCCTGAAATTTTTATTAAAAAGAGTGTACAACCGTTGCTTTGGTAATATTCTAAGCAATGGGACGCAGAGGATACTTCCGTACCTATTTTTTATATTTTGTAAAATATTAAATTAAATGTTAGTGTTTACTGTTTAATAGGAAGAAAAATTGGTTTCAGAATTTCTTATTTAAACCTATATGTACTTTGTTATTTTAACCTAAAGGATTATTTGATTTCATTTGAATCGAGAGTAAACAATAAACATTAAGGACTAGTCAACATAATTTATTAGAATAACAACACAGGACCGAGCAAAAATTTACAGTCACCGCTATGTCTACCGCTGCAAATGTAGGTGTAAGTAGATTCTTAAATTGTGAACAAAGACAGAAGGCGAGTGAATAAGTAGACGAGGTGACTGCTTAGTGTTTGCGTGTTTTTTTGTCTGCGGCGTTAAGTTGTTATCTTCAACTTTACTTCCACATATACGTCAAGTAAAGAGAGGCACAACAGGACCGAAATGTTGTGAATATTGACGTAGCTCACATTGGTGAGCGTTGTGCAGAGTAGAAGTGTCAGTGTTTTGTATTCCACAGCGATAAACTAACGGCAAAACAGTTATTCACACGGACCCTTGTTGACTTGTCACTTTTTACTATCAAAATAACCTCAAAAAGTATCTTGAGATATTTGTTCTTGCACTGATTTTTGATTAAATTTGTATAAGTAATTAGTCTTAACTAGCGTTGAAGTAAGTCAAAAACAATACTCCCCTGGTTTTAGTTTCCGTTGTCCACACTTTTCAAATCACAACGTAACGGTTAGGTAAAAAATTTTCAATTGAATTTTATGATTCAAATCACTTTGGGTTTGTGTTGTCTTCAATCTTGCATGCTATACACGGATTCTATAATATTAATTAAGCTCTTAATTACAGTTTAGACGCGAAATTTTCGTGAAATATAAGCAAAATAAGATAAGATCAGCTGCTTTGCATGACAGCTTTTTTTTTTTTTTCGTGCAATTCCGATAACTAGAAAACGCGCGTAAAATGATACTCAGCGAGAAATGCGGAGCAGTGACACGTACATTAACAAGTAGCGACCTGAGTCAACTGAAGCGGGGGGAGCGTTAAATTGGCGTCTAGGTAAATGTTGCCACAATATAAAATATCGTTGCGTTTGGTAGAAAATTGAAATTTTCGGAATATGCCGATTTTCGACATTACCCGAATGCACCTTATAGCGAAAGAACAAGGTTTGCAACCTATCATTTTGTTACTTGCTTTTATAGTAGATATTGACAAAGTAGACATTTAATAAATAATTATTTTACTTTGTATATTTCAGGGACTCACTGGAAAAATCATTATCTGATTTGTTACCTGAACCTGTCAGTCATTTTGGTAATTTCTGTAGAATGTCAAGTGTTGACTTTGAGCTATTGCTACAAAAGGTCGACCCACTGATATCCAAGAAAGATACAAAATGGAGACAAGTTATTCCTTCTAAGCATCGATTAGCAATAACACTAAGATTTTTGGCGACTGGTGATAGCTACATGAGCTTGCAATATCTTTTTAAAATATCAAGTTATTGGAACAATTGTAGCTGAAGTTTGTGAAGCTATTATTCAAGTCTTGAAAACAGAAGTAAAGGTAACTAAATAAAATGCATAATTCTTTTAATTCTTTAATGTGAAAGTACAAAAATCTAAATAACTTTTCTTAAATACCTAATTAATTAATCTGAATCCTCATTCGCATTGGACATCGCGTATGCTTGAGATATTATATCTTGGTTCAATTGCCGTGCTGGTGGAGTAATAATCTGTGAGAGTATTTTAAAATTCTGTTCAGAACTTTTTACGGGTTTTGAGTACAAATTAAACAAATTTTCGGTGGATGAAAAAGTTGGTAGGTAATTTTCTGAAGACTGTATATTTGTATTACTATTTTCGGCTTGTAAATAAGTACATTTATACTGTGAAGTGGATGGACCTGGAATGTGGACTGTATATGATGTATTATCAGTGACTGTTTCAACATCAGACAATGGAGATGGGGTGTAATTGTTCAAAGAAGATGCACGGCTTGATGTTGATTTTTTATTTAGTCTGGATCTTGCTTTCATTTCATATTTAAAAATCAAATTATATATGTCATGTGTTAACATTAGCTTATCATCTTCATTCATTTTTTTTTAATTTTTGCGCCACGAGTTGACCAAACAAGTCATCTTCATCTGTCTGTTTTTGTACATTCCTTTGTTTTACAAGAGAAAACGCCTCATCCATCTGTTTCTTGACTTGCAATAATTCTTTAGTACAAGCAGTATTTTTACGTTTGGTGCCGCTCTCATACTGTTGTGATTCGTTTCCACTTCCCATATCTGACTCTCTTGATAAGGGTCTTTGAGAATGTGATGCTGGTTGTTCCTGAAATACCATAAATAAAATTAATAAGAAATCTTTTTTTCAGTTACCAAGAACTGAAAATGAGTGGCTGCAGATATCAGAAGGCTTTCGAAATAAGTTTTCACATTGATGTGGAGCACTGGATGGTAAACATGTAGTTTTAGAATCACCGATTCACAGCGGCTCTGACTACATAAATTACAAAGCAACGTTCAGTATTGTGCTCCTGGCTCTAGTTGAAAACAACTATTTATTCTTATTTGCCGACATAGGCTGTCAAGGAAGAATGAGTGATGGTGGGGTATTACAAAATAGCATTTTATGGAGAAAGATTAACGACAATACATTGAACACGCCACAGCCTTGCCCTCTCCCTGGGAGAAACATGAATGTGCCGTACGTATTTGTGGCAGATAGTGCATTCGCGTTAAGCAAACACATCATGAAATCATATCCTGGTAACCATAGTGAGAACAGCATAGAAAGAAATTTTAATCGCAACTTGTCCAAAGCTAGAGTAATTGTTGAAATTGTGTTTGGCGTTATGATATCGTATTTAGAATTTTTTAAAAACCTATGTTACTTCAACCACAAAATGCAGCCCGGGTTACTATGACGTGCGTACTTTTGCACAATTTTTTGAGGAGAAGTAGGACTTCATCCAAAATATATACACCTTGTGGATCATTTGACTGCATAGTGAACGGTCAATTACGTCCTGGAAGTTGGAGAAATGACAGCGCAACTCATGGACTTTTACCCCTTGATTTAGTTCCAAGGAGAGGTTCAAATGTTTCTCATATAGTTAGGGCTGAGTTTGCAGAATTTTTTATGCGATAAACAATTTTTTGGAAAATAAAACTAAAATTATAACCTAAGACTTGAGATATTGTTTTATTTTGAACTTACCTCAGTGTTTATGGTATTATTGTACTCATACACTGGACTTAAAAAACTGTGCATTGCAGCAAAAGAAAACCACGTGGGTTTGTAAACTTCATCCGTGCCGGAGCCGGTGAGGCAGTAGTCCTTTATTTTTTTTACGTGGTAGAGAATTTCTCTTTTTATTTAATTCCTCCACAGAACATTGAAGTGAAAATAATTTTTTTATTCTCTCCCACGCGTCGTTTACAGCTAATCTGTTTTTATGAGATTTCTTTTTAGGATCCCATATAGTAGGTTCGTTTTGTAAAAGCTCAATGAACTCCAACACGTTGGCGTTGTTCCAATCCATGACATATATACTTAAATAAGCCAGGTAAAACAAAAAATAATATAGAAATTTTACCTGTAAATAAAATTTGTATTATGTTTCCTCAGACGTCCGAAGTCCATTATTATGAGAGTACATCGTTCCTTTTCCTTGCGCTGTCGCTAGATGTCGCTTCTTCCGGTACGTGACTTCCGCGCTTTTAGCGCCCCTTGCGGCCAAACCTGGAACTAACTTCAGAAGGCAGAGCGAGCCACCGAGTTGTGTCATTGTTCGGCTCATAATAAACGAATGTGGTATGGTGAACCACCAGGAAGACATTGTCTGGACTTCGGACGTCTGAGGAAACATAATACAAATTTTATTTACAGGTAAAATTTCTATATTATGTGTTCCGTTTGACGTCCGAAGTCCATTATTATGAGAGATCTGTTTGTTATCTCCTGGTGGCTTGCGAAGCGTAATAAAAAGAAAAACGCAACAATGTGATAGAAACTTGAATGTATAATTGAAATCAATAAAATTGGTTTATGTTTACAAATCAAATTCAATACAGATTCAATCAAATAGCTTTTAATTAGGTATTCAATTAAATAGCTTTAAATAATTAACATATAACATTGATCTTAACTTGTGGGCGCAAAAAACTGGGAGAGAGATTTTTCCAAAACTGCACTGTTGCTATGGCCACTTCTGTTTGATACATCTCTCAAATAAAATTTTCTAAAAGTATTTTCATGGCGCCAGTTAGCTTTAGCTAAAATATCATTGATTGGATATTTTTCAATGAAATTTAGAGAAGAAACTGCCGACCTGCAGCTACCAGGAGGCGCATCTATTCCTGCTTCGGAAAGTGTTCGCTTTACCCAACCACCTATAATTGCAGCCGTAGCTGGCCTTACTGGGTTTCTTGTAGTTATAAATAAATTTGTAAGAGAACCTCTAGTATTTTTGGAAATAGAAATCAGAGTCCTTAACCAAAATAATAGGTCAGTATTTCTGTCTGGCGAAGCAATAAAAGTCCAACTCGATTGTTGATAACCTGCCGAATCGGTCTTTGAACCAAACACGGGATGCAACGTGATAGAGGAACCATTGTCGACAAAATGTTTTGAATCGCAATGCAAAAGAGTTAAATCGTGTACTCTACGTCCTGATGATAGTAGTAAGAGTGTGGTGGTACGTCTAGAAACATCAAATAAACTGAGCACATTAGGGTCTGTATTTGTCATAAACTGTATAACAATTCTGGCATCCCAAATTGGCAATTTTGGCGGAGTGGGCCTAGCTAGCGAAATAGCTTTAAGTATATGCTTTATTAGGTGATTTGAAGAGATCTTAATATCAGATAAAGTTTCACAAATAGATGCTATAACAGATTTATGTACCAGTATAGAACGATAAGCTAAACGATCAGTAAGAAATAATTTTGCTAAATATTTAGCTACATTCTCAGGTAAAGGACGCCTAAAATCAAAATTATTGTGACGACACCACTGTGACCACTTGTTCCATATAGGTACATACGTTTTAAATGTAGACGCTCTCCAACACGAAGAAAGAAGTTGTTTTTCTTCGTTCGTCCAGTTGCCTGTCAATGCGTCCCAGCCGAAATGAGCCAGGCTTCCAACTGGAGGTTCTGAACCTGAGCTGGAGGTCGGCCCGTCATTGTGTCTACCAACACTGATGTCAGGTTGTGTATTTTCATGGGGCGGGCAAGGGCCCGGCTCCTCAGGTCTGGGCGCCAAAAGGGTTTCGTCCACTTGGGTGCAATTATTATGAACTTTCCCACTGCTGAGTTGAGGTGGTTCAGCACGCGCGGCAGAAGAGCTGGCGGAGGGAAAATCCACGCGAGGTCGAATCTCCAATACCTGCTGAAGGCGTCTTGAAAGCAGGCGTTCAAGTCTGACAAGTCTAGCGTAGCATACCTTGACACGACGTGAGCTTTGCTCGATGCGAATAGATCGATTTCTGGCGTTCCCCAGCGATCGAATATTCTTATCGTGGCCTCCTCCAGCAGGTGCCATTCGGAGCCGGTGCGATTGCGCGAGATGTGATCGGCTTCCGTATTGTACCGTCCCGGGAGGTAGTGAGGGGCAAGTGTTATGTTCAAGCTGTCCGTCAGTGCCAGAAGTTGTTTCGTCATTTTGAGTAACTTCTTTGATCTGGTCCCGCCTTCGTTCTTTATGTACGACACCACTGTCCGGTTGTCGCTCTGCAAGATTACGGTGGACCTTTTCAAACTCCTCGCTTTCAACCGGATTGCGGCAATCACGGCGAACATTTCCTTTAAATTGCAATGCCAATTCTGTTGTTGACGGGTCCAGGTGCCTTCGATCATCTCGTTGTTTACTAAGGCACCCCATTGAACGTCTGACGCATCGGTGACGAGATAATTTATTGGTAAACTTTCGTGGTGAATGGGAGTTTTTTCGCAGATATTCACGAGCCACCATTCCATCTCTAGCCTCACTTCGTTCGAAAAGGGCCTGGGACGGCATGAATGTTTCAGGAGTAAGTTGCTTTCGCTCTGGAGCGTACGGCAATGCAACCTTCCCCGGTGGGTGATGAAGGTCGCAAAGTTCAAGTACCCTAAGAGGCGTTGCGCCTGCTTGAGGGACCAACTGCCGGCTGCCATGCGAGTCATGAGGCACTGACGTATCCTGCTTACCTTGTCTGAGGGTAGGCTCTTGGTGTTGAGATGTGTATCCCAGACAATACCCAGGAACTCCATCGACTTTGTAGGGACAAGAATCGACTTTTCCATGTTGACTTGCCAACCTAGGCTGAAGAGGAAATCCAGCGCCATCTGGGTGTGCGCCGCTAAGGTCGTTCTGCACTGGTTTACTATAATAAAGTCGTCTAAGTATACCACGAGACGGAGACCTCTGCTGCGCAGCACCTCGGCGATCCAATTTGTGACTGTGGCGAACATCCTTGGAGCCGCTGCTAGCCCGAAAGGAAGGCAAGTCATCTGGAGTAAGCAATCGTGGCTGATGCGCAGAAAAGATCGGTGCTCTGCCGCGATCGGCATGTGGTAATATGCCTGGCTGATGTCCAGCTTTGTCATCCAATCGTTGGCTTGAAGAAACTTGGGCATACGGTAGTGATGAAACAAGTGAAAAGGTTTTGGATCCATATATTGGTTTAACGCTTTCAGATTGAAAATGACACGATTCTTGCCGTTGCTCTTGGTTATGATAAAAAGAGGGGAAATGAACGACGGACTCAAAGGGGCCGGTTCCAGGATTCCGTTCTGAATCATGGCCTGTATCTCTGTAGACATTATGGCAGACTTTGGGGTCTGGTATTTTCGCATAATCTCTGGCGTAGGATAAACTAGATGCGGCTTTTGTATGAAAGGAATGCGAGCTGACGAAATCAAAGAGAGGATAGTCTTGGGCGGATCGAATCTGGCCCAAATCTCGCGATAAAACCGCAGACAGCCGCCCAAAAACCTCTGCGAGTCATTTGTGACTGTACTTGGTACCCTGATCCTTTCGCCCCCCCTTCTTCCTTTTATCACGTTGATCGAAATTGCGCCTCTCGGTTTTGCCTTGTTGTTTTGGCTTATATTGTCGTGTATTACGAAAAGTATTATCTCGTGACGTAGAAGGAATAGGTGATTTTGACCGAATCGGTGACTTTGAACGCGTTGCTGGTTTTGCACGAGACGTGTTGTCTTTTACTATTTTCTCAATACCGCCTATCTTTTGTATATAGTTGGCTAACATCTGGGGGTTAAATATGTATTCCGAAGACGGGGGAATCGTTTCAATATCTTCACGCATATATTTTCCTTTTAAACCTTTTAACAATGCCTTACGACGGAATTCTAAAACTTCCGCGCGCTTTCCGCAAATAATTTGTAAAATATCATGCGAGACCTCTTTATACTCAGATTCGTTACCGAATAACTCTTTCAATTTTTCATGGATAGATGAAGGCGTAAGGTTAGTATTAGGTTGTGAAGACCAATCAATCATTTTACGAAGAGAGGAATTTACAAACTCATTCTGCATCAAAAACGCGTTTGACAATGCAGCAAAACTGCGCTCCATCTGAAACCATCTAATTGGAGCAAACGGGTCTTCCAGTCGTCTCAGTTCTTCGTTAACTTTAAGCTCAGAAAACGCGGGGAAAGCTACGTATTTTTTCTGAATATCAATGTAACGCACAGAGTTCCAGTCGGAGGAATTAAAACGCTGCATCGAGGTTAATTTTGCGACGCGATCGAGATTAGCTTTAGGCACTGAAGGTTGTTTGACGGACACATTTAGTTCGGCAATATCGTTCATCGCACTAGGGGCGCCTAAAAATGGATCATCTAATGCACCTTGCAACGGTCCCGCATTAACAGACGTGGATTTTGGTACACTGGGCTGCATGGTAGAGAAACTCGCGTAAAATAAGTTGTTCACATGACTCACCAGCTGTTGAGATAGCATCTCAAACCTTCGGTCCATGTCGCGCATCGAATCTCGCGACGCACTGCGAGTACCGCGCCGGCGACGCTTTGGCGGCGGCTCGTCACCGGCGCTCGAAGGCGATGACGATGACCGCGAGCTCGAACTCGACCCGCTGGAGCGGCGCGTAGTCCGACGGGCACTCGGTTCCACATCTCCGTGTGCGGGCAAACACTCGCGATCACCAATTTTCTCTCGCGGCGCGGAGGGTTCTTCGTCACTCATTTCAATTATTCACGTAACGGAATTTACGAAAAGAAATTTTAAAATAACTTTCTACTTCACTCTCGAAAGTTAAAGAAAAATCTTAATTTTCAATAATTGAAAAATATGAACGTTTAAATCTAACGACAAGCGTTCGGTTTGAAAAACGACGCAACAATGACACAACTCGGTGGCTCGCTCTGCCTTCTGAAGTTAGTTCCAGGTTTGGCCGCAAGGGGCGCTAAAAGCGCGGAAGTCACGTACCGGAAGAAGCGACATCTAGCGACAGCGCAAGGAAAAGGAACGATGTACTCTCATAATAATGGACTTCGGACGTCAAACGGAACACATAATATAATAATAATCCACTTGGTTGATCACGTACGACAACAAACTCATGACAATGCCAGGGCGAATGGTCATACGAATCTGTAGGAGACTACGCGAAGGTTGAGTATTCGTTCACTTTGATGTGCGATAAAAAACCGACACTGCTTGGAAAACCGCGAATGTGGCTAAAACATTCGCAAATGCATTTGCAAATATCGTCCTATACTTGTAGGTTCGTACATTCGTGCGAATGTGAGTGACCGCCTTTAAACAGAAACTGACCAGCATACGAAATTAAAAATTTACCTAACAAAATAATTTGCTTTTGGGTGATCAGACCAATTGCACTTATTTATTTTAAGAAACAAATTATTTTTAAACTATATCCACATTCTTAAGATCCTTGCTATTTATCCTCTTTCATTATCCATTTAATCTATGATATAACCCTAGCAACTCAGCACGAACCTAATTGCACTCAAACGGTAAACAAAGAGTTTTTTTTTAATACTGGATCTTAATCCAACTATTGAACTACCCAAATAATTCATTGAAATCCCTTTAATAACTATTCATCATACACACAAGGTATTTGACCGTTATTTATTAAATATCCATTTCATTATCCAAAAAAAAAGTATAAGTTTCATTTTAAGAAACAAACTAAACTGTAAGATTATCTTCATAATTAACTCAAAAGTATTCCCATGCATAACCGAAAATTATACTTCGCGTCTCGTCCTCGATATTAGTATTACACATGTAGTATCGCATAGGTGTCACCACTACTGCACTAGTTGAGAATGTAATTTACCCTATTTTTATTTATTTTGAAAAGTGGGTAGTTGTTTTTCCTCCCTCCGGTTGCCGCTATTCCGTGTCTCGTCATTCGCAGTTTAGTGCTCGACCACTCAAGACACTATCGATCCTATATAGCTACTTTCGTGCAAAAATGCCGAAACGCAAAGTATCGAGATCGTGCGAGGAAGAACTAGAACACTTAATTCAAGTAGATCCGCCCTTTCTTTGTTTTTAGGCCCTAACATATCCAAAAATCACAGAATACAAAGATTTTTCAAAGGCGTATTCCGTCTTCGACCATCAACACCGAAATACAATTAATTACACATGGTACACGTATGGTATCTTTCATATAAACAGCTTTTCAGAAAAACTGTTACATTATTGGCTCTTACAACCGCCCATAGATTACAAATTTGATCAAAAATATTAATATTTTTCTAAATCATATCAGTATGTATAAATAAATAAATAATAAATTAATTAATATTAAAAATTTCTCACGCTACTACTTTAGTCTTCTATAAAAATAGAACTTCATCTGACCTGTTATTCGTTAGTATTAAAATGTAACACAAAAAAAAGTACTTTGGCTGGGTAAAAAGTACATTGAGCGAGTGCGGGATCGACATATCCGTGTTCTCTGCGCACGTCGCGCGCGCGCTCAGCGTTTGTGTCGATGCGATCCGCAACACAGTTGGCTGGAACCGGAGTTCAAATGTGTTTGCGAGTTCTATAACAGAACCACACTTAAATAATGATTGCACCTCGTTAAAAATTCTGTATAAATCTTAGAGATAAAACTAATTGTTTTCTCTAATAATTAGGTATATTAAATCTTAATTATTATTACTACTTTTATACGATTGTTACATAATACTTGTATTCATTATGTAAAGGAATTTATTTTTGGGTTTAATTATATACAATTTGTAAAATAAGTATGCATTACTTATCTGGTAAAATACATTTTTTTTCATTAACAATGTGTTTCAATCATTGATGATACACCATGAACTAACTCTCAATGTCTACATGTGTAATACTAATATCGAGGACGAGGCGCGAAGTATAATTGATGATTAAACGAACTTACCTGTAAGTGAAGTTCTATCATAATTATACGAAGCGCCTCGTCCGAAGATATTAGTATCCCGCCCACCCTTAGTACCTACCCTGATACTAATATCTTCGGCATGACATCAATGATTAAAAAAAAAAAATTAAAAAAAAAGGACACTCTAAACTTAATGACGAGACACGGAATAGCGGCAACCGGAGGGAGGAAAAACAACTACCCACTTTCAAAATAAATAAAAATAGGGTAAATTACATTCTCAACTAGTGCAGTAGTGGTGACACCTATGCGATACTACATGTGTAATACTAATATCTTCGGACGAGGCGCTTCGTATAATTATGATAAAAATTAAAATTCAATAAAATTCATTTATTTCTGTAACTAGGCTAAGAACTAGCACTTTTACACGTCCCAACATATAAATTAACCCTACCACCGCTTCGGGACAATTTGGGCCAGTGCTGAGAAGAAGCGGCGCAAGAAACTCAGTCACTATTGTCATTGCCTCTTTTCAAAATTGATTTACAATAATTGTAATTATTTGCATTTAAACATTTCCATATATCTTTGTCATTTATATAATCATCAATTTTATAATATCCTTTCGACATTAATACATCTTTAACAACTGTTTTAAATTTATCTAAAGGCAATGAGATTAAATTTTCAGGTAATTTATTAAAAAATGATACACATCTACCCATAAATGAGTGACCAACCTTATGAAGCCTAAAATGTGGAACGGCAAGCCTATTTTTTTGTCTTGTGTTGAAGTTATGCAAATCGCTATTTTTAGGAAATAAGTGTAAGTTTTTTCGAACGTAAATTAGGTTTTCGTAAATGTATTGCGAGTAAACTGTAAGTATTTTAACTTCTTTAAACAATTCTCTAAGTGTTTCATTTGATTTAAGTTTATAAATAGCCCGCACGGCTCGTTTCTGCAATACGAAAATTGTCTCTATATCTGCAGCTGAGCCCCATAGTAAGATGCCGTATGACATGATATGACATGATACTGTATGACATGATAGAACTTCACTTACAGGTAAGTTCGTTTAATCATCAATAAACTTTCACTTTTGTAAGTTACCAAGTGTTGGTAATTTTATTATACTGTGGTGCTATTTTCCTATGTCACAAATATCAAATTGTAAGTATCGTTCCTGGGTGGCCTAAGATACATTGTTTACAAAACAGTCACAAATATGATTCGTCCTAAATACTTCATACTTATAAGGAGACACGTGTGCAATTCTTAGAATAAAACCACTTCGCGCCTTATTTGTCACAATGTTGACTAAAAACATTCCATCCAATGATATCTTAATTGAAAACTAAATTTTTGATGGCATAAAGAACTATGTGAATATTTACCAAAACAACAAAAACTATTTAAACCTCGTTAAAATTTAACGACATCTATGTTTGCAAAAAAATCCTGGTGCATTGGGGCTATTCCGATACGATTTTTGTTGAGTTGATAGGTAGTGTTAGTTTTTATTTATTTGTAAAAGATCTGTAATTGTTTTTTTAAAACTGATTTTACCTCTGTCTAGTCAAGGAAATTATCTATTAGCGTACACTTATAGAGTCATGATATGTATTTTAGTTAAGGAATTATGCTTTTTTAAAAAACGCACTTTTTTATTTCTTCTCTTGGGGATATTCCGAACCATGTCGGGGTTATTCCGAACTCATTCAAAAGTGTGTTTTAAGACTTAGTATTCAAAGTGCATATTTCTTTTTCGTTCGGAAAACCCCCGGTGACAAAAATATTTACGTATGTGTCAAGTATATAGCTCAACTGAATTTTCATAGATTTGAAATTCGGAATTACCCCATCCAGTGACAGAGGTCCTCAACATTTTGGCTATACTTGATGAGTATTGTAAATTTTGAAATTAAAGACATGAAATTTATACCAAAGTTTATTTTTGTTTCTCTATCAAGCAAGATAGATCAGGAAAATTAGGTTCCTACTAATTATATAGAGTGTATTCCTACTAATTATAAAGAATGGTGTACCGAAATTCATGCAGGTGTGATTAGTCTATGTAACTAAACAACATTCTTGGGGAAAGTTGTTCAGTTTCGTGGACTGAAAACGCAGTCCCTTGCACCTTGTATTTTGGTACACCGTCCCTTACGCCTTATATTCATTTTGGACGCAGTTAATCAGTCTTTGCATTGAACATTTTTAAAAATAATTAGGTAAGTATGTTGCAATTTACCCAAAGCGTACAAATAATCAACAAAAACATAATTAAGTAGGTAAATTGTTACTTCACAACTGAATAAGCATCAATAAAATTTACTTTCAATAACTATAAAAAAACATGTTAGTTACGAGATATCAAATATAAATTATCATCGCGTAGAAAAGCTAGTCAGCCTTTGTATTAGGAACTTTTTTTTACAAAAGTAACAGTAAGTAGGTATTGTTGCTCATGTATTTACTTAGGAACAAATATACTGTTAGAAAAAAATACTAATCATAAAAAAATAACAAATTAACAAAACCTCTCTTCTGCATAAAGGATATACACTTTGGTAAATCAAACACGTGTGTCCCGTTCTAACGTTTATTACCACACTGCCGTTTGTGCGCCAGCGCGCGTAATAAACAACGAAACTTATCTTAGAAATTACAACAAAACTTATCCAAAAACAACAACTAAACTTATCTAGAAATAACAAGTAAAATAGGTACCAGAAAACAATACTACTCGTAGAAACGGGTATGTACTACATACATTACAGTAATTGTTCAATAATATTATTCAAACCCATAACGCACTGGAGGCTTACGGATCCTTCCAGGACGCATATCCGAAGGGCCTAATACTGGATCGGCCGACACATTGATTCTAGGTGAGGAGTCACAAGGCGAGGCCGGACCCACCTCGGTCCGAGGCGACGTCACCGCCGCCGTCTCCGAAATACGGTTACCAACACCGTCCGATGGGCCATTCTCCCCCGAGCTGCTTCCCTGTTGTGATTGTGCCTCGCCCCTAGTGGTTATAGGAAACGATAAAGATTGGCGGGATTGCTTACTGACAAGTAACTTGGGTATTTGACCAAGTTGTTTTGTGATTGTTGTCGTGTCGGCATCATTATCGTAATCACTCGTAACCCTTAATTTGAGTTGATCGACATGTCTATGACTCTCGGTTCCGAAAATAGACCTCACACAATAATCCGTACTACCTAATTGCTCAACAATCGTACCCGCTACCCATTTGTCAGGTCCCCTATATTCCCGATACCAGACCTTAGTCCCCGGTTCCAGCTGCCGGCGCGCCCCGCCTGCGGCCTTCTCAGAGCGCTCCTGGCGCGCGCCCACTCGCGCGTCCCTATCCGGTTTTAAATTATCTAATCTCATTCGGAGATTGCGACCCTGTAACATGTTAGCTGGGCTATCACCTGTTGTAGCGTGTTCGGTATTCCTGTAAGCCAGCAAAAACCTACTCAAAGCCGTGTCTACGTCTAGATTTTGTTTAAAAGCCTTTTTGATAACACGTTTACAGATTTTCACTGCATTTTCGGCGGCCCCGTTCGAAGCCGGGTGGTACGGGGCTGAAAAAATATGTTCTATGCCGTTATGACTTAAAAAATTCTGAAATTCTGTGCTCGAGAAAGGTGGTCCGTTATCACTAACAGTTTGTTTCGGAATACCGAATTTTGGCCATAAGTCCCTGAGCACTGGTATTACTGCCTGTGCTGTAGTTTTTTTCATATGAATCGCTTCAATCCATTTTGAAGAAGAATCTACAACGACTAAATAAGTTAAACCATTTATGGGCCCTAAAAAATCCAAATGCAGCCTAGACCAGGGACGCGAGGGCCATGACCACGATCGCGGAGCGTGCGCGGGTGGCGCGTCGGCAACCGCGGCGCACACGGTGTACGCGCGGCACTCCGCTTCCACCGCCTCGTCGATGCCGGGCCACCAAACATAACTACGAGCAAGGGCCTTTGTTTTAACTATACCCATATGTGGGTCATGCAGTTCTGAAATTACTTTTTTCCTACATGAAAATGGAATAACCACACGATGACCCCACATAATACATCCTAATTCACAGTACAATTCATTTTTCCTATTTAAGTAAGGTTTTAATTCTTTAAAATCTACCTCGGAGGGCCAACCATCTGCTAAGTAACTTAAAACGCGACTCAAAATTGGGTCAGATCGCGCATTGAGATACTTTGTTCTACGTACTAGAGCAGCTATTCCAAACAAAAACATTGCGCGTTGCCGGTGTGGCGCGCGGAGGCGGGGAATGAGCGGGACGAGCGGGACGGGGGTTCTGTTCTCATAGATAATGAGTTTTGCACGCAGATACGACATATTGTGTATTCTGCCTACTCTGATACTGATACTGCCTGTAGGTGCTGACTGGCATTAGGGAGTTTAAGCTTCGTTAGAATTTATAAATCTCTAGTTGTATTAAAATCGGTGATATAATGAGTAAGTTATTATTCCTGAATTATTACTAGATTTTTTAATAAATAACATGAAAGAAAAAAATTTAGCATTAATTATACAATTTACCTAATAAGGATTCTTAGGTTAAGTAAAACAAATGTATCCTTAGAGCAAATACGTTTTTTTAATAACGCAAGTTAATGTAATGTTAGTAAAAACTTAACATAGGTTGAAAAAGGATAAAACCAGAAACAATTTTTTCTGCTTAAGACTGTGTTAAGAGGGGTATTTAAAAATAAATAAAACAACAAAGTAAAATAAAAATCTTTATTTTCCTTTAAACAAAATTAGCTTTGTAACGTACTTATCTTCACTTTTAAAATGATCTGAACATATAAGTGTATAGTCGTTAGGTAGCCAAGTATCTTCGCGACGATTTTTTTGAACCAATCTTATCCATGCTTCCCTTTTCTTATGACCAGGACGTGGAAACCTAAAAGAAAACATTCAGTACTAATTATATTGCAGAACAAGTGGTCGTTACAAAAAGATAGACGTAATTATATAGAAACAAAACGTATAGGCTGAGTATCTAGCTAAGCATCTAAAGTTAATTTTTTTTATCCAGAATTAGGTTGAATATTAGCTAAGTAATAAAAATTTTAAAAATCTTTTGAACCAGAACAGAATTAAAATTCAAAAGTCCGTGGTATTAACATTAAGCCATATTTTTTATTACTTTTAACGTACATTCATATATATACTCTCGTTTCTACAGCGTGTAACCTTTCGGCTTTATAAGACCATTTTGTTACACGCTGTATATAATCTCCGTTAAGTAGCTATTTAAATTATTCTGTGTAATATTTGTGCCATAAACAAAAAAATTGTCCTATTGATTAAGAACCTCCTTTTTTGTCGGCTAATAAAGAGCGCATCATTTATTAGACTCTAGCAGCGCATGATTGATTTAAATCAGTTAAGCTTTTAAAAGTCTTACGGCGCCCAAACATGACACGAATACAAAACACAAATATGATTCATTATTGAGGTTTGTGATCTGTTGTTAGAATGAAAGAAATGAAAAAATATTTTTATAAAAAAATGTTACCACAGATCACAATCATCATTATTCTATGGGCGCTATTACTAGAAAACGTAGGCACGATCTTTGATTACACTTACAAACACAAAAATTAAAATACATAACCCTCTTATTTTGAGTTCACCACACTCGGGTAAAATAATACATAAGACTACAAGATTGTGTAAGTACATAGTTCACTAACTATTAGTAGGTACTTTCTACCTACGTGTCTCATCTACGCTACGGTTTATGTTTCATAATCTATGATTTTCGTACTAAAAACCAACAACAGTAGAAAAAATAGATTTTAGTGGTTTAAAATGTTATTTTGTGTACTTACCGGTGATAAGTTACTCCACAATCTTTTTTCTTTAATTTCGATTGATTTTTACACGTTTTTAAAACACAAGACGGCATTGTAACGGTGAGTGCGCGGTATTTTGTCACAGTGCTGTCGGTGCGAGCGTCGGCGCGTGACTGAATGAGTTGTTGATTCGTCGCAACAACTCACTGCGCAAAAATATTGTACGCGGTGTCGATTCTTTACGTTAGTAATATTAGTTCAATGAGATCGCGTCTCTTTTTTAAGTTTATTATAATCAAGTAACAAAGCATCCGATGAGAAATGTAAATATGTTTGCTCAGGTAAAACTTCCACCTCCAATACTAAATCGCTTTTTTGCGAATTTATTAAACGTGAAAGAAAATCGGCCGTATTTTTATCTGTCCTAATATATTCAATAGCAAAATCATATGCCGATAATTTGATCGCCCAACGTTGTAGGCGGCTGGCTGCCGCACTCGGAATACCCATGTTGGGCCCAAATATACTCACAAGAGGTTTATGATCTGTGCGTAACATAAACTTTCTCCCATATAAGTACTGGTGGAACTTATCAATTGCAAAAACTATTGCCAACGCCTCCTTGTGGATTTGACTGTAATGTACCTCATGAGAGTTGAGCGAGCGCGAGGCGTATGCGATGACGCGCTCGGCGCCGGCCGGCGCGCCCGGCGCGCGCTGCGCTAGAACCGCGCCCACGCCCCTCGCGCTTGCGTCCACCGCCAACACCGTCTCTTGCTCCATATCGAAATGAGCGAGTGTACAAGTACTGCACAAAAAATTCTTTACTTTGCCGACCGACATTGTGCACAACTAAACCGAACTTATTTGCCAAATAGAATTATTTTTCTCCGCGATCGCCACTGGTAAATCAAACACGTGTGTCCCGTTCTTACGTTTATTACCACACTGCCGTTTGTGCGCCAGCGCGTGTAATAAATAGTGCATACACAACACACTTACTTAAAAATTATCTCTGAACTTAGTCATAAAACAAATAACAGGTGAATAACTAATGAGTTCAATCAAGTGAATAACTAGTGAGTTCAATTGATTAGTTCGGTCGTCGAACAAATGTTTTCGTCTCATTTATTCGACCGTCAAACAAGTTAAAATCGTTTATTGTCACTAGTTCGATATACTTATTAGTTTGCTCTTCGAAAAGTAAGATGTTTTATTTTTAACTTGTTTTACTGTCGAAATTATAATGACTAATCAATCAAGAAACAAAAAACAGTTAAAATATCTAATAATAACGAAACAAGTGGCAAACCAATGAATTGAACTAGTGAGTTGTTCTCACTAGTTCAATTATCATTTTAAATTATTTTAAGCTTTAAAAAAACACAGAGTCAACGTCATTACACAAGTAATATTCTTTTTTATTATCATTTTTTAATTCAATTTTTATTATTATTACGATTGATGCCTTCGGAACCACGTCACAATCCTTTCTTTTTGGTTTCACAAATACTAGGAGTGGTTTCTTTACAGTTTTTAAGAAATCAATAGTGAAGTCAGTTTCTACATCCAGCTGGTCAATTTTCTCAATAAACCCTATATAGTGAATCCATTTGTTCCTCATAAAATATCTTACTAGGACCGTGTCGTTTACATTAAAAATGTCATTCCTTTCATTTTTGTTGTAATTTTCGTTACTATCACTACTATACTCTTTTATGTCGCTTTCTTGATAGCGTTCGCCTTTTTCTATTTTAATTTTTTTAGCACTCTTCAACAATTTTTTATGACTTCCACTCAAACAGCTGTCACTTTCATTTTCTTCTTCTTTGGTTTGGTTTTCTTTACATTTAATACTTTTTTTGCCTTTACCTTTTCCCTTTCTTATACTGATATTTTGTGTTTCTTCGTTTCTTCGTTTATTGTCTAGATTTGGTGAGGAAAAAATCTTCGTAATTTTCGTTACTTTCACTACTATCTTCTTTTATGTCGCTTTCTTGATAGGGTTCGCATTTTTCTATTTTTTTAGCACTCTTCAAGATTTTTTTATGACTTCCACTCAAACAGCTGTCACTTTCATTTTCTTCTTCATTGGTTTGGTTTTCTTTACATTTAATACTTTTTTTGCCTTTACCATTTCCCTTTCTTATATTGATATTATGTGATTCTTCGTTTCTTCTTTTATTGTCTAGATTTGGTGGGGTAAAATCTTCTTTAAATACATGAAATTCTTCAAAGTCATCAAAATCAAGTATTTCTGAGTCACTATACACGCTCATTATATCCGATATACTTGTTGTGGAATCCATTGAAGGGACGCGCTTTCGCTTCGTACTTTTTTGAAGGCCTGAGGTACCCGGTCGATTTTTATCTAAGTTTTGTTTAAATTTTGTTCTAGAATTTTTGCTCTCTATCCTTCTTATTTTGCTTCTTCATACTTTTTAGTTACTTTATCTTCGTCTTTAGATTCTTGTTTTTTACTCATAGACTTGGTTATCACTTCGGCACCTTTTGAAATACGTTTTTTTTTATCACAGTATCATTGTTTTTCTTTTCCTGTTGTATCTTTTTCAGAAAAGCTTCTTTGAATGTGAAGATTCTTGGAGATGCTGATGAAAGGGATGTTTGTGGCGCTACATTGAAAGTTATGGAAGATTTTTTAATGACAATGTTAGATGTTATAATTAATTTAGGATTTTTAACTGTTTCGTTGTTTTTCGGATCAGAACGACCTTCTTTTAAACATGTTGGCATAGAGGTTGAATCTTCAGCTAAAAAAGCCGTCATCTGGCTATCACATTTTGAAATTTGAGTGTAACGTTGCAAATTTCGTGTTAACTCAACAACTTTAATAACCACTAGCGACATCTATGGTTCCCCTTAGGAATCGCGTGAGATACACAAGCACCTTGCAAGCATCTTTGGTTTTGACGTCATTCAGACTAGCTACGTTCCTTTTTAAAGATTTATGGATTTAGAAGTTTTGTCTGTAATTTAATATTTTGATAATTTTCTTATTCGCGTGGAATTAAATCCACGTTTGTTTTTTTTTTGCTATAAAAAGCAAGTATTTTTTTTATTCCCTAAACGTCTTCTCAATGAGATGCGTGAGGAACGAAACGGAGTTTCGTTTTCGGTGAGGTGTCAGGGTGACGGATGAAGGGAGATCTTGCTTTTCGGTCTTTGTTACAAGTCGATCAAGAAAATCGCAAAGAAATATAAGAAGAATCCGGCGGCATCCATGGGATAGCCAAGCCGATTTTGAAGTGTTTGGGAGGCAGAACAAGCATTGAGGTATGCTATTGGTCGGAATAGTTATTTCCGAATTATTTCCAGAAAGATGGTCTGGAACATAACCTCTGATCTGGTGTGCTCTTTTCCTTTCAGCAAGCAGTAAAGATCATGTACTGACCAGCAGAAAGGGTGGGTGGATTTCGGTGCTGTTTAGCAATGAATATTTAGCTGGACGCCCGAGTAAGTTGTTCAATATTTTGAAAGTTGGCCCCATCCTTTTCCAGTAGCACATGTCTGATGATCAGTCTTTTATTTTGTCGTTTGTTTCAGGTGGGTGTTGTTGTTGTTTCCTTTTTTCATTGATTCATTGAATTTAATTTGGTTAGATGTACTTTGAAAGAAATTGAAGTACTGCAGATGTTGTACAGTGGAGGACACTGAATGCGAATCAACTGGGACTCCGGAAGAGAACACAAGGAGTGCAACCGAACAGGAACCCAGGTTTGCCCACGCCCAAGGTTGGTGCTCTAGCTGTTCCCCTCTGTACCAGCCGTATTTACTCATGTAGACTCCTTCTGAGATTTTTATATAGTATCGTAAAGTTGCAATAATACTCACCACTCGAACCTAGTAATTCTCTAATTACACGACCCTGTTTCCTTCCAAATTGGTACTCGGCTAATAGAAACAATCTAGAACTAAGTAGCAGTTCATGTGAAAGGTGCGATTGTTATATTAAGCAAGTACAATAAATGGTACCAATCTGAAGGGAAGTTTTATTTCTCAACATAACAACAGGTGTTTTAGGATTTCATATAAATTTCTGTAGCCGAGGTAAAGCACCCCGTTGCAGTGGCGCCCTTCTCATGGTGGTATTATTGCTTCTTCGAGGGTTTAGGAGCGAACAGCCAATAAAAGAAGCATTTATTTGATGCTGACTGTCCGCTCGTACACTTTCAATTAATTTAACTTAATTTTTTCATATTGTCTGCTGGTGCTCTTGCTCATTGATTGCTCTGTGTTGTGCTTGTCCTTGTTTTACTTTCCCTTACTGCTTTAATTGTGTTTACTGTTTGTGACTATGTGTATTTTACTCTATAGGAGTAATACATTAATGTTTTTTAGGTAAAACATGTTAGTTTAAAGTGCAGTAGGGATAAACTGTATTGTTGTACACGGGTAATTGTGAAGTGTAACACATTTTTCTTGCTTTCTTGTTGCACATGATGCACATAATATAACTTAATTTTTTCTTTTCTTTGTGATAGCACAAAGATACATAGTACTGCACTTCCTATTATCTATACTCTGTAAACATCATTTTGCTTTTAAGCTGAGATGCTTAATAACCTTCTTTTTTTTCAAAATTATAAGTAAACAAGGACATTTTAGGCTTTTAATCAAAAATTAAACTTATTATTGGTGGTAAAATTAAAACTTCATTATAAATTCATGCTTTTGTGCTTGATTAAATAAGCATTTATCTTGTTAGATGTAAAGAAAAGATAGGTAACTTTCGTTCATACATTGTTTTTCATAAAACATTGCAATTAAAGCATTGATTTTCTGTACTTTGGTGCTTCATGCTTCATGAAGGCATATAACCTGCAACTTCAAATTACACAATTCATGATATTGTGCAGTAATTATTGTGATTATCATTATTAATTAGCTGTAAACATTCCATAACTTTTTCTTAGTGCGAGTAGTGGTTATTTTGTGATTCCTTTTGCTTGAGTGTGTACAACACAAGTTTGCAATTTAGTTCAGTTGTAAGACAGTAATATCATAATTATTTAAAATAAAATCATAAGTTCATAGAATAATTCAGTAGTAACATAACATTTAAAGACATAATTTGTCCTAAAATAAATAAATTTTAACATTTATTGGTTAAATTTAGTTAACTTTAAACAGTAATTTCTTTTGTTGGTAAACATAGTAAATCTTCAAGTAAAAATTACATTCAATAATCTTAGATTTACATAAAATAGTTAAACTTACAGAATAAACAGAATAAATAGTAAGATATACACTAAAACATTATTAATTTATAAAAGAATTAGTGTTTTGTTAATGGTTGATAAGGTAATTAAGATTGATAGGAACGTTCCATTGTCCATCCGCCGTTTTGTGAACGCTTTTATGTTAGCTTGTTATTGGAGTAACTTGATAAGAACATTGATTTGTTTTCAACATTGTTTTAATTCGTACCTACAGTTTTTTTTGAAGATTAATGGAACAATAACATATAATAGTAAACAAAAATAGATATTTACGTTGTATACTAATAGAAATTAAGATACAATTTGGAAACTAGTTTAGAAGGAACCAGATTACTTGCGTATTGAGAATTACATTTGTTTTTTTTTTTTGCAACTGAGTAATATTGCACTTTTTTACAATGGATACTAAGAACGTTTATTTCCATTCGCTATTAAGCGACGAGCTTGTTTACGAGGTAACAATTAGAGCGGAAACACCCGAGGATACTGTACCTAAAATGAGAAAACAACTTAAGGTACTATGTAGTGAATTTGGCCCGGATGACATTATGAATGACGAAAGGAAGCCCGGTTCTGAACTTCCGACTATTACCGAGAAAGTTAAGGAGTTACAAAACATAATAGAAAACCTCAAGAAATCCAAAGTTGGATACCAGCTAGCCCGTGCTAAAGCGTTATATTGCCACCTATTGCATAGATTGGAGCGACTGACGTGTAAGGAAGCTGTGGACATCGAGATTAAGGCAACTTTAGGTAGCAAGTTACAGTCATGTCTTGTAACTCTGGAGAACATCATGAAGAAGAAGGATGGAGAATCTTCTTCGGGTAGTAGTATGCAAGATGATTTTAGGGAAACAGTCGTTCAATGTTCATCAAAACTTGATGTTACCAAGTGGAACATTAAGTTTGATGGTCGTACTAGTGCTCATTCGTTCTTGGAATTAGTAAAAGAACGCTCGACAGCCTTTTCAGTTAGTGTTTAGGTCGGCGTTTTGTTTTTTCACTGATCAGGCTCTTTTGTGGTACAGAGGTGTTAAAGATCAAGTCTCGTCGTGGGAACAGCTCAGTGCTTTATTATTAGAAGAATTTGCACCTGTCGATTACGATTATAGGTTGTTAGGTGAAATTCGCTCACGTACTCAAGGTCAAGAGGAACCTACACACATTTACTTTGCCATTATGAATGGAATGTTTTCACGTTTGAAAAAACCCCTCTCGGAGCAGGATAAACTCAAGATTTTATCGCACAATGTTAGGCCTTCGTTTACAGAACAACTAGCTTTGCACGATTTCAATACAATTGAACAACTTAAAAACATGTGTAGGAAAATTGAATCGGCGCGACAGAAATCTAGTCTTTTTACAGAACCACCAAAACAATCCGAGATAAACCCCGAGTATGTATACAAGGGTAAACAAACTGCCAAGCCGGTTCACGCCGTGTATCATCAACCAAAACCTACTTCTAACAACGTACAAAGACAAACACGGTTTTCAAACCAGAAACAATTTTGTTTTAGGTGCAAGGTTGATACACATAAAACAAAGGCATGTACCGATAAGAGATTGTTATGCTTTAGGTGTGGTGAATTAGGCTATGCCAGTAGCAATTGTCCGAAATGTAGACGAAATGGTAACTTTTCAAAAAACTAAAGTTCCCAAACCGTAGTAGATCATTTCCGAAGAATGAGGTCGCTTCTTCGGATAGTAAGCAGTGGTTAGACAACGTGCGAAAATATTTTGAATGTAACAACGTTACTTCGGTTTGGTTTGAGCCTAACAAAAATGATATTCGACCATATTTAAACGTGAATATTTTAGATTTGACTGTTTGTGGTTTATTGGATTCTGGAGCTGCTATTTCAATCGTAGGAAATGGAGCTCACGAACGCTTTATAAAACTGGGTTACACATTGGAAAATTCCAATGATTCAGTTACAGTTGCGGATGGATCCGTTTGTAAAACTATAGGCTATTTATCATTGCCAATCTCCTTCAAGAGGGTGACTAGAGTTATTAAGTTTCATGTCATACCCTCAATTATTTCTAATATTATTTTCGGAGTAGATTTTTGGACAAAATTTAAATTGATGCCTGAAATATTTGATAACATTACTTATAGTGAAGCACCAAATGATTTTATATCTTCCTCTAGCGGTGTCGACAAGCCAGTAAATTTTGTGCAACCTTTTAATAATTTGACTTCGGATCAACAAGAGCTAGCAGAAATGATGATAAAACAATTTCATGGAATTTCTTTTGAATGTAAGGGTTTAGGTAGAACTCATTTAATTCAGCATACAATTTGACTTCGGATCAACAAGAGCTAGCAGAAATGATGATAAAACAATTTCATGGAATTTCTTTTGAATGTAAGGGTTTAGGTAGAACTCATTTAATTCAGCATACTATTGATACTGGTGACGCTTCACCGATTAAATGTAGACCGTACCCCTTGTCTCCTGAAAAATCTAAGGAACTCCATAAGGAAGTGGATAAAATGCTCGCGCTCGATGTTATCACTCCCAGTGAAAGCCCATGGAACAACCCTGTCCTTATGGTTCCCAAATCAGATGGAACATGGCGGTTTTGTTTGGATTGTCGTAAGCTGAATGCAGTCACTAAAGGTGATGCCTATGCCATCCCTTACATTCCACAGATACTAGACAGCCTTAGGAATGCTAAGTACATAAGCTCTGTCGATTTTAAATCTAGCTTTTGGCAGATTAAATTAGATGAACAGTCCCAAGAGAAGACTAGTTTCACTGTTCCTGGTAAAGGACTGTACAAATTAAGGTGATGCCATTTGGTTTGTGTGGAGCACCTGCTCGGCAACAAAGACTCATGGATATGCTCTTTGGAACGCCATTTTGTAGTGACATAACTAAAGGAATGATCTTTGTTTACGTTGATGACGTCATAATCGTGGCTGAGGATTACGACACGCATTTATTGCTGTTAAAACGTCTTCATCAACGCATAGAAAGTGCTAATCTGACGATAAATTTTGAAAAAAGTAAATTCTTTCGTAGTTCTTTAAAATATTTAGGCTATGTTGTTGATGAGTGCGGGTTAAGGACAGATCCGGATAAAGTGCGTGCAATTTTAGAATTCCCTGTACCTAAGTCCTCCAAAGAGGTAAAAATGTTCTTAGGAACCTGCTCATGGTACCGTAGATTTATAAGAAATTTCTCGGCAATAGCAGCACCGTTGAACGCTCTGACCAGCACAAAAATCAAATTTGTTTGGAACCCCGCAGCTGAAGAAGCTTTTGAGTCATTGAAAAATTGTTTGGTTTCCGCGCCCGTTTTATCTTGTCCCGATTTTGACAAACCATTCGCTGTTCATTGCGACGCTTCAAGTTATGGCATAGGTGGTATGTTAACACAAAATATTGATGGTGAAGACCATCCTATTGCTTATACTATGTAGTTATGTAGTTACGCTCATTCTTATTAAGGGATCTACCCCTTAATAAGAATGAGCGTAACTACAGTGCAACCGAAAGAGAAGCATTAGCTGTGGTTTTTGCGGTAGAAAAATTTGAACCGTATTTGGGTACCAGACCCTTTAACGTTGTTACTGAACATGCGTCTCTCAAGTGGTTCATGAATTTAGAAAATCCAACTGGACGACTAGCTCGCTGGGGTTGCCGTTTATCGCAATTCACCTTTACCATCGAGCATCGAAAGGGAAAGGATAATGTGGTGCCAGATGCCCTCTCTCGTTTGCTGAAAGTGGAGGCGATTGATTCTCCAGTTTCAGTAGAAGATGACGGGTGGTACAAGAAAATTTTTGATGGTTGCACATCTCGCCCAACAAATTATTCCAATTACTGAGTAGAGAATGGAAAACTGTACAGGTTCAGTAAGGGTAAATATACTCTGACGAATGAGTTCGACTGGAAAGAAGTTGTGCCGAAAAGTAAGCGTGTGCCGGTCATTTCCGAAAACCATGAACCTCCTACTTCAGGTCACCTCGGTGTATTTAAAACGCATCGCAGGTTAAGTTTGAGGTACTATTGGCCAGGAATGTACCGTGATGTCACTGCCTTCATAAAGAACTGTGCTACTTGTTCAGCGTATAAGCACAAGACAACTGTTACACCAGGACTCATGGGTCAACCTAAGCAGTGTTACAGACCATTCCAAGCGTTGTCGATAGATTTGGTTGGACCGTTACCCAAATCTCGTTCGGGTTACATTCATCTCTTAGTAGTTACATGCTGTTTTTCAAAGTACACTATGTTATTCCCACTTCGACGTGCTACTAGCGCAAATGTGGCCAAAAGCTTCGAGAACTATGTTCTTCTAGCGCACGGAATTCCTGAAACCGTAATTACCGACAATGGGGTTCAATTCACGGGATCAGAGTTTCGTGGTCTGCTGGGGAGATACAACATTCCTCGCGTCCACTATGGCCCAAGGTACACGCCGCAGATTAACTTAGTGGAAAGGTATAATAAGACAGTCATGACAGCTGTCTCATCATATGTTAAGGATGACCATCGTACTTGGGATTTGCAATTGTTTAAAATCCAATTTGCGTTGAACAGCGCTGTTAATGAGACCACTGGGTTCTCACCTTTCTTTTTGGTTCACGGCAGGGAACCTGTTATTAATGGGACTTTTTATAAGCAGACAGACGACTGCGAGTACGACGTAGCGATGCCAAGGGAGGAGTATGCCGGTGAATTTGGGGTTCTCAAAGAAGTGTTTGAGAAGGTACGCGCAAATATTTTGAAAGCTCATGCTGCCAATGCCAAGTATTATAACTTGCGTAGACGGCACGTCACACTTAGAGAGGGACAGGAGGTGTGGCGAAAAACTTACATACAGAGTGATGCTGACAAATTTAAAGCTACCAAACTCGCACCAAAGTACGAGAAGTGCATTGTGAAGAAAGTCCGGTCACCATTGGTGTACGAACTTATCGGTTATAATGGCAAAGAACTTGGTACGTGGCATATTAAAGACATCAAGGTGTAGGTTCGTCCATAGTCGTAGGTCGTAGCTTAGGTTCCGATAGCCGTAGGACTTGTTTACATGTGTTGTTTGGTAATATTTATTACCAACAATGACGCCAAGGCTAAACCGAGGTTTACTTGGTTTTGTTTTTTTTATGTACCATACTGGTGCATATAATTTAATGATACTAAAGCGAATTGCTAGTATTCAATAGTATTAAGGAGCCTTGTACTATAGCATTGTTGCTGGTACGGCTCAAGTTAATAGTTGGTAAGGTACTATAGCATTGTTGCTGGTACAACTTATGTTAGTAAGTGCATTTCATTTCGATTTTTCTTAATGACCGTAAGCATTATAGTAGTAATTACTGGTGCTAGGTATTGTTTTTTGCGATGACGTCCGGCGTACTTCGGTAGCCGTGACCAGCAATCGATAGTTTGTTGTGATTAGGTTCTGTATAGACCTGTCCGCAATTTTTTTTTTCCCGGTGTGTACAACCGTGGTTATCATTGTTTTTTTTTGTTAGTATGACTTTTCCTCATACAGCAAATAATGATATCAAATAGAAATGCACTAGTCTTAGATTAGTAGTGTAGTTTAGGTAAACTTCTACTGCATAGTTTGGGGTACGAGTCACACTGGATTCACAGCTTGCGCACTCACTGGGGAATTGTATGTAGGTGGTAATCAGCAAACTTATAGCTCGATACTACAGGTATGAAAGAGAGGTAAGTATAAAAGATGATTGTGTGTCAGAGGGGGTTTTGAGTTTAGGACATGCCCGGACAAGCAGGTTTTTTTTGAGTTAGTAGAATAACAGTCCTGGTGGTTGGCTATTCATGGTTTGGATTCACGGAAGAAAGTAAAATTAGGTTGTGGGTATATATATATATTTTTAGTTCGTTGTTTATTTTTGAAACTTTTATTTAGTTTCGTCGTGTTTTTTTTTCAGATTGGTCGTTGGGTCAGTGTATTTGTTCTTTTCTCTCTCATGAGTGTTTTTTCTTTTAGCATACCGCTGAGGGCAGCGTAGTTTCTCACGGGTTCGAAACTTTCCGTAGGGGGGAGGGTATTGTAACGTTGCAAATTTCGTGTTAACTCAACAACTTTAATAACCACTAGCGACATCTATGGTTCCCCTTAGGAATCGCGTGAGATACACAAGCACCTTGCAAGCATCTTTGGTTTTGACATCATTCAGACTAGCTACGTTCCTTTTTAAAGATTTATGGATTTAGAAGTTTTGTCTGTAATTTAATATTTTGATAATTTTCTTATTCGCGTGGAATTAAATCCACGTTTGTTTTTTTTTTGCTATAAAAAGCAAGTATTTTTTTTATTCCCTAAACGTCTTCTCAATGAGATGCGTGAGGAACGAAACGGAGTTTCGTTTTCGGTGAGGTGTCAGGGTGACAGATGAAGGGAGATCTTGCTTTTCGGTCTTTGTTACAAGTCGATCAAGAAAATCGCAAAGAAATATAAGAAGAATCCGGCGGCATCCATGGGATAGCCAAGCCGATTTTGAAGTGTTTGGGAGGCAGAACAAGCATTGAGGTATGCTATTGGTCGGAATAGTTATTTCCGAATTATTTCCAGAAAGATGGTCTGGAACATAACCTCTGATCTGGTGTGCTCTTTTCCTTTCAGCAAGCAGTAAAGATCATGTACTGACCAGCAGAAAGGGTGGGTGGATTTCGGTGCTGTTTAGCAATGAATATTTAGCTGGACGCCCGAGTAAGTTGTTCAATATTTTGAAAGTTGGCCCCATCCTTTTCCAGTAGCACATGTCTGATGATCAGTCTTTTATTTTGTCGTTTGTTTCAGGTGGGTGTTGTTGTTGTTTCCTTTTTTCATTGATTCATTGAATTTAATTTGAATAGATGTACTTTGAAAGAAATTGAAGTACTGCAGATGTTGTACAGTGGAGGACACTGAATGCGAATCAACTGGGACTCCGGAAGAGAACACAAGGAGTGCAACCGAACAGGAACCCAGGTTTGCCCACGCCCAAGGTTGGTGCTCTAGCTGTTCCCCTCTGTACCAGCCGTATTTACTCATGTAGACTCCTTCTGAGATTTTTATATAGTATCGTAAAGTTGCAATAATACTCACCACTCGAACCTAGTAATTCTCTAATTACACGACCCTGTTTCCTTCCAAATTGGTACTCGGCTAATAGAAACAATCTAGAACTAAGTAGCAGTTCATGTGAAAGGTGCGATTGTTATATTAAGCAAGTACAATAAATGGTACCAATCTGAAGGGAAGTTTTATTTCTCAACATAACAACAGGTGTTTTAGGATTTCATATAAATTTCTGTAGCCGAGGTAAAGCACCCCGTTGCATGAGGTAATAAGATTACATTTTCAGTTGGAATATTAGTAAATTGGTGGTATATAGACTTCGGTTCCCCAAGAGTGTTGTTCTGTTGGTCCGGTGGGCACTGTTTGTGAAGAGATTCGTCAGGTATGTTTTTCTGTTTATTAAAATAATTATAGAAAATGTCGGCCTGCCTCCACCCCTTAGGACTTGCAGCATACGATAACTCGAAGTCGTAATCATCTGTTGCAGCCATCCACTGATCCCAAACATATTTTCCTTTGAACACAATTAAAGGTGGTAATTTCTTGCCTTCAGCATTTGCACCTGCCAATACTGTTATATTTTCCTTGCCAGAACCGTAAGTGGTTCTTGCGCAGGGTTTATTGATGGCTCCCACTACTTTTGTTCTGGTAGGGTCCAGACACAGAGACGTTTCATCTAGATTCCAGACGTTTTGAGGTTTGTCAATAAGATCCAACTCTATCAAAGTCTTTTCTAGCAACTCGAAGTACTCGAAAATGAAAAATGGATCCGTCATTTTTTTGCGTACATATTCCATGGGCTGTGCATTCTTTATAGAGAGGCGGTGACGTTTGCGGAAGTTGATGAACCAATCTAGACCGGGCGTGTTATTTTTAAATGGCGTTTCAATCTCATTTGCCTTTACGTATTCAGCGACAATTTCTAAAATTTCTTGTCTTGACAATCCAAATCCCCATTTTTCCATTATTTTTATAGCATCTGCTAAACGTTCTTCTTCTTCCGATGAAAAGATTGTAGGTCTACCTGCAGTTGGTCTGGAATACTTAGAATGCATATTTTCACCCGCTGAGCTGGCAGGCCGACATATTATGTCTGCGTCAAAAAGTTCCGTAACTAGCAGGCAGACATATTATGTCTGCTCACGAACGCTCCCAATTTGGGCCTCAAAACTACAGAGATAATGAACGCGCCTCTAGTGCGAGTGAAATAAAATTCTATATGATTGACGAGGATAGCCTGCTTACCGCCAAGAGGCGACACTTCAAATAAATTTCTGTCAAAAGTTTGCTTCTAAGAAAGGCGTTCATTCGCGGTAAACGGCGCGTACTATTTGAACGATATTATAACATTTTAAACATTTTGTGTGTTGTGAAGTGTATTCAAACATGGAAAGGTAAGTACAAAACAGTTCTAAAGTAATACTTTGTTGATTTATGAAGATTTACGGCGAAATTTTAGTAAACTTTTCTAGTTCTGCTACTTTGATGGAACACTTCTACTTTTACGCAATTATTTTGTGAGCATATTTTTAACGTTTCCTGTCAATAAAGATGCTCAAAACAATCAATGACTAATTAATTATGTAGTTTAATCGCAAAATTGGATTAGATCTGTGTAAAATTTACAATAAAAGCAAAATCATTGCATGCGTCGGTCGGTCAAGGTCAGCGGCCATTTTTTTGTCTAGGATGAACCATGTAAAACGTGTAGGATACGGCATTGACTTTTCAATTTTCATAATGCTGGTTTTATATTTTTAGTATCGCGTTTGCATTGATATTGTATTGGAAATCTTATTTGAAGTTTATTTTGCATATTACGAATTTTTTTTTATGTATAGCCATTTTAATATAAATCTTATTTGCAGTTTATTTTGCATATTACGAAATTTTTTTTTATGTATAGCCATTTTAATATAAATCCATGCATGCTATGATTTATTTTTCAATTTTGATGTGTTGGTTTTAGCTTGGGTGTGCAAACGCAACGTCGGGGTGGTGGGCATGGAGTGCGAACCCGGGGAGGTAGTGGTGGTGGGCTAGGGGTACCAACCCGGGGAGGTCGCGGTGGTGGGCTAGGGGGATCAACCCGGGGAGGTCGCGGTGGTGGGCTAGGGAGACCAACCCGGGGAGGTCGCGGTGGTGGTTTAGGAGTAAGAACTCGGGGAGGTCGGGGTGGCGGACCAGGGGTGCGAACCTGGGGTGGTCGGGGTTTGCTGGCAGAAGAAGGAGATGGTGCGCTAGTAGAGGGAGAGGAAGTGCTCCGTGGCGGCCTTGGGAGCCGTCGTGCACGTGCAACGAGCAGCCGAGCAAGGCAGTCAAGACCGCATGCCGTTAACCAGTTAGCTTCTTTTTTATTATTATTTATTCTTCGATTCTTTTACGTTTATTTTATTATAAATTTAATTTTTAGAATTGAAATATTGGACATATCAGAGTACCCCAGTGGTGAACCCCTGGAAAGGCCTCTTCATGCTAAAAGAAGACGAGTTTGGAGCCCGTAAGTTTTATATTATAAGTAAAGTAGTTGTAAATTATAATTCAGTGTTTTATCTATAAAGATGTATTTTCAGATCGTCGAACCAAGCACCAGTGGTGTCACCACGGGTACGTGGATTGGTGGCAGAAGGGGCACCGTGTGTGGGAGAGGCACCGGTGGCAGGAGAGGTAGCGGTAGTAGGTAAGGAAGCGGGGGCAGATCAGGAATCGCCATCTGTCACCCACTCACCAGCGTTTCCTCCATCGCCCGCTATGTAAGTTATTTATTTACTATGTTAATTGCTTGTTTGAATTTGTATCTTAAGTTACTCAGTGAAATTTATTTGTTCAGGTTTGTGGAATGCGGGTCCTCATCTACACCACGGCGCCCACATCCCCGTTCCCGTGCACGACGAGCATTGCACGAGGCTGATATTGAAAATATTTTAAATTATGGTATGTTCTATGAATTTTGTAATTTATTCATGTTTTATTTACAACTGTTTTAGTGATAGTGGAGTGACAAATATATTTTCTTATAGGTAGCGAAACTGACTCGGAGGACAGCGACGAGGAAGTCCTCAGCGTGCCGGCCGTGTCACGAGCAGATCAGGTGCTGGCAGAGACTCCCCAAGATGACCAGCCAGACTTTGTGCCGCTACCTGCTGATGCTGAGGCAAAGTTTTTGCCTCATAATTTCTACGATTTCATATGGACCGAATTCCCCGCGAACATACCGGCGAGTCGCCGAGAGCCATTTTCTCGTGGTGATGTTGGCCCAACATCACCATGCCAAGACCCGTACGAAGTTTTCGTGTCCATATGGAATCGCGAAATTATGGAGCATATTTGTGCCGAAACAAATAGATATGCTCAGCAGATAGTGGCACAAAAAATCTCGGCTGGCACCTTGGGTCCAACCAGTCGTATATGCGACTGGAGAGACACAACGCCGGACGAACTGTACACATATTTCGCCATAATAATTACAATAGGAATAGTTATTAAATCTAAAATGGAAGAGTACTGGCAATCAGGAAACAACATTTTTTCAACTCCGCATTTCTCTTCACACATGTCTTTACGACGTTTTCAACTGCTAAACAATTGTTTACATTTTGTAAACAATGAAGACATGTGTGAAGAGGAATTGTCGCCAGCAGAGGCAAAACTTTTCAAAATTTCAAACATAATTAATCACTTGAATGACAAATTTCAGGAGCTTTACGTGTTAGAGCAAAATTTGGCACTAGACGAGTCACTGCTTCAGTGGAAGGGTTGGTTAAATATTAATCAATTCATTAGGAATAAAGCCGCAACTGTAGGGATTAAAACCTATGAATTGTGTGAGTCCCGCACTGGATATTTGTGGCGTTTTGAGGTGCACGCCCACAAAAAGGCAGCAGCTGACAGAGCTGAACCACTAACGCCGCTTCAAGCCTCTACACTGGCAATTGTTCTTAGACTGCTGTCTGGTCTGGAACACATGGGCCACACGGTGTGGATGGATAATTATTATAACTCTCCAGCCCTGGCCCGGTACCTTAAGTGTATAGGGTTCGACGTCGTCGGAACTCTGAGGACCAACCGTCAATTTGTGCCACAGGAGTTGACGGCTTTGACTAAAAGCAACATGAGGCCGGGTCAAATATCAGGCCTAACTTCGGGGGACGTGGACGTGATCGTGTGGCGGGATCAAAATCGAGTCGCGACCATCTCGACCTACCACGGGAACGCCACTGCAGCATCCAACGACGGCAGCACTAAGCCCATCGTTATATTGGACTACAATATAATGATGGGCGGTGTTGACAAGAAAGATCAGCTCCTCTCAATGTACCCCATCGAACGCAAGCGTACGAATGTGTGGTACAAAAAACTCTTCCGCAGACTATTAAATGTATCTGTACTCAACTCCTATATAATTTGTAAAAAAATCTGGCTCTTCCTTATCTCACCGCAGTTTCCGCCATACTTTGGTATTATCTTTACTCAGCCGACACAGTAAACTTGAGTCAAGAATTGTAGCACAACATTCTACCGGCTTTGACGCGAAGACTCACCACATTGTCGAACATCCGGTAGGCAAAAACAAAAGCCGCTTGCGCCGTAAATGTTGTGTTTGCAGTAATCTAACACACTTTTATTGTGTCGGCTGCAACAAATCAGTATGTATTTCTAATTGTTTTGTATCTATCCATTCCTAATCATTTATTTATATATGTTACGGCTAATAGCCGAAGTGCGGCTACACCTAGTTTTAGCCGGCTACAACTAGGTGCAGCCCGACACATGCGGTTAATCTTAGGTGTATCCTACTTACCTTCGGTTACAACTAGGTTTAGCCTTCATTATAGCGGCTAGAACTAGGTACAGCCGCACACTGGTGGTTAAACTTAGGTGTATCCTATTTATCATCGGCTAGAACAAGGTTTTCAGTTCAGTTGTTTCGAGATTCTAATTTTGCGTTAACCGATTAATTGGCTTACATGGAATAAATAAAAGACAGGGATGTTTAAGTGACATTTATTATTTGTCAGGCAAATATCTTTTAACAAAAAGAGGCTTTATTATAAGTAATTAAAACAGAAAATATTATAAATCTTCTCTACATGCATATAAGGCGATGGTGACCTGGATAGTACTTTAATATTGCTGATTTCTTCTTGACTTTTGTCTAATTGATTATTTGAATGCACTTAACTCAGAATTACCTTTTCATGGTCCGATTTTGAGAAAAACCCTTTGTGTAAGGTACAACGTATCAAGCAAGGCTAAAAAAACACGTTATGTCTTTCAGGAATGGAGTAAAATCAATAGGTGCGCATGAAGTCCTCGGGGACAGTTATTTTTTCTTTACTAATATTTATTAAAGAGGTTAGGTTCGGTTTCACCATACCTCACATTATAACTGGAAGTTTTTTTTACTGATTTGAAAAAAATATTTTTGTTAGATAGCTTATTCTCGAGGAACGCTTTGTATGAGCTGTAAAATGCTTGATACCTACCTAGAAATCAACGGGGAAGCAGTTAAATTAAAAAGCACGGACCGTTATAATTAATATGTTCATGTTTTTCACACGCGTTTTGATTCTTACCTTAATATATATATATTTTAAAAAATACTCCGCTCCTTACAATGCAGGAAATCCTAAATTTACGCGAACGAAGTAGCGGGGAACCGCTCAAAATAAAACCAAAATCCCTAAGTGAACGGAAAACCTAGTTTTAGTCGATAATAAATAGGATACACCTAAGATTAACCACCAGTGTGCGGCTGTACCTAGTTCTAGCCGTTATAATGATGGCTAAACCTAATTGTAACCGAAGATAAGTAGGATACACCTAAGATTAACCGCATGTGTCGGGCGGCACCTAGTTGTAGCCGGCTAAAACTAGGTGTAGCCGCACTTCGGCTATTAGCCGTAACACATATAAATATAATATATTGTATATATATACATATATATTAAAAGTTCTTCACTCTTTACTTTTTTCTTTTTAAACTGTCTTCTTTCTTCTTAATTGTACCACACATTCATTTAGGGGAGGCCTTTGTCCAGCAGTGGTTGTCTGGGTCCATCGGGCTGGGGGGTTATTGATTATCCATTCATAAATTTAGGGGAGGCCTTTGTCCAGCAGTGGTTGAACTGCGGCTTTAATTTGGGGGAGGTCTTTGTCAAGCTTACTTTTGCTTCTAAGGATACTCTCTGGGTCGATCTTAGGTTGGCATATTCATATAAAACATCGCACAAGTCCTCAAAAGCCTGCTTTGACAGGCGATACATTTTTATAAACTTTCGCTCAGTTTTGTAACGGAGAGGATTCATTAGTGAACGCATATGAGCTTCATAGCTCCTTTGCTCACTTCTTTCATCAGCCAATTCAGCCTCTTCGACCATTCTCAATCCGAAATAAGCGCTTGAAGACATTTTTACACTCCAACAAACTCTCTCACACGGACCAAAAACACAGTGAGAACCGTAACTACCATAGTTATAGTAAATTACTATGACATCTGTCAAATCTGTGACTCATGGTACCGAATTAGTATGGTAACTATAACAAAACTACAGTGAACGCGTATAGTTTACATATCGTTTACTACAATAGAAAACTATAGCTACTCATGGTGCGACTTTTAGTTCCTCAACTATCCACTAGGGGCGCTGTACGGAATTCCATACAAATGATTTACTATAGTCGCTAACGAGTATCGTTTGTGTAAACTCATGGTAGAGGTACTGGTGTTAAGTAAGACATGTCTTCGGGATCTCTAGACGTAGCGGTTATTAAGTTAGTTAAGTTTTTAACTTAAAATAATTATTGACTGCCTCGTCCTAGAGATACGATTTTGGTATCATTGTTTAGCTTATATCAAATACTTTTAAGAAAAAAACTAAAAATACCACCAAAGGTGGACTTTTTTAAAAGTTATTCAATTAAATGTAGATTTTTGTTTGTTTTTTTAACAAAAAGTTAGATTATTTACTATTATGTTTCATTTTCGCAGCTGTGAATATTTTTATTAGATAGAGGCGACTTTTCGCAGTAAAAAACTTGGTGCAGCGGCGTGTAAATAGCCGACTACACGCGGGGAGCTCAATTATGAAAAATTATGTTGATGATTCCTAAGAAACCCACCCTGTGAGAGTTAGAAAAAATGGTTTCGCCGTTAGACCCGAAAACTATTGGCCCACTTACCTTCAGACCAGCTCAGGAACGCCTCACCAAGCCACTGTCCTCACTCAGCTCCCGTCGTGAAACACTTTCACGCACGAGACACAGTAGGTAATCACTGCTGGGTAGTTTCTTTAACTTTATATGTCCATCCCGGGGAAAATTATGCACTTTTCACCAAAATTACGTGAAAAACACGCGGCCGTGATTTCGAAAAGTTTTTGAAAGACGCCGATTGGTCGGCGATCGGTGTGTGGAAGCCAAAACTATGGCGCTGGTGTCGCCTAGTTCAGCGAATCCAAAAGCGCGGTCCTAATGGCGCGCAGACCAAATAGTTTCAGATACTAACTTATAGAAACCATTTGAAAAGAAATTAATTATTGATAAAGAAAATACCCATTACTTAGGTCTAGTAGAAATAAATATTTAAAGTTAATTTGGGTCACATGATAAGGTGCCCAACCATGCTGCCCGCCTTGGAAGTTCGCAGAACTTTCAAAAGAAGACAAATTGAATGAGTATGGAATTAGAATTATGTTTATTAAATTAATAAAATTATGACTAAATGTTTATGAGTTAAGATAACGTTTTTATTGAGTTGGTATGGGATACAGTTTTACAACCGGACGCTTGAAAACTCCACATTTAGTTTTAACCGTCGCGACACGAACGACTTTATCCGAACCGGGATGAATCTCCGTGATTACGCCTAATGGCCAACTTAAAGGAGGGCAATCATCCTGTCCAACAAGTACGACAGTTCCGGTTTCTATGGGACGGTCAGGAGAAGTCCACTTCTGCCTAACTTGCAGCGTGTGCAGATATTCCAAACGCCACTTTCTCCAGTAAGACTGAACCATGCTATCTAGCAATTGCTTGCGTTGAGTAAGATTAATACGCACGTCTTTTAAATCCACGGCAGGCAAATACTGCAGTGGGCTTGACATTAAAAAATGCGCAGGGGTTATAACTTCTGGTGAAGGATCAGAAGACACAACAGTAAGAGGACGAGAGTTCATAATGCACTCTATCTGTACCAATACTGTCTGCAACTCCTCGTAAGTGAGAAGCTGGTTTCCTATCACACGGTGAAGGTGAGTTTTTAAGCTTTTAATATTACCTTCCCAAATCCCACCGAAGTGTGGGCTTCGAGGTGGGATCATTTTCCACTCTATTCGGCGTTTACTAAGCTCCTGCTTTAGAGCAGATTGAAATTCGGAGTCAATCAGCATTTGAAAGATATTGTCCAATTGTGCCTTTGCACCCACAAAATTGGTGCCATTATCGGAGTATAGGCATGAGACAGGGCCACGCCGAGAAATAAACCGCTTAAATGCAGCTAAAAAGGCATCCGAAGTTAGCTCCGAGACTAACTCGATATGGATGGCCTTAGTTACAAGGCAAACAAATAGGCAGATATATGCCCTCTGCGAATGCTGTCCTCTTCTTCGAGTAAGCGTTATTCGTAGAGGGCCTGCGTAATCAACGCCTGTGTGAACAAAGGCTTTCGCTTCTGACACACGATATGACGGCAGATCTGCCATCATGGGCGTGGAGTGTGATGGATTCACTCGGAAGCAGTAGTTGCATTTCCGTATTCTAGCCCTAACAACAGTCCTGGCGTTCAATATCCAGAAACGTTGGCGCAGAATGGAAATAAGCAGACCTGGGCCTGTATGACAATTCATAACATGAAAATGATCAATTAAAAGATCCACCACAGGGTCATGCTTAGGGAGTAAAAGAGGATGTTTAGCCTCAAATGGCAAGTCCGAATTAGAAAGCCTACCTCCTATGCGCAACAGCCCATCTTCGTCAAGGAACACGAATAAGCTTTGCAGCTTTTTGGAAGGTAGTTTATTTTTATTAAGAGCTTTGATATCTTCTGCAAAGTGAAATCTTTGAACAGAACGAATCACAGCTTTTTCTGCAGTCATAAGATTATTGACAATGCCAGAAGAAGGGGGAACCTTCTTTATAAAACGAAGGATATAAACGACAATCCTAAGAAGCCTATCCCAAGAGGATATACGCTGAGCTAATTCATTAAGGATCAATGGTTCACATTGAACTGTCGCCGTAAGTACCTTCGCCCTGAGTTCAGGCAATTGACCTGCATTGGAAGGAGTAAAGGGTTTTACGGGCCACTCCGAAGGTGGGTTCCGAATCCACGACGGGCCGTTCCACCACAAGTCATGTGACATGAGCTGCGAAGGCAACATACCACGCGAAAGACAATCGCTCGGATTTTCAAACCCGGCGACGTGATAGTAATTTTCAGGAGACAAATTCTCCTGACACTGGGCAACGCGATTGCTAACAAATACAGACCACCGATGCGGTGAAGAATGTATCCATGAAAGAGCGATGGTAGAATCCGAGAACGCGTATGTTCCTGCAATAGGAAGACGCGCACGATAAGTTTCATGAACTGTACGTATCAGCTTGGACATAAGAACCGCAGCGCAAAGTTCCAAGCGAGCAAGTGTAGTCACTTTGGCAGGGGAAACCTTTGATTTCGCACACAATAATCTCACTGTGATATTCCCAGCAGGATCAGTAGTGTGTAGGTATATGACACATCCATACCCATTCATACTAGCGTCACAAAAGGCAACGATCAGCACAGTGCTATCACGCAAGACGCCTACATGCCGAGGAATTTTCAGAGATGAAATTAACGGAAATTCTTGTATGAACGCCGAAAACCTTTTAATAATGCTTTCGGGAGGAGTGTCATCCCATCCAATATTAGACAGCCACAGCTCTTTGATAAGCAGTTTGGCATATAAAATTATAGGGGCTACTAAGCCGAGGACATCAAATAAACGGGCGACTACCGACAGTATGCTCCGTTTAGTGCACTTCTCTTCTACATTATGAGTCGTGAAGAAAAAGCTGTCATCGACTGGTGCCCATGAAAGGCCTAATACCTTTGAAACATTACTAGAAGAACCATCACAAAAGTCTACCGTAGTGCGATGCGAATCCGGAAGGTTATCAAGTAGCACTTGAGAATTACTCGTCCACTTTACTAAATCAAAGGCACCGGACTTGAACAACGAGATCAGTTCTCGTGAAAGAAGAATGGCGCTGGATTCATCTGCAATAGAATGAACCAAATCGTCCATATAAAGTTTAGACTCTGCCACAGTGGCAGCACTCGGAAAATGTGGTCTCATATCCTGGGCTAATTGGCGGACGGTCCGCATGGCCAAATACGGGCTTGACTTGAGTCCAAACGGGACTCGATTAAATTGGAAGGTTCGTATTAAATCATTATGACTGAATCTATATAAGATTCTTAAATATTTACGATGGTCATCAGGGACTTCAATCTGCAAATACATTTGCTTTATATCCGCAGTCATAGCGACAGGGAAAAGACGAAAATCAAGCAATAGCAAGAATAAATCTGCCTGCAAATTAGGACCGGTATATAACACGTCGTTTAATGACAATCCGGTGTGAGTTGCGGCACTGGCATCAAGTACAATCCGAGGCATCGGCTTATCCGGACGGGTAACAGCGTGATGCGGGATGTAGTATCCCTCGTCAGTAATATCGGACTCGGCGACTTGTGACAAGTAACCCTTATCGACGTACTCATTCAATACGTAATTATAATTTTCTTGTAAGTCAGGAGATTGTTTGAACTTGCGTTCCAAGGCCATCAGTCGACGATGAGCAGCAGTGCGAGAATTACCCAGTGCACTCGGGTCCTTAGAAAAAGGTAACGCGACAGAATACCGCCCATCTTCAGCGCGAGTGATCGAGGAAGTAAACAAGTTCTCACATTCAGTCTCTTCCGGACTTAAAAATTGCATATTAGGTATTTCTTCCAGCTGCCAGAATTTCTGAACTAAATCATTAAGTGCGAGTGCAGAAAAAGAAGTCTTATTTATTTTATTTTGAGACGCATTACAGGGATAGTCACCCATCAACACGAATCCGAACGCGGTCAATAAAGCGGGGGGCGCACTAGTGCCAGACTCCACTTTATTACCTAAGTAAATATACGGAAACAATTGCGCGCCTAGAACGACGTCCACGTTCCCGGGGATATTCCACGTCAAATCAGCAAGGGGCAATCCCTCTAAGTAGCCGACATCACCCTTGGTTATATAGTGAGTAGGCAGCTGATCTGTTATACAGTCAACGACGAGTGCATGTATCGTGTATTTATTATTTGGGTATACGCGAGACTCAATGTCTAAATTAACGTACCCTAATATCGGCCGAGACGCTGAGCCAATTCCCTTGACAAAAGAATTACTCAAAGGAATTATAACTAAATTAAGCGCCTTGCAACAATCAACGGTTATTAAGTTATTTTGAGAGCCATTATCAATAAGGCATCGTATTATTTTTTTATTACCATTCTGAGATTTCGCATAAACTTGCGCGGTTGAGAGTAAGATAGAAGAAGTAGGTCTAATTTCTGCACTTAATGACAGCGAAGGAATACCGGAGGAAACATCAACACTATGATTCGAGTTATCGATGCGCAACGCAGGCGAGACAGGTGCGCTATTATCAGCTAAGCGTTTTTTCATAACGCGCGAATCTGTGTTTACGTCGATCTGTCCGGACGAAGCGCGCGACGGAACCACAGGTGATGTCAATGACCCTTGACCGGTAGGGAGTTGAGACACTTGAACGTAATTATTTGATCTAATATTATGATCTTTTTTATCAAAGTGTAAATAAGTGTGATGTTTTTTATTGCATATATCGCAAACATGTGTAGATTTTGCAAGACGTAACTGTGTGAGACCCACTTAAACAATTAACACAACCGTGTTTTGATTTAATAAATTCAAAACGCGCGTGCGGTGAACTTAAGTTCTTGAACTGAGAACAAGCGTAAATTAAATGATCAGTTTTGTTACAAAATTCGCACAGTTTAGTCGGCGAAGTAGTAGGCACACTCTCATTACTCGCGACGAACGACTTGTAGGTATGAGGCCGGGTCGACTGATTAGTGGACGGCTTGCTTGCGCTCGCGCCACTGTTCGATGTCCGCGTCGAGTTATTGTTCGAACGTTGCAATATTTTTGCTTGATCTTGTATGAAAGATACCAAGTCATTATAAGACGGAATTTCTTTATTACGAAACGCTAACTCAAACGCTTGTACCGTTTGTGAATCGATTTTCCTAAGTGCGCAATGAAATAAGATAAAATCGGTCAAATCCTCTATACCTAATTGTTTCAATGCCGCCACGGAAGAGGTATACATACCAATAAATGTATCAAGACTATAAGCCGTATTTATGCAACCTTTAGAGTCAAGAATATTATTTAAATAATGCGTGCCTAATGCACGTTTATCCTGAAACTTTTTTACTAAACTTTCCCATATAATATTATAGGTTTCACCCGTAGGCACAATGCCTGCCGTGAACTTGAGTGCGTCGTGCGTAAGTTTACCTACTAAATACTGCACGCGCTGCGAGTCAGTCAGCTGACTATTATTATGAATATTAGATTTAAAACTTTCGTAAAACTTAGGCCAATTTTGTGTTTTGCCATCAAAACTTGGCAATTCTATTGGTGGCAACTTTACGTGGCATTTAACATTAGAATTAGACGAGTCATTTTGCGACGATGATTTGTCTGATTGCAACGCCTGAACAATATTATTTCGGGTGTGCTTTACTCGAAGGTATAAATCGTCAAACGCATCCAAAGGCTTGTAATCTGGCTTAAATGTCGAATCTAGTGATAACTGGTGGCTATTTAAATCGTCAATTATCGTTTCGAACTGCCTAAGCATCTCATCAATCGATTCAGACTTGGCCATGAAAGATTCATTACTTCTTGACGCGTAATTAGAAATGTTTGTTGAAAGATTAAACAAATCATTCATCCGCGAAAAAAGTCGTTCTTTTTTAGCAGTTAAAAGGACGAACTGCGTATCAATCGAATCACTAGACGTATTGTCTTTATTCGTATACATTTTTAAGTAATTAATTCACAACGAAAATGAGAAAAATTGAAAATAATTATTTCGAGTGAAATTATTTTAAATGACGTAAAAATATGTGGAATTTGCAAATGGCGTAACCGGCGCACAATGGCGGTACGTTGTAGGTACTTCGAGAATTTACCAAAAAACTACGTAAATCTGCGAACATCCAAGTATTTATATGGAAAATAATACTTATAATAAGTATTAAGAAGGAAAATATAGTATGCTAGTACTATATCCGTGCTATGAAGGACCATTAGAAATGGTGCAGCGGCGTGTAAATAGCCGACTACACGCGGGGAGCTCAATTATGAAAAATTATGTTGATGATTCCTAAGAAACCCACCCTGTGAGAGTTAGAAAAAATGGTTTCGCCGTTAGACCCGAAAACTATTGGCCCACTTACCTTCAGACCAGCTCAGGAACGCCTCACCAAGCCACTGTCCTCACTCAGCTCCCGTCGTGAAACACTTTCACGCACGAGACACAGTAGGTAATCACTGCTGGGTAGTTTCTTTAACTTTATATGTCCATCCCGGGGAAAATTATGCACTTTTCACCAAAATTACGTGAAAAACACGCGGCCGTGATTTCGAAAAGTTTTTGAAAGACGCCGATTGGTCGGCGATCGGTGTGTGGAAGCCAAAACTATGGCGCTGGTGTCGCCTAGTTCAGCGAATCCAAAAGCGCGGTCCTAATGGCGCGCAGACCAAATAGTTTCAGATACTAACTTATAGAAACCATTTGAAAAGAAATTAATTATTGATAAAGAAAATACCCATTACTTAGGTCTAGTAGAAATAAATATTTAAAGTTAATTTGGGTCACATGATAAGGTGCCCAACCAAAACTGTTTATTTCATATTCCATGCTTTTAAATCTCGAGATATGGATTTTATTAAAAAAACAATTATCAACATTTTAAAATGGCCGCCAAACCTAAAATATTGAAATTTAACCCTACATATGGGGATGTTTTCTCGATGAAATTACTCGTAGAATACACCTTTTAAGTTTGTCGGGTCCAAAAAACTACATATTGTATAACGCCATCTGGTGATGTTTTATCTGTACTGTGTGTGTAGATGGAAGGAACTCAGAAATCGTGGGAAGATGAATACATAGTAGACGTGGAAACAAACAAAATCATGCTATACGGTGAAACAACCTACCTTAAAGAAAAATTCAAGATATATATGAAACCATAACCAAAAAAATGCAAACTGCGATGCAGAGGCGTTCAGCAGTGAGTACAAGCAGCAGGAAAAATTATTCAAGCGACAAACAGAGCAGAGGGCTGAAATGTTTTAAATGTAACCGATTCGGACATGTTGCATCAGTTTGCAATACATCGCCGAAATCCAGTTATCGTACATTATCGGAAGAGTTCGGTAAAACCCGACGGAACATACGAAGAGCACGATGTTCACGGCATTAAATGACAAAGACGACAGCGCCCCACGTGGATACTTTTCAAACGACGACTTTAAGATGGCGGCATTTGTTTACAACGAGGAAGAAGTGTCAATGGCAACAGAAGAGAAAAAGTAGCGGCATAATGAAGGCGCTCAATATGAAGACCGCTGAGTTGTCGCGCTACATTTCGCGCACGGTGCGAAATTCAACTGCAAGATCACTGAATGTGACGTAAACCAACATTTTCTTACGAACTGTAAGTTATTAAATGATCATTCCATAATCTTACTTCAATTAGGTCTCATCTCCTTTGTCATAAGTAATTTATGTAATTTTATAATTTCTAATTAAATATTCTTCTGTGCAGGTAACGTAATTAGCCGGTTATTGTGTTGGAAATAAACAATTTGCAGTTAAAAGCGTTAATGGATTCCGGCAGCGATGTCAACATTATTTCAGATTTCGGACGTTTACGATATGATTGGGAGACCAAAATGCGAAAAGGACGGACTACTACTATCGGACATTGGACAATCGACAGTGCGTTCAATGGGAAAGTATGGAAAAGTTTGAATTTGTGCGTGGGCAAACAGTGCTACCCAGATATTATATTTCATGTTCTATGTAAAGACTACCTAACTACCGAACCGTACGATGTTATACTGGGTCAGGAATTTCGTAACGACGTCACAGTCGTGTTGGAAAGAGTAGCGACTGGGATATTATGTGAGTGAGTCAATTTTATTAGAGCCTGTGTTGACAATAGAATGAAAAAAAGAAAAATAGTCAATTATGTTTCCGTTACCAGTAATAGAAGACCTAAAAGAAAGATGCTAGGGTCTACAGTGTACTTGATTTACAAAATGGTTTCATTAATTTGAAGGTGTGCGAAGAGTCAATCCCCCCTACTCGCCACACTTTAATGGCCTGGCCGAAGCAGCTGTTCGAGCAGCAAAACGGCCTTTAGTAAAAACTATTCTCAACTTAACTAACCTTACTTTTGAAGAAATGTATACCCTACTAACTCAGATTGAGGCTATTTTAAACTCTCGGCCCATTTCTCCCATGTCTACGGATCCTATGGATCTAGCAGCGTTGACCCCTTCCCACTTCCTAATCGGACGAAACCTCACAGCCGTTCCGTCTCCAAAGGTTGCCGAGGATGCCAGCCTGACTTCAATGAAGCGATATCGACGGGTCCAGGCATTGAAACAACACTTCTGGAAGCGGTTCGCCCATGAGTACATTTCACTACTCCAAGAGAGGAGCAAGTGGCCCTCCGGTGATGGAATCACGCCTGACACGCCACTCGTGTGAAGAATATAATAATACGGATGAAGAATCTACATCCAGTGAAAAAGTTTTGAAGAAAAAAACAAAAAAATCTAAAAACGACAAAGGGTCTGTGGATGGAGAAATTGGAGATAAGGGATTGAAGAAAAAAAAGGAAAAAAAAAGATTAAAAGCAAAAGAATGTCGACAACATTCGCACGGTCGTGTTCGTCGTCTAGTTGTGGATCCTCCCGCGCATACAGTGTGGGTGACGACCGATACTACAACGACTCGGGCATATCTGATGTGGATGGACACGTGAAATCGAAACTGGTGTTTGACTCCGACAATGACGTCATTTCTGACGCAGAGGATCCTGCAGACTTGTATTTGGGATTCGAGTTCGAAGAGTGAGTTTCTTCCCTTATCACAACACCAATAAGACCGTCTAATATTTTTCCAGTTACAGATTATCTTTAACAACAGGCTGTATAATAGCATTATCAATGGCAGGGAAAATGAAACCAACATTCGCACGGTCGTGTTCGTCGTCTAGTTGTGGATCCTCCCGCGCATACAGTGTGGGTGACGACCGATACTACAACGACTCGGGCATATCTGACGTGAATGGACACGTGAAATCGAAACTGGTGTTTGACTCCGACAATGACGTCATTTCTGACGCAGAGGATCCTGCAGACTTGTATTTGGGATTCGAGTTCGAAGAGTGAGTTTCTTCCTTTATCACAACACCAATAAGACCGTCAGTAATATTTTTCCAGTTACAGATTCTCTTTAACAACAGGCTGTATAATAGCATTATCAATGGCAGGGAAAATGAAACCAACATTCGCACGGTCGTGTTCGTCGTCGTCTAGTTGTGGATCCTCCCGCGCATACAGTGTGGGTGACGACCGATACTACAACGACTCGGGCATATCTGATGTGGATGGACACGTGAAATCGAAACTGGTGTTTGACTCCGACAATGACGTCATTTCTGACGCAGAGGATCCTGCAGACTTGTATTTGGGATTCGAGTTCGAAGAGTGAGTTTCTTCCTTTATCACAACACCAACAAGACCGTCAGTAATATTTTTCCAGGTAAAGATTCTCTTTAACAACAGGCTGTATAATAGCATTATCAATGGCAGGGAAAATGAAACCAACATTCGCACGGTCGTGTTCGTCGTCGTCTAGTTGTGGATCCTCCCGCGCATACAGTGTGGGTGACGACTAGGGAATCCAATCCCGCAAACGCGGGATCCCGCAGGTTTGCGGGATTGAAAAAAAAATATATTTTAGAAAAATGGGCTCAGGCGACCATCTTATTATTTATACGACACCTCAGCACAGCTCATTAATAATAAAAATAAGTGATTTAACAACTTTCTTATAAAACTCGTGCCTTTTATATATAATTTGTATGGAAAATAATTTTGATTCAGTTTTTAACTTACAACTAAATAAGTTTTGAATTTCTATTTTGTGTCGTGTGAACCCTGTTTCGGAACGGAACATAACCAATGTCAGTTCAAGTACTCTATGACTAGGGATTCCCCTACGGCGCACGGGGACTTACCTTCGCACGCGGTTAAGTGTCAAAGAAAGTTATTGCGTCATTTGCGTCTTACTTATGATGTGAAAAGGTTACGTAACGTACGCGAGACAAATCTTTTTTATTATCAAATTGTTAAGAGCACGTTTCGAGTGAAAAAATACAATTAATTATTAAAAAATGAGTGTCAATTTGATTTATAAAGAGTATAAAAGCTCGAGTGAAGTGTGGAAACATTTTTAAGAGCAGAAAATGGATCAACCGCTAAATGTAAGTTATGTCATGCTATCATAACAATCTCTGCTCGCTCTACTAAAGGTCTTCACACCCACTTGCGAACAAAGCACAACATGAATTTGAACTTGGTTGATAGCGTCAGCAGCAACGTTGAAAATCCAGCACCGGGAATGGGAACGAGCAGCGCAAGCCAAAGTGGCTCGTTTACTTCAACTACTTCACGTTTAGATGAAAGTGCTTCATCTTCGGCAACGTCAGTCTCACAGAAAAGAAAGAAATTAACAGATTATTTCCCACTCGAAAAAAAAGTTTCTATGGAAGAAAGAGTGTGCAGAATGATAGCGAAAGATGGAATCCCATTCGCAAAATTCATCACGTCAATTGATTTACGCGAATTATTTGAATCGGAGGGCCACAGATTGCCTTCTTCTGCCAGCACGATACAAACTATGTTGATGGCCTATGGAGCATCAATTCGAAAGAAAAAAAGCCTGTGTAACTGCGCTTGAAAAAAAACTGCAGGATTTTTAAATTGACCTAAATCTAGATGTGATCGCAGCAACAACCGATGACGCAGCAGTCATGAAAAAAGTTGGTAGATTATTATCAGCGCACCACCAATTATGCTTTGCACATGGATTGCAACTTGCTGTACTTGAAGTTCTATACAATAAGAGACAAGAACAAGAAGAAGAAGAAATACAAGCTGAAGTACTCGAAAATAGATCGGATAATGAGAGTGATAATGAAAGTGAAGATGGTAACGACGAGCAAGGAAATTTTTCGGTAGAGGAAGAAATTCAAGAATAAGAGTTGCTACCACAATACAGAGAACTTATTCAAAAAGGTGAGGAAAATTGTCAAGGTTTTTAGTTCAAAATCTCCAGTAAAAAATGATCTGCTGCAAAAATATATTAAAGCAGAATTTGGCAAAGAATTGCAGCTTAAGTAGCTAATATAAGGGGATTCTGGCTCACCTAAAAACCAGCGTAAGAAGATCTCTCTTCGTGTGTAAAGTGTGTGTGTGTAGAGTTCAAGTAATGGTGGTTTTGTTGAATTTTCGTAGTGTCAAAACTGGAGTGTTAGGTATATGGTCGATGTTTCCCACGGGTAAATACAGCATGGTGGTGATAAAATGAAGAGGTTAATTGGGGGTATTGTGTTTAATGGTTATTTATGTAAGCTGTGCAATGATTAAAAATAGTGGTGAAAGAAAAGCAATGTTTTAATAGCAGGCGGCGGATATGATAAAATGATGTTTCCCACGGGTAAATACAGCAGCGGAAATGTGGTCGATATGATAAAATGATGTGGGTGTTAGTTCCAGGGGTCGTCAACTATAATGGTATATATTTGGATGTTCTTTGTTCTAGATTATGATGATTTTAAAGGTTTAGAATCTATGATGATTTTATTTGAAGCGAGTTGAAAAAACGATGTTAGTTTAAAGGTTTTTAAAGGTTTAGAACCTATGATGATTTTATTTGAAGCGAGTTAAGAAAACGATGTTAGTTAAAAGGTTTAGAACCTATGAGCTAGGAAATGTTATTAATAGTATAAAACGCGGAGGATATTGATTGATAAATATTGTTTGTAATAATGTTGTTCTCGGGTGTATTGTCATTGACGTTGGTGTTTTATATACGCGACGAAAGTAGTGGTGAATTAAGAAATGTTTCACTATCGAGTGACAGAGATTTATTGAATATATGCAATGGTACGGGTAATATTTTTTTGCAACGGGTTCGATTATTTGATGGAGATGGGGAAGAGGTGAAACGTTGGAGGTTGGTGCTTTTTACGACGAACTCTATGCAATCTATTTGGGTGAGGAGGAAATTGAGATTTAATTTTCAATTATGCAGCGGTGATGAGTTGTTGTTGTATAAGTTGGAGATTGTGCGATCGATAAGAAAGCATAGCAGAAGAAACAAAAATTCTTTGTTCCAAGAGTGGACGCGTGACGTCTATCACCAGGTGTTTGAAGATGATGAAGGTTTGGAGATTTCAGTGAAATTACCTAGACGAGATAAAAAAAACGACAAGCGGTTATCAAAGGTAACTCCCACCCATGTGTTATCGACTACAACGCATCCTTCGACTACAGAGAACCATATGACTACAACAACATTGTATCCATTAAGTGATTCATGTCTTCGATTTAAATCAGCCTTAGAAAGTGTTATCTATTGGGCTTACGATGAGTTGGAGAAGTTAAAGTCCGCGCCTATTCCTGAAAGTCTGTGTTCAGTCCGATTACCACCCACGCCCTTTTAACATTGTTGAATTGATAACGGTTACATCTGTGTTTTGACGACAAATTAATAGCAGATAAGGTTTTTTCCCATGGGAACTATGACCAATGGAGGGGAGCTGACCTGGTATATAAACCGATATGTCATAGTAATAATCATTATTATAAAAGGAAGGTTGTAACTGGCAAGTCAGTTGAATATTGCTACACTTTTTTAAATCAATTGTGAGTACATTATTTACATTAAAAATGTCTTATCTGGAGGAATTAAATCGTAAGGGAAACAAAACTTGGTCCAAGCTCGGTGAGCTTGAGCAGGGCAAGCCCTACAAAGTGTTGGAAGTGAAGAGACAAAGTTCCAAGTTTGGCGTAGGCGTATTGCAGACTGTCGTACAATTGGAGGGCGGTAGCATGGTGACGTTGCCTTCAAGATTTGATAATCTAGAAGAGCAGCAATTTCAATACTTGCAGACTGGAGTGTATTTAATCAACAAAGGACCGAGGGGAAAATCGTGGATTGTGAATTTTGTTGAGGCGGAGCAAGTTTCAAAATAATTTCATTTGTTCCAGCTCACTAAGACGAAATTTTGTGTCAGAAGAGGAAGTTTCAAAATAATAAAAAAAAAATCTTTGTTCCAGACTACTCAGACAAAATGAATAACGCGAATCCATTAGACTTATTATTGGATACTGTCAATGATGAAAATAAGAGAAATTGGATAAATCATATGATGACCAATCAATTGTTACAGAATTGGAGAAGGCCATACCCACTTGGAAGACTTTACAGTGAAATAGGAAATCTTCTAAGAAAACTTTACCTTTCCAACAACAACTGGGAGATTTATGTTTTGATAGAAATTTGGGACGATATCGCAGAAAGTTTGGAAGAGAACGCGGGTACTGGCAACGTAGATGGTAATGATTTTTTTTACCTTCTTCACCACTTGCCAGTCGAGTGTTTTTCACATGCGCTTTTTAGCGAGTCGTTGGCCAACTTATTTGTAAACATTATCGTGAGTGTGATTGGTGCAGATAGTTTAGACTTCCAGTGAGAAAAAAAAAAAAATGTGTGACAGTGAAATCAATTACATTATCGACATTGATGGGTTTCCTGTGGGTAGCACAGTTTATTTTAAAGAAGTTGCTATTTATGATATAGCAACAGAAAAAGTTAGTTTATTTCATATTAAACTCCCACAGTGGTTAATAAACGAAGGATACAATAGAAAAGAGATTAGATTTTGTACAAGAAACGTTCACGGCATGTCATTAAGAAATTATAAAGAAGACATAACTTACGACGACCTTATTAATGAAATAGGTAAATTGGACATGAAAAAGGAAAAAGTATGGGCTTATAAAGGTGGGATAGTGGAAAGAAAATTATTAAATTTATTGGGTTTAAGACATTTTAATTTGGAAAGTTTAGGTTGTCCTAAATTTGACAAATTAGTGGGAAAATTTAATTTGGAAAAGTTAGCTTGCAACCGTCATTCGGCGTTTTCACCTTATGACAAGTCACGAACGGTTCACTGTAGTGGTTATGAAGTCAATGTCTTCGGATATTGGTTGGCGGAAGCTACAGGTAAAAGATAGTTTTTTTTTTCTTTGTATCCCCTCATCTTGTTAACCACTGTGGTCTTATGTTTTTTATTTTTATTTTTACTTTTGCTTAGATTTTATTATTTTTTTTACTTTGTTTTATTTTGCGAATATGTTTGTATGGATGCAATAGAAAGGAGATTAGATTTTTTTTTGTATTAAACACAGTCACGGTATGGCATTAAGAAAATTACAAAGAAGATATTATAAGGCATGATGACCAGTAGTAAATGAATTGGGAAGTCTAGCTCAAAAACGCTGTATTCCAACCGCTCGCAAGCTCGCTAACGGCACGGCCCGCCGCGCCTTTGAAATACAACGTTTTGATCTAGCCTCCCCAATTCATTAAACAATTAGACATACCTGTTCACAGCAACCGATGAACAATGCACATTTAACACCATTTTTACACACACTGTCACCGTTATTGTTTGATTACTTATTAACTTATATATCAAATCAAAAATTTTCTTTTTTAATTCTATAAGCGTAAATATTTAATTTTAATTGCTTTACAAATTATTGAATATATGAAATGTTTTTGCTTCAGTTTACAGCCGTACCAGATACGGGTACTTCTTTCTGGCTGCATCCCCGACCAGCAGGGCACACACTTTAGCATTGTAATTTTACAATTTCATAAATTATGATTTGTTAATATTATTGATTTCAAAGATATTATTCAAATGCTTCAGTTTACAGCCGTACCGGAAACGGGTACTTCTTTCTGGCTGCATCCCCGACCAGCAGGGCACACACTTTCGGCATTGTAACAATATCAATTTAATCAATGAGAAAACTTTTACGAATTATATATCAATACAGTTTTTATTATGGAGACATTTTAAATGATTTGTTTACAACCATACCGTAACGGGTATTTCTTTCTGGCTGTATCCCGAGCTTGCAGGGCACACACAAAACATAAGAAACATAGCCATAATAAAAAAAAATATGAATATAGTACACGTAAAAATTATTTAAATCAACTTACTATTAAATCACTACTTACTGAGAGAAAAAAGGTATAGTTCGCGTTTCACTATTAGGTTATTCTTTTTTTTTCGATTAACTAAAAAATAATCAATAACGGTAACTGGTTGATCAAAATCAAATACGTAAGATGTGTTATTCACACAGGATTAATGCTTCAACTAAAAGGTAGCTACCTACGGTCAGCGTGACGCGCTTATAAGTTAAGGCAAGTGCATACTGCTTGCACTTATGAATTATGAATAATATGTATGAATAAAATAATGAAATAGTACATATTTCAAATGTTTTCTGAGCCACAAGTTGTGTTTGTGTAGTGAGCGTCATTTAAACCTTTGCTAATCGATTTGATTTGCTATTCTTACCGAGGGCTGTTTTAAATACATACACATATTTTTTATCATCTTAGTCAATTAGTATAATTTCAAGCACTTAGAAAACAGCTTTTTAGAATATAACTAATTCAAAAAATACATTTAAAGATCAAGAAAGTAATTGATAATTAGTGAGGCAAGTAGGTACTTACTTACGAATAAAATAACCGGGATTTTTCTACACAAATTTATGATTTATTACTTACAATATTCTCAGGTTGTGTATATAACGCCTTACATTCAATATATCGCTAACTTAGCTTCCCATGCATTCGAAGTGTGTAAACTTAAATCTGCTTACATGATGTATCTTGTTACATATTACACTTGCGAGCAATGAATTGGGAGCTAACTTTCCTTAGAAATATTATGGTGTATGACTTTGTTAATGATAGCCCGAATAAATAGATTCTAATAATTTCGTTTGGACATTGTTTGAGCGGAATGTATTTGAATGGTTTGGTAATACACTTACATTTTTACCTACATGCAAACGTTGAAGGAATATGTATTTTTGATTGTTATAAACAATGTGGTGATTATTTTAATATGAGCAATATTTTTGTTGTCTCATTCATTATTTATAGATATTTGGGTTTTAATATTGTAACGTGAAATTGGTGAATCCAATAATTTTGGCATCAACTGTAAACGATGTCAAGTGTGATCGACAAAGGATTTAATGGGATTATTTAATAAGTTGAAATAGATTTTGACTAATTGAAAACCTCTTTCTTTATAGTCGGTTAAAATGTTTTCTTTTTTACTCAATAACGTTTATTGAATGCATGGATTTGGAATGGATTATAGGTAAACTTGAATCATATTAACATTGTTATTTTTAAGTTAGTAGGAAGTTACTTTCCGACTTCATAATTTCAATGTCTTGTCTGAACGGATTAGGATAAAACTTAGATAATTGACATTAATATACTAAATATGTTTTAATCCAAAAACTTATTAACGATTAGGTTACAAATATTTTTAAGCTAATGGTTGAATCCTACTACAAGTCAATCAATTTTTTTTAATGAATATTTATATTATTGATCTAGTGCGAGTCATGCCGTGAGCAGCAACTAGTACTTGAAATAACAAATATTGCAATTTGACAATTTCCTGAATAAGGTAATTTTATGAGTAATTTGACCAACTTGTTTTGTTCGTTTTCCATCAATAGCTAATCAGCATTATTTTCATCGTGTGTATATTTGATTATTTTTACTTTATTTGTGTGCGTGTAAATTTGGTATAAAATGATCGGTGAGCGCGTCGGTTGCTATTACTGTTCGTGGTCACCTCCCGATCATCTTCAACAACTTCGTGGTAACAACGCTGCTCTTCACCCGGAAAAATGTTCGTGAGTTATTTTAATTTTAATTTTATTGAGCTCTCAATGGCGTAGTCACTGTTTTTTTTTTGTGTTAAATTTTGGGTCAAGGCCTAAAATACCTACTTTGATACATAAATCGCAGTATTTTTTTATAATTCATAATTTCAGGTCGGAATCAGACTATAAAAATCAAAGTGCTGCCGCTGCTTGCTTTGACTCAGAGTCAGAGTCGTGTTCGGATCCGGAAGAATATCCTCGGTAAATATAGATTACTATTTACATTATGTATGAGTGACCATTCAATGGCGAAAAACTCTAAATGTATTTTAATATTGACCAAACTAATAAATCAAATATTGTTACAGCCCACCTAAGAAAACAAATAAAGCCAGCAAGGCTAAAGTGCTGAAGAAGGAGAAATCCACCAAAAAGATTGAGTACGTATTCTAACTCTGTTAATTGTGCCTATATCATGTCATTTAAGTGTTTTTTTGCAAACTTATTTTTATTTGTAGGACCGATTCATCGCGTAGAAAACGCAACGCCGCTGCAGATTTGGGTGCGGAGTCTGAATCGGAGTCTTCATCAGGTGAAGAAGAAGATCTCGGGTACAGTTGTTTATTTTATTACAGAAATTAAAACATAATGTTTTAATTTCTCCATAAATACAGTCTTCATTTAAATAATTTTATAGCGTTTAGATATTTAACTTACAAACTACATTTTGTTACAGGTCTTCTAAGAAAGCGAAAGCCTCTAATAGCAAGGTCAAAGGGACGAAGAAGGAGAAGCCTCGAAAAAAGTCAAGGTTCGTTAATTTATGTTATATTTAGGTTATTATAAGTAAAACATCTATCGTTTGTTATTCTCTATTCTCTTAGGTTCTGATCACTATTTCTTTGTTGAAGCAGTAAGCCTGGAGACATCGTCTGCGAAGACCTGTTCGGAAGCGCGGCTGGGCCTGCTCCGAAGCAACAACCACTGTGGTCGTCGCTGTCGAGGCGCGTCGCGGGCGGGATCAGCCGTCAAGGCACTCTGCAGGCTGACGGCGACGTTTACATCGACCTAAGAGTCTTCAACGTGGCCGAAATCCTCGAGGTGAACCCCCGGGAACGATTTGACAAGTGGAGCGGTTGCTTGAGGATTCGGCTCAACCACAACGATCCCTTGTGGGGTAGCGTAAAGAAAATATTTAAAGATAGTAATAAGGTATTTAATAATATAGAGCCGACATTTTATTCGGAGAAGAAAAAGTAGGGTATACGTAGTCTTTAGTTTTTTTTTTTTGTTTAGCAGATGTGAATAAATATGTTATTTTAGCTTTCAGCCATTCTCAACTGTAATGTAATATAAATAAAGTAAGAGTGCCATAATTTTATAATATAAATATAATAATTAGGTAAACCAAAATAATAAATCACATAGTAGTAATATTCGTTTTACTTAAGCATTTTTGTTAATTAATTTTACTATTGCCTATCATAACTTCCATTCTTTTTAATCATGCATAACTCAAAAACATTTTTTTGTTCGGTATGTAATAAATCCATACTCAGAAAAGTTTTCCCTGGGCATTTGCGCAGTACTATTCACAAAGATAATACCGCATTAAGCTATGACCAAGGGATTGAGACGGTTAATTCAGCTTTTAGAGGTCGCATCGTCTCGTATCGCATCAGTGCTGATCGCGAACAAGCTCCTGGTGGTCAGAAGTTGCCAATCACTTCACCACAGCACTTCATGCATTCCATTTCGTCTAGGCTGCGTAAAGTGCTCGATTTGGCCATAGCATCTCACACTAATGTAAAAGTTAACTTTGCCTTATTTGTCAACATGATTTTGCCTAAAGATGATACAATGGAAATTAAATCATTTGCAACAGAAAATATTCCAACCTTTCATAATTACTCGTTTGACGATTTGATGAATAATGTTTCTCAGGTTATTTGTAAAAAGATAGATGATTTCCAAGAAAAAGGAAGTGGTTGGTCCCTTATGGACATTCTTTATCTCGAAACGAACATTAATAAATATTCTCCATTAGGTGGTTCTAGTTATATAGATTTACCAAAAAATATTAAAGCAAAAAAAGCGTGCGTTAATATAAGAAATAATGATGAATACTGTTTTGCTTGGACAGTAATGAGCGCTTTATATCCTGATGTAAAAAACGCTAATCGAGTTTCATCATATCCACACTTCTCTGAAGATTTAAATACCGACAATATGCGTTTTCCTGTATCATTAAAAGATATTAAAATATTTGAGAATAATAATAAAGAAATTAGCGTCAACGTATATGGGATTGACAACAAACAAAATATTGTTGGACCGTTATATAAAACATTGTCTCGAAAAAGAAACCATGTTAACATGCTTTTGTTAGAAAAAAACACAAAATCTCACTATTGTCTAATTAAGGATTTGACAAAACTAGTTCGCAATCAAATAACAAAGCATCACGGAAAATTATATTTCTGTGAAGAATGTTTGTTATTTTTTAAATCAGATCGAGATTATGATGGGCACGTTTGCGGGGGAGTTGTCACCGTACTTCCCGATAGCGGCACTATAATGCAATTTAAAAACTATCATTGCATGCAGAACGTGCCTTTCGTTATCTACGCTGACTTCGAGACGATATTAGAGCCTTGCTCCGAGAGCAGTGGCTCCTATACAGCAAAAGTACAAAAACATTTGCCTGCAGCATTTGCTTATTACATCGTTTGTAATTATGATAATTCGTATAATCGCTTGGTGACATATCGCGGAATCGACTGTGCTACTGTTTTTGTTAAGCGGTTGCAAAGAGACATAAAACAGATTTACAAACTAATTCAATCTGCGTCTGAAACTCCAGTTCCTATAATTTATCGGGAAGAAGACAAATTCAATTTTGAAAATACTGAACGTTGTTACTTGTGTTCTAATTTACTGATTGGTGATAAAGTACGGGACCATTGTCACTTCACCGGTGAATATCGAGGTGCCGCTCATTCCAGTTGTAATCTTAAATTTAGAATACCGAAATTTATCCCGGTGTTCTTTCATAACTTATCAGGTTATGACTGCCATTTGTTTATCCGTGAACTAAGTAGAATTCCAGGCGAAATAAAAGTAATTCCTAAGAACAATGAGAACTACATTTCTTTTACAAAATTTATTCAGTTTTCAAGTAGCGACTTTATCGCGGTCCGATTCGTAGACTCATTTAAGTTTTTGGGAACTAGTTTAGAACAATTAGCCAAAAATCTACAGCGAAACGATTTCACAAATTTGAGGGCTTATTGTAAAAATGAAAATCAATTAACATTGCTTAGTCGAAAAGGTGTATACCCATACAATTATATGTCAAACTGGAAAGTTTATGACGAAAAAAACTTACCACCAAAAGAAGAGTTTTTTAACAATCTAATCGATGAAGCCATTAGTGATTCTGACTATGAGCATGCAAAAAATGTTTGGAATAGTTTCAATATAAAAAATCTTGGTGAATATACGGATTTATATGTAAAATGCGATGTTTTGATACTAAGTGACATTTTTGAAAAGTTTCGTAAAACGTGCAAGATCAACTATGATTTAGATCCTGCATTTTATCTCACAGCACCAAGTCTTAGCTTTGACGCCATGTTGCTAAAAACAAAAGTAAAATTAGAGCTACTTTCAGATTTAGAAATGATACGAATGATACAAAAGGGAATTCGTGGAGGTATTTGCTTATGCTCAAAAAGGTATGCTAAATCAAATAATCAATTCCAGTCTGATTATGACAGCTCCCAACCACGCAAATATTTAATGTACGTGGACTGTAATAATTTATACGGCTTCGCTATGTGCAGTTATCTGCCTTATGCGGATTTTAAATTCCTCGACCAACAGGAATGTAATGAACTCGACGTAACAAACATTCCTAATGACAATGACTACGGCTATATCCTCGAAGTTGATTTAGAATACCCTGAGAGGTTGCATGATTTACATAACGATCTTCCATTTTGTGCGGAAAACTTTACTCCTCCGGGTGCTAAAAATGTTAAACTCATACCAAATTTGTATAATAAATATAACTATGTCATCCACTACGTTCATTTAAAGACATGCTTGCAAAATGGATTAAAACTTAAAAAAATTCACAAAGGAATATCCTTTAAACAATGCTCATATTTAAAGGAATATATCGACTTAAACACCCATTTGAGACAAAATACTAACTCGCCATTTGAACAAGACTTTTTCAAATTGCTCAATAACAGTATTTTTGGAAAAACCTTGGAAGATACTGAACGTCGAGTAGATGTTAAATTAGTAAGTACGTGGCGAGATGAGAGAAATAAGACCAAGAAATATTACTCAGCTGAACAGCTGATATCTCGTCCAAATTTTCATAGTGCAACAATTTTTGATGAAAATTTCGTAGCTATACAATTAAAACGCGAAAAAGTGATCCTTAACAAACCCATATACATTGGATTTACAGTACTTGAGTTATCAAAAAATCATATGTATGGTTTTCATTACTCAGTAATGAAAAATTACTATCATGATAAAATATCATTGTGCTACACTGATACTGATAGTCTCTTGTACTCCATAGAGACAAATAATTTTTATTCAGACTTGAAAGAACACTTTTTGTCCTATTTTGATACAAGCAATTATGATCCGGAAAATTGTTTTGATATTATACCTAAAAACAAAAAAGTCCCTGGGCTATTCAAAGATGAATTAGGAGGTAAAATATTATTAGAGTTTGTTGGGCTGCGCTCTAAACTGTACAGTATCAAAACAGAGAATGCTGAAATCAAAAAAGCAAAAGGTGTAAAAAAGAATGTTACAAAAAAAATTAAGTTTTCTGACTATACCAATGTCCTGTCAACTGGTAATGAATTAAGAGGTAAAAATGTACTGTTTAAAACTATAAAACATCAAATATTTACTACAGAGCAAAATAAAGTGGCTTTATCTAGAAAAGATGATAAACGCTTTATTGCGAAAGATAATGTCAACACTTGGTCTTGGGGACATTATTATATTACTGTTTAATAAAAAATAAAATAATAACATTTTTTTGTAAATAATTGGATTGATGTCAGATAATTGTCATTATATGAGCAGCTTAACCAGTGTTTAATTTTATTCGACTTATATTTGACTGTTTATTATACATTGTTTAGTTTTAAGTTTAGTATTTTTAGTATTTTACTGTTTATTATACATTGATAACGTATTTTTAATAAATCTGCTAAACAATGTTAGTGTTTTATTTATGGCTAGACCCAACATGTTTATAGCATCGGATTTATCAAGTTGCAACTTGTTTTAATATAAAGCTGATTACTGTAAACACAAACCTGACACCTTATGTGGTATGTGGTTGATTTGACGGTTTTGCATTGGTATTATTTTACTTTTGCGCATACATCATACATAATGCAACAAACAAGTGCTAACAAGTAAAAATGCTGATATGTAGAAACCGGGGCAGCAAACAAGTCGTTACAAGTAAAAATGCTGATATAAGATTATGGTTAACTGTAAAAGAGCCAAATCATGTTTTTTGAAATCAACTCTATTTAAACTGCATATTCGTAAGTCATTTAATCATTTTTCATTCAGCAGCGTTGAGATTAGCAGCGAGCCAATTCGTGAATTTATGTAAGTAATGGAATATTATTTTTGTTTAAAGATGTAAGTAATGCAATATTATTTTTGATTAAAGACAACTTTTTTTTTTTTTTTTTTTTACTATCTTTGCGAAACAGAATTTGTACGAAACTAATATATTTATTTTTGATTGTTACAGAAAATGGAAGATTCAGCCGACATAATGTTCAGCCAATATGCTCAGGATCCGTTAGAAAATTTTACCCAGCAATACCAGGAACTGCTGAGGAATCAACCGACAAATCATGAGAAAAAACGAAGACAAAAACGAGAAATCAATAAGAAGAAGACGAACGCCTCTAAGTCTTTTGTTATAAGAAAGGAAAGCCGTGGAATTAAACTAATCCAAATCAAAATATTGGATCTACAAAAAGAATCAGCGGTGGCTAATCCATGTGAAGAGAAAGAAAATGTGGTGGTCAACGCGCAGTATGTGGTGCAGGATTCCGTAGATGAAATTGCAGATCTTACCGAGGTTTTAGTAAGAAAAATATCTAAAAAGCTCTGTGGTGATTTTGGTTTGTTATAGTTATTTTGTAAGGTTTAATAATAGTGTTTATTATGTACATTAAAATTATATTTAATTCAAATTGTATTTTAATAAAGTTTATAAGTAACTGAAAATGTATTTTAATTATTGTCTTTTTGTTGTTGAAATCAAATTTAAAAATAGTTAAATATAAGGTAGCGTGAGTAAAACAGCTTTTTTTATAAATTATTTTTTATTAATTATTTGATAAACACCATTTTTTTATACACAAAACATTTCTCAATGCACAAATATTCTTATGATTAACACAATGAGTTATAAATACATCGTCTCTGTAAAGTTCAGATAATTTTTTAAGATTTGGAATACCTTCATCATTAATATCTATAACATTTTGGTGACCACATAAGTCTTGTAGCCATTTCACCTTTTCTGCTCCTTTAACAATAATTTTTCTATCTTTAAAGTATGGTTTCATCATTCTTAAAAATTCTTTGTAGTCAATATAGCCATCGCTCCAGGAATATCCCCTATTCCTTTCTAACCAACGAACACGCCTTTTTTCTTCTTCAGTAAGTTTTGAAAAAGAATGAGGTGGTTTTATTAAAAAAATATCAGTATATTGTAAAGTAGCTATAGCCAATTCTTTTACAATGAACTCATTGTGTAGATTTTTAAATCCCTGTACATCCACTATTACCGTATTGTTATTCATGTTAACTTTTTGACAATATTACTCAACGGTTTGTATTCGAATATACAATCGTTTAAAATCAAACAATATGCTGCTGTATTATCGGGTATATCTTGGTCTGCTTCAATTTCAACTCTAACGTCGATCGACCCCTTTAGAGTCTCGTGTTGTCGCGAACAATCGATGACAAACAAAGGAGCTATGTCTCTGAATTCTTTTAAACTCAACAACGGTTCTGAACGACGTCCGTGGTACGACTGTTGAAATCTTGTGTATTGTTCGTATAATAAAGTAAATTTGTCATCTGAAAAACTGACATTCAATCCCTCATATGGATAATATAACGAATTTAAATAGACCCTCACATCACGTACATGACAATGATCAAACTCGGCCATTGACAATATACTACTTTGTTTCCGATTGGTTTGTAAGGCAATCACAACAAATCGTGGTTTCTCTGTTTGGGAAGAAGTTTTGATAGACCAAGTATGCTTACGTGTTTTGGGCAGTAGCGGGTATTCATACAGATCCCAATTACGAAAAGCTAATGGAATAGCTCGATCTTTCTCTAAATGCTTTAATAAATTTATTCTTTCACGATCAGATACTTTAATGTGTGGCACTCTCCAAATTATCTTACTTATTGTAACATCATTAATAACTTCTCCTGATTTTAACTTAACCGCGTTAAGATTTGAGTTGCTTCTTAGTAAGACTAACTCGTGCTTGCAATTCATTATAATTTTTTCGTAATCTTCTGCAAATCCCAATATTTTGTTTAACGGGATTGATACGGAAAATGCTCCACCAGTGACATTATTTGTTCCTTCAGGTGACCAGCCCCAAACTCGTGCATATTTTGATTCATTTTCATTTAAAGACAAATAAGATTTTATAGTAGTAGTGACACCAGCGTTCTTAATTTTATCAATTTCTACTCCGTTTAATTCATATCTCACGTCTTGAAATAAAAACAGTACTGAATTATTAACAAAATGTACATTTGAAACTCCTGCTTTAGAAGCGCTGTCATACACATTTACTTTTCCTTCGATGTACAGGCTACTAAGTGAAGGCAACACGTACAAGTCTTGCTGGTTGATAGGAATTCTTATTTCATCATTCGTGTTGAAACTTGAGACGTATGGTTTGTAAGAATGGTACTCAAAACTTTCAATGGTATTGTCATATGACGTTTGTTGAGATATATTTAAAATATTCATTTTATCAACCCAATTAGCTTAAGGAAATCTTTGTTGGTTTTGGTAAGCTTCTTTTTAAGTTGAAGCGATGTGCCTTTGTGAGATGGTCTTTGAAGACTGTCTTGAAAAGTCTTTATGCTGCTGTTTTTATTGAAATTTATCATTTTTTCTTAAAATGTAAATATAGCTGCACTTCTTCACCCCGTAAATTTATCTCTTTATTGTCTGCGTCTAACAGCCTTATGTTGATAGCACTTATAGACTTTTGATTCACAGGAAAATAAATCAAATTTTTAGGTATTTCAATTATCCGGTATCCAGGTGGCACGTTAGGTACAAATTCATAAATTATATGGCTTGCTTTTCCATTAACAAATGAACCACCAACTACGTCACATTCAATCCGCACGATGGTTGTTGATAGAATGCTAACAGGATATTGCGATTCTGTACTTATATTTGCTTTTATTGTTTCCATTCCAAATCCTAATATTTTACCCAAGGATTCTTTTTTATTAAAATGTATATCTTTAGAACAAAATATATTTGTTTTCAATGTATTGTTATTGCATGTCAATTTCAATACACTGTTTTTAATGTTACTTTTTAAATAATCACATATGTCTTGAAGCTCATAAGATCCCTCAGGAATTTGTATTATTTCATTTTCACCATAACAAAACTTATTGTTTCTTTCATCTATATTAGGAATAGAATTGAACGTTGAAAAATACACAAGACCACATTCATAGTCTCCTCGAAGTTCCAAAGTTGGGGAATAGTTTGTAGATAAAGAGGCTCCGCTTCCAGTTATAGACACAGTGAAAGACATTTTTGTAATGACATTTTTATTTAAATCACTTATTATATAAGTATTTTTTCCAATAGTTTCTTAAAAATTTAAGGCAAAGGTGACCACAGTTTACAGTGCCAAAAGATTGATGTCTTGTATAATTATAGTTTATTGGCAAGTTGTTCATATACTTTATAAATTCTAAAGGTGGTTTTAAATTACCGAAACTATCATAATACTGAACGTAATTATTATTCTTTACAAAGGCTACCCAATGCGTGCCTGGATTTGAGTTGATATCTAAATTCAGTATTCCACATTCAATTTTTCTAGGTTTCATGGGCAATGTATCTCTCATATAAACGCCACGAAAGTGTGGAATATCACTGGAATGTTCTAATATATCTAGGTTGGTAAGTGCACGTCTGGGTAATCGCTTTATTAGTTTTTTGAAGGGTTTAGGTATAAACCCGCTCCTTTTTTATGAGGTTTGATGTATAAACCTTTTCCGAGAGCAAGCGCTTCCATCGTTCTGTTATGTCTTTCAGATTCCTGAAGACTCTTTTGAGCGGCTTTAGAATCATTCACAGCTTTTGCAATACCAGCAGCCCCTCCAGCAAGTGAACCTAATGCTGATAATCCCGCAAATATAGGAATAAGTGGTAAAAGGCCTCCTGATTTTGGAAGTGGAATACATCGGGGTAAGCGTAATCCTTTGTTCTTACGAAATAGTTTTTTTGCAGCTGCATAAGCATATTTTATTGCGGAATGGTGGTCTTTGTATTTACTTTTTTTCAATTGAGACTGAATTTCTTTTACTCCTTTCTTGAAACATTTTATTCCACTGCCTGCTCTTATTTTGGCTTTCATAGCATTTTTTACGATCCAAGAGGCAATTTTTTCTCCTTTCCCAGCGTCCTTTGATTTCAACCGCTTCTTAGCCATATCTAAAAGTTTCAAATCAGCTATACGTCGAGAGCTCGAGTCTTTGTTATTGTATGCAATATCGTGGTACATGCAGGCTTCATCCAATTTGTTTACTCCTCGTTGACCTTTACTTATTCGTTTTTGAAGTTTAGTTCCAGGACCGCAAAATTGATATCCAGGTAAATGAACTTCAAACGGTAAATGATCTATCCAGCTATTAATTATACCACTACCTCCCTTCATTGATAGGCAAAGAGTGAGTTTAACAAGTACTTGAGTTGTTTATATACCTATTTGACTAATTCACTTTTGTTAACCCAACTGTTCTCTTCATTACTTAACCCTAACCATTTTACAAACAGTTTGTTCCCCCTTTTTTTAATAACCTTTTCGATAAGATAGATGTCTGGGAATTTAGACTTTTGTAATTCATAGGCGTAAAAAGAACCTAGAATATATTGATTGTGTTTGTCTTCTAATTGATACGTCTGGGGATTTGTTTGATTTATTTTTGCAATACGAAATATTTCCGTAGACCAATTAGGAGTATAACCTTTACAGAAATCACCTTTGTATTTACTTATACGAACAAAGTCTCCAATATGAAAGGTAGGTCCTTGTTTTATTTTAAGCTGGTGGGTTTTATTAATGTTAGATTTCACTTTACTCTCATTTGATTGATTAACATCATTCGGCTTAAATTTTGTAATGCGATGTACAGTATTATTGTAATGCTGCACAACTGAATCCAAGTTATTCTGAACCCAGTGATATTTACCACACAGACTAAACAATTTGTAAAGGTGTGATTTTAAAGTTCTAATCACGCGCTCTACAATGGAAGCTTTCTTAACAGAGTATGTGGAATAATGATTTATGTGATATGTTTTCATTAACTTATTAAATAAATCGTTGTAGAATTCTTTACCTAGGTCGGTTTGTAAATTTTTTGGTTTTCTTTTAGATTCGGATAATACACTAGTCATTGCATTTGTAACACATTGCTTGGATTTTGACTTTAACGGTCTCACCCACACGTATTTTGATAAAGCATCAATAACGACAAGAACATATTTAAATCCTTTATTAAATGAGGAGAATTTTTGAAAATCTATTAGGTCAACTTGCCATAGATCGTCTAATCCCTTAATGATCGTACACCGACGAACAAAATTTCTTCTTACAGCTTTATGAAGCTCATTTACGACTTCTTGTTTACTCATTCTTAGTAGGTTTTGGTGCAACTATGTCATCAATTTCTTTTTTTGTGTAATACAGTTTACTCAAATTGACAGAAGTCAATTTTTCAAGATTATTAAGGTATTTTTTAATATCACTTTGAACTTTTTTAATTTCATTTCTTAGATCTTGAACACACTCATCTACGTATTCTTTATTAACAGCCTCGTCATCTTTCTCTGGAGTTTGTAGTCCTGTTAATCTTGCTAATTTCAAATCAAAATTACCCTTATCTGTTCTTATCAATGTTTCGGAAATAATGTCTGAGAATTCAGTTCGTCGGAGACGTTTATGTACGTGGTGACCGAACTTATCAATATTCATTGTCGTCCAGTCCCCTTCTTTAGCGCGATGATACTGCCTAATCCTCCGGATGGAAGCTTTATATATTTCACTTGTTTTATAAGACCAGCTTCGTGCAGTTCTTCTATTATTGAATATATTTCATTGTGTACTCCTGTATTACCAGCAGCCCATGAAGCTAGTAATAATTTTAGCCGGTCCACAAGCTCATTTGGATCATCCCAATAAACTAAATCAGTATCTTTTTTAACTTCTTTTAAAATTTCGATACCTTCCCCTTGAGGGAGACTTTCTACACTGCTTGTATGAGGTCTAGAAAATTTGAACAATGGTTTGATCACGTTCTTATATTTAAATCCTTTATTACTGTTTATTGGATTTATTGGATTGTAGCCCCGTCTGTGCACATTAGTGTCCGCAAGTATTATTTTATAATTTAGTAAGTCTTCTTCTGTTACTACTTCCAAATTTGGTGTCTTTTTATATAATAATTCTTTTAAGCCTAGAGTTTTTTTGAAACTTCGCTTCCCAATTTTCAGAATGCGATCATCATCATGAACACGAGTTTTACCGATCATAAGTTTTCCATTGACAACTCTTACACCATAAGGTATATTTGAGTTTTGTATTGCTTCAGATGTCACTGACCATGGTAAAGAATCATTGTCAACACTTGGTAATGACTGAAGTGATTTAAATGAGATATCAGGGCTATCATCGCGGTCTTCGATGGTTGATGAAGTAAGAGTTTTAGGGGTTATACTGACATCATCATCGTCATCACCATCATCATCCGAGACTACTTCTTTATCAACAACCTTTTTAAAGTAATCGAAATCCTCGTCCAAATTATTTGTCGACTCACTTTCGGTATTTTTTATTCTTTTTATTAATTTGTTTTGTTCCATTTCTTCATCGGTGTAACGTTTGTCATTAGTTTTTTTTGTTAAAAGCTTGAGTGGGCTAACTATAGGTTTGAATATTGTTTCGAGAGCCATATCATTTGTATTTTTTGAATCTTTTAGCATTTCTACTTTTCTTTTTACAGCTGACGCAGATTTTACAATTTGCTCCTTGAGACTTCGTTCCATTGTAGAAGGTTCCACTCTGATTGACTTCGTAAATGAAACTGATTGTTGAATAACCAAGCAGCTATTTAAAGCGTTCAATCCACTACTATGTATGTATCAAACTTCATTCTGTAACAACCTTTATTTCGTTCACAATCTTTGTTAATTACAACGTAACTGAAAGGTTTACTCCAAACAGTTGAACACATTTCCCGAAACTGAGACCATGTCATGTCAGATCCCACATGCTCATCATAAACGTGTTTCAGGTTAATATCGTCTTGCTTAAATAATATAATGAGGTTAGAATTATCTCTTACTAGTTGTTTTGGTATTTTTGTGTATGTTTGATTTATATAAAAACAGTCAATATTTTTATGACGACCCATAGCGAAGTAGTCTCGAATATTGTTTTGATTTTCACAAGCAACATCATCGAATATAATTATAGAGTTCGGTAATGCCTCGTGTGGACTTAAAATTTCACTGTTATGATTGTATTTGTAATAGGACGTATTTTCAACATTTTCCAATACTTTCTCCAAAAATACGTATTTAGGTTGATACAAAGATTTTGAATAAACATAGAGGTTACGAAATCGAGGTCCATTCTTGTGTAACAATAAACTGATTACTAAGTTGGTCTTTCCACAGTTTGATGGACCACAAACAATACTGCGAATAGAATTTGGTAGTAAATTTCCATGACGTTTAACCTCACTCGTTTGAGCAGGACAGATACATTCCAATTTAAGAGATTCTTTTTGTTTAAGAAATTTCATTTTTTATACGCGACCGTTTATATCCATGGCTTGCAACGAAATAATTTAACCTAATAATGCCAAACCTTTTTACTCATGAATTGGGGAGGCTAGATCAAGACGTTGTATTTCAAAGGCGCGGCGGGCCGTGCCGTTAGCGAGCTTGCGAGCGGTTGGAATACAACGTTCTTGAGCTAGACTTCCCAATTCATTTACTACTACATTAAATTTATTGGGTTTAAGACATATAGATACATTTAGAAAGTTTAGGTTATCCTAAAATTGACAAATTTGATGTAGAAAAAAAATTTGCTTGCAATCGTCATTCGACGTTTTTTTTTTTTTTTTTTTTTTCACCTTACGACAAGTCTCTTTATTATTATTTTTACTTTATTTTATTTTGTGAATATGTTTGTATTACAATCATTGCAGTCGAGTGTTTTTTTTTCTTCACATGTACTTTAGCGAAGCGAGTAAATGGTCAACTTTCTGTGAAAGGTTATCATTACACCTATTTACTGCGAATGTACTATTTTCATTTTGTCTGCGATGGGCTGAAGCGAAGTAATTTTAAACAATTGTACTTATTAATTATGCTAACTATTAAACAACTGATATCATCATTTTAGTATTTAAGTTGTATTCTTTAGATTCTATGTTTTGTAACCTAATATTCTATGTTTTGTATCCTAATAAACTAGTTATTGTTAAAAAAAAAAAAAGCCTATGTTATAATTTTCACCTGTTTGATACTAAAATGATAAATATATACTTATATTGTATTTCTTGTTGTTTTTTTTTTATTCAGATCCATCTACACAGTTAATATACATAAAGATGTAGGGAGGAGAAAGTAAACAAGGATTAGTCTATGCGATTGTCTTTATTAATCCAGCTTTTAGAATTCATTCCAAGCCATTTAACTAAAACTTTATCACCTTTTCTTTTTAACACTCTTTCCACTAGAAACACGTCGGGATGCTTAACTTTTTGAATTTCTTGTTCGTAAAAACACCCCATTATAGGCTTACTTTCTTCATCGAGCAGGTGATATGTAACAGGGTTAGTGTTGTTCACTTTACATATTCTAAACACTTCTGTACTCCAGTTGCCGGTGTATCCTTTAGAAAACGTAGATTTGTATTTGCTGATGCGTACATAATCACCAACCTTGAACTTTGAAGGCCCCTTTGTTTTAATATTATTATAAACGCTGCGTAACAGCTTATCACTATTTGTATGATTCACGGCTGCAGGCGCCATGCCGATAGTGCGATGAACTTTGTTGTTGTACCGCTCTACAATGTTTTTCAGGAGCAAATGCCATTTGTATGATCCCTGAAGGCTAAATTGTTGCCACAGCCAGTGTTTTAAGGTTCGAATCAATCTTTCGACTATTGACGCTTTCATCGTGCTATAAGTGGAATAGTGATTGATATTGTATTTTTTCATAATACTTTTGAAATGGCTATTGAAGAACTCTCGCCCATCGTCGCTTTGAATATTTTTGGGGCATCTTCCACTATCAGCAGATGACAATATCTTGCACATGGCTCGCGTGGTCTCTTCGGCAGACTTGTTTCTTATAGGTTGCGCCCACGCATACTTGGAAAATGTATCGATACATATCAGAATGTATTTAAATCCGTTATTATATCTAGAATACTTTTGCATGTCAATCAAATCAAGCTGCCAGGTATCGTCTAGTCCTTTCTGTATAAATCGTCTTCGTGGAAAGTTTCTTCGGGCATACTTGTGAAGTTCTTGCACCACCTCCCATTTACTCATGGTTTTTACACTTTTTTTGTCGTTGTAGTAACACCACCGCCACCACCACCACTAATGCTTTTGATACTTTCTTCAAGTGCTTCAATTCTTCGTAAAATATCACGATTATTGCTTTTAATTTTCAATAAGCACACGTTAAGTTGTTCGTCCAACTGAGCTTTGGTGACGGCATCGTTCTTCAATAAACCATTGCGCACACGTCTCAACATACGATCATCACAATCAACGCTATGCTTAAGAACTTTGAGATGAAATTCTTGTGATATTTTCTTACCAGGTTTTTTTTGTTGAAGATATCGTCCAAACTTGTTGACTGTCATAGTTAGAGTGTATGATCTTTACCTAAGAGACGTCTTATTATAGATGAATTTGGTTTTCTTATGATTTTGGATTCAATCAGCTCTTCGACGATTGCTATGATTTCATTATGATGACCGCTGTTCCCCGCGTTCCGCGAACTGATAAGTAATCGCAAACGGTCGACCAGTTCATTAGGGTCGTCCCAATAAACATAATCAGTTTTCGGATAATATTTTTTCATAACCAACGACGACGACGATGGTTCTATTCCCCCTCCGATTTTATTCTTTTTTTTGATATATAATTGATACTTTTCACTTTTTCCTCCTTGAATTTGTCCTTTTGATGTGTTCCCACGTCTGTGAGCATTTGTTTTCATAATTATTTCAGCATAGTTTTCCTCGTCTTTTTTGGTGATGAGATTTTTGTTTGGTTTTGTTTTAAACAAAAGTTCGAAGAGACCCGGCGTTGCATCATAAGTCTTATTTTTAACAGTGATTTCGTCCTTACTGAAATGTATTTCACTGTCACCCACGTATAAACCATTCTGTTCAACTCGAACGCCATAAGGAACTTTGCTAATTCTATCCGTTACCAAATTGTCTAGATATTTTCGTGCGAGGGATATATTATCTCCAATTTGAGGCTCCATTGGCATGGCATCTTCAAAGTTCTCGACATTACTACCGTCTCCATCATCATCATCATTATCATCATCATCATCATCATCATCATCATCATCATCATCATCTTTATCATAACTTACACTTTTCGTCTGCTTCTGTGATGGCTTTTTGTCCATCTTTTCCTCATCATCATCATCATCATCATCGCCGCCTTGAGGTGGGCTATTCAAATCTTTAAGAAGTTTCATTCTCATATTTTCATTTAAAGTATTTAAAGGTTCCGTTATCGGTTGAAACGTTTCCTGCAGGCTGGAAGAGAGCTCAGCTTTATCAGCGTTTAATATTTTTATTTTCTTTTTAACAGAGTTGACAGACTCGATTAATTTACGCTTCAACTTCTTATCGCCAAATATCTGTTGTATTGCAGTGGTGGTGGTCATTGTGGGAATGAGCAGTGTTTTGTACAAGACTAAGAGTTTATATGATTATAAAGTCATCAAACCGCTTTCGATATCTGCCCTTGTTAATTTCCGCTTCCTTGTCCACCACCAGAAATCCGTACTTTTCTCTCCAGCAGGATTGACATAGAGTTTTAAACTTGTCCCACGACATATCCGTGTTCACGTGATCGTAATACACATGTTTCAGATTCAACTCATCCTGTTTGAAAACTATGAGAAAGTTTGCATTGTCACGTACCAATTGCTTAGGTATTTTACTGTAAGTTTGACAAAGATAAAAACTATCCAAACCTTTGTGTCTTCCCATGGAGAAATATAAACGTATAGTTTCTTGATCCTCCATCGCTACGTCATCAAAGATAACAACACTGTTGTTGTGAGTCTCTTCTGGCGATACTACGTCATTTTTATCAGAGAATGTGTAAAATTGTATTTCCGGTACTCTATTAAGCACTTCTCTTAAAAATACATACTTTGGTTGATTGAGAGATTTTGAATATAAATAAAGGTTATTAAACTTGAGTCCTTCGGAATCGAGTAAGAGGGTGAGCAGTAGATTTGTTTTTCCGCAACCCGATGGACCGCATATGAGACATCTGATACTTTCCGGTAATAATTCACCGTGTTTGAATTTCTTATCGACTGTAAAGTCCCAATCTTTGATTGATAAACGTGTGTTCTGTTTATCGATATTCATTTTGATTTGATGGTTGAAGGCGTAAACACCGTCTTTTTATTATTATTATTATGAGCTTTAGTATTCTCAATACGGAAGAGTTGAAAGAGCTCCCGAAAAAATTTATATTAAAGTACCTCGCAGATCAGCTGCGTTTTATGCGTGAGGAAGAGTTACCTGAACATTTAAGAAGTGACCCTGAAATATTAAAATATTTGATATGTAGCGAGCATAAATTGGAAGACATGTTTCCAGAAGGCTCTAGCATTCCGGATATACCATTTTTTACACGAAAAAATTGTCCAAGGTGTTCGGTCGACTTTAAATGATTGTGCAACACAAAAAACGGTATAGTAGAAATCGTTCTATGGTGAAGAGTGGTGGTGGTGTCATCAATACACTTATTGATAGCTTGCCTTTCGAACTACATTTACCTGGCTATAATTTCTGCGGGCCCGGAACAAAGCTACAAAAACGTTTACAACGAGGCGACAGGGGTATCAATCCATTGGACGAAGCTTGCAAAGCACACGATATCGCATACGCGCAAACTAATTCCTTGAACGAGAGACACAAAGCCGATTTACAGCTGATATCAGCTGCAGGCAGACGTCGTGTTGAGTCACCTAGTTGGGCGGAAAGATTATCGGCAGCGGTCGTCGCTAACATAATGAAGTTTAAAGTGAAGCGGGGAATGGGTTTGTCACTTACAAAAGTGATTAAAAACACTCGTAAAGCTATTAAAAAGCATGCTAAGAAAGGTGGAAACAATTATAACGATCTCATTGCTGCAGCTATTAAAGCTGCTAAAAAAGATATCAAAGGTAAGAAATTGAAGAAACCACGGGTTATTCCTTTACCAAAGACGGGGGGTTTCTTACCGCTCATACCTATACTAGGAGCTTTGGCAGCGGCGGGTTCTCTAGCTGGCGGTGTTACGACGGCAGCTAAAAATATCTACGAAATGGTGCGAAAGAAAGATGGACCATCTCCGTTGGGAAAGGGAATGTATGTCGCACCTTACAAGAAAGGCATGGGTCTCTACCTCACACCCTATTCAAAAAACTAAATAACCTCGTCCTACCGAATCGTGCTCTGTTTGATTATGAAATTTTACATTGTGTACAGCAGTTGGGGATTCCCCATTTCCGGGGAGTCATGATGAGGGACGAATTGTTACGGATTACACCTCGAAAGCATGAGACGGGCATCATCAATTTGGACGATACGGATGGGCGAGGTACGCACTGGGTTGCGTACATAAAAAACAATCAAGACTGCAAATACTTTGACAGCTACGGAAATCTGAGACCTCCCGAGGAATTTATTCAGTACATGTTGAAGAGCGGAAAGGACGTCAATATCAATTACAGTTACAATGACATTCAAAAGAAAAATAGCTTTAAATGTGGTCATCTGTGTATACAATTTCTGTTAAGATCTTGTGTTGAATAATAAATATCATGCCGACTATTTTTTTGTTATCATTTCTTTACTCCACTTTGTGGGGTGATAATGTCTCTCACAATCACACTCAACGATACAAAGTCGGTTCTGGAGGCGAATTTTATGCCTCCAATCGATTTGGCGGCACACCCACAAGACAAATTCGAATGCGCTCTCATTTATTTGAAGACATTCAACTCTATACCAAACGTGGACAAGACTAACAATCTTTTCCACTATGGAGATAAGGTAATCACTATACCGGAAGGCTCTTATGAGTTGGAGAATATATTTGAATACATAGAAATGGTGTTTCACAAGGAAGACAGCAAAAAATCTATTGATATGGATGCCAATGTTAATACAATGAAATGTGTGATATTTTCTCCGGATTATGACGTTCACTTTGAAAAGGAAAACAGTATTGGAAGCATTTTGGGATTCTCGCGCAAGGTTCTCAAGAAAAATATGGTTCATTTCTCAGACGAGCCCATCAATATATTGATAACAAACACTATAAGAGTCGAGTGTAACATAATTCAAGGCTCATTCGTCAACAACAAGCCGTCTCATTTGTTACATGAATTCTCTCCATCAGTACCACCTGGTTATCAGATAGTGGAATGCCCTTCTAACCTCATCTACTTGCCACTGAAAACAAACACTATTCAACATCTTCAAGTTTCTCTGGTGAACGAACAAGGTAATCTGGTCAACTTTAGACAAGAAAATATATCAATCCGTTTACACATACGAAAAGTTTTATCATGATCATCTATAAAACCGATAGTGATGCTAAACCAACTAGCAGTCGCTCAGACTACAGAGCGGAGGCAACATCTACACCACTGCAGAGGGATCACAAATTGAGAAAAGACAATATCGTATTTCTTCAGTCGCTCGGCTTTGAAATATGTCACTGTCATCATCGTCCATATTAGACGTAAGGGAGGAAGTTATATTCGATGACAGGATAGAGAGTATAGAATATCATTCGTTCAATCCATACAACGAGTCCTACAAGAACAATGATGAGATTCGAATATGCATCAACAGTCAGGATATGGTGGTGCTACCTTGCGAGAGTCACCTGATAATTGAGGGTAACAGCACAAAAGACTGCGCCTTTGTCAACAATGCACCAGCTTTTCTGTTTCAAGACATCCGCTACGAGCTAAACGGTGTAGAGATAGACAGATCTAAAAACTGCGGCATCAGCTCACTGATGAAGGGCTACGTGTCCTACGGTAAGGATGAGAGCAACGCTTTAGAGAACAGCGGTTGGAATCACAGTTCCAAAGAAGTGGATGGAGATTTCTCCTTCACCATTCCTCTGCGCCACCTGTTGGGTTTTGCCGAAGACTACAAAAAAGTGATTGTGAATGCAAAACATGAACTGGTGCTGAACAGGTCCTCTTCGAATGTGAACTGCGCCGTTGTCAAGGATGCGACTAAGCACATTAAGGTTGAACTGACCCGTGTTGTATGGCGGATGCCTGTTATCAGGATATCTGATAAAGAGAAACTGAAACTGCTGAATGTGATTGAAAAGAACATTCCCATCTCCATTGCTTTCCGAACGTGGGACCTCTACGAATATCCAGTGCTACCCACATCTCAAAAGCACGTCTGGACTGTCAAATCAACGACTCATCTGGAAAAGCCTCGATACGTCATCATTGGTTTCCAAACTAACCGAAAAAATGAGGATCTCAAAGATATGAGCGTGTTTGATCACTGCAACTTTTATAATGCTCGTTTGTATCTCAATTCTCAGTATTATCCTTACGATTCATTCGCAAACGATTTTGAAAAGGGATTGTACTCTCTTCTGTACGAGTCTTTCATTAATTTCAAGAGATCGTACTATGGCCTGAACACTTCCAATGTTCAAATCAATCCGATTCATTTTAAAACGAAAACCCCTTTGATTGTTATCGATTGCTCCAGACAAAATGATACGGTTCGTACGGGGGGCGCTATAGACATCAAAATAGAATTGGAATTTAAAAAAAATCTACCATCAAACACTACAGCTTATTGCTTGGTAATCAATGACTCATTCTTTGAACACAACATTTTGACAAATACTGTTAGAAAAATAAGTCAGTGAACAGTATGTCGTCATTCGAGATGGTCGGTTTCTCGTCGTCGTCGTCGTACTCTCCATCGATCCCAACGGAAGCAGTTCAATTTGAACTGTATTCAAACATATATCACCTGCCCAGAAACAGAAGCAGCAGCAGCAGCAGCAGCAGTATTGCATACATTTCAACATTTTTAAAGTACTCTTCGAAAACTGGGGGATTAGAGACGTGCATTGATGTTGGTGGAAAACTACGCATCACTCACCAGGAATGGAATTCGATAATCGTACTCCATGCTCAAAATATAGCACAGTTTCTGAAATTTTGTAGTTCACCTACAGCAGCAGCAGCACCTTCATCGACGGAATCCATAAACTATTTGGAAACAGATGATGGAATGCGATTTGTCCTCATTCACACGCAGTCAATGTCGATAAGTTTGAATATTGAGGAGTGGCAATCAATAGAGTATGTTTTGGATTGCGTAAACAGCCGAGTGCGACAATTGGACAAAGTCAAGGGATTCTACGAAAATCGTATAAACTTTTTCCGGAAACAGTTTCGAATTCATCATCCTGCAACCGTCGAAGAAGCCTACAATATTATTGATAACATATGTGATAAGAACTCTTTGGTCGATTGTGAAATCAAATGTTTCGTTGTAGAATACTTGTTTATATTGTATTTGATTACGTTGAGTCAATGTAACTGATAATTAATATTAAAAATGTACTTTCCCACGCATGTGTGGTTTTATTTCCTACATAGTTTTTTCCCACATCTCTTATCATGTACATTTGATTACGTCGAGTCAATGTAACTGAGAATTAATACCTATTAAAAATGTACTTTCCCACGCATGTGTGGTTTTTTATTGCCTGCATAGTTTTTTCCCACATCTCTTATCATGTACATTTGATAGTGCTTTGCAGTATAATTACTTCATCAATTTCAATTCCTTTTTAGTTTAAAGCGTCAATTCATTCAATAATCATGTACGAGTGTCCTTTTTGTAATGTGCAAGTAAAATCTAATCAGCTGATTGCACACTCTAGAACAAAACGCCACAAGCTATTGTGTAAACAAGATGAAGGTGATTATTTCACCTACGTTGTGGACAGTGCTTTCAAGAGTAGGTTGATTACTTATCGTATCAACGGTGCATCTAAAATATTGGATCCTAAAATATATCTAGAAAAGGTGAAGACTAAGATTGCTAAGCTACTCAAGATTGAACAAGACATACATAAGAACATCAAAGTTAATTTGGAACTCTTTGCTACCTTTATTATGACAAAAGAGGATCAGGTTTTCAGCGATTTAAAATCCTTTAACACTATGAATATAGCCCTGGACAATGGTAGTGATTACACATCTTTCTTCGAAGCAACCTATCCCTCGATCCTGGAAAAATGCCAAAAATATCAAGAAAGAGATAGTGGTTGGGCTTTGCGAAATATTGAGTTTCTAGAGGTCAACATAAACAAGCACACACCTCTTCGGGGAAGTTCTTATCTACCACTTCCGAAATGGGTACAACTAAAACACGCGTGCGTAAACGTCAAGAACAAGGACGACGACGACGCTTGCTTCTTTTGGGCTGTGACAAGCGCTCTCTTCCCAGCGGATAAAAACGCCGATCGAATATCCTCCTATCCAAACTATAAAACCATTTTGAACACGAACGGTGTTTCGTGTCCCGTTTCAATCAAGGACATTAAGAAATTTGAAGGACATAATGATATCGCCATAAACGTCTATGGAATCGAATCGAGAAAAATCGTTCCAATGTACGTATCCACACAGAAGAAGAAAGATCGCCAAGTAAACTTACTGTACTTTGAGAAAAAAAAGATTGCTCATTACTGTTGGATTAAAAACCTATCGCGACTCGTAAGATCACAAGTGACCAATCACAAGACTCAGTATTATTTTTGTGATGGATGCTTACAACATTTCAACAATCAAGAAAAGCGAGACGTACACGTGAGAATGGGGTGTGAGAAAAAGTTGATTCAGTTACCTTGTGACAGTGAAAAGTATGTATTTTTCAAAAATATCAGTCATCAACTCGAAGTGCCATTCGTCATCTATGCCGACTTTGAATCAATATTGAGTCCCATTCAAAATGAATCTTATTCAAATACACATAACACTCATAAACACATTCCTTGTAGTTTTGCCTATTACATTCATTGTAGACACAATAGCACTCTATCAAAACTTGTCACTTATCGCGGGGAGGATTGTGTTCAAAAATTTGTCGAGAAAATAATTGAAGACGTTAAACTTATATCGAAACATTTGTTCTCAACAAGCGTTCCACACAATTCTCAAGGCATAAATATAAACTTAAAAGAGAATACTTGCCATATATGCGATAAAATAATCCCCTCAACGGAAGTACCAGTTATCGATCACTGTCATCTGAGTGGAAAAATACGGGGTTTAGCTCATAACGCATGTAATCTAAACTATAAGCTCCAAAAATATGTACCTGTGTTTTTTCATAATTTAAGTGGGTACGACAGTCATTTGTTCATAAAAGAATTGGCCAAAGACTGCACTACATCGCTCAAATGTATTCCACAAAACAAGGAAAAATACATTTCATTCAGTAAATCAATCAAACTGGATGGTATTAATAAAGACATAACCATTCGTTTCATCGATTCGTTCAAGTTCATGTCTTCCAGCTTAGATAAACTTGTCAAAAATCTTACAATGGATCAATTCCAAATACTCCCCAAGTTTTTCTCCCATGACCAAGTGAGCCTTGTTACGCGCAAAGGAGTGTTTCCCTATGAATATGTCGATTGTTGGGATAAACTCAACGACGAAACACTTCCAACTAAAGATAAATTTTACAATGAATTGACACAAACTCACATCTCAGACGACGACTATACACATGCAAAATTAGTATGGCACAAGTTTCATTTAAAAAGTTTAGGTGAATACTGCGATTTGTATCTTAAAACTGATGTAATACTTTTGGCTGAAGTATTTGAAAATTTTCGTAGCATATGTTTGAACGCTTATAAATTGGACCCGTGTCAATACGTCACCGCGCCCGCTCTCTCATGGGATGCGATGCTAAGAGAAACAAAGGTCAAACTCGAACTGTTGACTGATTACGAAATGATACAATTTATCAAAAATGGTATCAGAGGTGGAATTGTGCAGGTGTCCAAAAGACATGCCTCTGCTAATAACAAGTTTATGTCCACGTACGATCCCTCACAAGATAGCAAATTTATCATTTATTTAGATGTAAATAATTTGTACGGTGATGCCATGCAAAAACATTTACCGATCGGAGATTTTAAATGGTTGACAAACGAAGAAATTCTAAATTTAGATTTATTAACGCAAAAACCAAACTCTGAGACAGGTTACTTTTTAGAAGTGGATATCGAATATCCTCAAAGTTTACACGATCTACACAATGAGTACCCATTTTGCGCGGAAACTAAAAAACCACCACAAGGTAAAACAAAAAAACTCCTCTTGACACTCGAAAATAAAAAGAATTACATAATACACTACATGAATCTACAACAATGCATACAAAATGGTTTGATTTGTAAAAAAATACACAGAGTCTTATCTTTCACTCAATCACCTTGGCTTAAGACATACATTGATTTAAATACGAAAAAACGAATGGCAGCCACGAATGCGTTTGAAAAAGACTTTTTCAAGCTAATGAACAACTCAATCTTTGGCAAAACCATAGAAAATGTGGAGAAAAGAGTCAATGTTAAATTATGCAATCATTGGGATGATGTTGCAACAAACACTAAATGCAAATATGGCTTAAGACGCTACATATCCAAACCAAACTTTCATAGCTTTAAAATATTCTCTGAAAACTTTGTCGCCATTCAAATGAAACCAACAAAAATACTATACAATAAACCAATCTATGTGGGATTCGCTGTTTTAGAACTGTCAAAATATGTCATGTACGACTTTCATTATTCATTCATGGTGCCTAAATACAAAAACCAAGTGACACTACTCTACACTGACACAGATTCATTTATTTATGAAATTAACACAGACAACTTTTACGAAGACATTAGGCATGATTTAAAGCAAAAATTTGACACCTCCGACCTGCCCCCTTCGAACGTGTACAATTTACCACTGGTGAATAAAAAGGTTATTGGTCTCATGAAAGATGAAAGTAACGGAAAAATCATAAAAGAGTTTATCGGGCTAAGACCTAAAATGTATGCGTATATCCTGCACGAAGATGATCATCATCAACACACCGTTAAGAAAAACAAAGGAACCTCGGCGGCCATCGTGCGAAAATTGCATTTCGATAATTACAGAAATGCCCTCGACCGGGAAAACGTCATGTACGATAACATGCGTACATTCATTAGCGATAAGCATGACGTGTACACACAAGTCAAAAGGAAAAAAGTATTAAGCGCCAACGATGATAAGAGATTCATTTGTGACGATGGTGTCAATACTCTATCTTGGGGTCATTACCAAATAAAATAATAACACAAAATAAAACATTGTTTTTCTTTCACCACTATTTTTAATCATTGCGCAGCTTACATTTATAAATAGCCATTAAACATAATACCTCCAATGACGGAACTTTACGCTGGCAAATTCCCTTCCATCGCAACAAATATTTAAATACTCTTTCACTACTCGAAAATTCCTTAAACATCGAACACGGAAGACCCTCCATCCATGTCTTGAAGAATGGCTGGTTGCTGTAGTGACTCTCTCGGAATCTAAACATTTCCACTCCATGGGTGACGTCAAATGTCAATCTTCCATTCCAAAATACTCCCTTCATTGCCAGTCTGCTATCAAACTGTTGAATCACTGACCATATCATGTAACACCTAGCCATGGTCTTCAATCCTCGTTCACTTTCTATTAATCTCAACTCACTGCTCTCGTAGGGTGGTGCGAAATATCTAAAAAAATCACTTTTGGACCGCGTGGGATACACAATTACCTGCAGTTTCAACTTTCTATGGTGCCACACGAGAAAACCTGCTTCGTCATACTCCTCCACTAATTTAAAAAAATGTTGTTTCAAATATGGCATCATGTCTTCGTTATCCACCAAAAAACAATCAACGTCGCCGTAGTCACTTGTGTATCCCATTGTGTAAGCCACAAAGCCACCACATATAGCCATGTACGGCTTCACAGACTCGTTCAACATATTAAACAATTTTTCCAATTCTTCATATATCCCAGGTCGCTCCATCTTCAAAATCGATAGATTCCTATCGCCGCCAGTCTCCAACAATGACACCAAAAAATTCATTCTTAAAACCGATTGTAATTTAGCAAGTGTCGTATAATCATTCCTCTTGTCAAACACATTTTGTAAAAACTCCAAACTTGACGGAGAGCAACTGAATGACATGGTCAACGTTTGATTAATAACCAACAATACACATCATAACTTCACTGACCAAAAAAACTGGCCTCATCATTTTATCATATCGACCACATTTCCGCTGCTGTATTTACCCGTGGGAAACATCATTTTATCATATCCGCCGCCTGCTATTAAAACATTGCTTTTCTTTCACCACTATTTTTAATCATTGCACAGCTTACATAAATAACCATTAAACACAATACCCCCAATTAACCTCTTCATTTTATCACCACCATGCTGTATTTACCCGTGGGAAACATCGACCATATACCTAACACTCCAGTTTTGACACTACGAAAATTCAACAAAACCACCATTACTTGAACTCTACACACACACACTTTACACACGAAGAGAGATCTTCTTACGCTGGTTTTTAGGTGAGCCAGAATCCCCTTATATTAGCTACTAGCTTATCCTAGATTGCCGAACTCGCTGGAGCAGTCCCGCATCAATGTTGTCGAGGTTCAACGAAGTCAAACATTGTATATCTAAAGCACTTATTGACCTTAAACTGACATCATCTTCATTTTCATTCACTGACGAAGAATTTATAACTTTGACTGATATTGAACTAGCTTTAGAGCCAGTGAAGCTTGCTGTAAACGTCTTATGCCGCGAGGATGCAACGCTAGTTACTGCAGAAACCACATTGCGTTTCATGATAAACAAACTGAATCGACAAAATACCAGGTTAAGCCAGGAACTTGTTGTGTCGCTATCTCGCAGGATAAAAGAACGCCGCACATCAATAACTGCCGTGTTGCTTCACTTGGAAAATCCAAAAAAATATCTAGAAGAAGATTCAAGATCTGCAAGTATGGAGGACGATCCATTCTTTTATCCAAGAAAAGCTACGCTAAGAACTGAAATTAAGTGTTTAATCGAGAGTCTAGAGTCAGACGCGCAACCTGAAACTGAAAACCAGCAAGTTGAGGACAATGAAGAAGACATGCCTTTATCGAGACTTCTTGATGAGCCTTCACCTACACTAGAAGAAGAATTAGAGCGCAGTCTCCGTACTGAATGGGTACCCGAGTCTAGACCTGCAGTGCGTGCACCCACTCGAGATAATTCACTTGATCTGATATTGAAACGTGAGATGACACTTTTTGAATGTGGAGGAAATAGAGGGAAGTACTTGGAAACTGTTTATACTTATGTAAAGTCAATTCCGCCTACAAGTGTGGAAGCCGAGCGTGCTTTTTCCGCCGCTGGCTATTTATGCAACAAGATAAGATCAAATCTAAAAGATGAAACGTTAGATACCTTATCGTTTCTTCGAAAACATTTTCAGAAAAAATAAGCTAACTTTTTACCCGGCGTTTACTTAAGTCACCTCTTTATGCCTCTAAACCAATTAATAATGTTAATTTTCAATACAAATTTAAATATGAAACGTTAAATATTTTACTTATTATATCGTTTCTTAAAAGAAGTTGATTATTTATGCATCTTAAACATCATTATATTCAATTTATAATATGAGTTATAACTTTGCTTGAAAAACCACCTTGTCTTTGCTTTAAACTATATCAAGAAATCCAATTATTTTTGATAAATTAATAAATTAATACCCATATAGAATTAAATTTTAAATTTCAAAGGCTACTAAATTGAAATAAGTTTGGAATAAGTTTATTAACACTTAGCTGAGCTCCCAGGACTGAATCAGCTGACCAACGAAGCCTCTTTAATAGCTAACTTGAACTCCAACAATTTCACGGAGGACGACGTTCCGTAGTGGTTTTTCCTTTCTTCATAAGAACGGCCAGGGCAAACTCCAGAAATAAAGCCCCGAGCCAAAAGATGAAGCCGGAGAAGAAGAAAGGAATATATCAATATGAATTGATAATAATAATAATAAAAATACTTGTCTTTATTTCTTTTATTTAACTACATTAAACAGAAATAATAATAAATAAAATCAATCTCGCAAATCCCGCGGGATTGATGACCTTGATCCCGCAAGCTAGCGGGATCGCGATTTTGATGCGGGATTGGATTCCATAGTGACGACCGATACTACAACGACTCGGGCATATCTGATGTGGATGGACACGGGAAATCGAAACTGGTGTTTGACCCCGACAATGACGTCATTTCTGACGCAGAGGATCCTGCAGACTTGTATTTGGGATTCGAGTTCGAAGACGACTTTAAGATGGCGGCATTTGTTTACAACGAGGAAGAAGTGTCAATGGCAACAGAAGAGAAAAAGTAGCGGCATAATGCAGGCGCTCAATATGCAGACCGCTGAGTTGTCGCGCTACATTTCACGCACGGTGCGAAATTCAACTGCAAGATCACTGAATGTGACGTAAACCAACATTTTCTTACGAACTGTAAGTCATTAACTGATCATTCCATAATCTTACTTCAATTAGGTCTCATCTCCTTTGTCATAAGTAATTTATGTAATTTTATAATTTCTAATTAAATATTCTTCTGTGCAGGTAACGTAATTAGCCGGTTATTGTGTTGGAAATAAACAATTTGCAGTTAAAAGCGTTAATGGATTCCGGCAGCGATGTCAACATTATTTCAGATTTCGGACGTTTACGATACGATTGGAAAACCAAAATGCGAAAAGGACGGATTACTACTATCGGACATTGGACAATCGACAGTGCGTTCAATGGGAAAGTATGGAAAAGTTTGAATTTGTTCGTGGACATACAGTGCTACCCAGATATTATATTTCATGTTCTATGTAAAGACTACCTAACTACCGAACCGTACGATGTTATACTGGGTCAGGAATTTCGTAACGACGTCACAGTTGTGTTGGAAAGAGTAGCGACTGGGATATTATGTGAGTGAGTCAATTTTATTAGAGCCTGTGTTGACAATAGAATGAAAAAAAAGAAAAATAGTCAAATATAAGTTTCCGTTACCAGTAATAGAAGACCTAAAAGAAAGATGCTAGGGTCTACAGTGTACTTGATGTACAAAATGGTTTCATTCATTTGAAGGTGTGCGCAGAGTCAATCCCCCCTACTCGCCACACTTTAATGGCCTGGCCGAAGCAGCTGTTGAGCAGCAAAACGGCATTTAAAAACTATTCTCAACCTTACTAACCTTACTTATGAAGAAATGTATACCCTACTAACTCAGATTGAGGCTATTTTAAACTCTCGGCCCATTTCTCCCATGTCTACGGATCCTATGGATCTAGCAGCGTTGACCCCTTCCCACTTCCTAATCGGACGAACCCTCACAGCCGTTCCGTCTCCACAGGTTGCCGAGGATGCCAGCCTGACTTCAATGAAGCGATATCGACGGGTTCAGGCATTGAAACAACACTTCTGGAAGCGGTTCGCCCATGAGTACATTTCACTACTCCAAGAGAGGAGCAAGTGGCCCTCCGGTGATGGAATCACGCCTGACACGCCACTCGTCCTCATACGGGACTCGACGGCTCCCCCGCACCTGTGGCCTCTTGGGAGAATAACAAAGGTCTAACCAGGGGTCGACGGCGCGGCGTGAGCAGAGTGGCGGATGTCAAGACAAAAAAAGGAACCCTCCGGAGGGGTTTCAACAACATCTGCGTGCTACCACTCGATCTTTGAAGACGTTCTGCCTTCAACCCGGGGAGCCTGTCCGCGCCTGGCAACACCGGCCCTTCTGCCTTCAACCCGGGGAGCCTGTCCGCGCCTGGCAACACCGGCCCGCCGGGGCGGCGGTGCCTGCCACGGCCGCGGGTCGCGCCATCACTTCGCCTCAAGCAAGATTTCCGAACGGACTAGCGCTAGTCCGGCGGCCATACCAATTCGTCCGATATTTTTTGTCATGTGCTTTATTTTAACCAGTAAATCTTTTCTATGGAACAGTCCCCTTTTTCATTTAACTCATAATCATTTAATAAGTAACGCAGCTCTTTATCACAACACCAATAAGACCGTCAGTAATATTTTTCCAGTTAAAGATTCTCTTTAACAACAGGCTGTATAATAGCATTATCAATGGCAGGGAAAATGAAACCAACATTCGCACGGTCGTGTTCGTCGTCTAGTTGTGGATCCTCCCGCGCATACAATGTGGGTGACGACCGATACTACATCGACTCGGGCATATCTGATGTGGATGGACACGTGAAATCGAAACTGGTGTTTGACTCCGACAATGATGTCATTTCTGACGCCGAGGATCCTGCAGACTTGTATTTGGGATTCGAGTTCGAAGAGTGAGTTTCTTCCTTTATCACAACACCAATAAGACCGTCAGTAATATTTTTCCAGTTACAGATTCTCTTTAACAACAGGCTGTATAATAGCATTATCAATGGCAGGGAAAATGAAACCAACATTCGCACGGTCGTGTTCGTCGTCTAGTTGTGGATCCTCCCGCGCATACAGTGTGGGTGACGACCGATACTACAACGACTCGGGCATATCTGATGTGGATGGACACGTGAAATCGAAACTGGTGTTTGACTCCGACAATGACGTCATTTCTGACGCAGAGGATCCTGCAGACTTGTATTTGGGATTCGAGTTCGAAGAGTGAGTTCTGAATAATTCTTACTGTTTCAAACACTTAAATATTAATCACATTCTTTCAAAAATCTGAAGCAAAGAAAACCCTTATCTCACCGTCGATTCTTGACAACGTTCAGCATACCAGGTATAGAAGAAGTTTTAGGAACACCCAAAAAGGCGGCACTTAGAAAACGTGTGCGTAAATTGACATTTGAAAAGAAGCAGTTACAGAAAAAAAGTTATTTGTCAACAAAACAATTGTAAGGAATGGAACGCAACATAAAGTTACTGTAAAAAGCTAATCTATGAACGCTTCGATAGGTTTCGCATTTTTGCCGCTGCGCGGCGCTGCTTTTCTCTCTTCCTCTCGAACCGTTTTGAAAACATTGTGAAAACTGAATTACACGATTTTACTTTAAAATAATTGCGTTTTGCTACTAATCCTACAACAATAGACAAAAAAAAGGTTTTTTGGTATAAATGATTTTGTATTTGTAATAATGTTTTATTTTAAAACCGAACCTACGCACTATACGGTATAGTGCGTAGGTTCGGTTTTAAAATAAAACATTATTATAATGCTATTTATATATTGTTTTATTCACTCGGTATAGTCTATACCGAGTGAATAAAACAATATATAAATAGCATTATGAAAAAATAAATAGTAAAATTCTGTTTTTAGAACGAAATAGAAGGCAGATAGTTCACGTAAGGTTTGTACCTTCTGTTTCGTTGTTTTTATTAGTCTTTGTCAAAGTGTAATGCAGTGCAGTAATTGATCAAAAAGTGACGTTTAGTTTACACTTGTGCCGAACAGAGAGTTACTACCTATCTCTTTTGTTCTTACTGTTTGAATTATGACATTCCTTTCACACCATTTATTAATGTGGTTAGTAACAATTGAATCGGTGAATGTTACCCCACAAGTAACACTTTTTTTGAAATTATTTTTTTTACATTTTTGTATCCCTTGTCTATGGTCAAATTTAGAATGAGTATTATAACAACACAACTGCAGTCAAATCAGTACAAAAAAACGATCTTCAAAATGCCGTTGATTGTTAAAACAACATAACTTTTTCAAATATGTTGTTTTGGCACTCAAATTGGCAACACCGTCACTTCGCGCTTTGGTTTGTTTGTCAGTGTCACTGTCAGTTGTTTGTAGTGGTTTTTTCGCTCGTGGTAGATAAAATCTGTAAACGGAAAACTTGAATAAAATGGACTCTGATTATGAGGAAATAATTACGACAGCACCCAAAAAGCGAAATAAAAATGAACATTCATATAAACGCAATATTATTAAAAAGGCCCGAGTATCTGGTGAGGCATACGTTGCTCATAATGGCAGACAAGTTCCAAGGGTATCATATGGATCCAATGACATATTATATATAGACATGTTACCTCTATGGAAAAGTAATGAAAAAAATGTGCCACTCGCGCACACACACGTTTAAATTCTGAATTCTTACTTTGCTTTTATTCACCTACATTGCCGATTGTGTAAAAGAGACAATCTATTATAATAACAATATGAGCGAAAGAAACAGCTAGTGTCGTCCGATATATCTCGTTTGTTCAAGGTTTTATGTTACAATTTTATGAATGATACAAAGTTCTATGTATGTAGGTTACTAATGACGTATAGAACCTTGTCGCATTCATAAAATTCTAACATAGAACTTTGTAATAGTGAACAGTGTTAAACCGCCTGATGACTGTAGATTAAAAACAACTGCAGACGGTCAACTTGATATAATACTCGAGGTACATACCTATTTTGGAGGTTAGTAATGCATTTAATTTACGGAGTTGAATAAAACAATCAACATGTTTTATGTATCACGTTTTATTATAAATCAATATAATACCTTTTAATAGGTGGTAATAATCACATCAAGTCACAATATAAAACTAAATTGAACAAGCGATTAGAACTTCTGATTAACGTTGCGTTTATTTTTTTTTTAATATTATAATTCTTTAACCAAAATAAATTACAATTTGAATATATTTTTTTTTTTAATATACATATGTAATCTAATCACATACACAAAAGTTATTTTTACGAGATAAAATTAAAAAAAAAAAAAACATTTTTAATAAAGTACAAATAATCATGTAAGATAAAAACAATCATTTAGATTCCCTCAAAAAGATTTAATTTGTTTCTCTTTTGACGCTTGGTATTTTTTTTTGTCTGTATATTATTTTTGTGGGCAAAGTGCATGCGCACATTGAAATAAGTGTCAATTATTATTCTAATAAGATTAAGGCGATGATTAAGAGTGGGTGGTTGTAGCTTATAATGTTCGCCATAGAGAGTCGAATTAAATAAATTCTTATCAATAAAAGACTATAAAATACGGCTCTTCAGCATGTCCGTAGTTTGGCTGTCTGTAATACTAACTCCGTTTTCAGTGATGTGGTTTTTTATAACGGTTTCGCACTTAACACAAACTGTAAAGAGATCCTGAGAAGAGTAGCATAGACCACCCACATCTTTTAAATAAATCAGTTTGTGAAACCACATTTTATTCGATGTAAATAGCTCAGCAATACACGGTTCACATTTGATGCATCTGGATAATTTTCGCGCTATCCATCCAGATATGTAACCCACAATTTGGTTTTTTATGTCTGGGCATTGTTCATTGTTGAGAGTTTCAGCAAGTATTTCTACATTTTTTTCGGCAATTTTGTCACTGCGTGTAGATACATCTTTTATATCTTCTTCAACATCGTCATCTGTTTGTCTCTCCGATGAGCGATTTAAGCATACCATGGCTGAGGAGCATTTAAGAATTGGGAAGTGTTCTAACGGTATACAGTTTCCATGGAAACCACTTCGCAACTCCAAATGGCTTACAAGTTTTTTGTATATTCCTTTAAATTGTATTACATTAGGGTTGTTGTTGTAGCCTCCATGTCGACGAACACTACCGAAAAACATTTCAATGTGGTCTTGAGAGAGACGATACGTGGCTATATATTGGAGAATATCTTTTTCAATGACTGTTGAATACAAATGCTTGAGGCTTTCTATACAGATCAGAAATCCCAGAAATCCCGTTTTGCATTTGCAGTCAACAATAGATTTTTTTGTTATTTTAATAGTTATACGTTGTCGCACTACGGTTTTTGTTTTGTTGTAAATAGGCAGTGACAAAATGTATGCCTTCATGTCATCTAAAAAAGCCATAATTTCATCATGATTTTGTTTGCAAATTGGTCTCTTGAAACCAAACTTGTCTCTGGCACGTGAATTTAAAATGTCAAATAATGTATTAAATTTATTTATAAACTCCACTGTAGCATCTGTGTCTTGGAATCTGGATCCCGTAAGCAACTCATTACAAAGAACAAGAGCACTAGCAACACTTTTGCTGAGTAGTTGCGTTGCAAGCTTGACCTTCATAATTTCATTTCTAAAATGTATATGTCGTTCAGATAACTTATTTGCGAAATTCAAACCTTGACTCATCTGAAGCTTATTTAAGTTAACCAAAAGCTGCCATCTAATTGATTTATTTTCAGTATTAAAAATTGTCCTCTTTGCTTCAAATGAATTTCGCACCAATTTTATCATGTGACAAGGGTCAAGAAACAAAGCAACTTTTTTGTCGGAAGACGGGTGTTTAAAAGTAGTTTTTAATTTGTTTGGATCACGTAGGTTACAGCCTAAAATATTAGCGGCAGCAATATTTGATGAGCACCCGTCGAAGGTAAGAGCAACAATATCCACACCGGAATCAAAACATTTGATTAAACAAGTCCGAAGCAACTCAGCACGGGTTTCGCCAGTCAGACTGTTATTTACAAAAAAATATCCAACAGGAATCTTCCAATGTTCATCAAGACATACCAATATAAGAACATAAACTTGTGTGGCTATGGAACTTCCAGAAGGACCACAGCCAAAATCCACATGCCCTTCTGTATTTTTTCCTGTCCACACAGTTTGATGTCTTAATGCCATTTCGTCAGCTACAAGAGTGCATAAAAGTCTTTTCCCCGAAAGTTTACACTTATTTTGCAATATTTCAAAAGCTTGACTTGTAAAACCGGGTGACATGGTCGTGTTTTCGTACCATTTTGCAAGTACTCTGGGGTGGGGTAATGCGGTATGAAATACGCGTCTAACATATTTGTAGGCAGCAGGGGAATAAAAATTAAGAGTCAGTGCAAATTTTCGTAGGGCTGGAGAATATTTTGCTCTGAAGGATTTTTTAGATTTTTTTTTGTTATATATTCTATTGAAGAAATCAATTACCTCGCATTTTAGATTAAGATCCATTAATTGTTGCTCTGATAAATAATTTCTATCTTTTAAGTCCTTAAGTATACTTTTCATGCTAGCAATATTCTTTTTTAATCTTTGATTTTGCTGTTTTAGAATTTTATTCTTTTTCCGTAAGTGTTCCTTTTCGAAAACAAGGCGACGAACTCGTTTCTTAAGCTCAAATTTTCTTGGACTATCAAAAATAGAAGCCATATCGGATATATCTACTTCTTCGAGGCTGTTGGGAGAATCATGTCTGGTGGGTACATTTTCATGTTGCTAAAAAAATGCAAAAAATCACATAAATACAATTTGGAAGGTATCAACTTACCTATATTTAACTTACTACATGAAACTTATTTTATTGACTGACTGACTGATATATCAACTCATAGCCTTAATTCCTAGATCTAGAGACTTGAAATTTGGCACATAGGTTCTTTATATAACGTAGGCGAGCACTAAGAAAGGATTTCGGAAAATTCAACCCCTAAGGGGTGAAATGGCCAGGCGGACGAAGTCGCGGGCGATAGCTAGTTTTTAATTATTTAGCAAATCTGTACTTACTTTTAAAACGGGAACAGCAGTCTTTTTTAAGAATACACGTCCCTTAGCAGTTGTATATTTATTGTCTTGAACAAAATGGTCGGAACAAATTACACTGCTTTTACTTGGCAACCAGTCATGTTCTCTCCTCTCTTTCCGAACAACAAGAATCCATTTATGACGTATGAGTTCGTCAAACGGGAACCTTAAACCGTAAAGTAAAAAACAATTGGCAAAAGAAAAATTAAGTTTCCAAAGATAGGTACTTTTACTTATAGAAAACATTATTTTAATTCAAAATATTTTTTTTTAATTTTTTTTTTATTTCAAATAACTGAACGATTCATTTACAAAACAGGAATTAAGTTAAACCAAATGGCGTTGACGGCGATCAGCTAAGTCCATAATAAATTAAACCACCATGTCCCTTCTGTTAATTTTATCTATGATCGAACGCCGGCCGCCGTAATTTCGTCAAACTCCAAACAGTCGCATGCGACAGCACCCACCCACACCACTGTATGCTTTAACGGCTGGTATTAGAGACTACTTTTGTATGAAGGAATTTGCGGTTTGACAGAAAAATGGCGTCGGGGTGGCATCATGCGTCAATTTTCTTGTAAGAACGACTAAAACAAGACAAATGAATTAATTTTGGCTTACTTACCTGTGATATGTTATTCCGTGAGCTTTGTTTTTTTAGTGTTATAATTTGTGCACCAACGCATAACACAACACGGCATTTTGGGTGCAAATAATTTGTGTAGTTCGTTGCTTGAGTGGCGTATGCGCTGTTGGCGTAATCGGGAGCGACTGTGAGTATGTTATACCAATTGGCATCACGTTGCTGACGTACTTTTTAAGCCCGAATGGCGTATCTACCTTTTTTATATATTAATATATCTATGTATGGATCTGGTTGCAGGTACGTTATGTATTACTACATTTAATATGCTCAGTACAATATTAAATTATTTCATTACATTATTTTTGTTGGAAGGCGTAAGATCACATTTGCTTGTTACAGGTGCAAACGAAAGTGCTATTCAAATTTACTAGAATTTGAAAGTATTGACGTATTTACTCAGTTTCACGAATTATCTACGAAAAACGAACAAGATATATTTTTACAGCAGAATATTCTTCAGGTCAATGTCGCAAGAAGGAAAAAAAATGATAATTTGTCAGTTTAAAAGAAGAAACCTCGAACTGCAACTTTCAAATATTTTGTACGTACAGCTAAACACGGAAAAGTAGAAATATGTAAAGAAGCATTTTTGAGTTTGTATGGAGTTACTTCGGAAAGAATAAGAAGATTGTGTAATCTATTAAAGCAGAAAAAGTTGCCTAGGGATCAAAGAGGAAAACATCCATGTAAGCATGCAATTTCAGGGGAAATTTGTAAACAAATAGAAGATCATATAAAAAGTTTTCCATTAAAATAACTCATTATGGTTCGAAACAAGTATGTTACTTAAATGAGAGATTGGATGTGAAGCAAATGCATCAACTTTTTAAAAGTAAGTTTCCTGGCACAAAAGTAAAATATGAATTCTATTTGAAAATTTTTAAAGAAAGATTTAATCTCAGATTTGGCCGGCCACAAGTTGATTGATACGTGTTGTACATGCGAATCTCTAAATGTTCGATTGAAGTCTTCATTTTTAAATGAAAATGCTAAAAAAGTTGCTGCCACTGAACTGATGCTTCACAAGAGACGCAGTAAAAAATTCTATCATAAACTGCGCGAGGCAAAAGAGATTTTTACTCCTGAGGATAGTAAATATAACAATAATACTATGGCAATTGCTTTTGATTATATGATGAACCTACAGTTGCCTGAGATACCCATACAAGAGACTTTCTACCTGAGACAGTTGACTGTCAATGTGTTTTGTATAAAAAACCTCAAAACTAACTTTTCAAAGTTCTACCTGTATCATGAGGGCATTGCAGGCAAAGGTCCTAATGAAGTTACCTCATTTATAGATTATTATATAAAATCTGAAATTCCACCTAATATAAAACATCTTTTATTGTTTAGTGACAGTTGTGGAGGGCAGAACAAAAATCATACATTACTTAGGTATTTATCTGCTCTGGTGGAATTGAAAAAATTTGAAACAATCGAACAGTTCTACCCAGTCCGGGGACACTCATTTTTACCATGCGACCGAGCTTTTGGTTGTATCAAGAGGAAATTAAAAAAAGTAGATAGGATCTATTCATTGAGGCAAATCATGAAAATTATTATTAGTAGCTCTCCATCAAAATTTCTTGTCCATCTTGTACAACCAAGTGACATAATCAACTTTAAAATATGGTGGAAGACATGGTTTAAAAAATATTGTTTGTCAGATTGTTCTTATGGGAGAAATGTGCCCAAAACTCAAAAGATATTTTTTTTAATCTCAAAGTATTCTCATTTCATCCACACTGCAGATAATCCTGGAAAAATTAAAGCATTGGAATATATTGACAATACAATGAATGCTTTAAACTTCCATTTGAGAATGTCCAAAAAAAGTTGTTTGCCTGAACAGCTCACCTTTCCCATCAACCTTGCTTATTCAACAAAAAAGCCAATAAACTTTTAAAAAATTGGGGATTCAAGAAAATTAATACCCTATGTTCCTATAAAGTACAAAGAATTTTATGAAGATCTCCTACAATGGCCCACTACTAATTTAGAATGTACAAATGACATGGAAAGTGATTGCGAGTAACTTTTAGTGTGTTTATGTGCAAAATTTAAAGGTATTTCAATAAAATTGTTAAGTAATCTGCTGTGTTTCATTAACTTTTCTTGCTTTAACTGCCTTGATTTATTCCAGTTGTGTGTTAAAACAACACAAGTAACACGTTGATTGTAAAAACAACACAAGTGAAAAAAAAACTGTTTAAAATAGTATAAGGTAACGGCACCTATCATGGACGCGGACCAGCCATGGACATTTTTTGAATTTACCTCCAAAATTAAGCTAATGTGAAATATTTTTTTTCAAATAACAACACTGATCAGTAGTGCCAATATTCTAAATGTCATAACAACTGTTTTTGACAGCCGGCAGCCATTTTGATTGCGGCCATATCGATTGTTAGTTTTGCGGTGTCATTTGGTGTCGGTAATCGTAATTTATTAGAAGGATCGCAATGCAAGTAAGTTCACTAAACATTTTATTTTGTGTTAGATGTACTGTCGTTGTTAAAAATCATTTTATTTAGTGATTTATCAATAGTAATACATTACTCTTATATTATAACCTTAATGCCATTGGTATTCTAATCATAAAATTTTCCGGTGTCCATAACTGGATATTATCCACGCACGTACACCCAATCATGGACAGAGTGTCCATAAAGTGAACTTCTTTATTTGTATTGTTTTTCATGTATTATACATCTGTTCTACTATATTTTCATGTTTCTCTAGAAGTCTGCAATAAATTATTAGTCTATCCAATAATGAACATTCTGTCCATGACTAGGTGTCGATAATAGGTTCAACGTAATTGTTAATACAAATAAATTTATTTTATCCTAGAAATGGCACCAAGAAAAGACTACACAACAGAACAAATGGCCAAGGCTATCGAAGAAGTAAGAAAAGGAGAAAAAATATCTGTTGCAGCTACAAGATATGGTGTCCCAAGGATTACTTTGCATAATAAAATCACCGGAAAAAGCCCTGTTGATTGTAATCTTGGTCCAGCTACTGTACTTTCCCATGAGGAAGAAAATATACTAGTGAGATGGGTATGCTTTATGGCTGAAAAACATTTCCCTGTGACCAAAGAGCAATTGCTTGATAGTGTCCAGAAAATAATATCTGAGAAAAATTTAGATTCCTGTCCGTTCACAAACAATCGGCCAGGAAAAAAGTGGTAGTCTTTGTTTTTAAAAAGGCATCCAGATCTCTCTGAACGCACAGCGCAGAATTTAAGCAAAGCGAGAGAAGAGGTCACAGAAGATGACATACTCCGTTGGTTTGATGTAATAAAAAGTTACCTTGAAAATAAAGGCTTGCTTAAAGTGATAAATGACCCTGAAAGAATTTTCAATTCTGATGAAAGCGCATTTTATTTACAACCAAAAGCTGGACGAGTCCTAGTGCGCAAAGGCGAAAAAAATGTTTATACTTCATCAGGAGACGAGAAAGAAAATTTAACTGTGTTGGTTACTGGGAACGCTGCTGGAGTTTTAGCTCCACCAATGATAGTATACCCCTATGAGCGTTTACCTGCCGTAATTGCTAATAGCGTACCAAAAGATTGGTGCATAGGCAGGTCAGATACAGGCTGGATGTGTGCAAGAACTTTTTATGAATACATCACTAATGTATTCAATCCATGGATTGAAAAAAATAATATACCTAAACCAGTCATATTATTCTTGGATGGTCATACGAGATCACACATGACCCTGCATTTATCAGATTTTTGTAAAGCAAATGAGATTGAAGTTATCTCTCTATATCCTAACTCGACACATCTACTTCAGCCAATGGATGTTGCGGTGTTCAGGCCTTTAAAGGTATCGTGGCAGAATCAAGTGAAAAGTTGGAAAATCGATAATCCAAAACAAACAATGAAAAGAGAGCATTTTGCTCCAAACTTTGAGGCAGCTTTGCGAAACATTGCCACTGATACAATAAGAAACGGATTTCGAAAAAGTGGGCTTTTCCCCTTTGGTCCAGAATACGTCGATATGAACAAAATAAGTTCACACAATCGTGCTACAGTTTCCACATCAGCATTAGAAAAAAAAATTGACACGACAAAACAGTTTATGAATATCTTGGAATCAGAAATAAGAATCACAAATGAAAAATTGACGTTATTCACCAGGCTGTACTATATGCCCAGAGCTAACGTTGAGGACCAGCTTCCAAATGAAGATCTGTCGTTATATATCATCTGGGCTAAAACTAAAGACTATTTAAATGAAAATTTACCCCAGAAAGTTGCCGCAACTATCACGGAGCAAGTCTCGCATTCTTCAGAGCCTGAACATGTAACAGAATCCGAATCATTGCCACCACAAACACCTGAGGCATTCGTGGCCGACAATTCAATTTCTACTTTACCTGAACATGTATTGGACGTCTCTGACCACATCTCTGACAAACCATTAATTACAAAAAATATACAGGGAAGGTACTTTGGACCAAGTACGTCACAAGTTTGTACAGACACGAATGCTTCTGATAGTGGCAATCCAGATTTACAAGAAGAGGACATCGGAAGACCTGAATCCGTTCTAGAATTATCGAAAACGGTTTCCAAAGATATTGCCCAGCAAGCACTGCGTACTACTCCAAACAAAGTTTTCACTCCTGAAACAAATGACACTATAGCACAATCCTTGTCTTCCAGTTCCCAAAATATAATAGAGGAAAATATTGAACCTGTTACCGAATCCACGAAAACAATATCAAAAGACATTGCCTGCTCTGCAATATATAGTACTCCTAATAAAGTTCAGAATTCTGAATTAAATAACACTATATCCAAGCCTATTCCTTCAAAGCCACAAAATGTAATGGATGAAAATATTCCATCGCCATTTAAGCGTGCTTTATTTTGGCCAGAACCAGAAATGAAAAAAAGGCGTAGTAAGGAACGTCTTCCTTCGGCAATCACTGGTGAGACTTGGAGAGCATATATGATTAAGAAAGAAAATGAAAAGAAACAGAAGGAAGAAGAGAAAAACAAAAGAATGAAAGAAAGACAAGAAAAACAACTAATAAAAAAGAAGACATCTGAAGAACGAGAGAAAGTTAAAAATAAAAAGAAAATAACAAAAACTGTAAGTAACAAAAGAAAGAGAATTGAATCATCTAGTTCATCAGCAGAAGAAAATGATATACCCTATCAAGAAAGTGACCAAGATTTAGAGTTGTCTGAAGACGACCAGATAAACTGCCCAAAACACACTACTGAATCACTAGAGTCAGATGAAAATATTCCTCTAAAAGACCTATCCTTGCAGTCACTAAAGAAAAATACATATGTTATAATTAAATACGAAGGAGAATACTTTCCCGGAAGAATACTTTCTACAAATCGAAGACTGATATTGATAATAATGTTCGATTATTTTCATTTTTTATTAATAACATAGTTGGCCGGATTGCTTAAAGAGAAGCATTTCGTTAATAACGAATACTTTTGTCTTTTACTTGATTACTTATTTGTATTTCGATAACTACCTAGTTGTTCAAACTACTATTGTACTGTTGTTGTATTACCTACTGTCCATTAATGGATGTTCATAATTAGATTATGTCAATAATTGGGTGTCCTACACTGGATTATTACTGTCCATTGCTGGTGTCTAAGTAGGGGTGTTGTTTTTTTGTAATATTTTATTGTACTGAGTATTAAACGGAAATTAAACATTGAATACTGATTAAGAAAAGAGCTTTTTAGTTACCTCCAAATTCCAAAGAATATCTAATGTAAAATAAAAAAACTACGAAGCGAAAACGAAAAAAAATTGCTTATACTGTCCATGATTGGTGACTTTACCTTACTAAACAAATTTAAAAATTTAAAAAAAGTAAGCTATGGCTAGGTATATAAAAGAACTATAACATATAGCAATTATAAACATGTATATACAGTATATATTTAAATAAATAGATTTTAGTCTCTCCTGAAAAATTTACTCAAAGTTACTTGTGGGGTTTTAACAATCACCGATTCAATTGCGCATGTGTGCACTCGCTCTCGATCGTCACAGATTTTCCGTTTGTTTCGTGAGCGTATAACATATCAATTATTTTAAAAATCATTGATCATAGGCGATTCCCTAATCGTTCTGAACCTCACCACTCGACATTTAGTGCGATTCATTTGAGATTGAGCTCTAACGGCATCCGTTCGCAGCCTGCTGATCGTGTTCGCGATAAAACCTTCACAACGAGGGAGAAATACTGCGATTGATATTGATATTTGAAGACCCAAGCTTAAGCACCAGGCGGATTGCTATACTCCTGAACATGGATCATTGGACGGTGTGGAAAATTTTAAAAAGAGAAGGGCTACACCCATAAAACTTTCGCCGTGTTCAACACATAACGGACCCGGACTACGCTGCTCGCTTAGCATTTAGCGCGTGGATAAATTTAAATGTGCGAGAAAACCCAAACTTCTTGTCACGCATTCTGTGGACTGACGAAGCGTCATTTACTAGAGCGGGTATCACGAATTACCGCTATCTACATTTGCAGACAATGCACAGATGCTGCAGACAATCCACATCTTGTGCGACCGTCAACGTTTCAACACGAGTTTTATCATATACCTACATCAGTTTCTACTTCCTGCTTGCTAAGAGCAATTTTAAAGAACTGTAAGATAAAAAGCAAAATGTAAGCTGGGAAAGCTTGACATTCAAGTAATTTCCAAAGTTTCTTAAAAACGTTATGGTGATAATTTTGCTCATGTTTTTTTTTGACACCGACACGATAAATAATAGTTTTTTAGTTAGTCCAACTGCTCGAATGGAATGCGATCAGACTCTTATAATAAACCATAAAATACATTTTTATGAATAACGTTCACATTAGTGATTGGTTCTTTAAAATTCAGAAGGTACTTTAGGATCACCGACATTTAGCCGTTGGAAAAAAAAACTTGTTATTTCTTTGAATGCTTCACACCAATAAGACCGTTAGTAATATTTTTCCAGTTAAAGATTATCTTTAACAACAGGCTGTATAATAGCATTATCAATGGCAGGGAAAATGAAACCAACATTCGCACGGTCGTGTTCGTCGTCTAGTTGTGGATCCTCCCGCGCATACAGTGTGGGTGACGACCGATACTACAACGACTCGGGCATGTCTGATGTGGATCCTCTCTCCTCTCTCTCATCAGCCTATATACGTCCCACTGCTGGGCACAGGCCTCACCTCAACTGTGAGGTGGTCCGAGCCATACTCCACCACGCGGGCTGAGTGCGGATTGGTGGAGGGGTGTGTGTAAGGTAAGTGACCAACCTTACTGTCAGATGTTATTAAGCCGCCCGAGAGCCTCTGACCAGGCTTAACGACTAATATCTATCGATATTAACCGGGACCAACAGCTTAACGTGCCTTCCGAAGCACGGAATGTGGATGGACACGTGAAATTGAAACTGGTGTTTGACTCCGACAATGACGTCATTTCTGACGCAGAGGATCCTGCAGACTTGTATTTGGGATTTGAGTTCAAAGAGTGAGTTCGGACTCGCGGAACGCGCAATCGAAAGCAGACGTGTTACACTACCTCTCGTCAAAATGTTTTAATTTAAATTGTTAAATCGTGTGCTCCCATATTAATTTTTATAATTACTTTTTCTCGAAATCTGCACTACATTACAGTGAAAACAGTTTTTCGATACGTGCCCTAGTTCAGGAAATAAAGGGTGTCCAGCGGGAATTTTTCAACTTTAAATCAACGTTACTCATTTGTTAGCGGGGTTAGGGCCGCGGAGGGGGTGGCGTTAGAAGCGACGTTTCTGCGGATTTGTCAGTCGCCATGAGTCATTGGTCGGGCGCGCACCGCGCGTACGCAGTGGAACAATATTTGATGAACGGCAATTCGCCTATTCGAGCGCGTCGTGCTTTTTGTTTGCATTACAACATTCGGCGATTAAGCGATGGTCCGAGTACGCAGCTTATCAGTACGTGGGTGCAAAGATTTCGAGAAGAAGGGACAATGATCAATAGGCCGCCACCTGGACCGTCTACGTCGGCAGCAACACCAGAACGAGTGACACAGGTGCGTCAAGAAATTCTTAGAAATCCAAGGAAATCAGTAAGAAAGATTGCCGCCTCTACAGGCATTAAGAAGTCAACTGTGCATACGATTTTGAAAAAAAAACTAAGGCTTCATCCCTATAAAATGCAAATTGTCCAAAAATTGAATGAGGACGATAATGTCTCAAGGGAAAGGTACGCCAGAACGGTTTTGGAGCGATTTCGAACCCCCAGAACACTTGGAAACATATTGTTCAGCGATGAGGCACATTTTCACATCGGGGGTTATGTAAACAAGCAAAATATGCGTTACTGGAATCCCAACAACCCAAGAGAACGTCATCAGAAAAGTTTGCACTGCCCTAAAACCACAGTATGGTGCGCCATCTCAGCTCAAGGAATAATCGGACCGTATTTTTTTAATGAGGGGGAAACTGTGAATTCCTCTGTATACTGCCGCATGATTGATGAGTTTTTGGTGCCGCAATTACAAGTTTTTCCAGGGCGCAACAATAGGACACATTTCCAGCAAGATGGGGCAACCCCACACACTTCCAGGGTGTCCATGTCGAAGTTAAGGGACATTTTCCCTGGAAAATTAATAAGCAAGTACGGAGACATAGCCTGGCCACCACGATCGCCTGACTTGACGCCATGTGATTTTTTCTTGTGGGGATACCTCAAGTCTAAAGTGTACTGTAATAATCCCCGCACCATATCTGCCCTACAAGAAAATATCCGGCGTGAAATTGATGCAATCCCCCAAGCACTGTGTTCGCGCGTACTCGCCAATATGAGGGTTCGCTTACAAGAGTGTGTTGCGCGAAATGGACGTCACTTGGAGGACATTATTTTTAAAAAATAAAATCCGCAGAAATGTGCTTTGTTTTAAAAATATAATAAACATTTTGAGTTTAATAATATGTTTTTTATTTAAGTTTAAAAAACAAAATTTTCCGCTGGACACCCTTTACAAACAAAAATATGTAACAAAAAACGAAGACTGCCTATTGTGACCTACAATTCGCCTCGCGTCGCGCAAGGCCGGTCGAGGAGACTACCAGGCGCGCCACACGCCGCCCGCTCCCCTCGTTCACTGCCGCCATCGCCCTGCTGTTGTCGCCCGCTTGCGCTTGTACTGTGACTCACCGGTAACGTAAAACAACACTGATACCAAAATGTCAACTGTCTGCAGTGGATGCAGTAAGCCAATACTTAATCTGAATTTCCTGGAATGCTCCAAGTGCACAGAATTATATGATTTACAATGCCTTAACATCGACGATCGCACCTTTGAAAATCTCAATGATGACTACAAGAGCAAGTGGATGTGTCCTAGATGTGTAAGCACCTTGCCAAAAGGTGACAACACTAGCACCCCTCTGAGAGCACCAAACATTGCCACTTGACTTAATATCACCTTTACTCCATCCGATAACATCAACTACACTCGAGGAAGTCGCACGAAAGCCACAGAGGTCTCTGATAGCTCTCTATTAACTCTAGTCTCGGAGATCCGACATCTCAGAGAGGAAGTACATAATCTAAAACTACAAAACAAAGAAATTGTTCTTCTGAGACAAGACTTTCTGGAGCTGAAAAACTAGCTAAATTCCACTGCTGCAAGTTCTACTCAGAAGCTCACAGAATACGAAGAAAAGATCAAGAATCAAAATCTTGAAATTTCATCCCTGAAGGCGGCTGTCGAACTACTTCAGCATCAACACAACCTCCTGGAACAATCAAATCTGCATAATGAGTGTCTGGTTAGTGCATGGAACTTGGATGGTAGCAGCTGGCGGGATCCGACAATGAATTAAGTAAATACGATAGTATTGTAAATGAACTTTATTGAGGCGTTCGCCATGACACACCAAAGACAAGGGATGACCATAGATTACAGAGTTCGGATACTTATGAATAAAGATACAATAATATGTATGTGACATCTCCCTTTGTAAAAATACAAAGGAAAAAAAAAACGTTTACAGTTTGTTATTTCTATGAAACGGAATGTACACTATACCGAAACTAAAGAATAAAATTTTATGACAAAGATTACTTTTAGTTTTTTCTGTGAGATTGAACGTACTCTATACATAAAACTAAATAATAAAATTTTAAGACAAAACTTTACATTTTAATTCTATCTGTGAAGGGAAAGGGAACGTAGATTATACTTTGATTTTATAAAAAAAAAAATGTGAACGTGTCTATTGTTTGACATTCTAGACAGATAACATAACATGAGATGATGAGACTGACAGTGACGTTTAGTTAGGTTATTTCTAACACGAAGTTATAGATAAAACTGTAGGCCAAACTCGGAACTTTCAGTTGAGTCCAAGTAGGTATGACCCCGATTGACCTTTCGTTGGACTTCTGGGTGGCTACCTCATAAATCTTAATTCACCCAGGATCTGTGCCGGTGATTGATTATATTCACAAATTTTATAGAATACATGAATAAATTAGATTTTAATATTTTTTTTGTCTGGCAGACCGGAGTCGGACAAGTATGCACTCGGGCTAAATCTACTCTAAAATCCAATCCAAGACAAAAAAAAAACTTAAATATGCAACTACCACAATTTAAATAAATTTGAGCGTCGTAATTTTTTCTAGACTTGTGTTCTATTTAATGTGCAAGTATTACAAAAGTTATCGTAATATCTTTCTCAATTTCCCCATTTTTGTTTTAACTAGCATCCTTAAACAATGGCAGCACCGCATGTGTCAAAATGGCGGATGACAATTAGTAACTTTGTCGACTCGAAAGTTTAATGTTTATTTATTGATGTTTTTCGCTGTGAAAACGTGAAAATGGTTCAAAAATGTGTAGTCCTAGGTTGTGGAAGTAAATGGTATCCTGGATGTTCATTGATCTTTCACAGGTGAGTCATTAGTTATCATAATTGATGATTGCTTGCATTTAGTCAAAAAACGTATTTTGTACATGGAATCCTTTACATTTTCATTGCGTATTTTCCATAGTATTAAGTAATTTATTACTTTATTGTAGTATATGTCAGAATTTTTCTAATTAAAGCGCAGTAGGAATCATTTATTAAAAATAGACAGACAACAGTTAGGGTGACCAAAAATAAATAGTGAAAGTATAAATGTCCATTATTAAGATGACTCATTTTAATTTGATAAAGCGATATTTGAGTGTTTCTTTACTGTATTCTACATTCTCGCTAGCTAAGCGATACTAATATAATAATATAAAATATTACTAATATTTATTGTTATCCTCCGTAGTATGTTTATCCCTTTCGGACCCTGTACTCACTTTTGTGAGTGTCATTTTACGATTTTTTATACGCTTACTCGAAATCGGTAAGCGGACGGGGGCGAGCTCGCACGAAAGTGAGAGTAGTCCCGTTTGCCTGCCTATTTTTTTGCGGCGACCAGATGGCATCTCTTTTGGTCAGTCAGCGTCCGAGGCCACGCGAGGTGAACGTGTCGCGACCTGTCATCGTGGTGATTTCATTTTTCGTTTTGGTAAGCATTATCAGTGTTTGTTTTTGTTTTATTCTGTTAATAATGAATGTTAAATAGCCTATGTCATTAAAAATAGCGGATTATTAACAAATTTCAATGGATTTTTGTGCCGCAAACTTAAACCTCACAATTGTGAGGGCTCGGTTTGAACTTTAAAATTTGTAGGTACTTTCATACAAATAAACATCTGTTTTGTGCTTTGTTTTAGGTATTGTTTTGATGTTAAACGATCACTATGAGTAGAATAAATGTAGTACTTGATGATGATGCTATTTTGAACGCAATGAATGACTCGGACTTCGGTGACGACTCCGATGAAGACGAAAATTGGATTCCTCCAGGGGAAGAGCCCGACAGTCCATCTGATGAAGACCAGGAGGATGATGTTATGGTTCCTGTTGCGGCAGCACCAGCTGCAAGAAATACCTGGACCAGACGGACTTTTCGTGGGAAACCTATGCCTTCAGTTACTTCCACTGTGGAAGAGGTATGCATTTAGATTAGTAATCTGGTTAAGGGCAGCTCTTTGTGCAGTCTTACTTTTATCAATACATATTTTATTTTGTTAGGTATTTTCGCCTGCTGAATACTTTGAGAAGTATTTCACAGAAGAAGTTTTCGAAAAATTCGCACTGTACACAAATATATACTACCAATCAACTAAAAACGAGGTGCTGAAACATCTGATCACTGCAGCTGATGTAAAGAAGTTCTTTGGTGTTAATGGTATCCTTGGCTGTGTGAAATATCCCAGGATCAAGATGGCGTGGCTGCAGCGATTCAGGTTGCCGTATATTACAGACGCACTGACGAGGGACAGGTTCTTTCTGATTAGGAGCAATTTACACATTGTTGACAAGGCAGCTGTTCCAGCTCAAGAGAAAACTCAAAATCGCCTTTGGCTTGTTCAACCACTGATCGACACGGTTCGTAGCAGATGCTTGGAGTTGCCCAGGAATCATGGTACATACTCAATTGACGAGCAAATGGTCCCTTTTCTCGGAAAATGTCCAGTAAAACAATTCGTTCCTGGAAAACCCAGACCAGTAGGCCTGAAAAACTTTGTAATTACCTCGTCAAGAGGCTTAATATTAGATTTTGAGATGTACCAAGGCAACACTACGCCTTTCCCTGACACTACACTTGGTCTAGGCCCATCTGTTGTACTCCGATTGATATCTACTTTACCTAAATGTGGGAGAATGTGCGTGTTTTAATTCAAAAGCAATTTTACAAGTCTTAATCACTTAAAAACACCACGTGCAAAATACGTAAACAACCCCGCCACGCGGCCTCCCCTCCATCGGACTTGTTTGTCCGCTGCTATAAAACCGCAAGCGCCCCTATCGACAGGTCAGACGTTGTCCAGTTGTCGGACACGGCACATCGGTGCTCTGAACTGTCTTCGTGTGAGAGGTAACTCTGTCTATTCTCTTATGAGAGATATTAATTTAATGTTACAATTAATTTAATATGTTAAGTCCACCTTTGCACATAGTTTTGTTGTGCAATAAAGCTTGAATAAATAAATGTAGACAAATCTTTGGGTAAATAATTTGCTATATATATGATTGTTTGTCGTTAAAATAATATAGGATAATAAAAATACAAATATAAATTATTTTGTAATATAATTACACAATATACTGTTATTTACTTATTTTTCTAGTCGTTTTACTAGACCCTCCCACATCAGAAGTGGGATTAAGGAAATTTTACACCCATATTGCGCCCATGAATGTTATGATTTCAGGTCCAGCCCGTTATTATGCAACCTCCGGATGAAACGCCATTGCAAGACAATGAGTCGGCGCAGCCACGCAGCAACATGTCTCCGGTATTCGAGCCACGGAATGGGTCAGCTACTTCGGCTGGCAGCGGCATCAACCCAGGCGGCTCCAACTTCAGTCAACACGCAAGGACAGGTTTCGTTCCTATTTCTTTTATGCAAACTATGATGCAAGAAATGATGTCCAAGCTTGTAGAAACAACAGCTAATGTTTTAAACACTGATAGGCCAAGATCTGTTCCCCGTGTTCGTAATTTGGAACATATTTATGTGCCCCCTTTTGATCCTGACGATCGCACAGACACCATACAAATTTGGTGTAAAAATCTAGAGGATTTAAGGAATGAATACGAACTGAACGATCGAGAACTACTCAATTTGTCCCGAAAAAATCTACGTGGACGTGCCGCGGAATGGTCACGTCGAAATTATACTACCTTAACTTCCTGGTCAGAACTCAGAACTAGACTCGTTGAAACGTTTGCAGATGAAGCCCGCTACTACGACGACCTCACGCTCTTCATGGAGTACACCAGCGAGCAAGCTGGCACCCTTGCTGAGTATGCTACGCGGAAATGGGAGTTGGCGAGGAAGGCTATTGGCGTGGAGATGACTGATCAACGCTTAGTCGAGGCCGTTATCTCAGGTATGTCAGACTTTCGAATACGCTCAGACTTGCTGCGTTTGACGCCCAAAAGTTTGCCACAGCTTATCCAAAGTTTAAATTCTTATAAACGCAAAAGAACTAGTAAAGAACCAGACCAAAACTTAGCAGCAAAACGATCAAAACCCAATAATTTTGATAATAAACAAAAGCGTTGCCACAAATGCCACAAGTTAGGACATTTACAAAGAGACTGTCGTTCCAGCACCCAGGAGTCACAAAAAGAAACTCCAGTACCATCTACATCTAATAGTACCAAATCTTCGACGTCTTCCTGTACATTCTGTAAAAGAAAGGGACACACTTCCAATAATTGCTTTCAACTCCTTAACAAGAAAACCAAGGACGACAAGTCACTACCCACTAATGTGAATACTTTAATTTTGAATAATAAAAGATGTAAGACCATACGCATTGGTGATAGTGAATTTTCGTGTTTGTTGGATAGCGGTGCTGAATGCTCCCTTATTCGAGACAGTGTAGGTGAATCTGTTAAGGGAAAAATGGTTTATGAGACTACTATGTTGAAGGGCGTAGGAGAAAACACTTTTTGTTCTTCCCGTAAAAAGAATTGTGAGATCTGTATTGACGGCATTACCCTCGAACTAGAATTCATACTTGTACCTGATAAATTCATTCAATACGATTTATTATTAGGCCAAAATTTGTTTGAAACATCTGGAATTCAAGTAATTTTTACCCCAAATGAGACTTATGTTTCTCGAAATTCTTATAATGTTAATTTTGTCCAGAAATTTGATACCAGTATGCTCAATATTAATAAAGATATTGATTCGCAGTGTAAAGGACAACTGCTCAATATCCTTGAGTCACGTTCTGATATGTTCACATCTGGTAGTAAAGTCTCACAAGTCACCACAGGTGAACTACATATTCGTCTTAAGAATCCGGACAACATCGTGAATAGACGACCCTATCGATTGGCCCCTAAAGAACGTGAACACGTTAAAGCAATCATTGATGACTTAAAATGTAATAATATTATTCGTGATAGCAATTCCCCTTTTGCAAGCCCTATTCTGTTGGTGCGTAAAAAAGATGGCTCTGATAGACTATGTGTGGACTATCGAGAGCTCAATAAAAACACTGTCCGTGATCACTTTCCACTCCCGATAATCGATGATCATATTAGTAAATTGACAAAAGCTAAATACTTTACTGTTTTGGACATGGCCTCAGGCTTCCACCAAATACCTGTAGCTTCAGATTCAATAGAAAAAACAGCTTTTGTCACGCCTGACGGACAGTATGAATTTTTAAGGATGCCCTTCGGATTATGTAATGCTCCTCCCGTCTTTCAAAGGGCCATCAGCACCGCCCTTAAACCTTTTATTGACCAGTTTGTACTGATTTATATCGATGATGTGATCATTTATTCAGAAAGCCCAGAATCAAACCTCCAACATTTAGCACAAGTGTTAGATGAATTGCAAAAGACAGGCTTCACATTGAATGTTAATAAATGCAAATTTCTTCAGACCGAAATTGAGTATCTAGGTAGGGTTGTCTCTAACGGTCAAGTCAAACCAAACCCTGGAAAAATAAGAGCACTACTGAACTCCCCGGTACCTAAGACGCAAAAGCAAGTACGACAATTTTGCGGCCTTGCAGGATATTTTCGGAAATTTATTCCAAATTTCTCACTGACTATGATTCCCCTTTATGATTTGACACGGAATAATGCGAAGTGGAATTGGACGTCAGAACATGAAGCTGCTAGGAATAAAATTCTTGAGTATTTGGCTTCAGAACCGATACTAACCCTTTTTGATCCAACACGACCTATTGAGCTTCATACTGATGCCAGTTCTGCAGGTTTTGGAGCAGTACTTTTTCAAAAACATGACAATAAACTCAAAGTCATAGAATATTTTAGTATGCGCACCACCGAAACGGAAAGTCGTTACCACTCTTATGAGTTGGAAACGCTGGCCGTAGTCAGAGCTATTAAACACTTTCGCCATTATTTATTGGGAAGACAATTTAAAATTATAACCGATTGCAACTCGTTAAAAGCCTCTCGTAACAAAAAAGAATTACTTCCGCGTGTACATAGGTGGTGGGCATATTTACAATCGTTTGATTTTGAAATTGAATACCGAAAAGGCGAACGCATACCACACGTCGATTTTCTGAGTCGCAACCCGGCCGAAAAAGTACAGCTCACAATTAACAATGTCCATAATTACAGTGACTGGTTAGAAGTCGAACAGAATAGGGATTCGGAAACCAAAAAAATCATAGAGTCTATTAAAGACGGAACTATTGATAAAAATTTGTCATCATGTTAAGAAATTAAGAATGGGTTATTGTATCGTATTTTTAATTTAAAAGAGAAGAAAACTAGGAAATGTTTATTTGTACCGAAATGTTATCGTTGGCACATAATACAACTTTATCATGACTCATTAAAGCATTTTGGATGGGAAAAAACAGTCGAAAAAATACGCGAGCAATTTTGGTTTCCGAATATGGTTAAAAACACTCGCAAATATATTGATAGTTGTCTTACCTGTAAAGTTAACAAAAGCCAATCTGGTGCTAGGCAAATATCTTTGCATCCCATCGATAAACCACCGGTACCTTTTCACACTGTTCATATGGACACTACTGGAAAATTAAGCGGTAGCAAACCTTCGAAGCAATACGCTGTGGTATTCGTGGACGCTTTCACAAAGTTTTGTTTTATCAAACCTGTAAATAATCTTACTGCTATTGCAACTGTAAACTGCTTAAAAGAATTGATCTATAATTTTGGAACCCCTAAACGGATTGTTTGCGACCAGGCTGCTAGCTACACCGGTAAAGAACTCAAAAGCTTTTGTGAACGTTGGTCTATTGAGTTACATTTCATTGCTAGTGGCGTTAGTCGTGCAAATGGGCAAGTCGAACGCATGATGAAAGTTTTGACAAATTGTTTCACTATTATTGAGATCAATTAACAAGCTTGACAGCAAGTTTAGAGGTCCTTGTGTCGTCACAAATGTAAAAGACAATGACAGATACACTATTAGAGTAAATGAAACTGGAAATGAATTGTATGTCTCACACGATAATTTACGTCTGATGTCCCCTGAGGTGGGACGTGAACTCACTGATTCATTAGATTGTAATTAATATTTTTTTTCAATCTCCGGCGAACTATGTCTGCGCCTGGCCATCGCGGACTCATGTTTCTGGATATTGATAAAAATATTTAGCCATGTGATTTGGCACTTGGGTCATGTGATTTGACCATTATTTAGCCATGTGATTTGGCACTTGGGTCATGTGATTTGACCATTATTTAGCCATGTGATTTGGCACTTGGGTCATGTGATTTGACTATTACTTAGCCATGTGATTTGGCACTTGGGTCATGTGATTTGACCATTTTGGCATTTGGGTCATGTGATTTGACCGGGTCATTGAATGTGACTATTGTTTATAGTTCACCATTTATTGGTACATGTGATTGTTTGATTGAATTTGTATTTAAGTCATTATGGTGATCAGACCATTGTTTAACTATAGAAACTTGTGTTTGGATCATGTAAATTGAAATTGATTAAATTTACGAGTCATGTGATTTGACCATTTAATAGTATGTAAAACAACAAATGTAAAGATTCGCGAGCCACTGAGGCTGCTCGTCAGGGTGGCCGTGTGGGAGAATGTGCGTGTTTTAATTCAAAAGCAATTTTACAAGTCTTAATCACTTAAAAACACCACGTGCAAAATACGTAAACAACCCCGCCACGCGGCCTCCCCTCCATCGGACTTGTTTGTCCGCTGCTATAAAACCGCAAGCGCCCCTATCGACAGGTCAGACGTTGTCCAGTTGTCGGACACGGCACATCGGTGCTCTGAACTGTCTTCGTGTGAGAGGTAACTCTGTCTATTCTCTTATGTACTTTATTAATTTAATGTTACAATTAATTTAATATGTTAAGTCCACCTTTGCACATAGTTTTGTTGTGCAATAAAGCTTGAATAAATAAATGTAGACAAATCTTTGGGTAAATAATTTGCTATATATATGATTGTTTGTCGTTAAAATAATATAGGATAATAAAAATACAAATATACATTATTTTGTAATATAATTACACAATATACTGTTATTTACTTATTTTTCTAGTCGTTTTACTAGACCCTCCCACATAAAGGTAGTTTTATATTTTTTGACCGGTATTTCACGACCATTCCCCTAATGGAAAAATTGATTGCTGAGCAAATTGATGGCACAGGGACTCTGATGACCAACAGATTTAAAGGATATTCATTTACGAAGGATTCACAAATGAGGCGAGGTGACTATGAAGAAGTAGTGAACGCAGAAAGAAACCTTTGCGTAGTTAAATGGAAAGATAATAAATCCGTGTTGATGGCTTCTACGTGCCTCGGTGCTCAGCCTGTGGAGAACGTACAGCGGTGGGAGAAATCAAGTAAGAGCTATGTCACGGTCCCATGCCCTAATATCGTCAAAAAGTACAACGAGAACATGGGCGGAGTAGATGTCAGTGATCAGATGTTGGAAGCATACCGGTCTTGGCACAAAACACGGAAGTGGCCTCTGAAAGTATTCATGCATCTATTTGATATGTCAGTAGTTAACGCATGGTATGAATATCGTAAAGCATCACTTTCAAACAGACAGACAGCCATGGATTTCTTGGATTTCAAGCTAACGGTGTCCGATTTTTTGCTTGGTGGAACCACTAGAAAGAGGCAACGTGATCCTACAGACGATTTTGCTGAGATGCCTCAAACATCTCATTACAAACCAGCTACGATTCCAACAATGGATAAAAGACTCGATGGGTACAACCACTGGCCAATATGTGACACAATAAAAGCACCACGATGTTGTAGACTGAAGAGCTGCAGCAGTCGGTCGAAAGTTAGATGCACAAAGTGCAACGTTTATCTTTGCAATACCAAAGATAACCACTGCTTTTACATATTTCATAATGAAAAATAAGTTTATAAGTTTATAATAAATAAGGTTATAATTATCAAAAAATGTGATAGTTACGTCCAAAGAGAGAATTATGATTAAGACTGAAAAAATGTTCCTTACAAGTACTAAATGTTAGTTTTTTCGATAATGTCTAAGGAAACTCGTGCTATAAATGTAAAATAATTATAATACTGTTTATTTTCTGTCAATTTTTACTGTTTTTATGATGATTAAAAGTTTAATTTCTTATATTAATGGTCTTATTTATCAACCCCCACATACGTGAGTGTACTAAGATTTGGCCCGATCCCTCACAATCGTGAGCATCCTGAAAACCCGATTTTCAGTTTTCCTAGATTTTTTTAAGTAGCATTTTCTTCTTCAGCGACCCCATATTATCTAAAAACAGTAACTTTCATTTTGAAATACCTTGCCATTTAGCATCAGGTCTGAAAGGGATATTGTATGGTTTACCAACTGTTTAGGAAATAAATATAGCTTAAAAAATAAAGTACCTACATAACCTCTTTCCCTGCCTGCCTATAGATGTGTTATTAAATATTAATTATACTTATTTTAGGTTGGAGATGAAAACACTGCACCTACGAGACCTTCCTATTGTGATAAAAGTGTACAAGCAAAATTAAAAACAAAACGAGAAGAATTTTTGCAGAAACGGAACAAGAGCCTTGTACAAAAATTTGTCCAACAAAAGAAAAAGATTGACAATATGCAGTCACTGCTCGCGACTATACGGGACTACACAAATAATTCAGAAATTGTAAATATAATTAAAGGCAATTTTTCTATTATATGTGAACTATTTCAAAAACCGCCAGCTGATCTACATGGCGTGCGGTATAGCGAAGAAGTCAAAGCGTTTAAAAGCTTTCTTAAAATGCAAAATGGAAGTTACTCTTGGCCATTTACGAGGGAAACGCCAAAAACATCGTAAAACAATACAGTCTTTGTAATATATAATTGAAAATATAATTATTAATAAATAAATATAACATATGTGGTTTTATTTCTATCTTTAAAAATATACTATCCCATGTAAGAAGAGGAATGTGATATTGAGGTATCCGGTACAGCCTTGCTAAGCCATACAGCCAGTGGGTGCTTTATGCGACATTTTTTCGTGATTTTTTGAAAATAAATATTCAGAATGGCCAGAATCAGGCGATTCCAAATATATAAATAGATAGATAACACTATTGCACTCGAAACAAAGTAGTTATACTTAAAAAAAGTTGTGTACTGACTGGGTATTTTCAGATACCTATGGGTGAGATAAGCCCAAACATTTTTTAAATAATATCTACTTTTTTAAATTAATTTTATAAACATTATATATTTACTTGCACATAAAGGGTACTTTTTTAAATATTGGCTTTAAATAAAACTTTAAAAAACGATTTGAATATGTTTTTATAATGTCCTATTTCTTGTCTCATTCACTATGAAGTTGTGTGGTCACCTTAATTAGAAAGAGAGGAGGGGGACCTAAGGAACGAGATACAATGTAGTCAAGGTCATTTTTTTTGCTTCAGGTCTAAAGGGGTAGTTTGGTCTCCAGTTTTATCTATAACTTCGTGATTTCTAAGTAAGCAGAATGTTTACAATAACTTATCTAAAATACATAAATGAAGGGGTCAGGGGAAAAACATCCAATGTCAGAACCGTTCAGGAAAAAAACAACCGTTGTCCATGGTCGACTATGACAGTGACATAAGACTTTTAGGTTATATTTTTTAGTATATTCTTTCGTTTCTAAGAGCGCTCCAAATTAAGTGAGTTCCAAATCCTGTGAACATCCCTAATTCAGGAGAATTTACTCTCCCTGAACAAGCTTACAGGGACATTTTACCGATCAGTAAAGCAAAATTCCTGGATATACAGTCTTTATCAAAATATTGTGGACCGACAGCAAAAAAGTTTTTTTCCAACCTTAAATACAATAATTAGATTTGATTAGTCCCTATACCTACCCCTTACCCTAACCTGCCTCCTCCCTATGCCATTATACCTATTACTGTTAAAGTGCCTAAGTGACATCAATTGTTTTTCCCCTGATGTTGGTGGACATAGGATGATTTTCACCTGATTATTCTGACTTAGTCACAATTTTTTATTATAACTTTTAGCAGATGTAAAGTCAAAATAAAATAAATAAATAATTACATTACCAATAAACATGCTTTCAATAAAAAGAGCTTTTCTTATTTATATGGGTATAAATTACACTATTTTATTATGATCTTATCTTTTAATTAGTAATATCTCAGTTTGCTCATTAGGTGACAAAAGTTGTTTTTCCCCTGACCCCTTCAAATAGTAAATAAACTACTTAATTTATTCGCAATATCGACGGGGTCTAATAATGGGGCGACCAAATGACGAATATTTAATATCAGGGTTGTTTGTGAACGAGTTGGGCTTGGGGCTGACATGTTTTGTGTTTGAGTCAGTGTTTGTTAGTGTTTCAGGTGCAGTTGGAGAAGATGGCTTCGGACTGGTTGGAACAGAGGATTTTGGTGGACTATTCAGTGCCGGAGAAGACTGAGACTGGCTACAGTAGTTGGGATGATATTCTAGCTGTGGGGAACTTCTAAATGGAGACATTGATACGGGATACTTTGGCTTCAAGATGTGTTGTCGATTGCGACGAAAAGTTCCTTCGGAGGCAGTGATCATGTAGGACCTAGGCTGTGAGCCGACTTTTGAAATAATGCCTGGAATCCAGGGATGGTGTGGTTGTTTTTTGAAGAAGACATTATCACCTGTATTAAGCGAAGATAAGGGTTTTGAGTGTTGGTTATAATAAATACTTGATTTCAATTTATGTTTTTCATTACTTTCTTTTATCTTAGTAGTATCAATAGTTTCTGTATTTAACTTATTGTATGTAGTAGGAAGCTGTGTTCTTAAGCTCCTATTCATGCATAGTTGTGTAGGTGAGTAACCTGTTTCCTTGGGTGTGTTTCTGTAAGCAAGAAGGGCTAAGTATGAGTCTGTATTGTCTGCTTTACATTTCTTCAACATATTTTTGATGATACCTACAGATCTTTCAACCATGCCATTCGACCTACTCAGGTAGGGGCTAGACGTGACATGTTCAATATCCCATTGTTTAGTAAAATTCATGAATTCTCGGCTGTTAAAAAGGGGACCATTGTCTGACACAAGTATTGAAGGAATGCCATGTCTAGCAAAGATTGATTTTAAGTGTGTGATTACAATGTTTGCATTAGAGCTTGATTTTAACGCAGCAATTTCAATATATTTTGAGAAATAGTCCACAACAATTATGTATGTAGTGTTATCAAGATCAAATAAATCTATACCTACTTTATGCCATGGTAATAATTTATAGTCATGATGAATCATAGGTTCAGTTGAATTATTTCTGCGGTAGGTTAGACATACTTTACATTGATTGATGTATTTTTCAATATCATAGTTAATGTTTGACCAGTAAACATTATTTCTGGCTAGCCTGATGCAACTATTTATGCCTTGGTGGCCTTCGTGTATGATTTTTAAAATGTTTTCTTTCATAGACTCAGGAATGATGATGCTATTTGACTTGAAAACTATATTATTTATGACATGAATTTGGTCTTTAAGAGGAAAGAATGGTTTTACTGACTGACTGACTGATTTCTTGTGTTCTGGCCAACCATTATTACAATATTGAATGACTTGGCTAAGAATTTGATCTTTGAGTGTGGCGTCTTCAATTTCTTTGATCTTATTTGAACTGACTGACAAAGTTGACATAACTAAGTTGATATGAAGATCTATATCTTTTTCTAAGTCTGTAAGTGTTTTTTCAGGTAAAGCAGCTCGTGATAAGGTATCTGCTATATATAAGTATTTACCAGGTTTGTATGTTACTAGCAAATCATAAGGTTGTAGTCTAAGCATTATTCTTTGGAGTCTTGGAGGAATGTCATATAATGCTTTTTTATAGAGTGTGATTAAAGGCTTGTGGTCAGTTTCAACTGTTACCTGTCTACCATAAATGTAGTGATGGAACTTGGTACACCCAAAGAGGACGGCAAGTAGCTCCTTCTCGATTTGGCTGTAGTTCTGTTGACATTTAGTAAGTGAAGCCGAAGCGTAGGCTATTGGTTGGCTGTCATTTGACAGGACTGCTCCCAAGGCATCTTTGGACGCATCTACAGACAAAAGAAGAGGTTTATTCGGGTCATAGTAAGTAAGAACGGGTGCTGAGCTGATTAATCTTTTTAGGTTATTAAATTCATTTTCATGTTGTTCAGTCCAGTACCAAGTAGTATCTTTTTGTAGTCGTTTTCTCAGTTGAGTTGTTTCTTGAGTCAATTTTTTTATAAAAGTACCTAGATAATTAATCATGCCTAGGAATCTCTGAAGTTCTGTGACTGAGGTAGGACTTGGCATTTTGCATATAGCTTCGATTTTTGTGTTGTCCACACTGACCCCTTCACTACTAAAGACATGACCTAGGTATCTTACCTTAGTTTGGCAAATGACTGATTTTTCTTTGTTAAATTTGAGATTAATTTCTCGGGCCCTCTGTAAGACTTTTTGTAGACATTCGTTGTGCTCCGAGATATCTCTACCATGAACCAGAAAATCGTCCATCATAATCTTGACTCCGGGGAGATCTCCAAAACGTTTAATCATCTCACTGTGGAAAATCTCAGGTGCGGCATTGATGCCAAATGGTAGCCGGGTGAATTTGTATCGACCGTAAGGTGTAATGAATGTACATAGCTTAGATGACTGTTCACTTAGTTTCAGCATCCAAAAACCTTTATTAGCATCAAGTGCACTAAAGTATTTTGAACCAGTGAGGTCTGATTTAATCTCATCTAGTGTGGGGAACTGATAGTGTGGCCTCATGATAGCTTGGTTGAGTTTACGAGGGTCTATACATAAGCGTAACTTTTTATTCTTTTTAGTAGTAAGAACAATTGAACTCACCCATTCAGTCGGTTCCTCGACACGTTGTATCACGCCATTTTTTTCTAGCGTCGCCAGCTCGTCCTTTAGGGGTTTTTGCAGCTGCTGTGGCACACGCCTACATGCGTCGACCGAAGGTATTGCATCTGGTTTCAGGGTGAGGTTGACCTCAAAATTGCGGATGCAGCCTAGTCCTTCAAAGAGGTCCTTATTCTTGTTGATAATATCTTGTGGATCAGACTGTTGTGCAAGGGAAAAGCTAACAGTATTAACTTTTTTAACAAGGTTAAGGTTTTTGCATGTTTTTCTACCAAGTGTGTTTTGACAGTTCATGTCAACAATGTGAATTGTGAAAGTTGACTAGATAGTTTTTATTTTTATAACTAACATTGAAAGAACATTGGCCTACTGTTGGCAGCATTTCTCTACTGAATGTTGAAAGTCTGTGTAAACTTGGTTTGATGTCACTTGTGTGTAAGTTGAGATATGTGAAGGTGTGGTATGATATGATGTTTGTGTCAGCCCCAGTGTCAATCATGAATTCAACCATTTTATTATTAATAGTAATGTTCACCATGCATTTGTCATCTTCTTCCTCGCTCGTTATTTTTCCAATGAATAATTCACTATCTGGCTCTGATTCACAGGGTTTTTTTTCATTGTTGTCTTGATTCACTGCTCTGATCGACTTTTTGGATCTGCACATGACTGCAAAGTGATTGTATTTGTTGCAGATTTTGCATCTGACCCCGTTGGCTGGACATCTGTATCTGTGTACTTGGCCACATCGTTGGCATTTCAGATTTCTTGATGGACTGAATGACTGACGGTTTGGCTGGGAGTCTCCGCCTGGCGATCTTCGACTATCCTGGCTCGACTTAGCTGGCTGACGACCATAACATTGAGACGACTGACGATTATAAAACGACTGGACCTGGTCAATGGCTAAGGACTCTGGATCGCTACCTGATATGGCCTGTTTGTCTAGTTTTGTGTTTCTGATAGTCTTCGCCAGATTGACAGCTTCATCAAACGTGCCTGGTTTTTCTATTAAAATACGCTCCTTTATGTAGAAATATGATGGATGTAGATTCCAAGAGAAAATATCTTTTAAGATGTCATCCGATTTCTCTCCAAGATCACATTGGAAGCTAATATTCTTTAGACCAGTAGCATATGTCTCAATTTCCTCATTTGGGTCCTGTTTTCTGTTAAAAAGCTTGTGTCTTTCAACAGATGTATTTATTTTTGGTAGAAAATATGACTCAAATCTTGACAGCAGTTTGTCATAAGTGATTTCAGATATCTCTACGTTAAACGAGTGGAAAACTTGAAGTGCTTCTTGTCCTATTATGCTCAATAAGATTGCTACTTTTCTTTGGTCTGGCTCTTGTACCAAATTATTAGCCATTATGTAAATTTTTAGGTTGGTTTTGAAATTCCGCCAACTAATGGCCATGTTAGAGGCGTGCATATCTAGTGTAAAGTTGCAGGGTGGTAGCATGTTGGTGGCGTTGGTGCTCGTGTTCACGTCGACCTTCGGTAGTGTTGGTGGATCATCCATTTTGTTTTCGCTATTTGGGCTACCTAATGACGCGACTCGTGGCGTGGACGTAGTCTAGGCGTACCTCTTATTTTCTTTGTGAGCGACCGGACTCTTTCTTGGTTTCTTCTGACACCATGTCTGGTTAGTGCATGGAACTTGGATGGTAGCAGCTGGCGGGATCCGACAATGAATTAAGTAAATACGATAGTATTGTAAATGAACTTTATTGAGGCGTTCGCCATGACACACCAAAGACAAGGGATGACCATAGATTACAGAGTTCGGATACTTATGAATAAAGATACAATAATATGTATGTGACAATGAGCTTGAGATTATTGGGTTACCGGAGCAAAAAGAAGAAAACCTTCATCATCAATGTTGGCCGCTAAGAAAATTAAACGAATAATGACATAGATGGAATAAAAAGGGTGGGTTGGAAAACACCATCTGACGTATCCTCTTCGAACGCCACCCTTCAAAAGTCACGCCCAATAATAGTCAAAATCACTAGAAAAAGCAAACGTGATGAGATCGTGAGGGCAGCAAGGTCCAGAAAAAGTCTCACAACTGAGAGTATAGTCAATGGTCCTGCAAGCTCCCTATTCATCAATGAGAGGTTGACTAAGCAAAATCGTCTGTTATTTCGTGATGCTAAATCGCGCGCAAAACTGCATGGCTTCAAGTTCTGCTGGATTTGACATGGATGCGTATACGTACGGAGAGTCGTACTCTTGTAAAACCTTGAATGAGAGTTTGCTACCAAAACTCTAAGCAAAAACGTTAGAGAGCGGAAAAATAAAATTAGAGGGAACAGCAGCTGTACGTTTGGACTGATGGCTGTACTTCAGTTAATAACGATAGTTTTATTGCAGTAATGGCACATTTTTAACTCCTACAAATTCTACGAAACTGCAGCTAGAATCCATTTTATTGGGCTGCGTCGAATACAATAAACGACACACAAACAGCGCCTTTTTGCAACACATGGTACAAGAATGGCACATCGAATATTAAATAACAGCCATAGCAACTGATAATGCTGCAAATATAACAGCTGCAATCAGGGCACAAGGAGAATGGCGCCAAATATTATGTTTTGCATATACCTTAAATCTGTGTGTTCAAACAGCCATAATGCAAATTGCCACCACAACTCAAAAAGTAAAATCTATTGTTGAATTTTTCAAAAGAAGCTTACGTGCACAGTCTAAGCTATTCGAAATCCAAAATCAGTTGGGTTTGCTCTCACTTAAGTCGTCACGCGTTGAATCTCGACATTTTACATGCTGTGCCGTGTGAATAAAATCAAAAACGCAGTTATAGTAACACTGGCTCTAGTTCGTAGCGACTAAGAGCTTAGTACTCAGGATTGGACGATAATAGAGCATGCAATCCCAATTCTGCAGGTATTCGAAGACGTGACTAGTGAAATAAGCGCTGAAAAAATATCACTCTCTCAAAAGTCATTCCAATGTGCAAATACAGACAAAACCGCGCATAAGAGAACCTACGAATGTAGAGGCTGTCACGTTGGATTTAGTGAGTGACAAAATTAGTATAAAAGAAACTAAAAATTTGGTTGAAAAAAACTATACTTAGGAAAGGCCAAGATACAAATAAATTTGTTAATCATTATATATTTATATATAATTATATCTATAATTGGGTCGCAGGTAGGTTACTAGGTTGATCAAACGTAAGCTCTAGCCTGACTCCCCTGAAGTACTGCAGCACTGACCCGCCGTTGTACGAGTCCTGCTCGAGCGGATAGGTAAGTAGGCTTGTCTTAGTCCAGCTGTAGTTCCTGTATGACATCGGATCAAATTAGTCACACAGTTACACTTGATTTTTAAAATACGCAAATCCAGTTTATTTGGATTTCATAAACTAGGTTGACAGTCTTAAGGTAGGTTGACAGTTCACCTTACTCCTGTCCTGAATCATAATTTTTACATGGATGACCTATTCTATGGAAGTAATTCGTTAGAAGAGGCAAAAGAAGTTCAAAATCAGCTGATCGCTATCCACAAAGGAGCAGGATTTAACCTTCGGAAGTGGTCAAGCAACCACCTACAACTAGAGGTATTAGAAGGCCTCTCAGCAGAACAGATTAGTGCATCAGCAATCGAATTTAAGGACACACAAACCACCAAGGCCTTAGGTTTTCGTTTATGTAAAAATGTCGTTGTTGTATATCATTTTTACATAAATGTACGATTGCTGGACACACCTTATATTTATTTATTTAAAACCTTATTTCACAAGAAATGTACAAAGAGTGGCCTTAATGCTAAAAGCATGTTTAAGTCATTTTTCACTCCGGAATTTATACAGAAAATTGTCCACGAAAAAAATCTATATCCTTGCCAAAACAACCCAGCAAACAAATCAAAAAGTTTATAAGAATTCTGTTGTTTATGTCTATTGAACATTTTCCGAGTGTGCGCTCGTATCGGAAAGTTTGGTTCCCTACGAACCTATAAAAAGCGATATGCCTGTGAACGGATTTGAACTAATTAGGAGCTTTCTTAATTTCAACGACTGTAACAAACACTTCCCCAAAGAACACCCGGACATAAACTAAGACTTGTAATAGACCACATGAATGAAACTTTTTCTTCGATACCCATAGACCAACGCCTCTCTATAGATGAGCAAAATCTATAGATTTGCTCTACGAAAATGGCACACAAACAATATTTTATAAATAAGCCACACAAATGGGGATATAAACTGTTTGTATTTTGAAGCCTAATGGGATACGCATACCGCTTCGACATTTATTCAGGCCAAGACAAACAAGATAAAGACTTGGGAGTAACGAACAATGTGGTTTTACGTTTGGCGAGGGTGATTCCGAGGATGAGAAATCACATAGATTTTTTGCACATTTTCTACACCTCCATGCCCCTAATTTATAACATGGCAAAGTATTCATTACGTCAGCACTGTACAACAGAATAGACTCCCTAACTATCGTCTACCGAACAAGAAGGACTTGTTGAAAGCTACAGTCCCCAGGGGTACATACGAAGAAAGGACATCAGAAACAATAAGGTGTTGACGTTATTGTCAAATTATATAGGCTCACAGCCGATGGTAAAAGTCGTGCGATACGAGATAAAACAGAAACGTAAGATTGAAGTGCCTTGTCCCAAAATTGTATAGGAGTAGGGGCGGAATCGACTTCAAGGATAGATATTTAGGACGCTATCGCATCATAGTCAAGAGTCGCGAATGGTACCTTCGACTATTCAACCACCTTGTAAGACTTGGTTGTGATAAATGCTTGGGTTTTGTTTAAAAAAAAAACAGATTTCCAAAGGTATCCACAAAAAACCACTCAAAATCTAGTTCAGTTCCGCAATGAACTAGGTGATGCCCTTTGCAATATGGGATCCAGCATTGGAAATAAAAGAGGACGACCATGCAATAACTGCCTTGACCAAGGAATTACACAAGCAAAATGGTGCTGTAGGATGAAATTTATTATGTAATCATGATATACTCGTATAAGGATGTTGTTGCTGGTGATATGGGCGACTTTAGATTGGCACGGGATGATAAAATCAAAAAGATGTGTGGACAATTGCAAGTGTATTTAGCGACTGACTGAGAATGAGTAGAAAACATGGATATAAGCATCAGAGCTTTAGAAACAAATACATATACACTGCTCAACAAAGTCTAGGGAACAAGCCAACTATATGACTTTATTTGTAAAATCTTCTTTAAAAAAGTACTGATCTCTTTGAGGTAAACAGGTAGGCTGAATGTTTATCAATCGTTGTTCGAATTTAAAAAAAAAAAATTAGAAACAAAAGAATTTTCGTAAAAGGCGGGAATCTTTCACTTTGATTGCTGTGTAGTGATACTGTATGAGAATTTTAAAGATAAAAATTTGTTTTATTGTTTTATGATTTTATTGAAAAACAAAATTAACTGTTGTTATTCGTAACTCTTGCGACTACGGCCATTATATCACGACGTCATTTAACGCGGGAAGAAATGATTCGAGCTGTAGGAATGTTGGAAGCTGGGCTACCCCAACGCGAAGTTGCAGCTGCTCTGAATTCTCACGCGAGCGTTATCTGCAGACTGTGGGCACGTTACAGACTTACTGGCGATGTAGCCGAAAGGCACAGAGGCAGGTATAGGGTTACTACGGAAAGGCAAGACCGTTTTTTGCAAAATGTCGCAAGGAGGCAACCCACCATTACGGCTCGTCAGTTGGTAGAAGACCTCCAGTCGCAGCACCAGGTTGCTATCAGTGACCAGACTGCTCGGAGGAGACTCCATGAAGCTAATCTTCGTGCTCGCAGACCACTAAGAGTGCCCACGCTGCGTCATGGAAATCGAGGACGTCGATTATTGTGGGCACGTGAACATTCGCAGTGGACCGTAGATCAGTGGGCACATGTACTGTTCTCCGATGAATCTCGCTTCGGATTTCATCCAGATTCAAGAAGAGTGCGTGTTTGGCGGATTCCTGGTCGGCAGAGTCGGCTTCAAAACCCACAGGAGGTGCATCCCTACCAAGGTGGTACAATCATGGTGTGGGCTGGAATCCGCCTGGGTGGACGGACGGATCTCGTTTTGATCAGGGGAAATTTAAATGCAGAGCGATACTGCGAACAGGTAGTCCAATCCGTGGTTATCCCGCACCGACAAAATCTGGGCGCAGATTTTATTTTTAATGCACGACCACATACTGCGAGTCAGGTGATGGATGTGTTCCGCGAGTACAACATCGAAGTGCTGGAGTGGCCTGCTCAGTCCGTGGACCTCAATCCCATTGAACACGCGTGGGATTTACTAAAGAGAAGGGCTTTTAGAAATCTCCCTCAAAATTTGAACACAGCAGATGAACTTTTTTCACATCTCTGCAGAGAATGGAGTCTTCTTCCACAAGAGACAATCGATAGTCTCATAATCAGTATGCCACGACGATGTCAAGCTGTTGTTAATGCCTTAGGGGGTCCAACTGATTATTAAAAAAGTCCCCGCATATTTGTTCTTAACTGTAATGTTTTAATTTTTAAGAAATTTTATTAAATTAAATTTCTTTGTTTAGTTCTGTAATACACTTTCTTTGTTTTTCATTAAAATTACCTCGTAATTCAAAAACTGAATCCTTTATTTATATACGCAACTAATTAAGCATTAAATTGCGCATCGATTGGTATATAAACTTTAAAACAAAAATATATAAAAATAAAAATATTCCCTAAAAACCTCCTGTTCCCTAGACTTTGTTGAGCAGTGTATCTTTAGGAATAAGTAGTAGGTTTATGCAGTGCGTACAACCGCGCTGTGTTTTGTATTGACATGAATAAAATAGACTAATATATCACGAACATACCGCCCACCAAAACTGATGGTCCTTTTATTCCCATAAATATGTTTACAACAACACTCTTAGAAATTATAAACACTTGAATAATATTTATCACTCACACTGAACGACACTTCGCTACTTTAAAAATCACATACTTACAGTAACGCAATTTACGAAAAAAAAAACATTGGATTTAATTGACATTGGACGTACTAAATTTCATAAATCAAACCATTTCACAATAAGTATAAATGTATAGGTATCCAACAGCCATAAAAAATTACAATGCGAAACTTTGGATATGTCACCGTTATATTGTGTATACCGTTTGATTATAATCTATCTCGCGAAATTACAATTTATCGATAGATTGTGAAAACAACAATTTATCCAAGAGAAACCGTCAAATTGCGAACGGGCGTGCAACGGATCGCATCTCGCGAGCTGATTGGTTGAGAGCCACGTGTCCCACGCCGCCGTGTTTACCTGTCAATTCGTTCGTTCTCGGATGTAAACATACAGTGCTTTTTTGTGGTTTTAATTAAATTCCGTGTTAAATAACTAAAAAGTTCTATGTTAAGTAATTTAAAACTTATTAAAATTAAAATTGTTACGCAAGAAAAGAAAGTAGTGCAGTTTCTAACTTAAAATCTGTTGTCAGTGTCACCGAGCATAGGTTATGTTATGTTTTTCAAGTTTTACTATCTTATGTGAGTGTGAACCTATTTAATATTATTCCAAATCATAATAATTAACACCAATAATGTCGGATAACAACCTTGTACATCAGGAAGGCTCTGAAATGCCAGTAATTGTGAATCGGGAAGAATTCACCACAGAGCTACAAAACTACTACAGTGGGCATAGTGAAAATAGTAAAAAATTAGAGTGGACAAATGAAAGAATACAAAATATCATAAAACTATTAGACGAATATAATATAATGAAATTGCAAGGGATACGGCCAACAAGCAAGCATTACCATAATGCAAAAAAGTACGACATTATGAAGATTGGTAATCAGAAAGTATTAATAGTAAAGAAAAAAGACATATCAGATAATATTCTTCTGATGGAATAATTTGAACCAAGGGATGGTTCAAATTATTCCATCAGAAGAATATTACAAAAAAATATACGACGCACATATTGCCACTGGGCATGGTCGACGCGACAAAATTGTTTACGCCTTAAAAGATAAATATTTGGTGCCAATATTTGTAGTTACAATATTCCTGAATTTATGTACAACGTGTTTATCAAAGAAAAGCTTTCCGAAAAAAGGTATAGTCGTAAAACCTTTGGTTTCCGATGCCTTCAACAGAAGAGGACAAATTGATCTTATAGATTTTCAATCTTCGCCGGATGAAGAGTACAAATGGCTTTTACAATACCAAGACCATCTAACGAAATTTTGTTTCTTGCGCCCGTTAAAGAGCAAACAAGCCAAAGAAGTGGCAATCGAAGTACTTAAAATCTTTTTGGAGGTTGGCTGTCCTAGTATTCTGCAAAGCGATAATGGCCGCGAGTTTACAGCATCTGTGCTAAAAGAAATAGTTAGCTTGTGGCCTGCTTGTAAAATAGTCAATGGAAGATCTAGACATCCACAAAGTCAAGGGAGTATTGAAAGATCCAACCAAGACGTAAAAAATGATTCGAGCCTGGATGGCTGATAATAAATCTAATAATTGGTCCATTGGATGCCATTTTGTCCAGTTTCAAAAAAACTCAACCTACCATTCAACAATTGGTAGGACTCCGTATAAAGCATTGTTTGGCGATGACCCAAAACTTGGACTCGCATCCACCTGCTTATCAAGCAACATTATCAGCAAATTAGAAACCGAAGAAGATTTTGATGACTTTTTGGAAGAGATGAAGAAAAATGAGGAACTGAAAGAAAATGATCAAAAAGAGGAAGTAAACACAAATGCAACGAACGATCCAAAAATGAACCAATCACCTGTACTCGTGGAGGTCATGGTTCATAAAGAAAATAGAATATAATTACCAGGAAAACGTAGTTTTAGGTAGTAAGAATAGTATAGATTCAGAAATAAACATTAAAACAAAACATGAAAATATTGACAAAGGAACCATTGAAATAGCCAATACATCTGAAATCTCTAACTTAAGGGGCTACCAGGCAATGGCGGCTGTTTTCAACTTCTAAAGGTTTACCTTAATTATAAGTAAAACGGTTGAAAATCATGTATGTTGTAAATTGGTTTTAGTATTTTTATATGGCCAAGGTTGATTGCTTAAAACTTTCTAATTAAAGAGAAATAAAAATTCTCCTGAACCTCTTTTCTCCCACAAAAATCGTATAGGCTTCCTATTTTTACTACCTATGATAATGAAATATTACTTGTAAGTTAAGAATAATGTACACAATAATAAGATCAAACGGTTTTTAATTGTAAGCAGTATTTTATCAGAAAAGCGTAAAAATCTGATTTCTGGAATGAGCGCCACGAGCGAGTCCGTGCGCGGGCGACGTGAGGCAGACGGCTCGAGGCCTTCGTACGGGGAACCTGTGTCGCGCTGCTCAAGCTCGCCGCCGCCGCCGCTCGTTATCTCGCAATTTTTATTTGGTGAATGAAAATAATTTTAGTTTTTATTTAGTGATAGATAATTTGTTTTTAGCGTAAGAGCGAAAAATATTGGTGACAGGACACGTTTTGTAGTATAATCAGCGAAAGGACGCATTTTAGGATAAGTTTGTGATAGGACACTTCAATATTTCGTAGGCTTTGTGTGTAATTTTTTGTGTATTCCGTGTATTTTATCATCATGCCTAAAGTATCAAAAACAAAAAGAAATCGTCAAAAGCTTTTGGCAAATATGAAAGAAAACCGGTAAGTACACATGGTAAATCATTTTCTCTTACCCGTGCTTTGTTATAATGTTAGTTCATATTGTAGTGAAAAACTAAAATATTATATAAAAGGTACATAAACAGACAAAATAATTATATTTTTCTGAATTTCAATTTTTCATTTGCTTTACTATGATTGTTTGATGTCAATATAAAAACCAATTCATAATTTCGCCACTCTAGATACATAGACATTGGCGTCGTCGCGAGTCGCGTAAACGTCGACCTAGTAATTCTAGCACACCGGGTTCGATCCCCACACATCATCGAATATCTTTTTTCTCATAATTTTTATACTTTTCACAGTATAGTTTATTTTTGTTTTTTTTTCAGAAAAAGACGTAAGTTAGAAGAAAATAGGCTTGTTTCCACTATGAAAGAAATATTCAAAAACTGATTTTCTATAAAATAATTCATAATTTCAGATGCCTTTACACTAATATTTTTCTGCAGTTCGTATTATTTGATTTTTAATTGGAATTCAAATGATTATTAGTCACTCAGTCGGCATTGCACGCGATGACGTCAAAGTGTGTTATTCCCATACAAGCTCTATGAAGAAAAGCGTTTTGACAGTTGATAAAAAGTACGTCAACGATTGGTGGTGTCAACTACCGTATTCAGATGAAAACTCGAAACTCCGCGCTGATTCTGTTGCGAAGTAAGTGAAAAATAGAGTGAGTTTAGAGCCCAACTTCATTTCTGTTTTGTAGTTATATTATGATAACTTTTTATTTTATTTCAGAAAACAATTAGGACGTTCCTCGTTAGTGGAAATTAACAAAAAATCTGAAAACGAAAATTTGGCCGCTCATGTTGATCCCTTGAAGTTACAGCCTTTAGTCTCTCCTGTTTCGCAGTAAGATTATTTTACTTCCATTTTTCACCACTTTGAAACTTCATTATAGACCAGGAGCTCATTTACACATTTCTTACAACAATATGTATTTATTTAGCCCATTTGGACCAAAATGAAATATAGCCGTGCAAATTATGATTTTTTTTATAATTGGTTGAATGAAACGAACATTATACTAAGGAAAACGTAGACACAATATTTTTCCTTTGTAGAAAAAATTGTGTACTCAAATGGGGTATATCTGGAGTGGAAAATTTTTGAATAATTTTTCTATAAAAAAAGTTCTTTGATTTTTTACCCGACGAAGGAGTGTTATGTTTTTCGAGCGTGTGTATGTATGCATGTCCTTTTCTTTGGCACGCCCTACAGCCCAAACGGCTGGACGGATTTTGGCATTTGAAGTTTCGTTGAATATGTAAGAATCGGGGTAGTGACAAAGGCTATATACATTTTGGAAATGGCGCCCGCAAATGTCAATACGGGGGAGGCATGGAGTGTTTTTTACCCGACTGCACCAGAAGGTGGGTTATGTTTTTCGAGCGTATGTATGTATGTATGTGTGTATGTATGTATGTATGTATGTGTGTATGTATGTATGTATGTATGTGTGTATGTATGTATGTGTCTATGTCCATTTCTTTGGCACGCCCTACAGCCCAAACGGCTGGACGGATTTTGACATTTGAGGTGTTGTTGAATTTGTTGGAATTGTAGTAGTGACATAGGCTATAGTTTTTTTTAAAAAGCGCCCGCAAATGCAAAAAAAGGGAAGGGGGTGTTTTTTCCCTACCATAGCAATATGGGTATCAAAAGAAAGCTATTGAAAAGACCATTCCAAATATATATATATGACTTTTATAAAACTTTTTTAACACAATTTGTCAAAAAAGTGTGAAATAAAATTTTAATTTAAAAAAATCTAAAAACCTGACTGCATAAAAAGTGAACTGAAAAGACAAATAAGATTTTTTTTAAATTTCATTTTTTTACATCCTTACCTTAGTTATATCGCAGTTGTTGGAAAAGTATTAGTAGGGACAACAGCACGTCGCTAAACACAGTGGCATCTTATACAGTCGTAAAAGGCTCTATTTTGCAACACAAATGTTTCACAAAAACACTTATTTTCAGAACAACTTGCCAAGAGGCACGAATGCAGCCAAATGAAGAAAAGAATGTCAAATTTGACAATGAGGATGAGGTGCTTATTAATGGTCTACTCTAGTCTATGGCCTTCTTTGATAGTATGAGTAGAATTTGACTAACTAATATTTTTATTTTATTTTTCAGTTATTGATAACTACAGAAGAAGAAAAGAATGTTGAAGAAAAACATATAGGAAGGAGAATTGTTAATGTATCTTACTTCACGAATAAATTACTCGAAATATGTAACCACGGTCCTTTGGGGTGCTCAGCAAATGACATTATATTAACAGGCGAGAAACAAAATGGACTTATGTCAAAATTTTCTTTTATGTGTAAATTGTGTAACACAAATTTCATAATAAATAGTGATAATTGCGAAAAGAACAGCTTGAACGTGAATGCGTGTGCTGTTGCAGGTACTGTTGCAACGGGTTGCGGCCGTTCGCAACTTGAAGAGCTTTTTTCGGCCATGGATATGCCATCTATTAGCGAACATGTGTATGACATCAATCATGCACTAATAAGCGATCACTGGGAAAAAGTGTTAATTCAAAACATGAAAGAAGCTGGATTACGTGAGAAGGAGATTGCTACAGCAGAAGAGAAAATTACCAAAGACGGACATGGAAATATAGATGTAATAGTTGATGGGTGTTGGAGCAAAAGATCCTACAAAAAAAATTACTCGGCTCTTTCTGGTGCTGCTGCCATAATAGGTAAAAATACAGGAGAGATTCTGTATTTAGGCATTAAAAATAAATTTTGTCAAGTCTGTGCGATGACACCAGAAAATAAAGAGCCTAAAGAGCATACTTGCTTTATAAATTACAGTGGTCCATCTACAGGAATGGAAAGCACAATTCTGGTTGAGGGTTTTAAAAAATCTGTAGAACAACATGGCCTTGTATATGGCAGATTGATATCGGATGGAGATGCCAGCACTTATTCGAAAATTTTGGAAGCACGACCTTACCCGAACAATACCGTTGAAAAGGTAGAATGTCGCAATCATGTCTTGCGTAACTTGTGTAACAAGTTGCAAGCACTAACAACAGATAATCTGGTCATTCTGTGTTTTTCATACAAACAAATTAATAAAGTTTTAAAACTTGTGTGGCATGATACCTATGGGTATGATGTTCAGAACTCACAACTCTCCCCCCCCCTCCACTTGACGCTACACCCCCCCTTACCGCGAAATGTATCTCTTTTATTGGTTTTTTCACATTTTCTCGAAAACTATTATAGATACGGAAAAAGTGTCAAAGGCAAAAATAATCCTCATTAAATTCTAAACAAAATATGTTCTATGTCTTATTTTGATAGGCTTGATGGTTTTCAAGCTGTAGCTAGTTTAAAAATAATAATAAAAATGTATCATCAGATAAACGACAATACAGTCATTATTTTTATTGGAATGCAATGAATTAAAAGCTTGTAGACTCATTAAAACCATTTAATATTATAAATATCAAAATAAGGGAAAAACACTAATTAGTAGTAGCTTCATCTTGCTCAAGGTCTTCGCAATCTTGATTTTTATTAAAACAGCTTAGACCCCGGCAACTGGTACACATTGTAGTGCAGCGCAGGCCAATTTTAACGCAGCTGCATCTTTTTCCGCAGCCTTGCTTGCAAGCACACGATATCAATTTAAGTATTGAAGCGGGAGCTGGTGGTTGTTTTGTGGGTATAGGATTCAGGAAAGCGTCAGATTTTGTCCAGCCCCATTCTTCTGGATTTAGTACGTTTCCCAGCCATGCCTGAACTTGCAAATAGACCCGCCTTGAATGCTGATGTGCCGCAGATGAGGTAGGTGGAAGTTTTGACAGTACCACTGCGCTCTTTGCTTGCCCAACAAGTTTATTGAATGATATAAACCTGTGCTCATCAAGGCTATTTTCTGATGGCTTAGCGCCGTATAACGCTAGAATGAACTTTTCGCCAGCAGTATCGATTTGCTCATGCGTAGCGTTTTTGTTGTTGAAGATGCCGACAAGGTCCTGTAGATCTTTCCTTTTGTTAAATAACTGAATGGCTTGTACTTTGCCTTTTCCGAAAAATGATGAAGTGGTATCACATCCAGTCATGGCGTGAAGGAAGAGAATGGAGTCGTTGCATTTTTGAATCAATCCTGTATTAGCAAGGTTTGAACTGTACAGTCTACTTTTAACTGCACCTTGGCTCTCTTTCAACAGGTAAATATTTTGGTCAGCGGGAGTCCAAGCTAGTGCAAGAACCAAAAGATCGACATCTTGTCCAACAACTACGACATTATTATTTCTTGCAGACTCTTCAATTGCCGTTTGAATGATGAGAACATCTGCATCATCATTAGCCAATACCGTAGGTATTCCTTCGTTCATTAATCTGTTGGCCAGTTGAGCAATGAGTCTTTGTTTATTATTCAAATTACTCAAAAGACTTTGTTTCGGTTGGGAAAGTTGTGTTCTTTCATTAAACTCAATCTCAGGGCATTTTCTGTTGATTGTACGTCTCATTCTTTCGTTACTCTTCGTGCTTCCTGAGTTATCGGCATATCCATCAAATACTACAGTAGCATTTACTCCGTAGTGCTTCCGAATATAATATACGTAAGCGGAGTAAATGTCTGAAAACGTACCTTCCGATGGCCATACAACTCGGTGAAGAAGAGAACCGCCATCTAAGACAAAGTATTTGTTATCTTCACCGATTGTTGGCTCGTTAGCGTCATTGAAAATCTTGTATAACATAGATTTTTGTGTTTTTCTCATTTGACCAGTTTCTTCAAACAGTGACAAAGGAACTGTTGCGAGTTCGTGGGAAAAACAGTACTGCAGTTCTTTTGGGGTATGGACGGTGCAAATAATCCTTTGGAATAACTGCGTGGAGTCAACGTTCTCTAAGTGCGGACCCATTTTATCTGATTTTGAATTTGCTAATGTTTTGACCATGTTCGTTCTTTTTAATTTCAGATCTCCAAATTTTTTTCCGTCTTGCACAGCCTTGTTGAGAATGTCCTCACCAACAGATTTTGCCTCAAAACTATTAACCGTTTCATTCGCAACTGTTCCACTTCCAAGCGAAACAAGGTTAGGGGTTTGTGACCAAGGCGAATGGGTTTTCAGCCACTCCAAAAATTTTTGATGATCACTTTTGTCTTTCTGTATCCGAGATTCTTTCAGTTCTTCGTGTTGATTCGAAGTTGAAGATCTAACCCCGCAGTAATCCTCAATACACTCAGAAACAAACTGAGCTATAGGCAAACCCACTATCCATTTATTGAGAACGCTCTCATTAAATCCTCTTCCATGACATATGCCTCCAACACTTTTCATGTTCTTCATCAAGGTCTGTTCGATTGTCATATCAGACCATACACCACACCAGTGTTTTTCTGAACGCCTAACAGTGAAAAAACCTTTCTCTGTAAATTTTTTATATTCTTCAGAATTCATTCTGTTTTGTAATGTATCCATGTCCTGTAAATATATCTGACAGGCCTTTGCGTACTGAAAATGTGCAGTAGCATGGAAAATAGGAAGCATTGCTCTTACGCAATCCAAATGCAGCTCCCAGTTACCAGTACGCTCTGCTTGAATGAAATGTAGGACAATTCTTACTAGTTCACAGTACTGCAACCACAGTTTCGAGGTTTTTCCGATGTTTTGTAAAATTAAACATTTATTTTCAAGATCTTGTTTTAGTCTTTCTATAGTTTCATTGTTTTCTAGAGAGTCATATGTGAGATCGCCACTAAGAAGTTGTTTAACATACATCTTGTCTGCATCGCTTATTTCCATTTCTTCGAAAATCAGTGTGGTGATGGCACATAATGTTAGACAGTGCGCTCGTATTGCTCTTGCATATGCATGACCTGAAATAATTTAAGTATACAGTTTTACATTCTTTTATTGTAAAAAAAAAACTAGATATACTATTTCATCATAAAGAGTTTCATTTAAGTGCATCAAAACTATATTATGTAAAGAAAATCTGAATTTATTGAGTTAATTTACCTGATGTCATATGAATGATTGATGCAGAAGCATATACTGTAGACCATAGCTCGGAGAGTCCACTTCCTGCCATTATAACGCCTATAGATCCCAGGAAGGACATTAATAAATGGAAGCCTCCCAATCTGGCAACCGCATTGGATAGTGTACCATGAGGCTCATTGTTATCAACAGCCAAAATCTCCTTAGCTTTCATATATAGGGGGAGGTCGAATGTAACGAAGCATGTTTGCTGGTCACTTTTTTTGGTCTCTTCTGCAGCATGGCTTAAGACTGTGAACACAGTGCTTCGATCTGTCGGAGATTGATTTACAAAAGGCAAGGCTAAAACTTTCGACGTCTCATAAGGCTTCATAGCGGTCAATTTTTCCATAAATCCTTGCCATCCTGAATGTCCAGGTACTTCCAGGAAGTATCCAAAAACCCATGTTAAGTCTTGGTTAGAAAACTTTGCAATTTCATCAAAAATGCCTGTCTTGTAAACATTTTTCAAAATCAGTAGATCCAGACTTCGATCACGTGGTTGAAATGTCAAAGTTGGAATTTTTTGAGCTGTTGAGAGTTCTTCAGCAGTAGGCATATTCTGTTTTTCAATTATGTGAGGTTTTACAGCGTTTCCAGGTGTTATACACTTTATCCCACCCATAGAATGGAATGTTTCTTTTCCTGTCATAGTTGCTGTATTAAAGTCTGCATTGTCAAAGACATATTGTGTAAATGCTTCTTCTTCAATTGCCGGTTTCCAAGACTGTACTGCAGATGATTCAAAGAGTGCAACATCTCTGTAGCTACAACAATATCCCAAATTGCTGACAACATTAACAAGATTTTTTGAACCTACTTTTCGAAATATATACACTCCAAGTCCCAACTGTATCGGCGAAATGAAAGAACGGGGCCTCGTTGCAGATATAATAGAATGGGCTATAGCCGTACATTTTTTCTCTGTGTTTTCCGGTCGTGTTTTTCGGTGTGTAATTATTATCTCAAGAAAATTTTTGAGTGATTCTGGAACCATATCGTCAACATCTATCATGAAGTTGGAAACATCTGGATACGTATTAGAGTAAGCAGTTGCTCTGATATCTTGAAGCACAATTAAAGCAGCTGTTCTGACAATTCTCCTTTTTTCTTCTTCGTCAGTTTTTGCTTGGTTTTTGTGCCAATCTGCTAACTTTATATCACACCCCCGAAAACAAACTACCAAAGATTTGTTACTCGTAGTTGCATATACTACCTGTGTTGGCGACAGACCTCTTTTTTATTGTTTTTGATACTTTTAATTTTATTTTTATATATTTTGTATTTGGAGTTATATTTTGTTTTTCTATGACGTTGGTAAAATAGCTTAGTGATCTTGTGTGTGACTTAAGTGAAATATATTGTTTGTGAAATAATACCAGTAAGTATCTTTTTATTTAACAGCTGTTGCCCTGCCTCTCCTGCTTCTTTATAAGTTATCGTCTACATTTTGGTCCTTCTCCCGGCAAATTAACCTAACATTCAAAAAAATTTTTCTATGGTAAAAACGAGGAGCATGGCAGCAGCGGCCTCTTCTAACGCCCAATCAGGCGATTCAATCACTCCTTTGGAGGTAGAGGGCCTAATTCCAATAACTTCGGACGCCCCGATAACCTCATCGGTCGCTCCATCGGAGGGACGAGGCCCACAAGATAAACAAGACGCAATGCAGCCTAGTCGCTCATCGTCCCATAGTAGCTCCCATCGTAGCTCTCACCGTTCTGCTTCACTACAAGCACAGCGCCTCGCTATAAAAGCCGCACACGCCCGCCGTATGGCAGAAAAAGAGGCAGAGCGCGAACGAGTTGCGCGAGAAAAAGATGCAGAGCGCGAACGAGTTGCGCGAGAACGAGAGATAGCTGTCGCAGAAATAGAGCTTCAGGCCGAGCTAGCTGCATTGGAAGACGCCAGCAGCCGTCAGTCGTCTGAAAGAAGCCTAAGTGTGGACAGGTGGGTAGCTTCTACAGCAAGCGAGAAAACTAATAGACCTCTCTGTTTACAGGAGTCAAGAAATGCAGTTGAGGCTAAGATCCCAATGGTACTTACGTCGCGGCCAGCCGATCGCGAGCGTGTGTTTTCGCCTAGCGCTGTGGACTCGCCAGTCACGGTGCGCGAACACGCGCCTTTCATTGCGACGGTGCCGCTTCTGACGGAAGCACCGCGAGCTGGTTGCGTGCGCGTGGCCTCGCCCAGTGCCGCTGGCTTAAAAGCTACGGTACACGAGCACGCGCCTACCTACGCACCGGCTCCATCAGCGTTCGTGGCGCTTCCTCGTGACTGTCCAGAGCGTGTTGCTTCGCCCAGTGCCGCCGGCTTGTTAGCCGCGGCGTGCGAGCACACGCCTTACTACATGGCACGTCCAACACCAACTACCGAACACATAGGCACACTTTCGCAGACTAATTGTAACAATAATAAAAACTGTAGCTGTACACAACATTCTAACGACCTCCTCAAGCTGGCTGAGGCCATAAGTGACCTCGCCCATAATAGCACAAAGGTAAGTGCAGAGGTAAAGTTGCCTATATTTTTCGGCTCGCCCACCCATTGGTTAACCTTTAGAACATCCTATTTAAATTCAAAAGGTTCATTTTCGGCGACGGAAAATATAGGTCGGCTGAACAATGCTTTACGTGGCGCCGCTCGTGATGCTGTCGTTTCCCTTCTTTCTCTGTCACAAGACCCAGACGAAATCATGGCGGCTCTACAGGAGCAGTTCGGCCAGCCGGAGCTTCTTATACGTCATATCGTATCGGAAGTGAAGGCCATGCCTAAGTTGCCAACAACATTGGATGGTGGCAAGGAACTTCACCAACTTGCTTGTGTGGTACGCAATTGTGTCCACACCATGAAAATGATAGATTCTGTTGAGTTCCTGGCCTCTCCAGAGTTGTTGTACAACGTTTTGGTCAAATTGACCCCATTGTTGCGTGAGAAATGGGTTGATTTTGCTCATGCCAATTATGATCCACATTCATTTAAATTAGAAATGCTTTCTACATTTCTCACACATCAATCACGGGTCCATTTGAAGTTTGGCATTTCCGATGACGGCATGCGTCAAAAGCCCATAGATAATTTTCGCAAGCCCATAGACAAGGTTCGAACGCATGCCACCATGGATGTCGAACCCAAGGAAGCAAATGTCTGTGATGACGTTTGCTATGCCACCTCTTTTTCCAAACCGAAGGTGGCGCAATCTTCCTTGTCTGCCGCAGGCCCTAAGTCGACGCCATCTGTCAACACTTGTAAGTATTGTCAGAAATGTGGCCATAGCATTGTCAAGTGTGACAAGTTTTTAGCTCTCGAGGTATCTGATAGATGGCGCTGGACAACACAAAATAAAGTTTGTCGTAGATGCCTTAAGAAAGGTGGTCATTTCTATAAAATCTGTAAAGGCAATTGCTCCAAGACAGATTGCAGAACTAAGATGTACCACCACGAGTTACTTCATAGTGATTCCCCGATCACTGCTCCCGAACCAAAAGACATTCCTGTGACTGTCGCCCACAGCACTGCAGCAGATTGTTCAACCTCTCAGTCGAAGTTACAGCCTTTATTGAAGGTACTTCCAGTCACAGTCTTGGGGCCAAGAGGAGAAGTAGAAGTTTACGCTTTACTTGACGATGGTTCTACTGTGACCTTGATTGACCAATCAGTTGCAGAATTAGTTGGTGCTCAAGGTCCGAAGGGCATGATTCGGGTTAACTGCGTTGGTGGCCTCTCAAAAGACTCTGAAGTAAATTATGTCGACATTTTTGTCAAAGGCAAGCACTCTAAGGAGAAGTTTTTATTAGATCGTGTTCGCTCCATACCGAATTTGGGCATAGCAAATCAAACGGTCCGTGCTGCAGACTTGTCCAAGTATCCTCACCTTAAAGACATTGCCTCCGAGTTAAGCTACGTGGAGGCCAAGCCGATGCTTATAATTGGCATTGATCACTGGTTCTTAACCTTACCACAGGAGGTCAGGCGTGGCACTCGCAATCAACCTGTGGCTATTCGGACCAGTTTGGGGTGGACAGTCTTCGGCAAATTTCCAGGTAAACCCATAGAGTCTGTATTCCATAGTTCAGTGTCAGAGTTGGAATCCCTAATAAAAGAAAATTATCGCCTCGATGCGATTGGTATTAAAAAGATGGATCTCCATAGTGCAAATGACGAGCGGGCGCTAAAAATATTGGAGAATACTATAAGGCGCCTTCCATCAGGTCGATACGAAACAGGGCTGCTTTGGCGGGAAGACATAACGACTATTCCCGACAGCTACAACCTAGCCATGTCTCGTTTCCTCAATTTGGAGAACAAGTTTAAAAAGGACACGACTTATGCTGAAGCATACCATGATTACATCAACGGGATGGTGGCAAAGGATTACGCGGAGGTTTGCACCAACAAGCCTTCGGTAGGCAATCTCTGGTATTTACCTCATTTTGGAGTGTATCACCCCCAAAAAAGAAAGTTGAGGTTAGTGCACGACGCTGCCGCTAAATGCTCCGGAGTCAGTCTAAACACTCTTTTGCTCCCGGGTCCAGATCTTTTGCAACCTCTGTTGGCCATACTCATGCGGTTTCGGGAAGGGAATATTGCCCTCAATGGTGACATTAGGGAGATGTTTCCGCAGACAAAAATTAGAGATAACGATAAAGACGCTCAACGCTTCCTTTGGCGTGCAGATCCCTCTTTGCCAATTGAAGAGTACAGAATGTCATCAATGATTTTTGGCGCTGTTTCCAGCCCGTGTACCGCAATTTTTCTGAAAAACAAAAATGCTTCAGAACACAAAGGTAAATATCCTGAAGCAGCTGAAGCTATCATCCGAGATCATTACATGGATGATTATCTCGGAAGTGTCGACTGCCCTCAGCAGGCCGCACACCTAGCAGCGGATATTGTAGCCGTCCATCAGGCCGCCTGTCTGGAGATGCACTCATGGGTCTCTAATGAACCTGAGGCTCTTTCATTGTTAAAGCCAGAATTTCGAGCAATCGATACCTCCGAGGTGGGTCTCGGGCCCTCTTCCTCTTCATCTCCATCACAAGTAAAGATCCTTGGCGTGGCATGGAACGTTGGTGACGACACACTTAATTTTAGAAAAACGTCCCAGCTTCCGGCTAAGCTTACTAAGAGGGTGGTACTGTCGCACCTTATGCAGGTTTACGATCCTCTTGGTTTTCTCCTGCCCATAGTAATCGCAGGACGCATTCTCTTCCAGGATACTTGGCGGATGGGTGTAGACTGGGACGAGGAGCTGCCTTCCGTAGCAAAACAAAAATGGCATATTTGGTTTACAACTTTAACTGACGTGTCGAACAATATCACCATTCCGCGCTGTTATCGAACTAAGTCTCCTCGTGAAATCCAGCTCCACGTCCTGGCTGACGCAAGTGAGCTAGCTTACGCGTGTGTGGCCTTCTGGCGTTTTGTTCACGAAGACGGGTCAGTACACTTAGCCCTCATAGGGGGAAAGGCACGCTTGGCCCCATTAAAACCCACGTCTATCCCACGGTTGGAGCTGCAGGCGGCTCTTATGGCATCTCGTTTCGCAATTTATATCATAGAGGCTCATCGCATCGTGGCCTCTAATATATATTATTGGTCAGATTCGTTAACAGTACTTAAATGGTTGCGAAGCGATGCCCGTACTTTCAAGCCGTTTGTCGCTCATCGGGTCGGGGAAATTTTGGAAACGACTAATGTCAGTGATTGGCGTTACGTTCCGTCTGCAATGAATGTTGCAGATGACGCCACACGTGGCCAATCATCACTTTCGGCTTCGTCTCGGTGGTTCACGGGCCCAAAATTCTTGGTTGATTCTCCAGATGAATGGCCTCGTGAGCCCACACAGGCTCCTCCGCCTGTGCTCGAGGAGTTGAAACCTGACCATGCACTGACTCTTTTACTAAATGAACAATCAGAACGGCCAGATTCACAAGCTCCTGTAGTGGCCGATTATCGCCACTTCAGCAGATGGGATCGTTTAGTCAGGGCCACTGCTCGCGCTCATTCTTGCGCTGTGTGTTTTCGTTCTCTTTTAGGCAAAAACACACCCCAAAATTCAAAAACATTGCGAACCTCTTCCAGGATCTCTTCTGTCGATTTGCGACCTTTGTTAGCGGGAGAGATTCGGGAAGCTGAAAGGCATCTGATGCTGAAATCTCAGTTAGATTCTTTTAACAACGAGCTTCTAAGACTGAGAGCTCATCTCCCTCCAAGCAAGCAAGGGAAGCTCAAAAATGTTGTTTTATCATTAGGAGATGATGGGTTGATTCACCTCAATGGTAGAATCCGAGCGGTCTTGGAAGCTCCCACGCAGGAGGTTGATCCCATAGTCTTGGATGGCCGACACTCAATTGTCAAGCTTCTAATTGACCACTACCACCGAAAGTTCGGTCATGGCAACATAGAGACGGTGGTCAATCTTCTGCGGGGAAAATTTTATATCATTGCCTTACGCCCTACTGTTAAGTCTGTCGCTAAACGTTGCACATTTTGCAGGGTTAAGAAACTTCTTCCGTCGGTACCCCAATTTGGAGATCTCCCTGGCGAAAGACTAGCTCATCATCAGCGCCCATTTTCTTACACCGGTCTCGATTACTTTGGGCCAGTAGATATCGCTGTGGGACGCCGACGGGAGAAGCGTTGGGTCGCCCTTTTTACGTGCCTTACTACCCGGGCCGTCCATTTAGAGATCGTCGGGAGCCTGTCAGCGGACTCTGCAATTATGGCATTGCGCAGGTTTATCGCGCGCCGTGGTTGCCCAGTAAAGATCATTTCTGACAACGGGACAGCGTTTGTCGGCGCAGCCAACCAACTACATGATGTCTTTGACTTTGCAGCTGGTCAGCAAATAGCATGGGCCTTCATACCACCGGCAGCGCCAACCATGGGAGGCTCGTGGGAGCGTCTGGTGCGCTCCATCAAAGCCGCCCTCGCCACAACTCTCAAAGAGAAAGCCCCGAAGGAGGAAGTGCTTGGGACCCTATTAATGGAAGCAGAGGCAGTGGTGAACTCACGCCCCTTGACACACGTACCGGTGGACCCCGAAACCTTGCAATCCCTAACACCCTTCCACTTTCTTCTGGGAACTCCATCAACGGAGGCTGTGCAACCTGGCTCGGATGCTGACCTGATTCGCCGGCTGGACTATAAGAAGGCACTTCGTTTAACAGAAATTTTTTGGTCCAGATGGGTGCATGAATATTTGCCGACGCTTATCCCAAGAGTAGCTGGGCTGTCCTGTTCGCCCGTGCAAGTGGGTGATCCAGTCCTGATAGCCGACCAAAACCTGCCGCGGGGAACTTGGCCCAGAGGAAGAATCAAGAGGATTTTTACCGGCCCGGACGGAGGTGCCCGGGTGGTAGAGGTGGCCACTATGAAAGGGACACTGAGGCGACCGGTGCGTAAAGTAGTGCCCTTACTTATAGAACAGGGCACCTTAGATTACTGCGCGCCGGCGGCACTGTCGCCACATTAGAATGGTGCTTCGCACCGGGGCGTCGTATGTTGGCGACAGACCTCTTTTTTATTGTTTTTGATACTTTTAATTTTATTTTTATATATTTTGTATTTGGAGTTATATTTTGTTTTTCTATGACGTTGGTAAAATAGCTTAGTGATCTTGTGTGTGACTTAAGTGAAATATATTGTTTGTGAAATAATACCAGTAAGTATCTTTTTATTTAACAGCTGTTGCCCTGCCTCTCCTGCTTCTTTATAAGTTATCGTCTACAACCTGGTCTCCATATTTCTCAGTTATCTTTTTTTTTAAGTTAGTCATACTCATTGAAGTGTCCTCAGGTAAATAACTGGTAACTTTTTCCATCAGATCGAGCATCAAAAATTGGCATTCTTCAGAAGATTCAATAAACTCAAAAAGTTTATCTAATGCTTCGGCAAAATTTTCATTTTTCGGTCGACCCACAGTACTAGTTTGTGGTGTATTTGTCGCAAATTTGGAATAACATTCCCTGTGATAGCGTGCCTCTTCTGCTACCAAACAAAGTATGCTTTGGATTCGAAAAGAAACTTCCTCGCCCCAGGAATCGTTTCTAGCGGCCGCTTTTTCTAATAAGGTTGTTTTTAAAGTTAACGAGCATACCAGATAAATTTCTTTACGTTTCTCAACTTTTTTCTTTTTTTCGGAATTAATGTCACACTCTTCAGCACATAGCAAACAGTTTTTTTTAAAATCAAATGATGTTTTTGATCGCAACTGTATTTCTGGTGACTTTTCTCTTTTAGAAACATTGACTTTCTCAATATTCCTCTCTCTCGTATACTCCCTCCTGCATTTTGTATGTACTGTCACATATGACAAGCTCTCAAGACTTACATGTTTTCCATCGTTTCTTCGTTTGCTCGCGCTTATTAATGTTGACAGTCCCTTTTCAACTTTGACAGTTTCATCAGTACTTAAGGATAAATTGCACAGAAGACAGTTTTTATCAGAATATGACATGTTTAAATCATGTACTTCGCTAGAACAAAACGAATATTCGAATTATTTCGAATCACACTCACAAAACGCGTTACGTAACCATATTACAACAAACACTTCTAATCGCAACGATGACTAGCGGCGAACAGGGCCAGCGGAGTGAAGTGTGAACAACGCCAAGCATTGCCGCTTTTATAATATAAAGTAATAATCCTATATCGCTCTCGCTCTATCTTGCGACTGGGAGCCTGCAGTTGTATAACACGCAATATTTATTGATGACCTGGCAACGTCGCGTACGCCATCAAGCCCTTCGATACAGTTCTCGCCAGAATCAAATTCATCACTGTAGGTAGGTACTCAGAAGTTTTTATAACTCGAGAAATACTAAAAGTTACGTAATGAGGTTAATGATAGCTTGTTCTGCGGACTAAAATTATGCTATTGATTTAGTTCGTAAGCTTTCTTTTATTTATTTTAGAGACTGATTGATGAAGAAATTGAGCAGGCAACATAACTTTTTAGCTTTTGGCTATTTTAGCAAAATTAAACTAGCTACAGCTTGAAAACCATCAAGCCTATCAAAATAAGACATAGAACATATTTTGTTTAGAATTTAATGAGGATTATATTTGCCTTTAACACTTTTTCCGTATCTATAATAATTTTCGAGAAAATGTGAAAAAACCAATAAAAGAGATACATTTCGCGGTAAGGGGGGGTGTAGCGTCAAGTGGAGGGGGGGGGGAGAGTTGTGAGATCTGAACATCACACCCAAAGGTATCATGCCACACAAGTTTTAAAACTTTATTAATTTGTTTGTTTCTCCCATACATTGATTATGTACATAGAATTACTGAACTAAGATACTAAATACCAGTTAAACCATCGAAAATGTGTAACAAAAAAGGCGATTATGGCTATCCGTTGCACAATAGTAAAAGCAATTAAGACACATAAAAATAATTCCGATGTCGAACTCCTATTTGACGATATATTACGGAGTCATACACATGCATTTGGTGATCATACTAAATGCAAGACATATTTTTGCACACAAGTTGGAGAAGTAAATAAAAATAAAGTATCTGACGATTTTTTTATGAGTTCGTTGTGGCAGCGTATAAATTTCATTATACAAAATGTGGCTGCGCATTCGCGCAGCTTAATACACGATGTTGACAGCAACCGTGTCGAAAACTTCCACAGTGTTGTGGCCAAGTTTGTTGGCGGAAAGAGAATTAACTTTTCAAAAAAAAACTCATATCAATTGAGAGTGCATGCGGCTGCCGTGGCTTTTAATGCGAAGAAAAGCATATCACGACTTTACAAGTCACTTAATGGCGGAAAGAGCCCAACAGGAAAGTTAAAAAGATTTGAAGAAAAGAGAGCAAAGAAAAACGCATACAATAAAGTTCACAAAAAACCAAGAAGACGCTTATTTAAAGTCACAGAAAACAATAAAGAGTATGGCGAAGGGTGCATTAAACCAGATATGGTCTGTGTCTAAAAGGTGTTTCGCGAAATGGGATTTTTCGGGATGGTTATTTCGATACGCGGATATATGTTCTTTATAAATATGAGCAGGTCAGTTACACAACGTCCCCACTATTAAATATTTTTTCAAATTTTTCTAACCGTCAAAATAGTAATAATATCATTAGTAATAATAGGACGGATCGGTCGCTAGTACGTCACAACAATAGTGGGGGAAAAGTATAAAAGGCCTGCTCACCAGCGTTCACAGGTTAGTCGTCGGAGCGCAGCCGAGGCGACAACATCTCCTCCTGAAGATGCCGCGTGAGGCGGCGAAACGCGTTGAGGTTTTCTTTTGCACGTCGGTGTTGGTACTAATTATTGCATTATCTGTTTTGCATGCGATTTGTGGGAGGGCGGGCGGTGCTTTTTGCATGTGCTTGTTCTCTAACATAGTCGGTGGTCACAGGTAGTGTAGTTGGGTACTTATGCCGGCGTAACTGAGCGGAAATCTAAAGCTAAGTAATTTTTCAATGTTAATACAATACTACAAAGCAACAGTGGTGAGTGGCTCGAGCTTCGCCGCTCGCTGCTTACAGCCTCTAACTTTGGAAAGGTAGTTAAACGTCGAAGCGACACAAGTTGCGTAAATATTGTGAAAGAATTGTTATACATAGGAAATTTGAGTCATGTAGAATCAATAACACATGGCCGAGAGAATGAAAAAAAGGCCACCATCCAACTAGGTGCTCAACTGAATCAAGTAATTGAGCCATGCGGCCTATTCATTGACAAGAATCTTCCTTTTCTTGGTGCCACTCCCGACGGGTTGTGTGGGGATGACACAGTTGTTGAAGTTAAGTGCCCTATAACCGCTTATAAAATGGGATTGAAAGAAGCAATAGAAAAAAAAAACGATTACTTTTTGGAAAATAGCAAAGAAAGGCATAGAAGAAGTAAACAAAACCCACAATTGGTATTTTCAAATTCAGGGACAGTTGCATATTACACAACGAAAATTTTGTATATTTGCTGTTTGGGCTAATGAAAACGAATGTATGAAAGTTGAAATTGTCGAAAGAGATGATAATTTTTGGAAACAAAAAATGGAAGCAAAATTGACAAAATTTTACATGGACTGCTTGCTTCCCGAGTTAGTTGACCCTCGCCATCCTCGAAATTTACCAATAAGAGATCCGGATTATATTCTGAAATCAATTGAAAATAAAAAAAAAAACAAAAATCAAAACCGACAAAAGAAAATGTAATTAAAAATTAAAAATAAACTTTATTTTCCGTTTCTCTATCCGCTATTATTTCAAGTTCAAGCACAACACAAGTTTACATATGCTCTGATTTGAAAAAAATATTTTTGTGTTGAATAGCTCATTTATCGGGGAAGGCTATAAAAACATCACGGTACGACCTACGGGAACGGAGAAAAATCAAAACGCGTTGACGCAGTCTCGGGGGACCGCTAGTTTGTTATAAAGAAAGAGAATTATCTTGTTTATAATATTATTTCTTGTTAGGAGTAATTTTAAAATTTTACTGTGTGTAGTGTACAATAAAGTTTATCTTATTTTTTGCACTAAGTAAAACTTTGTATTAACTGTTGTGATGATACTTGAGCATTTGTCTTGTGTAACTTCGTTCTTAGAGTTGTTTGTTTGTAGTTTAATTATTTGAATTTGTGCATAGGATACTTTCATTGGGAACTTGGATAGTTAACAGTAAAATTTAGTGAAAAGCGCATCATTTTCCAATAAAGCCACAATTTTTTTTAAAATAAAAAACATATGTATTTTTTTTATTTACACATTTACCTCACCTAACTAAATAATTGCTGGGAGTCCATAAAAATCTCTTGGGTGACAATACAGCCAAGACAGCATTTTTACATATCACCATCAAAATGTACACGAGCTCTTGGACTATAATATTAGATTGTCATAGATTGAAAATAATAATTTTAACTCAGGAAACTGATTGTTTTTTTCTATAATGTCGATAAATAATTGCTCTAAAAAAATTTCCAGCTACGTTTGTCAGATATATACGATACATTTTCAAAGTAGGAAAAACTTTTTTTGAATATTTACTATTTTGTGTCTTTAATAAAAAGTTCTTTAGTTTGGTGCGTAGAACACACTTTTTTTTTTTTTTCGTTCGTGAAATTCCCCCCTGCATCCCCCTGGTACCTATTTGTGTTTAAATTAAAAACTTCATTCAGAGTAACAATCATACCCGTGAAAACTAAGAAAGGTTCTAAAACTCAGAACCCACTCCGTGTGTCCTAATAGTGCAATCTCGAGCCGGTAGATGGCGTAATTTTGACCGATTCGACGTAAATACACGACGTAATAATTGGAAGGGGCGGTGGGGTGTCAGGAACTCTAAACGCTCAAGGTCATTGAGAAAGGATAGCCCCTTAAAAAGAAGGTGTCGGCTATGCGGCAACACTGCTTCGGGACAGGTGGCGGCCCATCATGGGACGGCAAATTGGTGCCCATTGAGGAAAGGGTCCTCAACTTAATGGGCATCCAGAATGTTGTTGGGAACCTAAATGTGGCCATTGAGGTTGATGTATGTTGTGCTTTTCTTTCTAACAATATTATGTTATTTTATTATATATATATGACTAACTTCCTATTACTTACATTTCTAACACCTGTATATAATATAGGAGTTTTTGTTATAATTTAATGATGCCTGAGCTTATGATACAATTCTCAGATACAACATACAAATAAGTAGGTATATACAGTTGCTTTATTAATGTTGTGAAACTACTTTCATGCTATTTTACAGATGGGGTTGGACCAACCCTCAACCCCAAAGGTCCTGCCACCGGCACCTGTCCCTAAAGAAGAGGATGTGGCCGTTATAATACCTAGTAAGTATTCCACACAGAATTATGAAAGTTTTATATTATTATTTCAAGTATAAAAAATACATTTTTTTATATCAGCAGAGACACCAGCCTAAACTTCGGTAGCAGCCACAGCCACCGACACAAGGGAGGAGCGGAAAAAGTTGAAAGAACCCAGTAAGAATTTTCTTAAACAATTTATTATTTAACACAATAAATAAAGTATATTCAAAAACTTTGATGCTAACAAAGTGTTTTTTGATTTCAGCCAAAAGAAAACATGTGGGCGAAAATAAAAAGTATGGTTCGAAACGTAAGTATTGGAATAATATAAACGCCTCAACCGCATCCGCGAGGAACAAATGCGGCGTGAGATCGAGGAACGTAGGCTCGCTGTGGAGGAGCGTCGGTTGGCCGTGGCGGAGAACCGCCTGCGGCTGGAAGAGCGCCGACTTGCGCTCGAGGAGGCGCGTGCTCAAGAAGAGCGGTCTTGGCGTCAAGACGTTCTTGACGCGCTATCTGAAATAAAAAAGGCTTGATTTATATAATGGTTTCATTTATAACTTGACGTACCTATTTTTAGTACTAGAGTCTAGATAGAGCCTCATCTTTCACACAGCAAATGCAGCTAAGCTAAGTTTTTCTGACAAATTCTGAATACCTATGTAGATCCCACTGTAGTAGCCAGTCTATGCTTCCCGCCACAGTCTGTCCACGAGTGCTTGTCTCATGGGACAGACGCCGGGAGTGTGCTGTGCGCTAGCTGATTCACGCAACGGCTGACGTTCGCGATCCTGCCGCATCGCGTCATCGTCAATGTCCGTGCGCGAATCTAAAATCAGATTGTGCAACACAGCACACGCATTTACAATTTTGCCAGCTTTTTCCGGCGTGTAGTGGAGCGTCCGATGGGCCAGTAGACACCTAAAATTAAATGAAAATCTTTATTGCTCAGTAACTGTATGAAATAAGTTGATGTAGGTAAACATTTAAAAGCAAAGAACTTACCTAAATCGTGTCTTAAGGACACCGAAACATCGCTCCACTACATTGCGTGCGCGCACATGCTTCCCCGTATAATACTCCTCTGGACTCCCCTGAGGAGCATTGAGGATGGGGGTCATGAGCCAGGGCCTCTGTGCATACCCAGAATCAGAATTTCTGTGCATACCAGAAAGTTAATTTAAAATTTATAATAAAATGTGTAAAAAATATTTGACTATTTTAAAAAGCCTTACCTAAAAACCAGAAGACTTGGCCCATTTCGTGCAGTCTTTGCATTCCCGATTTTATAGGAGAACTATTCCAAATATGAGAGTCGTGGCTTGCAACCCCAAAGGAAGCATCTACATGCAAAATTCTCATATCTGCATCACAGATCTAAAAATAAATAAATAAAATGTAGGTAGTAATTATACACAAAGTAAAAGATCAATAATGAAAAATCTTATAGCTACAAATTTTCTTACCACCATCACATTAAGGGAGTGATACATTTTTCTATTGAAAAATGCCTCCTCATACTCCTTGGGACGAATGATGGCAACATGTGTGCCATCAATGCATCCCAAGACGCCCGGTATAGTAAATTCATCTCTGAACCTAAAACAAAGTATTTTTGTATTAGTTTTTCGTTTATGAAATATATATATTAATAGAGGACTATTCGAAAACCAATTCAAATAAGCTTTCAAGGGCAAGTGGAGAAATAGTTAACACTGAACTCCTACCGTCTTGCAACTGCATTCCGTGCTTCCGCAGATCTTGGGAAAACTATGTATTTCCGCAAGATTTGCGGGTGATTTAGCGCCTCCGTTACCTCCGCCAAAAAATCCGAAAAGGACGTTTGCGACAATCCCAGATTGAAACTGTCGCCCACGCTCCTTTGATAGGAGCCACTAGCATAAAATGCTAGAGCACCTAGGATCTAAAATGCAGACAAAGAAAGTCTGTAAAGACTATAAAACAAGACAAACAGAAAAGCATTAATTTATTTGATAAATACCTTTGTTTCGGGCTTAATGGCCGATGTCCTTTGCGACGGAGGTAACAACGGCACTAAATCGTTGAAAAGTGCCTGAAATTGCGCCTTGTCAAGACGGAATACAGATATAAAAGTTTGCTCCGGAAGAAGCATAGGCATGCTGTCTTCACGGAGCTGTCGCCTACGCAGCATCAGCAACATTTTGCGCCGTTCTTCTTCGGCCTCGATCAATGCCACAAGTCGGGCCATATTTTGTTTTCGCAACTGAAAAGTGATAAAATATAAGCTAGCACATATATTACACTCAATTTCATAAATCATAATACTCAAATTAGCATCATTTGTAATTAAATACAAAGCAAAATCACTTACTTACGATGATAGCAGTTAGTGGATTAGTAACTGCTTTCGATGACATAAGGAATAGCTTTCATGACAGCTACTCCGGCCTTCAAAAAAATTAGGCGGTCGGGTTATCTGTCAAATCTTTACATAACCATTCGTTCAATAGCTTTCAAATTGTTAAGGTCACGTGACCACACTTGACTAGCTAATAGCTTTCATCGGCGGTACGAAATACTCGTGTGACGTCATAAACGATTGCGATTCCAATAGCTATCACGTTAGGCGGTCGCCCCACAGGTCTACTTCGTGCTCCAAACACCGCAAATAGTTGCATTTTCCAACATTGTACGAACGATTCTCGCCGTCGTGTTCCAGAGAACATAATTTTTCGCATGGTCTGCCGCTACAGCTATTTCGTGCCAGAAAGCGCGCGTGTCTGTAATGAACACGTGGAGCAAAATCTGTGGCATTTACTTCCTGTACAAGACAACTGTTCTGAGGAATTCACCGCAGCTCAAATAATGACTATCGTGTCGATGTTACAAAGACATATTACGGAGGAAATACTTGATTTTGAGCAGTATGAAAATATAGCACCGGCCGAGTTTCATACTTGGACAAGACTCACTCAAGATCAGTTTACTGAATTATTAGACAGTTTACCAAGTCTGAGAACTAAAAAGAATAAAAGAACCGTACTGGCGGCAGTATTAGTCAAGTTAAGAACGGGTGACTCGAACGCGCGATTTTCTAATATTTTTAAATGTAGCGAAACAGCGTTTCATACGTGGTTAAAAATCGGACGCAACGCTCTGTTAGAAGATTTTGTGCCCTTAAATGTTGGGTTTGACCATATTTCCCGTGAGGATGTAGCACACAGGAACCTTTTTCTACCTAACAATCTGTTTGGGAACCCATCGAGCCCAGAAGATGAAAGGAAAGCGATCACGATTTGTGATGGCACGTACATCTATCTGCAAAAAAGTGGAAATTATTTTTTCCAACGCAAGTCTTACAGCCATCACAAATACAGAAACCTCCTCTAACCGTTCCTCTTGGTTTCTTGTGATGGACACATTATCGAAGTCATCGGACCATATGCTGCCACCACGTCTGACGCAGATATAATGAATGACATGCTTAATTATGCTGACAGTGCCTTCCACTGGTTTTATAGGAGTGGAGATGTTTTTATTTTGGACCGTGGTTTTCGAGACTCAGCAAGAAATCTGGAATCTTGCGGATACGTACAACATATGCCTGAAACAAAGTATCCAAATGAGACACAGCTAACCACGGATCAGGCCAATAAGTCCAGACTGATAACAATCTGCCGTTGGGTGGTTGAAGTGGTCAACGGCAGGTTCAAAAGAGATTTTCGCCTGTTGCGAAATGTATATAATAACAGAGCCCTTCCCAGCATGTTCGACTATTTCAAGATAGCAGCGCCGATCATAAATCGTTTTCATGTTTTGATTGAAGATAATCCAAATGCTGCTGCGATTTTAGAGATTATCCACCAAAGAATTAATATGCCAAATAGATTGGCAGATCTTGTAATACGCCATAACTACAATCGCAGACGTGCTCAGTTTACTTTAATGACTGCAGATATGCCAGAGTTCGTAGAATTTCCAAGAATGGATGAGAACGAGTTATTTTTATTCGCTCTGGGCGTTTATCAACTAAAACAGGCCAAAAGCTATTATTATTGATTGTATCAGCCAATACGTTCCAATAAAATCTAATCGCATGCAAAGCCAAAAGTACGTGTATCCTAAATGGTTCAATTGTGAAATTATTAGTAACATACGTAAAAAATATTATCACCTGAAGCGGTATAAGTTAGAAGGAAAAGAGTACAATAAAGAATTATTTAATTATTACAGATGGCACGTCAAAAACTTAATTGACAATGCGTACAAGCAGCACTTAAATTTGACAGTTAAAAATTTAATTGACGATCCAACCAGATTCTGGGAATATATTAAGGATAGGAAAAACGACAGAAAACGCGTGAACGTGTACCGGGTTAATGGAGTCGAAGTTGTAGAGCAAGCAGCGGCCGATGCTTTCGCCAATTATTTCGGTTCTGTCTATGCAAATGACGCACCTTTGCTGGATCCCAATGACGCCATACAAGCTGCGAATAGGCACTGTAACGCGACTTGTATTACAGTTAATACGGTTAACGAAGACAATATAAAAGAAGCTGCCAAGCGACTTAAACCAAGGTCGTCTGGTGGGCCTGATGGTATTCCAGTTTTTCTTGCAAAAGACTGCATAACCATATTTGAGAGTCCGCTTCTTTATATATTTAACCTTTCTCTGTCTTCATCTAGGTACCCTGACATGTGGAAAGTCACTAGAGTCACCCCAGTTCCTAAAGCTGAGAGTGGAAATGAAGTATCCTGTTTTAGGCCGATAGCAGTGTTGTCAGTTTTTGCTAAATTATTTGAAATAGTACTAAGCCAGCATGTATATAAACAAACTGCTATGTTACTACATGATAGTCAACACGGTTTTCGACTAGCTCGCTCCACTACAACAAATCTCGTTTCTCATTTAGACTACATTTATGGGGAGCTAGATGCCGGTAGGCAAGTAGATGCTGCCTACTTTGACTTCAAAAAGGCATTTGATTTGGTCGACAATGACATCTTGCTACAGAAACTGGCTAAAATTGGCTTTGGGCCAAATCTTGTAATACTTTTTTCAAATTACCTGCGTGATCGCCGGCAATTCGTAAAGGTCGGTAAATACGAATCTAGTCAATATTATACTAGGTCTGGGGTGAGCCAGGGAAGCACGCTTGGGCCGTTACTTTTTCTCATATTTATCAATGACCTTTCCGAAAGCGTCATTACTTCCAAATGCCTATTATTTGCAGACGACCTCAAATTAAGCCTCGGTGTAGATGAGCCATCTGACTACGAAGCACTGCAGAAGGATATTGATGCCGTTATGGACTGGAGTCAAAAGAACCATCTTCCATTTAATGCGGAAAAATGTAAAGTCATCACATTTACACGTAAGCTCTGTCCGCAATATGTAAAATATAAATTATTAGACGCACCCCTAGAAAGGGTAAGTAAAATTCGTGACTTAGGATTAATATTAGACTCTAAATTAGACTTTCATGACCATGTGAATACTATATGTAAAAAGGCTAGTAAAATGCTTGGCTTCGTTATCCGTACCTCTACTCAGTTTGACAGATTGGATGTCGCAATGGTCCTTTACAGTGCGTATGTACGTAGTCAACTTGAATACGGCGCACCTGTGTGGGATCCTTATGAAGATAAATATATTCTCCTGGTTGAAAAAATACAACGCAAATTCGCACGTTGGCTGTATAAAAGAAAGTATGGGTATTATCCACATTTATATCCGTCCTTATTTGTCAGCGGTATGGTAGGACTAGATACGCTAAAATTTAGAAGGGGTGTGCAGACGATAGTACACTATTTGTGTATTATACACAATAAGATAGATAGCCCAACGATTCTTAGCCAAATAGGATTACAGGTGCCTAATCGATTGAGCTGGAATGCGGAGGGGTTGGTAGCGCCGCGACGGCGCCCGCGCCTTTTGTGTTGGCCCTCAGCGCGCACTAAGTACGCCGCGAATGCACCCACCGTTCGGGCTCTACGCCTTATAGGAGATATACTCGCCGACGACTATGATATTGACATATTTGCTGACAGTTTTGGCCAATTCATTCATAAAGCTGTTAATTATATAGAAAATTTGTGTTCCGAGTGTTTTAGAAGTAGTATTACTGAACTAACATAATAATTTGATTATTTTTGTAATTCTGACTGACTCTTATGTGTATTTTTTCTGACATATTTAATATTTGTGACATATGATATGGTAATCCTGATGTATCTATTTTTCTTTATTTGATTTTATACTATAAATGTTTGTTTGACCATGTTTACTGTGCGACTAGCATGCTGACGCTTTGGGCGACTGTAAGTCAGTATGTTTTCTGTTAAATAAATAAATAAATTACGGTGAGCTCGTCCTTGACAATGGAGCATTCACAATTGAGCTCAGCAATGATTTATCAAATGAAGACTTGGCGGAATTGCAGGGCAATGATTTATGGATGATAAGAGGCCGACTGCAATCGCGGCATATTACAGCAAGACAGTATTATGTCTACATTGTAATCGATAGGTCGTTATCAGGCCGACAAGCAATCGCTCACTATTATTGCTCATGCATCATAGGAAAGCGAACAATTGGAGGCTGCTCCCATATTATGTGCATTATATGGTACATGAGCCATGCACGACATTTGCCAGCAATAACCCCTCCAGCTTATGGATTGGAGAACATTATTGTTGTACCAGACGACGATGATTTTATAGTATTTAATTAAAAAAATAACCCCTGTATACATATTTTATTTATAATCCTCAAAAACACAAAACAAGATCAACATGTTCAAAATAGGTCAAGGACCAATATATCTTATTAAACGATGTTCAAAATGTCTAAGTATGGTAGAACAAATCATTTGTTTTGTTTATTAAATTCACTGAAAATGTATGAAGATGTGGAATTTTTGAACTCCAATCAAACCAAGGACAATCAAAACAAGCTTTGGTGTCATAATAATAAATACTCAGGGGGACAAGTTCTAACGGAATACAGCATATTTTTTTATTGGCCGGCACTTACATATTTGGACCAAAAAAAGATGATGTCCTTTGGACTACTATAAGGGCCGAGAATCCAGATATTTTTCGGGCTCTGCTACACATGCTCCCTTGCCAGGTCAAAGATCCAATGGATCCAATAAGGTTGGTGGAAGATATGTATAGTCTGAATATTACCAGCCTCCCCAACTATGAGAGAAAAGCAAGAGAGATAGTAGAGGAGTTCCTCCCCAAATACCCCGCAAGTCATTCGGTTGATAGGAGCCTCAAGGAGTGATTTAGAGGACCTGTGTAGAACCTGGACTGTTGATAACCATGCGGCCGTATATTGCCAATTTAGCACATCACAAGAACTCGAACGAAGGGATCCAATTGCAACTGATCGGTAGTTTCACAAATGTCCAAACCATTAACAGAATCATCAATGAGGTGTCAGACGAAACAGAAACCCCTTTCCACCTGGGTCTTCTCAAGGACAAAGAGGCCATTCAAGTCCTCCAGAAAAGACTTGCAGACTGCACACTCCCCATCCCAGATCATCTTGTGGGACGAATGATGCTTACAGAAAACTGCACATTTACCATGGCCATGAAGCTAAGAGAACTAACCTGGGGCTTTCCTGTCACAGGAATAACCAGTCCTGTGCCCTGCGAACAAATTCTATTGCAGGATTATGACGTGACAGATCGTGCTCAAAGGTCTGACTGCATAATAGCAAAAACATCTTATAGGCTCAAAGTTACTTGAAAGGCGGCCTTTAAGGAAAGAGGACAATATCCTCCGTACTTGGGTTCTTCGACTCCGGAAAAGATGACGAAACCAAAACTTACAGTCACAGCTCCAAATCAATCAAAAAGCTGTATTACGTTCTCACCTACCTCCAGAGGATGGACAAGGAGAGCCTCATGATCTGCCTGATACAGCGGATGATACAAGATAAACTGAAGACTCTGCCCTCTATATTTCGTGAAACACCCTTAGAGGACTGGTGTGGGAAAAACTATGGAGGGAGTTATGAACATCGCTTCAAAGCATCATCCCAAAGCAGCGATCAGCACTCTTCGCTCTGACCACCAATCTTGCAACACATGTAAATATTAACACTAATCAATTAGGCAAGTCACTAAGAGGGAATGAGGATTATAATCTATTTTTTCTATTCCTCTATATCCAAAATTACATATCAGAATTGGCTTACCACAATTACCCGATTTGGGATACCTATGCCATTCTTCTCCATTGCAACTCCTGCACCTATCAGATCCTCAACAAACCAATATCCCTGGATATAAGCAGTCTTGACTATCGGTCTAAAATGATGATTGAGTTGCCCGAATCACGACTAAATAGCTATAACCTCACTTATGCCATTCGTAATCCAGTATTTTTGGTTGAGACTTGACAATAGCAACTTAGGGCCAGCATGTAGTAATCTAGCATGTTCGCTAAGTATAATCTATGTGATGTAAGAACCTCTTACTAAGATGATAGGGTGTTTTTGTGAGTAACTGATGTCAGTGTTCTGAAGCCTTCCGCCTACTCTTAAAATGTTTAATTAGGAGAACCATTAATCTCTTTTCTTGATTTTAAGGCATGAATCTCGTTATGAAAATTTATACTTTGATCATATCTAATGAGAACTAGCAAGGCTTTCTGTAATTCATTCGCAGAAAGATATTGTTTCTCTAATTTAATATTTTTATGACCTTTTAGTTTCAAATTATCACAAAACCTCAGAATGTAGGCCAAAATACGTGTCATTCTATTTATATCTGAATAACTGTTTATAAAGGACTGAAGAAACTCATTTTTTTTAACTGTGATAAGTGCTTATCACAGTTAAAAAAAACATCGCTGGAGTTCGTCGGACAGACCGCAGTCTTCATTTCAGGTAAGTTTTTAACTGGTAAGTATACTTTATTATTTTCAAACTTATACCCTTTTTCTTGCAGGAAAGCCGGACCATTCCACCAGAGGGCGCAGCCGGGAAGAGCTTGCGGATCCACGCCGCGACTGATAAGATCTGCAGTGTTGTCTTGCGACTGTACATATAGCCATTTCCAGTTACCTGTAAACTCCGTTATCATTCTCACTCTGTTGCATGCATAAGCTTGAAGCCGTGAAAGATCAGTGCCGATCCAAGCGAGAACAATTTGTGAATCACTGTGCAAGAAGACATCGTCAACCTTGATTTTTAAAATGAGTATAGAATATACCTTAGAAGCAAGTTTAGCCAATAACAGCGCCGCATTTAATTCCAGCCGGGGAATTGTGAGTGGCTTCGCACGGGGGTTAATGCGTGACTTGGAGCATAATAAGAAAGTCCTTACATTACCGTCTCTCTCCACCGTAGGTATAAGCAACACCCGTAACCAGTAGAAGAGGATGCATCAGCAAACCTGATTAAGTTGCACTGCAGTAGCTGTACTAGATATAGGAATATTCCTATATAAATGTATAGGTTGCATACTAGCTAATTGTTCAGAAAAATTTAACCAGTCGTTTAAAATTTGTTCAGACGGTTTAGCATTCCAATCTAATTTATCTTCCCAAAGTTGTTGCATAATTGCCTTTGCTTTGACTATGATAGGGCTAGCAAAACCTAAGGGATCATAAAATCGAGCAATGCAGCTTAAAATGCTGCTTTTTGTAATATTTGTGTTGGGCGTTTGATTTTGAGAAGTTGAAATAATAAATGAGTCTTGTTTCAAATGTAATTGCAAACCTAATGTTTGTATATTAAAATTACAATCCTGTTCAAAATCTAAACTCTCAAAATGCTGTTTTTGTAATGGAATATCTGACAGCACACTGGCTTGATTTGAAGACCATTTATGTGTATCTAAACTCCCAAGCTTAAGCATTTCACACAACTGACGTTTTGTTTCTATTAAAATATCCAAATCTGCATTACTGTATAAAACATCATCGATGTATGTGCAGTTTTTCAAAACAAACAATGCAAGCGGAAAGTCATGCTAATACCGGTTAGCTAATTCAAGTGAACAATGAGTTGCAAGATAGCTAGAGCTTTTTAAGCCGTATGTTACAGTGTCCAAGCATATGCATCGAATTTGTTCTTGAGGATTGTTTCGCCATAGAATATTTTGCAGTGGTGTGTGTGTAGGATTCAGTTTAATATTCCTAAACATTTTCCTAATATCAGTTGTAAACATATAATCACCAAATCTAAATAGCATTAAAATTTCAAAGAGGTCACGTTGTACCTTTGGGCCATTTAGTTGTATGTCATTAAGAGATACACCTTTATTTGTAGGCATAGAGCCATTGAAAACAACCCTAACTGGTGTACTCTTGCTTCCCTCATTTATGACTGGATGATGGGGAAGAAAATATACAGGGTCTTTTGTGAAATCATAAGAGTTTATGTTAACATAGTGAGCCTGCACTAACTCAATGAACTCATCAATAAACTTTTGATACTGTGTTAACAAATTAACATTTTTGTGCAGCCTTTTTTCCAAACTAAGGAATCTAAATAAGGCCAGATCAAAAGAACTTCCTAAAGTTTCATTAACTTGATCCAAGTTTACCTTTAAAGGCAAATCAACTTGGAATTTTTGATTTTTAAGTTTTACTGACTTTGAAAAAATTACTTCAGCTTGTTCAGTTTCACTACATTGTTCGTTAACAAACTGAGGAACATCCTCTACCTTCCATAATGTTTTTAATGTTTCGTTTAGTTCACTGATACTGTTATTGCATGTGTGGCAATGTAGTGATATAAGATTTTTATTATTAATGTTAGCAACAGCTGGCAAAGCCCCTGCAATGATCTTTCCAAACCTGGTGTTAGTTACAACATATGACGGTTGTGTCTCCTCATGCTGCTGCTGGCGGCGACGCTGCGTGCGCTGCTCGCTGGACGCTAGCAGGCTCGACTCCTGCTCTGACTGAGGCAGCAACACCTGGAAGAATATGTCCACCACCCATTAACATACTGATTTCAGATGGAGTGTTGAATGTACTATCCGCTAGGTCTAAACCAGGTGGTAAATTTAATTTTGATATGTCAATCGGTTGCTGGGGAAGTTTGCATGTAATATTGTCCACAACATGAAAATTGACTGTTGTTTTGAAGTCTGATACCAATGAACAAACCTCTAAAGGAATAGAGTATTTAATGTTATTAATTGAATTTGTAAATCCCACGATATTAGTGTTTGATCGCGTGGGTGTTAATTTTAACACTTCTATAACTTTGCTTGTGACTAGGGAAGCCTGTGAGCCTGAGTCCAAGATTGCCTCGATGTGAACTTCTTTGTAAACAATTTGACACGAGCTGTGGGAAGTAACACATTATTATTGACATTAGAAAATAATGTAACAGGAGTATTCGCCTCCTCAGGATGCACCAATGAGTTGTGGTTCCCTTTGCAATGGCTACACACCTGAAGTGGAACCTGCACTTGCCTTTGTGTTGATTTGTGTGACTGTTTAATTTGTGAGATAAACACTCTGATGTTGCCACCCTTCACTAAAGTAGGCAAGTCTAACAATGAAGAAACATGTTCTTTAACAATTTTTTGCTTATTATAATACCTGTCTTTTAATAATTTCCTAGCTTCCAAGTAACTGCTATAATCAAGTGATAATTCTTTTATAATATCTAAGGCTTCGTCTTTTAAAAACGAACGCAAATAGTGTAAATTTTGTATACTGTCCAGGCCCTTGTCATTGTGAACCAATGAATCAAATAAGTTTATAAATGTTACATATTTTGCACTGGACTTACCATCAAATGCATCTATTTGAATCGTAGGGAGTTTAAGTTTTCGATATTCCCCTGTATTTAGCGGAGGAGGAGAAGCGCAGTCTTTCGATTTGCCAATGAAGTCGAGGAATGTGGCTTTGGTAAAATAATAATTTTCTTCGACCTTCCCGATATCTTCCGTATCATCGGGATTCAAGGCAAGAATTAGATAATTCTGCCGTTCATAATCTGTGAATACAGTATTTAAATGGATCAATTTTGATTCTAATTGTGATTTCGAAACAACTGATAAAACATCTTGCGAAGCAGAATTATATAGCCTCGTTAGCGTACCTTTTAGATAACCTCGTTTTGCCACGAGAGCCTGCAACTTTTCCTTGTCCTTTGAATCAACAGACATTTTCACTGGTTTATGCACAATTTGTTACACAAAATGACTCACAAAATATTGAATAAAATAACTAATACTAGGTACCTATGCAACAAAATATTCGCCGAAAACGTCAACAAGAAAATGGCGCAGTGTTGCCAACGCAAATTTTGAGGCGGCCGTGTACGTTACATAAAAAAGCCGTGTTTATAAGGAAAAGCATCGATTGTCGGCCGTGTCATTAGCCGATCATATGTAATTGTTTAGAAAAAAAATCAGCTTTCTGTAAATTCGGTTTACTGACGATAGTTGAACGTGACAACGTCTTTGTGACGTTGCCTCTTTGTCACTCGTTCCGCGCTCTCGCTTGTAGTTCAATCCTTGAATGGAATGCCTCAGAGCGAGGTAACGCCGCATGTGTCATGTTTTTTGGTGCGTGCAGCCGGCTCCATCGAAATATAAGACGTCGTCACGTATTTTTTTTTTATTTTTGTGTTATATCCATTGTCCACTGAATACTGTCATATCCATTGTCATAATATCACATTTTATCTATGGAGAGCGCGTTGCCGAGAACGTGAAAATCACTCAGTGAACAATTTGACAACAGTCTGTCTCTTTTAGAACAGCAATCACTGACAAGGATATATATATTCTTGTCGATTCATTCACCCAGTGATTTTCGCTTTTTGGAACACACTCTAGTTTCCCTAGTGTTGCGCACTGCAAAATTTAATTTCCTTATTTGTCCTGAGATTCTGGTAGACCTATACCTACTCTAATACTTTTAGAGTAGGTATAGGTCTAAAAGTAAACCCTCAATAAATTAATTGATATACTGTAGGATCAATTAATTAATAACTGTAGAACTTGCGAAAAGCCGTAGATTCTGCTACGGCCTTAGAGTGAAGGCCGTAGCCCGTAGATTTAGTGATTTTCTGACCTGAAAGCCATAGAACACGGTAATTGCCGTAGCATTGGCAACACTGAAATGGCGACCGGTGAACGGTGAACGATTGTGAAGTGTGAACTAGTAGTAGGGGTTACTACTTACTACTAGTCTAGTAGTAAGTTACTATAGTTCACAATCGTGGGCGATATAAATCGATACTAAAAAAATATCGATACATTACGCGATAATATCGATTCCATCCGATATTATCGAAACGCCTAGTATCGAATTGAATATCGATATATTTCATCCGATATACCAAAAATCGAATTGCTTATTCCTTTAAATGTGCAAAACTGACAAATTAAGTAACAATAAAAACATTATTTTATACATTATTGATAAACTAGCCTTTGCAATAACGAAACGCATACATGAGATACTCTCCGCGACGCGGCAGCACTAGTAGTAGTAGTAGTAGTATAGACCATAGAGTAGGTATAGACCATAGAATCTATTTATGGTCACTTGTTTGTCTCGTCATTGGTTTCGTTCAATTCGTTCGTTCTCATCTCAATCTCTCTCAGTGCTGTCAACGCGCAAATATAAACTATCCATAAACGCTATCTAATTTGTTATTACAGTTTAAGAAAAGTAAATTCCGTAAAGTGTGTGTGGTGATATTAAGTACAAGTATAACAGCTATTATATATTGCAATAAAAAGCAAGCTATGATAATAATTTTGTGTTTTGTTTACACGACTGTTTACGATACATAAAGTATGTATGTGTTCTTAACTTATAAAGTACTAGGTATAATTTTTTACTATTTAATAGCATGGAACAATAAATAATGGAATGTGAATTTACCTATTTTTGTGCGTGAAATGTGAATTTAACCGAGACTTATAGTGTATTTAGTGCATTTTGTTTTAGTCGCTAAGTCTGTTAATTTGGGATGGGTAAATTATATCCCATTTATCGATTACGATAAAATTTATTTCGATGAATTTGTTTTTATTTCATTAATTTTTGTGACTTTGGATTTTACTTACGCATTTTATTTCTTTTTCAGGCAATTCTTTTAACATGGCACCTACAAAAAAAAGTATTGTTTGGAAATATTTCGAAAAAATTAATGAGAAATCTGCCAGATGCAAACTATGCCAAAAAAATGTTCAAACAGCTGGCAATACCTCTAATACGATGGCACATATCAAAAATGTTCATAAGGCGGTCTACTTGGAAGTTTTCAAAAGTAACAACAGTGCTGCTGTTACAAAACATTCTAATTCGGATTTGTCCGATTCAATCTCCAATACTTCGAAACAAAATACTATTACGATATCGGAATCTTACGTAAACGAACATCAACTGTCGCCTCCAACTTCTACGTCGTCTCCAATGGATTGTAGTGAGATACTTACGCTCAATACTCAAACTGATCAAAAGATGGATTATTATAGGGTGTTGTCTTTGAAACGCCAGAGATCAATTGAAAGTAGTTTTGGCGAAATACATGCGTATACCTCTACTGGGGAGAAAACTAAAAGAATTAACAATGCGATAATGTTTATGATCTGTAAAGACAACCAACCTTTTTCATTAGTTGAAAATGAAGGTTTCAAGAATCTTCTGAAAGTAACGGTGCCTCATTATAAGATTCCTAGCAGAACCTCTGTGACACGCTGGATAGATGAAAAGTATGACGCATTATCAATAGTAATTAAAAATAAATTATGCTGTGTAGAAAATCTTACACTAACAAGTGACATTTGGTCAGATCTACAAATGCGAAGTTTAGATAACTTCGCATTTGTAGATCTGTGTAACTGCTCATTTTGGCATCGTAATTGAATTTCATGTTGTAACTTTAGGTGTTTACCACTTAGATGAAAGGCATACTTCCGAATACATTGCACAAACGCTCACTAAAACATGTGAAGAGTGGGGATTTAATACTGATAAGGTCACAGCAGTAGTAACAGATAATGCTGCAAATATGGTGAAGGCTGTCGAAATTGCATTTGGGAAAAAAAGCATATCCCTTGTTTTGCGCATACACTTAATTTAGTAGCTCAACATATTTTGGGAATTCCAGAACTACAGGAAATATTAACAAAAGCAAAAAATTTTGTTACATTTTTTAAACAAAGTTGTGTTGCAAGTGACGAGCTGCGTAAATCAGTTCAAGCTGACACAAAATTGATTCAGGATGTCCCAACACGTTGGAACAGCACATACTATATGATTGCTCGTTTCCTTGATTTACGAAATGCTGTGAGTGAAATTTTGATTCGTCATAAAACAGCACCGCCAATGTTAACTGGTATGCAGTTGACTATATTAACATCGCTTCTTAACGTACTACAACTACTAGAAGCAGCGACTAAGGAAATATCTGGCGATAAATATTGCTCTAGTAGCAAAATCATTCCATTAGTGCATTGCATGATATCAAAACTGAAAAACCTAGTAATTGAAGAATCTTTAATCAAGGATGTACAAAAACGCACTCTTACCGAAATTAATAAACGAATGGGTGCAATCGAGCAGGTATCAGCATTAGCTATTGCTACAATATTAGACCCAAGATTTAAAAAACTTCATTTTGAAGATGCCATGGCGTGTGCAAATGCCGTCATAAAAATTAAGGAGATGATTAAAAAGAATCAACAGGATGAATCTACTGTGGAATCTGACTCTGACAACTCAGACAAAATTAGTCTATCTACGGATCTCTGGAGTGATCACCATAAACTGGTTCAACGAAATTGGAAAACAAATAATACCAATGAGAGTCTTTCAGATGAATTATCGTTTTATTTGAGGACTCCAGTGAGTAGATTTAACGAAAACCTATTAGAAGTGTGGGCAGACTATAAAATACAGTTCCCAACGTTATACGAGTACAATGTGGCTTTTAAATATTTAACCATGGTGGCTAGCTCAGTTCCATCTGAACGACTTTTCTCAAAAGCCGCACAAGTTCTTACACAGCAGAGAAGCAGATTGCAAGCCAAAAGGGTCAATAAAATTTTGTTTTTGCAAAGCTTAGAGAAGAAATACTGGGATTTATAAATCTTTCACTTTTGGGTCGTATGGCCATTGATATCATTTGCATGATACGAGTATATAAATAAAGTTGATTTGTTCTAGATGTTGTGACTCATATTAATAATATCAAGCTTCCCTATTTAATAGTAGAAACTAGTTTAATACGAGTAAGTAGGAAATTACTTACAATATTTTAAAAATATTGATATAGGTATATGTTCGATATATCGCAAAGTATCAATAGAACATTACGATATATTATATCGATAATAATATCGATATTTTTTTAACATGAACATCACAATGTGAACGATTGATTGAAGACACAGATCCCAAAATGGCGCCAGTCTCGCTCACTCGCGTGAAGTTTTCGATGTCGCGTCTCGCTCCTGCAAGCGTCGTTTCAGCCGTCCTTTTCAATCCTATTGGCCATGCAATGCAATCTTCTCTTTGTTTCGCTCGGTGAATCACTTTTGTTAAGTTGTCGAACTTGTTGTTATGTTGCAGAAATAAGCTTTGTTGAAATCTTGTATTTGCAGCAAAGCCGAATGATGATTTTTGCAGCTTGCCGAATATGAATTATGCGTACGATGAAATAATATAAGCGTACCTTTGCACTTCTTTGTGTAAATTTTGTAAATATCTTGCATGTAATGCTCACGATTCCGATGCTTGCTGTAAACTCGCAGCGTGGCCGGATGACGAAAATGGAATCGCGTCTTGCCGCCCGCCGAAATTGCGTCTTTCCAACTTTTTGCAGCTGAGTCCCGCGCTGATTCTTTTGACACCGATGAAGGACCAATTTGTTGGGGTGACGAGTAGGGTTGCCAACCGTACTCTAAAATAGAGTATTGTCCTCTATATCATGTAGGCGTACTCTATAATCTATAACACTAATAGAGTACGCTAAAATACTCTTTTTTACACAATGTTTACTTAACTAGTTCCAGTCTGTAATAATATGCAAAAACCCATACTTAATCAGAATAAAAAAGTCTACTATTTACTGTTAATATGTTGGTATCGCCGATTCCCCAAACCATATTCGAACGTTCCTGAACGCAGCAACTAATGTTATTAAGTTAAAAACGTGTCAATGTCATTTCACAAGTTGTTTTGAGTAGTCTTTGAGGTTACTCGTTACATTGATTTCGTTTCCAATGTGTTGTAACTTTGTTTTTTGTTTGTTTGGAATACTTTTATCCAATTCGTAATGGATGACGTAATTGACGAACAAGATAATGCAGATCAAGAATCCTGTGTTGATAACGCAAGCACCCCACCCCACCTAAAAAGCGAAAAGTTGTTACGAGGAAAAAAAGGTCACAGAAGTACACACAATTTTGGGAAAATGAATTTTCTTGGCTGAGGAAAGACCCAGAAAGTGATACAAATGCAAAATGCATAATTTGTGGTGTAATTTTTTCTATTTCATCAGCTGGAGTTGGACAAACTGTTTATTACGATTTTAGTTCATGGAATGCTTAATTTGTTTTGTTTGTGTTATTTTTGTGGTGGGTCGGTTGGTTATATGTCGGTTGAATTGGGTTTATTCATGACGACGAGGATGTTTTGTGTGTGTGCTGTTTTGGTTAAGGTGCATGCAACATCTAGATTATTTAATTTTTTTCAGATAAAACAGCATCAAGATACAAAACAACATAAAGCCAAAATTGAATTAAGTAAAAAGAACATCAGGAGTTCTACAAAAGTTTTTGACTCCAGCTTCAACTTCAAGACCAGTATCTGAAAATGATAATGTTACAGCTGCTGAATTAGCTTTATCATTCTATACAGTTAAACATAATTTGTCATATAATAGCATGGACTGCTCCGTTAAACTAGATAAAATAATATATGCTGACTCTAAAACTGCTACTAACATCAAATTAGCCAGGACTAAAATGGAAGCTCTGATTATGGAAGTTCTCGGACCTCATGCTCTTGAAAGTGTAGTTAATGATTTAAAAGATGAAAATATGTATTTCTGTTTGCAAACTGATGCATCCAATAAAAAAAACATCAAATTGTTCCCTTTAGTAGTTCAATATTTCACTGTAAAAAAGGGAATACAAAACAAACTTTTAGATTTTTATGAAAATGCTAATGAGAGTGCTGATGGAATGTTTGCTGCTATAAAAAAATCCATGGATATGTATAATATCCCTTTTAATTGACTATCTGGTCTTAGTGCAGATAACACAAATTCAAATTTTGGTGTGCATCACTCATTATATACTAACATGGTAGATGTAGTACCTGATATCGTTAAGGGTAATTGTCATGCACATACTGTGCACAACTGTATGAAACATGGAATGGGTTTACTAACTTATGATGTTGAAAATGTTATTTTAAAAATATATAGCCATTTTTCTGAGTCAGCTTGTAGAAGAGAAGAATTAAAAATGTTTGTTGCAATAGCTAAAGGAGATTTTCATGAGCTTAAGAGACATATTGGCACTAGGTGGTTATCATTACTACCTTGTATTGATACTATATTATTGAATTGGCATCCAATATGTGTAATGTAGGTATTTGCAAATAAAGTGTGGCTGCGTCAGCCGCACCTTTTCCTTATTAAATCAGTGTGAAATCGGCTATCGGTCTTGTCACTTGTGCCCTTCCTCCGTATACTTATCAGTGGCGGCGTTCGGATTTCTACCCACAAATAATAAAAATGGCTTCGCAAAGTCCTTTTGGATTAATTTCAAGCTTTGACCATCAATCTCAAGACTGGAAGACTTATAAAAGTAGACTTAACCAGTGGTTCATAGCAAATGATATTACTACGGAGTCAGACAAAGGAGGCATTAAAAGACGAGCCATTCTACTCAGCGCGTTCAGTGAGGCGACCTACCAGCTAGCGAGCAATTTAGCACTGCCAGATGAATTGGAAGCCAAGAATTTCGAGGAAGTTTTGCAATTACTGGACAATCACTTCATACCCAAGCGTTGTGTGTTCGTGGAGCGATCGCATTTCTACTCGGCGTTACAACGCGTCGGTGAAGGTCACTCGCAATGGGCGGCCCGCATACGGGGTCTGGCCGCACACTGTAATTTCAAAAACCTGGAAGATGCATTACTTGACAGATTCGTAATGGGTATGATTCCGGGTCCCGAACGAGAGAAGTTGTTCCAGCAAGATGCCACATCATTGTCTTTAGCAAAGGCGGTGGAGCTAGCTGAGAGTTCTCGCTGCTCGCGCAGTGCAGCCATCGCGTCATCCGGATCATCAACGGCACATCAGGAGGCGGTATTCAAAATAGACAACGCTAAACGACCATTCCGTGATAAGTGCTCTGTGTGCGGTTATTATAATCACAAAGCGAGTGAATGTCGATTTTCCAATTACAAGTGCAAAAAGTGTAATAAAAAAGGCCACTTGCGTCGGATGTGCAATAGTGTTAAGTATGTACAAGCGGCGGAAGTGAGCGGTAGCGATGATGACGGTGAGTTATACAATATTAGATCAATAGAAGGTGCACCCATGTCGGTATGTGTTAAAATTAACGATCTAGATTTGAAGTTTGAAATCGATAGCGGTTCCGCCGTGACAGCAATATCGGATTATACTTATAACCGTTATTTCAAAAACGTTCATTTGTCACCTTGTCGGAAGAAACTAATAACCTATTCTGGGACAGGCATAAAATGTGCAGGCGTTGCAAAGCTGCCGATATCATATGAAAATCGTTGCAAAGTGTTGGATGTTTATGTTGTTTTGAATGGTGGTCCATCGATACTTGGTCGGGATTTTATTTCCATGTTTGAATTGCAATTGCAATCAATAAACTTCTGTGATTTTAATCTGAGTAATGATGAGATAGTAGATAAGATTATATCTGACTTTCCCGATTTATTCTCTGGCAAATTAGGTTGTTTAAAGAATTATAAAGTCAAGTTGCCATTGAAACCCGATTCGAAACCGGTTTTCTTTAAAGCGCGCCCTATTGCCTTTGCGCTCAAAGACAAGGTAAACAAAGAAATTGATCGTTTAGTCGAATTAGGAATAATCAAACCAATCCAGTACTCTGAATACGCATCTCCAATAGTCCCAGTCTTAAAACGTGATGGCTCTGTGCGGATATGTGCAGATTATTCTCAAACGATAAACAAACAATTAATTATTGAGAAATATCCACTGCCTACTATCGAGGATCTGTTCTCTAAGCTACATGGTGGGGAGCAGTTCACAAAATTAGATATGTCCATGGCGTATAACCAACTGCAAATCGACGACAATGAAAACGTTACTTGTATTAATACCACACGAGGACTTTACAAATATGAAAGATTAGTTTTTGGTTTGTCGAGTGCACCGGCAATATTCCAAAGGGTACTGAATAGCATTCTAGGTGACATTGAAGGGGTATTAGTTTTCTTAGATGACGTCCTAATCACGGAAAAATCAAGGAAATTACATTTAGAAAAACTATATTTAGTTTTACAAAGGCTGCGGGATGCAGGTCTTACGTTACACAAAGATAAATGTTCATTTTTTCAGGACGAAGTAAATTATCTGGGCTATGATATAAACAAACATGGATTGAAAAAATCCCCAGAAAAAGTTAAGGCAATCTTAAAAGCTCCAGTTCCAAAAAATGTCTCCCAATTGCAGTCCTTTTTAGGATTGATCAATTATTACAGGAATTTCGTACACGGAGCGTCGTCAATCTTAACACCCTTGTATGATTTACTTAAAAAAGGTACGAAATGGGCGTGGACTTCCAGCCATGAACAAGCTTTTAATGAAATTAAACAATGTTTGGCATCAGACCAAGTTTTAGCACATTTCGACCCCAACGCTAAGCTGATTTTAACTGTAGATGCCTCGCCGTATGGGTTGGGAGCGGTGTTGTCTCAAATCGGGCCAGATAAAGTTGAAAGACCTATATCATTCGCGTCTCGCACCTTAAATGCAGCCGAGAAAAAATATGCTCAAATACAAAAAGAAGCGACTTCCATTATCTTTGGCGTTAAAAGATTTCATACATATTTATATGCTAGATCTGAACCTTTTATTCTTAGGACAGACCACAAGCCGTTAATTTCAATATTTGGGCTACAGCGCGGCATACCCGAGATTACCGCCAATAGGTTGCAAAGATATGCAATATTCTTATCTGCCTATAATTACATAATTGAGTATGTGCGTAGCGCAAACAACAGCGCTGATTTTTTGTCACGTGCCTCATTAGAACCGGTCGAGACAGCTGATTGTAGGCAGGGATGCGCCCACGCACACAGCGGTAGCAAGCCAGCTGGTTGTTATTTTGTTGAATCGAGTAGCGAGTGCGCGCCTGCTTCAATAGACAGTGCGTCGTACATTAACTTTGTAGTCGTCGGTAACATGCCCGTTACATTGTCTGTCCTACAGCAAGAAACGGCTAAAGATGAAGTGTTATTAAAGGTGATTGACTATATATCTAAGGGTTGGCCACGGAAGGTGACAGATATGAATTTAAAGCCATATCATCAATGTCGGTTACAGTTAGCTTATGAAAATGGATGCTTAATGAGAGGACATAAAGTAGTCATTCCACAAAAATTAATTCACAAAGTGTTAACCGAATTACATAGCTCACATTTAGGTATAGTTAAATGTAAGGCAGAGGCTCGTTCGCGTTTTTGCTTCCCGGGAATAGACTCGTGTATTGAGAAAATGATCCTGGAGTGTAATATTTGCTCTAAGCTACGCGCGTCTCCTCCTAGGGTACCACTTGAATCATGGGAACAACCCTTGCATTGTTTTGAAAGGATACATATGGATTTTCTCGGCCCAATCAATGATCAAATGTATTTGGTGATAGTAGATGCGTACTCAAAGTGGATCGAATGCTATGATATGAAAAATAACATTACATCCGCGAAACTAATTGAAAAAATGAGCGAGTTTATATCAAGGTTTGGTATTCCTAATAGTATTGTTACAGACAATGGGACCTCATTTGTATCAGGAGAATTTGCACATTTCTGCCATTTGAATGGTATTAAGCATACAACTAGTCCTGTATATTATCCGGCGAGTAACGGGCAAGCCGAATCTTATGTAAAAATTGTTAAAAAAGGTATTAAAACTTGCCTATTATCAGGGGATTCAAAAAAATTTGTGATAAATTTAAACAAATACCTGTTTGACTATAGGAACTCCAAACATTCCACTACAGGTTGTTCGCCGGCGGAACTGATATTCGGTCGAACTCTTAGGTCTAGATTAGATTTAATATTTAAAAAAGAAAACTCACCATCATCTTCCATTTCCGCTAATAAAATAAACAAACAGTCCTTGCAGAATAAGTACTTCCGTGGAACTGTTAGAAAACCTTTTGAACCCGGGAACTTAGTTTTGTACAAACATTATATTAATAAAAATAAATTTTATTGGTGTCATGGAACAATAGTTAAAAGGCTTGGCAAAGTCCTATATCTTATAGAAGATCGTGATTCTAAAATAAATGTTAAAAGACATCAAAATCAGATAATCACAGGTGGATCAACGGACAGCGCTAATACAATCCCTAACACCGAAATCATCGGGGAGGAGTGTATGAGGAAGGAAAAGTTGAGTACTTTTCAACCACTGATAAGCTGCACGCCCAATCAAGGTACAAGCTCTGCCGCCGTGCCGCCGGCCGCCGCGCCCGCGCCGGCTCCGGCCTCCACCGTGTCCGCAACTGATGTTCTTCCGCGGATGCAATTAAGGGACAAGCCAAGAGTAGATTATAAGAAATATTTTTAAGATTTTAGTGTTAATTCAGAAGGGAGGATTGTAATGTAGGTATTTGCAAATAAAGTGTGGCTGCGTCAGCCGCACCTTTTCCTTATTAAATCAGTGTGAAATCGGCTATCGGTCTTGTCACTTGTGCCCTTCCTCCGTATACTTATCAATATGCGATTATTTTAAAAGTCTTGATGAGGATTGCCCTATGATAATTCAAAATCTGTTGATGTTAGATTGTAACCATGATTTAATTGAAATTTACTTACATTTTGCCAGCCATATTTTAAACATATTTCACAAAACTGTTAAATCTCTGGAAGGTAACTCTGTCACAATTGTAGATGTTTTTGGCTTAATGGAAAATTTAAAATCAGAATTACTGCAAAGACAGAAAGACAACTATTTTGGCTATACAACAAAACATAAATTAAAACCTCTTCAACAATCATCACCTGACTTGTTTTATCAAATTAACACTAATTTTTCATTGTGTATAGACAAATGTTTAACTTATTTACAAAAATGGTTTGATTTTAGTAGTGATAACTGGCTGTATTCACTAAATACAATATCTTTAAAAACTAATGTTGAATTTAATCATTTAGAACAAATTATAGAAGGAAAACTTAATTTACAAAGACTAAACATACACATGGACAGTTTATATTCAGAAATAATAATTTTAAAAGAACTCCAAGCCGAATTGTTTAATAACACAGATTTTATGCAAAAATCCACTGCGGAAAAATGGCAATTTATTTTTAAAAAATGTCCTGAAGATTTTGATTGTTTAAAAAAAATGATAAGCTATATACTCTCTGTTCCCGCCACTTCAGCACTTACTGAAAGAGTTTTTTCGGTCATGAATGTGAAGTGGCGAGAAGAGAGAAACAGAGCTTCATTGAAATTGATCAAAAATGAGCTCTTGATATATACAGAGTGTAACAAAAAGGCGAAATAATATTTAAGGGTATGTATGTATGTGATGTGAACATTAAGTAGTAAAAGTTTTAGATAAAAATAAACAACTTTTTTTTCCCATACCAAGTAAATAATTTATTTTTTTACCGAAAGCGTTGACATCCCTGAATCTGCGGTCATTCGTTAGCGAACCGCCGCCCGCCGCACGATCAGCTGATGCGCGGACGCCGCGCGCCGCGACACACCGCTTTCATACAGCCCGCCCACCCAAAACTACCTAAGTACCTACCTATGTTAGCTTTGACGGGAATGGTACTGAATGATAACAACGGTAATCATATTAATGCATTTAATTGCAAAATTATTTAGAGACAATACAAAAATATCAGGTAGGTACATTTCTTTTCTAAAACTCTACAGAAAACAGTAATTTATGTTTAGGACAATAACACCAGCTATGACTATTACTTACCTTACCTCTTACCTCATAATTTTACCCAGCAAATAATTTAAACGGGATAGAATTATCTAATAATAAGTTCATACAATGTAACTAATAGGTATGAAGTAAGTAGGTAACTATTTGATGGTAGATAGCTAGTACCTACTCACTCTGAAAATCTACACAACATAACTACAACATAATTTGCTAACTAGTAATATTTTAATTGTAATAAACAAACATCAAATTTCAGAACTTCAGATCATATGATCTGCTTTGTGTAACATTCTACTAACACTTTACGCACATAGCTTCACTTGCCAGGCAGCACAAAACACCTTTATAATAACAAACTTATAATAGCACGAGTTCATGCGTAAAGCATTAGAGCCAAATTGTATATCAGCTGTATTTGTTTTATAAGGCTCTTATAAGTTAAATTTGCCCCCCCCCCCCTTTATACAGCGTTGAGCTGTATAAAGGCTGTTTAAAAGCATTACAATTTACGTATGTCAACATTAATAAAGTCAGAAACGAGCTTAAGATTATGCGAAAGGCATTTTTTCCGACCTAAATACAACTAATATGCAGCTTTTAAAATTACAATCTGTTAATGAAATTCTATTACAATGCTTGCTGTTTTATTTCTTTTGTACATAAGAAAATCTTATTGATTTTAATAATATTATTTAGTTATGTCGTGACGATCGTGCAAACTTTGATTTATGTGAAAATTAATATTGAATGGGTAAGTACCACTTATATTTCTGACTGTTTTGAGTGAAATGAGATGCGCGCATCAGTTTCTGAGGTTAAATATACATGTTTTTGCTAAAAAACTCGCGCGCCTTTGCTAATATGCTTTATTAATGTAAAATTTTTAGAAAACAACCAAATTTTAGTAGGTGTCATAAAATTTTAAGCTTTTAGCATTGTTTCAACAAATATAGTTGCTTTTGTAAGTAGCCGTACACAATACAAATGATCTCAAACGCTTTCTAATCAGATTTAGGTGACTTTATTTTTTTTGTAAGAAAGAGAAACCCAAAGCAAAATGGCGACAAATGAAATTAAAGCTTTAGGCATTTAACGATAGCATAATAGTGCTGCTAATTTTATAACGGCCCGACATAAATGTTTTAGCTCGTATTGCACTATTTAAGACACTAAGATATTATGTTTAGTCTTATTTCAGCACTTCCGATATATGTTATAATAATAATAATAATAATCTTTATTAATAACTTTCAAGTACATTATATACAATGCATTGGTACAACTTCTTGTAAGTTTAAAAGAAACCTGTGTTAGAAGAGTACCCTCTTCTCTATGGGGTTTTTTACTTGAAGTTACAATTAAAAACAGAATTAGGAAAATCAGAGAGCGAGACGTGTCTCGTGGCTGGCATTATATGTAACGGTGTGTATGCGTGTATATATGTGTGTGTGTGTGTGTGTGTGTGTGTGTGTGTATGTGTGTGTGTGTGTGTGTGTGTGTTAGTGTACGTGAATTTAAAAAATAAAAAATAATTAACTAGCAAAAGATAATAAGTTTTCTGTGTGTTCATATGTTAAAGATTTCAGATAAGATGTTACTGCATTTTTACATTCTCTAGAAGATTTTGAGTAAATTTTGATTTTTCGATTAATAACATTATAAAGTCTTATTGATTGAGAACTAAATTGTGTAGATGCAAATTTTGTTCGAGTATGAAGCTGAGCAACCACTGAAGATTGGTTACGTTTTTTCAGAATTTTTGGATCAATAGGATTAGCTTTATGAACTCGAAGTACGGATTTTAGTATGTACAACTGTCTTGCTGTCAAAACATTAGCCTCAGAGTATAATTTATAAGTTGAAAATAATCTATTCTTTTTCAGCATCACTTTAAGGATGAGTCTTTGTGCACGTTCAATATTAATGAAATTCGTTTTGTTCGCACCACCCCATATAGGTACGCAGTAAAGAAGAATTGATTGAACCAAAGTTTTGTAGATGTATGTTAAAAGTTTTTGATCACTTATTTCTCTTAAATATTTAAAAATCCAAAGTAGTTTCCGGGTACGCGTATCAACTAACTCTAGGTGTGGCTGCCAAGAGAGATTTTTGTCTAATATTACACCTAGGTACCTTGTAGTGTCAACTTTATCTAATTTATCACAGTAACAACCGGTGGCAATATCATCACAGTAATGTGCAGTAATAGTTAGTTGGGGGTCAGGTTGGGTAGAGTCTCTTATTGTGAAAGCTACATAATTAGTCTTTGCAGTGTTTAATGAGAGTAAATTAATATTTAACCACCTGATAACGTCACGGAGTACCGATTCGGCTAATTTGTACGTATCTGTCCAATTGGCTCCATGAACAAGAATAGCTGTGTCGTCTGCATACGAATAAACTTTCCCATTCCCAAATTTAATTTCGAGCAAATCATTAATGTACAGAAGAAACAGTGTGGGGCCTAGAACACTTCCCTGTGGAACGCCGAAATTAGAAGTCATTTTGTCAGAACTAAGGAAGTCTTTACTAAGTTTAACACACTGCGTCCTGTTTTGTAAATAATCATTAATGAGATCAAAGAAAGTACCTCTAATGCCGATTTTCTCAAGTTTTTGGAGCAGAATGGGAACAGAGACGGTATCAAAGGCTTTTTTTAGGTCAAGAAATATACAAACTGTTTTTTGTTTCTCATCCAGGTTTTTAATTATGCTTTTAGTTAGATCATGTATTGCATCCTCGGTACTTACACCCACACGGAAGCCGTATTGAGATTGTGAGAGTAGGTTATTGGTATTTAGAAAGTTTAACAAACGCGTATTAATGAGTTTTTCAATAATTTTGGATAAAACTGGGAGTACCGAGATTGGTCTGTAGTTATTTATATCGTCTCTGTTCCCGTTCTTAAATATCGGATGGATGATTGATTGCTTCAGCTTGGTCGGAAAAATCCCTTGTTGAAAGCATAGACAGCTGAGGTGGGCGATAATAGGTGATAAATCTTTCCTTGCCATTTTTAGAAAGTCAGTGGGTATCCCATCTTTCCCAGTCGCTGAACTTGGTTTTAATTTCATAATGATTGTTTCTATTTCCGATGTTTCTGGGAGTATAACACCGATTGAATTCACTAGAGTAGGTAACGAAGAAAAGTATGATTTTGTATGAATGTGATTATTGATAATTTTTTGTGCTAATCCTTGTCCTATATTGTTAAAATGATCGTTTATATACTCGGCTGACTCGCGAGGGGTACCATGAATATGAATAAGTTCTTCACTATCATTGGTATTTCGTTTGTTTAAGTTTGTAATTGTCTTAATGCTAGTCCATAATGATTTATTGTTATTTTTAGTTTTCTCCAATAGGTCTCTCTCATATTGTCTCTTTAGCTTCTTAATTAAATTGTTACAATAGTTGCGGTATCGACGATAAGTAATTTTCAGTATCTCGTTTGTTTCATCTGTGCGTAATTGTTTCTGGAGTCTATTTCGATTTTTTATACATTTTAGAATACCCGGGGTTATCCAAGGTTTGAGTATTCTTTTGTTGGAAGGAATATTAATAGTTTTTGTGTGCTTACTTAGACAATTATTAATAATGTTGATTAAGCTGTTACATAGATTTTCAGGGTTTTGCGAGTTTAAGAGATCATCAAGTTTATGAAACTGAAGAGTTTTCAAGGCTTCGTTGTAATCAGTGACTGTTCGTTTCTTTTGAGGTCTATGTGATTGTATTTTGTTATAAATAAGAAGCATTGTCATTTTATGATCAGTGATAGTGGTGTCTAATACGGCTACCGTTGCATCAACTTTGGTTGTCTCAATACAACAGAAGATATGATCCAGACAACTATTTATTCTAGTATCCAGTCTATGTCCTGGTTGCAGGCTATGAGCAGCAAGCATGTCAATGTAAGGATCACAGTATTTATTACTGTTATTGGTCATTATATTTATATTAATATCTCCGATTAAAATTATGTTTGATTTCTTTTGAGTTCGTTTTAAATGGGAGTCGAGTGATTGGATGAATTTAGTAGGGTTACTCTCTGATGGCGAACGATAAATACAAAGCACTAAGTAGTCAAGCAGAGTTATTTCCAAGCAAGAGGCACCATAAAGTGCAACCTCTTTTATAGAATGAGATATGTGACTTTTTACAAACACAGCCACGCCATCGTTCTGATTGGTTTTTAACGTGGTGGCATGTGTTGTGTAATCGGGTTTAAAGGGCAATGGTTTGTTGTAGTTTATTCTGCATTCAGTAAGAATTATTACATCTATATCATGATTTAACATGTTAAGATTGATATCTAGATCGTCAATATTTGTTGATTTGTGTATACTTCTGATGTTTTGTGAGACAAATGAGATATCAGGTCTCCGCTGTGGTAAATTCTCAGCAAGTTCTTGGATAGAGCATTGAAGTACGTCTATGTGTTTTAAAGAGTCTATTTCGTGTAGTAAAGTATTTTGTTTAACCATACTCTGCTATGTTAAGACAGGTGAAATTAGTTTTTATTTCTGGTATGAAGTTAAACAAGTTGATGTGATTGTTATTAAAACTTATTGATGGACTATCTTTTTGCAAGCTTTTGTGAGCGATGATGTGTGTTCGGTGTTGTGTTTGCTTTTTTGTTGTTTGATTGTGTTGAGTGAGTGTTATTTGTGTCGATTTACTTACGATTATACCAGCCAGGTGACCAAACATAAAAAGTCCTTGTAATAAAAGGTTAGAGTATACACGAATTAGATAACTTTGAAAAACTTTGTAAGTTGTAAGGGGACATAGTCATTGTTTCTTTGATAGTTCCTGTAACTGGGCTTCACTGGTAATATGAACAATTGGGGACTCATCTGCACGCCGTAAGTAGACCTTTCCATAGCTTGTCCAACAGTACTTATACTCATTTGATTCCTTAAAGACCCGCGCGAGGTAAATAATAATGCTTATGCTTATTATACGACATATAGACTGACTGTTATCAAGTTTAGCAGGGTACCGTAATGTACGATGCTTGCTGTAAACTTGCAGCGTGGCCGGATGACGAAAATGGAATCGCGTCTTGCCGCCCGCCGAAATTGCGTCTTTCCAACTTTTTGCAGCTGAGTCCCGCGCTGATTCTTTTGACACCGATGAAGGACCAATTTGTTGGGGTGACGAGTAGGGTTGCCAACCGTACTCTAAAATAGAGTATTGTCCTCTATATCATGTAGGCGTACTCTATAATCTATAACACTAATAGAGTACGCTAAAATACTCTTTTTTACACAATGTTTACTTAACTAGTTCCAGTCTGTAATAATATGCAAAAACCCATACTTAATCAGAATAAAAAAGTCTACTATTTACTGTTAATATGTTGGTATCGCCGATTCCCCAAACCATATTCGAACGTTCCTGAACGCAGCAACTATAAATGTTATTAAGTTAAACGTGTCAGTCAATGTCATTTCACAAGTTGTTTTGAGTAGTCTTTGAGGTTACTCGTTACATTGATTTCGTTTCCAATGTGTTGTAACTTTGTTTTTTGTTTGTTTGGAATACTTTTATCCAATTAGTAATGGATGACGTAATTGACGAATAAGATAATGCAGATCAAGAATCCTGTGTTGATAACGCAATCACCCCACCCCACCTAAAAAGCGAAAAGTTGTTACGAGGAAAAAAAGGTCACAGTAGTACACACAATTTTGGGAAAATGAATTTTCTTGGCTGAGGAAAGACCCAGAAAGTGATACAAATGCAAAATGCATAATTTGTGGTGTAATTTTTTCTATTTCATCAGCTGGAGTTGGACAAACTGTTTATTACGATTTTAGTTCATGGAATGCTTAATTTGTTTTGTTTGTGTTATTTTTGTGGTGGGTCGGTTGGTTATATGAATATGTGTCATTGAATTGGGTTTATTCATGACGACTGTTTTGGTTAAGGTGCATGCAACATCAAGATTATTTAATTTTTTTCAGATAAAACAGCATCAAGATACAAAACAACATAAAGCCAAAATTGAATTAAGTAAAAAGAACATCAGGAGTTCTACAAAAGTTTTTGACCCCAGCTTCAACTTAAAGACCAGTATCTGAAAATGATAATGTTACAGCTGCTGAATTAGCTTTATCATTCTATACAGTTAAACATAATTTGTCATATAATAGCATGGACTGCTCCGTTAAACTAGATAAAATAATATATGCTGACTCTAAAACTGCTACTAACATCAAATTAGCCAGGACTAAAATGGAAGCTCTGATTATGGAAGTTCTCGGACGTCATGGTCTTGAAAGTGTAGTTAATGATTTAAAAGATGAAAATATGTATTTCTGTTTGCAAACTGATGCATCCAATAAAAAAAACATCAAATTGTTCCCTTTAGTAGTTCAATATTTCACTGTAAAAAAGGGAATACAAAACAAACTTTTAGATTTTTATGAAAATGCTAATGAGAGTGCTGATGGAATGTTTGCTGCTATAAAAAAATCCATGGATATGTATAATATCCCTTTTTATTGACTATCTGGCCTTAGTGCAGATAACACAAATTCAAATTTTGGTGTGCATCACTCATTATATACTAACATGGTAGATATCGTTAAGGGTAATTGTCATGCACATACTGTGCACAACTGTATGAAACATGGAATGGGTTTACTAACTTATGATGTTGAAAATGTTATTTTAAAAATATATAGCCATTTTTCTGAGTCAGCTTGTAGAAGAGAAGAATTAAAAATGTTTGTTGCAATAGCTAAAGGAGATTTTCATGAGCTTAAGAGACATATTGGCACTAGGTGGTTATCATTACTACCTTGTATTGATACTATATTATTGAATTGGCATCCAATATGCGATTATTTTAAAAGTCTTGATGAGGATTGCCCTATGATAATTCAAAATCTGTTGATGTTAGATTGTAACCATGATTTAATTGAAATTTACTTACATTTTGCCAGCCATATTTTAAACATATTTCACAAAACTGTTAAATCTCTGGAAGGTAACTCTGTCACAATTGTAGATGTTTTTGGCTTAATGGAAAATTTAAAATCAGAATTACTGCAAAGACAGAAAGACAACTATTTTGGCTACCTATACAACAAAACATAAATTAAAACCTCTTCAACAATCATCACCTGACTTGTTTTATCAAATTAACACTAATTTTTCATTGTGTATAGACAAATGTTTAACTTATTTACAAAAATGGTTTGATTTTAGTAGTGATAACTGGCTGTATTCACTAAATACAATATCTTTAAAAACTAATGTTGAATTTAACCATTTAGAACAAATTATAGAAGGAAAACTTAATTTACAAAGACTAAACATACACATGGACAGTTTATATTCAGAAATAATAATTTTAAAAGAACTCCAAGCCGAATTGTTTAATAACACAGATTTTATGCAAAAATCCACTGCGGAAAAATGGCAATTTATTTTTAAAAAATGTCCTGAAGATTTTGATTGTTTAAAAAAAATGATAAGCTATATACTCTCTGTTCCCGCCACTTCAGCACTTACTGAAAGAGTTTTTTCGGTCATGAATGTGAAGTGGCGAGAAGAGAGAAACAGAGCTTCATTGAAATTGATCAAAAATGAGCTCTTGATATATACAGGGTGTAACAAAAAGGCGAAATAATATTTAAGGGTATGTATGTATGTGATGTGAACATTAAGTAGTAAAAGTTTTAGATAAAAATAAACAACTTTTTTTCCCATACTAAGTAAATAATTTATTTTTTTACCGAAAGCGTTGACATCCCTGAATCTGCGGTCATTCGTTAGCGAACCGCCGCCCGCCGCACGATCAGCTGATGCGCGGACGCCGCGCGCCGCGACACACCGCTTTCATACAGCCCGCTACCCAAAACTACCTAAGTACCTACCTATGTTAGCTTTGACGGGAATGGTACTGAATGATAACAACGGTAATCATATTAATGCATTTAATTGCAAAATTATTTAGAGACAATACAAAAATATCAGGTAGGTACATTTCTTTTCTAAAACTCTACAGAAAACAGTAATTTATGTTTAGGACAATAACACCAGCTATGACTATTACTTACCTTACCTCTTACCTCATAATTTTACCCAGCAAATAATTTAAACGGGATAGAATTATCTAATAATAAGTTCATACAATGTAACTAATAGGTATGAAGTAAGTAGGTAACTATTTGATGGTAGATAGCTAGTACCTACTCACTCTGAAAATCTACACAACATAACTACAACATAATTTGCTAACTAGTAATATTTTAATTGTAATAAACAAACATCAAATTTCAGAACTTCAGATCATATGATCTGCTTTGTGTAACATACTACCAACACTTTACGCACATAGCTTCACTTGCCAGGCAGCACAAAACACCTTTATAACAAACTTATAATAGCACGAGTTCATGCGTAAAGCATTAGAGCCAAATCGTATATCAGCTGTATTTGTTTTATAAGGCTCTTATAAGTTAAATTTGCCCCCCCCCCCCTTTATATAGCGTTGAGCTGTATAAAGGCTGTTTAAAAGCATTACAATTTACGTATGTCAACATTAATAAAGTCAGAAACGAGCTTAAGATTATGCGAAAGGCATTTTTTCCGACCTAAATACAACTAATATGCAGCTTTTAAAATTACAATCTGTTAATGAAATTCTATTACAATGCTTGCTGTTTTATTTCTTTTGTACATAAGAAAATCTTATTGATTTTAATAATATTATTTAGTTACTAGCTGTGCCCGCGACTTCGTCCGCGTGGAATTTTAACTGTTACCGCCTTCACCGCGTGGAGGTACTCCCAGCCTATGCTACTGTTTAACATGACCCAAATGCAGGCATACCTGCGACTCTATAACAGGTACACACAATGAGTTCCCTTAGTTAGGTAGGGTGATTAATTCATCCCAAGTTTAGGCCAGTTAACACTTAGTCACTTGGCGTGAGTTATTATATATTTCACTGTCTAGGTAAAACTCAATCAAATGAAAAAATCCCATCAAATTCAGTCCTGTAGTTTCTGATATTCAATTTCCTGCCTACATTCTTAGTCTATTGGCGTGATTATTGCAAGTGATGCTGAGTCAAATAAAAAGTCCCATAAAAATCGGCCCAGTAGTTTCCGAGATTCAATTTTCTGCCTACCCCCTTAGTCTATTGGCGTGATTATTTCTATCCTTCTTTACCTTCCAAGTAATGTTGAGTCAAATAAAAAAAAGTCCCATTAAAATCGGTTTAGTAGATTCTGAGATTCAATTTCCTGCCTGCCCCCTAAGTTCATCGGCGTGATTATTTATATCCCAGTTTACTCTCCAGGTGATACTGAGTCAAATAAAAAAAGTCCCGTCAAAATCGGTCCAGTAGATTCTGAGATTAGCCCGGACAAACAGACAGACAGACAGACAAAAATTTTAAAAATTGTTGTTTTGGCTTCTATTACGGTAATTAAGACCCCCTGTAACAATTTTTCATAAAAATCTTCAATGTACAGAAATCGATCTTTTACAGTCTTATTATATGTATAGATATGTATAGAAGGTAAAACTCAATCAAATGAAAAAATCCCATCAAATTCAGTCCTGTAGTTTCTGATATTCAATTTCCTGCCTACATTCTTAGTCTATTGGCGTGATTATTGCAAGTGATGCTGATTCAAATAAAAAAAGTCCCATTAAAATCGGCCCAGTAGTTTCCGAGATTCAATTTTCTGCCTACCCCCTTAGTCTATTGGCGTGATTATTTCTATCCTTCTTTACCTTCCAAGTAATGTTGAGTCAAATAAAAAAAAAGTCCCATTAAAATCGGTTTAGTAGATTCTGAGATTCAATTTCCTGCCTGCCCCCTAAGTTCATCGGCGTGATTATTTATATCCCAGTTTACTCTCCAGGTGATACTGAGTCAAATAAAAAAAGTCCCGTCAAAATCGGTCCAGTAGATTCTGAGATTAGCCCGGACAAACAGACAGACAGACAGACAAAAATTTTAAAAATTGTTGTTTTGGCTTCTATTACGGTAATTAAGACCCCCTGTAACAATTTTTCATAAAAATCTTCAATGTACAGAAATCGATCTTTTACAGTCTTATTATATGTATAGATGTCGTGACGATCGTGCAAACTTTGATTTATGTGAAAACTAATATTGAATGGGTAAGTACCACTTATATTTCTGACTGTTTTGAGTGAAATGAGATGCGCGCATCAGTTTCTGAGGTTAAATATACATGTTTTTGCTAAAAAACACGCGCGCCTTTGCTAATATGCTTTATTAATGTAAAATTTTTAGAAAACAACCAAATTTTAGTAGGTGTCATAAAATTTTAAGCTTTTAGCATTGTCTCAACAAATATAGTTGCTTTTGTAAGTAGCCGTACACAATACAAATGATCTCAAACGCTTTCTAATCAGATTTAGGTGACTTAATTTTTTTTGTAAGAATGAGAAACCCAAAGCAAAATGGCGACAAATGAAATTAAAGCTTTAGGTATTTAACGATAGCATAATAGTGCTGCTAATTTTATAACGGCCCGACATAAATGTTTTAGCTCGTATTGCACTATTTAAGACACTAAGATATTATGTTTAGTCATATTTCAGCATATTATGCTTATGCTTATTATACGACATATAGACTGACTGTTATCAAGTTTAGCAGGGTACCGTAATCATTTGTGGTAAACTGAACTAGCCAAGATTTTTACCCGACCGACCCACTAAGAAGGAGGGTAATGTTTTTCGCGCGTATGTATGTATGTATATATGTATGTATGTAAGTTTGTCTGTTCGTTTGTTACCTCCTGTAGCCTATATGGCTTGACCAATTATGAAGTATGAGTTGTCGTTAGATTCGTACTTATTATTCCCCTGAGTATCATAGGCTATGTAAGGTCAGCAAAAAAACAATATGGCGGATGTTAGCAATTAAAAATTGGCAAAATATTGTTTCCTTCTGTAGCCCAAACGGATTGACCAATTTTAAAGATTGAGGTGTCATTAGATTCGAGTTCTTCTCCGGAGCATAGAATAACTACCTATTTGCCCGGAGTCTAACCTATTTAATGGTTTAAATAAAAAATCATAAATATCGGGTACTTTTTCACAAGTCACTGTACTGAGGTAGGAGAGAAGAGGCACAAATTATATAATTCGTTGCGGGCGAGAGTAGGCTAGTCGCGCACAAGTATACATTGAGTGACAGTGATAGAGGCCTAGTAGAGGGGCGCATGGCTGCGGGCGGGAAGGGTAGCGAGTCGCGTCGCGTCTATCTATCCATTCTAAAAGTGTTCGCGGGCCAGATTGCACGTTTGACGTTACCGATTGCGATTGTACGTCTGTGTGTGTCTGTGTAGTGTTCAGTTGTTTAGATAGGTGCTTAAATAATGTAATATGAGTACGGTCTTGTTGTGCATTTAGTACGTCTAGTGGAGTTCACGAAAGTGTTCCGTGTTTTGTAAACAAGTTCATACCCTAAAATTCATGTAAAATGACTTAAAGTTATAAATATTTCTGGATTTCTGTATGTAAAACGATAGACTTAGCGTTTTTCTTTGTGTGGATAATAATGTCTAACTTGTGTAGTTTAATATAAATAATTGTTTACAAAACATGGAACTCTTTCATAAACTCCACTATAGGTATTCTTTAAGTGAATCGAGTAGGTATAAGAATAGTGACGGTGACCTATGTGCCTTGCCTACTTAGCAAATATCTAATGCAAAGATTGTTATTGTTATAAACTTTGTGTCTGAGAGTGTTCATTTATGTTATTAGCCACTCAATAACATACGTTATGTAGGCCTCAATATTAATAACCTAATTGTTCGTTCTTTCAGAGTCAAAATGCCCGGTTTTAAAATAGTTCAAACTACCGAGAAAGGATTGCAGAAATTGTTGATTGTACCGAGTGCTTGGGAAGTTTGGGAACATAAGGGATTGTTACGCTATCCTAAAAAATCTATTGATTATAAATTAACCAGGAATGAAAATTCCAAGCCCAATGCAGAATGGCCTGTCATGCCCTGCAAAGTAAAGCGCATAGGTTTCCTAACATATGAAGATGCCGATGAAGAAATGACATTAATGTTGCAAAATAGCGACACAGATATAGGCGGTCGTGAAGAAAACTACGCCAGAGCCAGAGTTGAAAAAACTGATTTCAATAATATGGTCAGTCAACTAGTGAGTATTAACGTGTGTATTTTTCGAAATTGTATAGTTTTCTTTGTATAGAAAAAAAAACACCGGCCGTAGTACCACCGGCTTGCCTTTCTCTCCACCAAGCAGTAGTGTCCGGATTGAATGGGGCAAGTTAGCCAGCGAAATTACAGGCACATGAGCCATAACACCTTAGGTCTCAGGGCATCACATTTGCCGTCCCATTTGAACTTTCCTCAGAGTTTAGTGGGACAGTGAATAGTATGGGCGACGGGTGCACTTACCATCAGGTGGCTCGTCTGTTTTTTTGCCCATACAGTTGTATATAAAAAAATATAATTGTTCTTTAATTGGGGTTCACTTCCTTAGAATTGGCGTTACATTTAACCTGTGTCATTATCTATCACACCTGTTTTCATTGCAGATGCTTCAATCAAAAGTAGCCACGGAGCCTTCTGCAACGTTGTAATACGAAAATCACGCGAGAGTTGAAAATACAGACTTCAATAATATGGCCGGTCAACTAGTGAGTATTTAACGTGTGTGTTCTTCCATCAAAAAACAGGGGGCTGTCAATTAAACTATTAAACTATTTGTTTGTTTAGTCGTCTGAGTAATTTAATAAAACTGTTTAAAATAATACATAAAAACTTCTACTTACAAATGTTCTTTCCTGCTATTGTATTATTTTAAACGTAGTTATTTATTAAACTATCAAGAAACTATGTATGTAAGCGTTGTACGAAGGTACGTATGATGTACCTACTTTACAAAAAAAATAACAATGAAAAACTTTATTATTTATGATATTTAGATAGTATTTTGTCTAATTTTGTTTTAGGTGTCCTTTATTGGGGTTAACTTTCTGAGTTTTGAAATTATTTTTATTAATACCATGTATCATCATTATCAATCATCACGTTAAATCCTGTGTCATCTATCATACTTGTTTTTATTGCAGATAATTCAATCAAAAGTTGATGACAACCCGATGCCTTCCGCAATGGCGACGCACGAAGAAAATATGTCAGGGGAAACGTTTTTAATTATAAATAATGAAACAAATGATGTTTTCAGTACCTCATCTCAAAATCAACCGGACTATAAAATGGTTATCCAGAAACTTGACACAATACTTGCAAACCAAAAAGATATGAAGGAAATCCAAAAAAGATTCGCACAAAGACTTGGAAATTTTGTTTTAGAAATAGAAGCTACAGTTGAAAAAACTATTAAACGAGTTTTTGATTCCCAGACCGTTACTCCTCTTGCTGCAGTAAATGCAAGTACAGTCGAGAATACTACATTTAAATTAAAGCCCATTAACAGTATTAAGGATCTTGAGGACTTCGAGTTATTATTACTTGATCCGGTTGAAAAACAAAAACTTATGCAGTTATACTCAATCTTATGCACTACAGCAAAAGGACATGGAATAACTTGCGCTTATAAACTAATTGATGTTTTATTCACGAGAGAATTCTTGTGTCAATGTTCTTGGTCCGGTGGCAGTCGTGGTGACAAGATAAAAATTGCATTAAAAGGATACAAAAATGTACTTGACTTCTTCTTTAGAATGGTATTGACTTGGGACAAAAGTTTCACAATTGAAGCCAATGAAAATTTTTTCAAGTTGGTGCTAAGAAATGCAGAGCATATTATAATTTGACTCAGTTGGTAACAAAATAATCAAATATGTACATCGTAGCGCCATCTGCTTAAATATTGTACCTACCTGATACTTACTATTAAAAAAAATAAAGTCAGTCTGTTCGAAGCAATAACCGTGTTTTAATAGGTTATGGGCCCAGTCCCATATCCTCGCGTTAAAAAAGTGTATTTCCGCCATAGAAAGTCGTGAGAAGGACAAAGACTTGCTCAGTGTATTGTGTTGGACAGGATTCGTGATAAAAACTATCGTGGAACTGTTTTTATACGTTGTTTTGAAGATCGTGTGTGTGCGCCACGCTACAAAAATGGCCGGCAGTTATTTGGTTAACGTGCCAAAACTCAAGGGTCGCGAAAACTACGACGAATGGGCGTTCGCCGCAGAGAATTTTCTCTTATTGGAAGGCATGGACATCACAAAAGATCCACCTGAAGATGCATCAGATGCGGAGAACAAAAAGACGAAGGCGAAATTAATCATGACGATTGATTCAAGCTTGTACGTCCATATCAAAGATGAGAAAACTGCTCAGGATGTGTGGAAACGTCTGAAAATACTCTTCGATGACTCTGGTTTTCAACGAAAAATTAGTTTGCTGAGGCACCTAATATCAATTCGACTAGAAGATAGTGAATCCATGACCAGTTATGTAACCCAGATTGTGGATACAGCGCAAAAACTGCAAGGAACAGGGTTCCACATTACAGATGAGTGGGTTGGATGCTTATTATTGGCAGGATTAACTGAAAAATTTGCCCCAATGATAATGGCAATTGAACATTCCGGCATGGCTATTAGTACCGACGTCATTAAGTCGAAATTACTGGATATGAGTTCTGAAGTTGGTAGTAGTGGAAATGACAGTGCGTTTTTGTCGAGAGGTTGGCAGCAGCGCCACAAGAAATATAGCAACACTACAGAAACGTCAGCGACGCCATCTTCGAAAGCTGTCAAAACAAAAACAATTCGCTGCTACAAATGTAAAAACATTGGTCACTATAAAAACCAGTGTAAATTTAATAACAACAATAAAGAAAAGGAAAGCGCAGTTTTTAGCGTCTTTGCAATGAACCCGAGTTATAAAGATAACGAATTTTATATCGACTCTGGTGCCAGTGCTCATATGGTTACCGATCAAAAACGTTTGCAAGATGTATCGTATAACAACGTTATGAAAAACATTGTTGTGGCTAATAAGACGACAGTACCGGTTCTATGTTCTGGAAATACACAGATTACGACAGTCGTGGATGGCACAGAGTTCAATATTACTGTTAAAAACGTCTTGTGCATTCCTAACCTCACTACAAACCTCTTATCAGTGAGTGAACTTATAAGAAATGGAAATCAAGTAATTTTCCAAGGAGATATTTGCAAAATTTTGAACAACAACAAAGTTGTTGTTGCAATAGCGCGTCTCGTGAATGGAGTGTACAGATTAGACACAAAACAGGATTGTCTGTTAGCAGGAAAAGCAGAAACAGCAACCAGTATGTTATGGCACAGGCGGTTAGGCCATATTAACAGTAAGGATTTGAACAGTATGAAAAATGGCGCTGTAGAAGGGATATCTTTCCCGGAAAAGGCTGAAATTGATAAGTCCCAGTGTGTCACGTGTTGTGAAGGGAAGTTAGCAAGATTGCCATTTACACACAGAGGTTCCAGATGTGACAGTGTGTTGGAGGTGGTGCACGCGGATGTGTGCGGTCCAATGGAGACAATCTCAGAAGGAAAGTCAAGGTATTTTCTCCTTTTCGTCGATGACTACAGCAGAATGGCCTTTGTATATTTTCTAAAAGCAAAGAATGAAGCCTTAAAATACTTCAAGATTTACAAAGCTTTAGTAGAGAAACAGACAGAGAAAAGCATTAAGATACTAAGGACTGACAACGGTGGGGAGTTCTGTTCTACAGAGTTTGAAAGTTACTTAAATATAGAAGGAATAGTGCATCAAAAAACTAACCCTCATACACCAGAACAAAACGGATTATGTGAGAGGTTAAATAGGACCGTTGTAGAACGAGCTCGGTGTCTTCTATTTGATGCCAAAATGGAAAAGAAATTTTGGGCAGAGGCAGTCAATACTGCCGTATATTTGCGCAATAGAACATTAGCCTCCGGTCTAACAAAAACTCCGTACGAGCTATGGTGTGGTAGAAAACCAAATCTTGACCATATCAGAGTATTTGGTAGCCCTGCAATGGTTCACGTCCCCAAAATAAATAGAACAAAATGGGACAAGAAAGCTGAGAAATATATTCTGCTCGGATTCGCAGAAAATACCAAAGGATATAGGTTGTATAACCCAAGGACGAAGAAAATAACAACCAGCAGAGATGTTATTATAATGGAGACTAGTAGAGAGCAGGACACCATAGACGCCCTGATAGAAGAGAAGAAAGAAGAAGAAGACAGCCAGAGTGAAATAGATGACAACAGTAGCTCAACAACCTATCAAGAGACCACCGAAGATCCAATGGATACCACGTACGTACCAGATCATACCTTGGATTCATCGACTTCAGAAGAATTCTGCGGCAGCCTGTCGCAAGAGGACACTTTTGAAGCGGAAAGATTGAACCTTGAAGAAAGGAGCCAGCGTGAGAGAAGGCCTCCAGTTAGGTATGGGTACAGTAATGTATGTGTCACAGAAAGTTCGGATATGCATGATGATAGTGTTACCTATGAAGAAGCGATGTCCGGTCCAGAAAAGGAAGAATGGTGTAAGGCTATGAAGGAAGAGTTGCAGTCTTTCGATGACAATCAAGCATGGGATGTGGTAGACCGACCAAGTAAAGGAAAAGTGGTTCAGTGCAAATGGGTGTTTAAAAAAAAGTTAAACAGTGATAATACAGTGAGATATAGGGCAAGACTGGTTGCTAAGGGATTCACACAACAAGAAGGGATCGACTACAAAGAGACTTTTTCGCCAGTACTTAAATACTCAACTTTAAAATTATTGTTTGCAATAAGTGTGCGTTTAGATCTCAATATAACCCACTTAGATGTAACCACAGCTTTTCTAAATGGTTGTCTTGATGAAACTGTTTTCATGGAATTGCCACAGAATCTCAAATGTCAATATGATAAAAATAAAGTGTTAAAGTTAAATAGGGCCATATATGGGCTTAAACAATCAGCGAGGCAATGGTACAAAGAAGTAGATGTTTGTTTACAGCAGTTGAATTATAAAAAATCTTTATATGAGCCATGTTTGTTTGTAACATCGTCAGAAAATTTTAAAACCTATGTAGCATTATTTGTTGATGATTTCTTTATATTTTCTAATTGTAATAAAGAAGTCGATCACTTGAAAAAACATTTAAGCGCCAGATTTAAGTTAAAGGATTTAGGGCAGTTAAGAAAATGCTTAGGCATGAATGTTAAAATAGAGAAAAACAAAATTTATGTTGATCAGAAAGACTTTATTGAAAAATTGTTGCATAAATTCAAATTAGAAAATTGTAAAAGTATAGATACACCTATGGAAGTAAATTAAAAACTTGAAAAAAGTAAAAATGAAATTTCTAACTATCCATATCAACAGCTTATTGGTAGTTTGATGTACCTGTCAGTTTTAACTAGACCAGATATATCTTACAGTATAAGTTATTTAAGCCAATTCAATAACTGTAATACTGAAACACATTGGAAGCATGCAAAACGTGTTCTTAAATACCTTAGTTCAACAAAATCATATGGATTGATGTATGTAAGAAATAGTTCAGATATACTTGGCTATGTAGATGCAGATTGGGCCTCCGATATTGTAGATAGGAGATCTTATACTGGATACTGTTTTGTACTTTCTGGTTGTGTTGTATCCCATGAAAGTAGGAAACAGCAGACAGTTGCCTTGTCGAGTACAGAAGCTGAATACATGGCTGTCTGTGAGGCCAGTAAAGAGGCAATCTTTTTAAAAAATTTATTATGTGAACTTACCGATAGAAAAAACTTACCTGTTATATTATGTAATGACAATCAAAGTGCGCAAAAGCTTTCAGAAAATTGTATGTATCATAAAAGAAGTAAGCATATAGATGTGAGGTTTCATTTTATCAGAGAGGCTGTTGCGAAACATTTAGTAAAAATTCAATATTTAAAAACATCAGATATGCCAGCCGATATGTTTACAAAAAGTTTATGCAAATCAAAACATTATGAATTTATGAAGAAAATAGGTGTAGTAGAGATATGAATGTATTGTACTGACTTATATACTTACCTGTTTATTTTTCTATAGTATTAGCAATGTTGTCTAGTTTTAGATTATTTTGTTAAGTGGTGGTATTATAATTTGACTCAGTTGGTAACAAAATAATCAAATATGTACATCGTAGCGCCATCTGCTTAAATATTGTACCTACCTGATACTTACTATTAAAAAAAATAAAGTCAGTCTGTTCGAAGCAATAACCGTGTTTTAATAGAGCAAAGAAAAAATATCAAGAATTTGCGAAAACCGGCAATGAGAAAACGAGCACCAAAAACAAAACAAACAAAAAAAAAATGAAACAATGAAGTGAGTGGATGGAGAATCAGCAGAAAAAAAACACAGAAAAAGAGGATGAAACAGTGGAAGAAGAAAAAAAAGAAGAGTGTAAGAAAGATTCAGAAGAAGAGACGAAAAATAATATAGAAGATGATGTGGACGTAGACGCTGATAACGAAGAAAATATAGAAAGTGACGTGGAAAAAGATTCAGAGGCAGAGTCGGAAAAAAAGAAAAGAAAACTAGATGATGTGGAGATAGACGCTGATAACGAAGAAAATATAGAAAGTGACGTGGAAAAAGATTCAGACGCAGAGTCGGACAAAAAAAAAAGAAAACTAGACTGATCGATCATGTTCAAAGAACAGGGGGCCTACCGCGACGATTGATGATTGATATGATTCCGACGCTGTCGATATCAAAGTTAAGCCTTAATTTTGACAGTAATTAGCAGTGATCGGAATAGGGTGAGTATATTTACCTACAGTTTGACGAACAGAGACGGAAATCGGAGACTTCCTTACGACTAAAATTTTTTTACCGGTAAATTTACCGGAACTTTGATATGCAACTTTTTAATAGCTAAATGCTTCAATAAATCTTAATTAATGTTAGATAAAAATAAAATAACGCATATTATAAAAAAAAAAATTGTTTGAACATTTCAATATAACATATAACATGAATATAATATATTAATGACTTTCTTATCCTAAAACATAATTATTTTAAAGTATAAATAAATATAAAGTTTTAATATTACACCTTTTTACAGTTTTTGTAATTGGGTTTGCAGCTACGTTTGTAGCTGCACAATTACCAACACCGTGGATTTATACAAAATGTAAACGCGATTACTATAAACGTAAAAATAATAATTAATTATTTATTATTTTTACGTTAATTCTTTATTAAAAACATAATTTACTTTATTTAAATGAATTTTCTGACCCTAAACTAGACAGCAACTTGTATCTTAGAGATCAGTGACTTCTCCCATTCGTATGTACAAAAACAATAAAAAAGTATTTCGATTTTCACAAAAAGTTAATTTTAATATTCAAAACTAAACAAAAATATTTGAATGAGTGACATTCGTTATAGCTTTCTAAGTACAAACAAACAATAAAATACAGACATTTAGGAACAAATAAGTTTGAAGTGTTTACTATTATTTTTTTGGCTAATTAATACAATCAATACCAATTGAAAGCAAAAATTTCGGTCGAAGTGAGCGTTTGTGGCAAATATAGTAGCATATATTTGGATTCGAGAAGGTCAGCAGTTTTTCCGGAGCGACACTTCGGTGCAGACACTCGCTTCGAAATTACAAATAATCTTGAAATTAAAATGAAACTAAGTCACATATCTAACAAATGAAAACAAATACATTAGTCTTCAATATTTTCATCATCGGTACTGTGACAAATTTTGTTATCCTGTAAGAAATTGAAGTAGATGATCATTAATTTTTCAATATTTTCAACTTTAAGTTTAACTTTTGAGAGTTACGCCTTGATTGACAGTCACGCGGACGGAACCACATGCAAAAATTAGTCAAAATGAACAAAAAAGTTTAAAATAATTGTCAAAATCGTTACCTGAAAAATAATGCATGTGCATTTTTAATTAATTTGAAAAAGGATGTGTAAAATGAACCAAACAAGAATGTTTAAAAATGCGATATAAAGATTTACACATTAAGGTTTCAGCATATTTACCAGTAAATTTTTTTATAGTAATCGCGTTTTATTAAGTATTGAATTACATTTTGTATAAATCCGCTGTGTTGGTAAAAAGGTGTAATATTTAAAACTTTATATTTATTTATACTTTAAAATAATTATGTTTTAGGATAAGAAAGTCATTAATATATTATATTCATGTTATATGTTATATTGAAATGTTCAAACAAATTTTTTTTTTAATAATTTTTTTTTATAATATGCGTTATTTTATTTTTATCTAACATTAATTAAGATTTATTGAAGCATTTAGCTATTAAAAACTTTCATATCAAAGTTCCGGTAAATTTACCGGTAAAAAATTTTTAGTCGTAAGGAAGTCTCCGATTTCCGTCTCTGTTCGACAAACTGTAGGTAAATATACTCACCCTATTCCGATCACTGGTAATTAGACATGATTTTTACGATGTTTTTTCAAAACTGGCGTCGATATCGATAATCGACGGCGTTTTTGAAAAAACATTGTAAAAATCGTTTCTAATTTGCGTAAAAATTTAGGTTCAAAATTGATATTTGATTGATATTTCTAAAGTCTTTCCTATTATAGGTATAGTGTTAAACATAATCTTGTGACTGTGATTTATTATTACTTACCATTAGTTTCTTAATTCTTTTGTAGTATAAGTAAGTTAATTATAATCTTGTGACTGATTTTATATTACTTACAAAATTTAAGTACCGTTACATAATGTAATGTGTGAAGTGAAACATATGTAACAATATATCATGTGCCCGTGATTTTTCGAGTAGAAATTAAAATACGTTTAAGAAAATAAATTTTGTTTTATTTATAATTGGTGCATACAATAGTGTTTGGTTACCTTTTCTGTTTACAAGTAATATTTTAACTTTTAAAATATCAACTGACTATTAGCGTGTGCAGCAAGGGTACAAAATAGAGCTCATTTTGGTATTCATTACAAACATATTTAAATTTTACATCCTGTGGAGTCAAACATTTTATATTTTGTATTTGTTGGTTTACATTAGATTTATATATGTTGAATGTGCAAGATTTCACTGGTTGTTCAAAAACATTGGTCAATTCAGTAATTTTCAAGCCACGTAATGTAATTTCGTTGTTGTGATAATTTACTACCTTTAGTTCAATTATTTCATTAGATTTGCTCATAAAATATTTATCTTTGTTTTGTGTTGATAGTTTAAATGCTTTGAAGTGCACTTCTACACGCTTTTTAATATTCTTAATTATAACAGTATGCGTCCTTTTTTCCTTAGAACTGTTTGCATTTAATCCATCGACTTCGCTAAGTCTTCTTCTGCTAAGACTTCGCTAACCCGTCTTCCAACGGGTTGTTTCCTTCTCTCAGCATATTTCTGATCAAATAAAGCTTATTTTCAAAGGGATAGGAACTAAACGTGTGAAGAACTCCAAATCGTTTTACTTCGTCAACCACGTGCACTAAGTTGTGCACGTTACTAGTGATGTAATCAGCTCCGTAATAATCTTTATAGTGCTCTACAAAATAAAGTAGTAGTTCTTTTGCCAAAGGTAAAAGGTTCTCGTACATTTCATGCGAACATATAGTTATACCACAAAATAAGAACAGGAAATGTGTAAAAACTTCAGCGTACACTTGTGGTAGAATAATTATACTCAAATAATAAAAAAATGTTCTGAATTCTGTACCCTTCCAATGCGAAAGATGATTTAATCCTCGCATAGATCGATGAATTTCTGATGGCAATTTGGTTTGATTTAAAAAAGCTGTCACTTTTTCTATATCTCTTGAACACCATTTGGTATTTTTTTTTCCAAAATTACCGTCACGCCAACCAAACAATAGTCTCTTCATTATTCCCAGGTCCAGCAAATGTAAAGAGTCTCCTACTGGGATATCTTGAACCATGTCTATTGGTAGCTGAAGTAACGGAGTATCGACTTTATGGTGCGATCCATATAATTTTCTACGAAAATGCTCGTCTGTTCTTTCCGGACATCTACTGTTAGGAAAAACAACAGTATGGGACTGGTGAGAATATTCCCCTACAGTTGTGCACTTAAGGCAACCATGTATGCCATTAAAGTTACAGACACCTGCAATAAAAAAATATATTATTAGGCAAAAATTAAAAATAAATAACTATTTTCATTTTTAGGTTCTGGTGTCCAATATACAGTTAGGTAGATATATTAAAATCATTGACAATATTTATAGGAATTCTTTTAGGTATAGGTCTTATTAACCTTATTACGAAATTAAACAAGCTACACGGGTTGAAAAATAAAAATAATAATTTCGACTATACTAAACAACGCAACAATTACTGCTACTTTTTTACTACTTACCCTTTATGTAAGCTCTGGCAGGGGAATCGCAAATGAAGCATCTAATAGCCACCTTAATTATTTTTTCTCCGTTATTGAGACCTTCTTTTAGCAATAACTGAATGTCATGTATGAAATCCTCTAGGTAGCTATTTAAATCTTTGGGTTTTTGCTCTCCATAATATATTCCAATTACAAATGGTGCCTTATTAATTCCGTGAACGTTACATAGTATTGGCCAAAATTCTTTTTTTGAGCTATTAAATATCGGCAGACCATCCATATTTATGATCAAGCTAACCTGCTCTGCAGAATTGGACTTCAATATTATTTTAAGTGGTTCAACGATGCCATTGTGCCAATATTTACCAGGTTCCACTACTTTAATATGAATTTGTCTTGGAGTTTTAAGTATTGTTCTGGGATCGTCGGGCAAAATTCCAGGAGATCGTTCATTTAATATACTTGCCAGTTCTCTTAAAGCACTTGTGTTATGTTTTTGGCAACAGCCCATTCCCTTATTTTGTTTCTCATAATTAAATTTTTCATATATTCCGTACAAACTTCTTCGCCATCTGAAGAACTATACTCTAAAAAATAAACATATTTTTCAGAAAATACAACACATACACACACAACATATTTATATAACAACAACATATTTATTTAATAAAATTTGTAACGAAACATCTGTAGGATACTGCTTGACTTGTAGGTACTTGGTTAGATAAAAAATATGTTTTTTTTTAAATACAATATGTAATATTTACCTTCAGACAATACATTTGCAACATAATTACCTCTTTCAATTAAATTTTCTTCTGAATTTCTTGACGATACTTCTTGGCTAGTACTTGGTTCATACAAGTCTGAAATAAAACACCTTTTTCAGAAAATTGCAATATATTTTCTATAAAAAAATTTACGGAACACCTCTTGGACACTGCTTGATTAGTAGGTACCTACTTGGTTAGTTCTAGGAATATGATTTTTTAATGAAACATTTAATAATTACCTTTAGACAATACATTTGCAACACAATTATTATCTTCTTCTATAAAATTTTCTCTGGAACCCTTTGACGATACTGTTTGACTAGTACTTGGCTCACACATAACCTCCAATGTCTTAGAAACATCGTTTATTTCACTCTTTCTTTGTTCACTCCAACTATTAATATATTAATAAAATCAGTATACTCCTTTTTCAGTTTCCTTTTGAATCCGCCTGTTTTTTTAGTTTTTTTGCAGTCCTTTTTGTCCATGATAACACGCTCGTAAATATTCGCCATTAAGTAAACATTAGTAAACTTAAATTAGGATGCAATTATGACTTATAGTTCTAACAATACGTTTATTTCGATCAAAATAAAGGTATAGATTGTAAATAAGTAGATAGATTAAGATGAAAACGGAGCTAAGGCATTATTTATTAATAAGTTAATGTTAATATAGGATAAGCATTAAATTAACACAACCATAGACTATTAGAAAGCATTTACTCTTAAATAAAACAAAATACGTTTAAGAGCACTATAGAGCAATTTCTTAATGCTTATTTAATGTTTTATGTTTTTCAAATAACTAATATATGATAATAGTCTTAGTGTAAGAGTGAGAGCTGTTTTAGAAACTGTAATTAAGAACTAGCCGATGTCTAATTAGGATTCTTGACATTATAACAATTTTTTTCTTACTATGATATAGCAGTAAGCATTAAACGAAATAAATGCCTTTATATAATGTTCAACTTTGGCAAGTGACGATTGAAAGTATTAGTATGACTTAATGACATAATTCTGTATATTTTTTGGTTAATATACAAGTTATGTGCTGCCCGTAATAACTTTTAGAAAGTTCGCCTTATTATCACTTTACAAAAGCATTCATATTATTATACCTTTTTTACAAAAATGGCTCAAAATGTCTGCCAATGCAAGCAGCGACTCTGCGAATCATTGATATCCTCACGTTTTGCAGCATCTGGGGCGTAATGGCTTGAAACGCTTGTTGTATTTTGTTTCGCATTTCGTCAGCACTATTTGCACTCCACTGCGGACACTTGGTTTTTCACGTAGCCCCACAAAAAAAAAGTCCATAGCGGTAAAGTCGGGAGAACGGGCAGGCTACGGCACTGGACCCCCTCTGCCAATCCACTGAGCACCATGTCGTGCCATGGACCGAAGTCCGCTGGGGTCAACTCCTGAACTCGGGAGAAATGGTACGGATGTAATCCATCAGACCACAGCGTGCGCCACACTATCATGTGATTCACATTGAACGCTGCCGCAGCTCGACGTGTGCTTGTTCGTGGATCACGTTCGAAATGCGACAAAATCTGGGTCTCCAGGTCTGACCGCTCCCGTGTGCTTGGACGACCTTCACTTGCAGGCGGTCTAAACGAGCCAGTGCTCTGCAGCCGGAGACACAGGTTCCTGAAGCAGGTGTAGGAAGGTAAACGCCGCTGCTCCGCCAGGGGCCTGCCATCGATGAACCGCTGACGATACTCGCGAGCACCATTGATGCTCCTGAAAGAAGCGCAAACGCACAAACTCATTTCATGTATTCATTATTTGAATACGAAGAATGGTCTTCACGAGACATACTGATCGAAATCGGAGATCGAAATTCTGATAATTTGGATAGCGACTGCGCAACGAGATCGAAGACACGCAACTAAAAAAATATTATAGCTGGTTTACACTCTCGCGCGAGCCACGAGACGAGCCGCGAGACGCGCCGCGAGCCGTGAATGTAAACGCTAGCTCGCAGCACCGCTCGCGGCGCGTCTCGCGTCTCGCGGCGCTCGCGTCGGTAGCGGTTTTTTGGGCACGAGTCAAAGGAGCTCGCGGGGGACGCGAGAGGGGTATTTACACTCGCGTTCGCGTTTCATTCAAATACAAACGTTTGGACCGTTCGGTTGTGTTGCGCTGCGATTGTAGCAAGTGATATTGCAATGGATTGGTCTCAAGACGACACATTACGGTTCATTGAACTGTTTCAAAGGGAAGAGATCATATGGAATCCGAAGCATAAATTGCACAAAAATAATCAAAAAATTAACGATGCATGGTCTAGAATAAGTGATGAAATGCATCGAACCGTGGGAGATCTAAAAACGAAAAAAAAATCACTTATGGCAACATTTCGGAAGCATCTTCGGATGAAAAAACAGTCCATGAAATCTGGCGCGGGAGCAGATGACATTTACCAGCCGATATGGCCGTATTACGAGATTATGGAAGTGTTCTTGGCGTCAGTATATCTGTGTGACAAAACACGGAAGAAGGACTAGTAAGTAAAACAGCATTATTCATTTACCTACTTTATATTTTAATGACATGTTACAACTTATTAATTATAATTATTATAATACATTAGGTATTTTGAAAAAAAGTAGCAAATTCAATTCTTATATCTTCGGCGGTCCGTGGTGCTCGTCTGCCTAGCATTTGTAAAGGTCTTATTGCAGAATCTATTGACTGATTACGTCTCCAAGATCCTTCCTGAGTTATCACATCATTAATAATCGTATCAAAAGTTCCAGGAGGTGTGTAATTGTTTCTAGATGATCGACTATTTCTAAGAAAATTATGTAACAAAATACAAGTCATGGTTATTAATACAGCCCTGTCTTTTTCAATTTCCATAGGTTTTTTAAATATTCTAAAAACTGATGTTAAGACCCCAAATACGTTTTCAACGATAACACGGGAACTGGACAATCGTTGATTAAATAAAGGTCCGCTGTAGTGAACCAAGAGCATGGTTCCCTCGAAAAGGTTTCATTACATGGTTATTTAATGGAAATGCACCATCGCCTAGAAAAACATATGGCACACTGTATTGCCTACCAGGAAGTGGTCTATCACGTGGTAAATTAATAGTGTCGTTGGATTTTTTTTGAAAAAGTAAACTATTTTGAAATACGCCTCTATCGCTAATTCTACCCTGAGCGCCAATGTCTGAGGTAATCGCTGTCTACCAAGGCTAGAAGCACGAAACTAAATGTTCCTTTATAATTATAGTACTCAGAGCCACTTTTGATAGGACATCGCACCACGACATGTTTACCATCAATACAGCCCACACAATGTGGAAATTTTCTTCTGAAGCCCATTTCTATAGCTAACCATTCGTCTTCATTCGTTGGCATCTGAAACAAAAACAAGAAAGTTATTTATAAGTACTTACACAAATTTACAAGAGAGATTTTTATAAATAAATTAAGTGATTAAATTTATTCTGTCCTAGATAACATCGCCGCCAGCACAGTCAGACGAGGATGAAGAAATTAGCCAGGAAAATAATAGGGGACAGAACAACAACGACCAGAACCATGACGAAATTCGCCTGCAAAACAAGCTAGTTAATGACAAAAAGAAATTTAAACCACCTATGTCACAAGAGAGGAAGCGCTTTCATCCTGAAGAAGATATTCATAAAAATATAAGTAGCACTGTGTCAAATTTAAACAATATAATTATGAATAGAAAGGAAACCGATGAGTGCGATATGTATGCGCAATTATTGGCCACAAGGTTGCGGGAATATTCTAAACAAGAACGGCGCTCGATTATGCATCAAATTGATGGATTTCTTTTGGCCAATCCACCTCAACAAACCTTATCAAGATATACACCATCGCCAACATCTTCCTCATCATCTAACTCTACTGTTTACATATAGCCGTCATTCTCAAAAAAGCTACATCCAACATCCTCAGCAATCTCCTGTTCAGAATTCTGTTTCAGACCGTCCTTCTTCTCAAAATAGTTACATGCAGCATTTTTAACAATCCCCTATACTGATTTCTATTCCAGACTACTCGTCTGCAAGAAATACGTCTACACAATCCACAACCGTTGGTCCCCACATCACTGTTCATTCCCAGGAAACTATACATCCATCTAACTCTATAAACATCATTCCGCCTACTACTGAAAACATCATCGAGCAAGCGTATTATACTGCGCTAAATGAAGAATGAATAGCATTGTTCGTTCACCTAACTAAGTTAAAAAATGACAACTACTTTTTATATTTACTTACTTTAAACTTATGTTTTTTATTTCGTTGACGTTATCAGCGTAAAGGTAAACCCTTATTGTCATTGACACAACATATAAGTATACTTATAAACTACCTATAATTATATTCGTCACAGAATCGTGTGTAGAATTCGAAAATACTTTTATCTCAAAATCGACAATAAGATCGCTTTACGCCGATAATATCACATATTTTCATTTGGATAATTTGTGTGGTTGAAATATTTCTGCATGAGAAGTTAATATTTCAATATTTATGTTGGTGAGCGTACCTATTGAATAAATAGTAATCACGTGATACATTAATTTTAACTAATTTTATTTCTTACCTTTATCTGATCCTTCAATACTGTGTTAATAGCCTTGCACACTTCGTGTACAATCAAAGAGATAGCCGCACTTGAAATCTTGAATAAGTAGTGAAGGCTTCGGTAGCTGTCGCCTGTAGCTAGAAATCGTAAAGTAATAGCCAATCGTACTTTTGCTGGAATAGGTTCTCTCAGCCTAGTCATTTTTTTTTTGTAATTAAAGGTTCAATTATTCTTAACAAAAACTCAAAATCAGTCGGCGACATTCTACAAAAATTAATAAATTCTCCAGAATCCTCATTCAACATTTCTTGAAACATATTTTCCATTGTTTGTCTAAAAGTAGAAAGAAACAGTATGATAAAACAATAACAAAAATTACAATATTTTAACATAGTAAGTACACAGACAGATAATACTTACTGGGTTCTGTTGCGATGAATAGATAACATCCACCATCTTCTAGGGCGACGACATCGTTTTTTTTTTGATTTTGTAAATGGCTTACGTAGTAGTAAAAGCTCACTAAACTTAGAGTTGCTGCTGTTAAAATTTCGATGTCCGCCATCGTAGAAAGATCGAAAACAAGTGAGCACACCGCGGGAGTGTAAACGCAAGCTCGTCTCGGGATCGGCTCGCGCGAGCATGGAGCCAATCCACGAGACGAGCCGAGTGTAAATGAGCAATTAGAAAATTGTAGAACAAAAAGTAGGGACATTTCGCAGGGTTCGATGCAAGAAATGGAAAAACGCTTAACCTAAATTAAAGTTTCACTACTATTTTTAAGAAAGTAGGAATAACAAAACTTATTTTGAGTTAAACAAACAAATAACTTAAGTTATCAAACACACTTTTTTTATTAAAACATTTTCGTAATTGCCTTAAATTTCATCTTTTCGAATATGCGGATCCCGTAATAATATTTTTAATTATTTCCGGGAGGCGGGGCTAAGGCGTGGGTGATAGTCAAGTGACAGGATATTATTGGCTAAACGCATCGTTGCAATTTCTTTCGGAACGATTACTGATTGGTCCGGCGCACTTTGACTTTTGACTTAAAGGCGCCGCAGTCCACGTGGACTGCATTGTTTGGTCAATGATAAAATAAGTGCAGAGGAGCCACTGAGTTAAAACTATTGGTAGAATGTATTTTCCATGTTACTGCTGTTGTGTTATTATTTTTGAATTGTATTAAATTTAAATTGTATTCTTATTTTTACCGAAACCACCCGGTAGGTCAAGTAGTCGCGGTAATTGTCTTATTGGTGGTGGTAACGGTAGAGTGAATGGATGAAATAATCAGGGATGTTAATCAGTACTAAGTCATGCAGCACCAGAATTTCGAATAAAGCCCATCTACGATATAAAACGCTTCATGATATCTCATAATCTCAAATATCGTCTTAAAGTTATTTTATTAGGTAATGTTCAATAATCAATTCTTCACCAGGTATAGCATCTTAGCGTTGCAACACAGTGAGAAACCGAAATACCTAAAACTTTTAATTAATTCAATGATCATTGAGAGGATCACTGCACATTTTATGAAAGTTTCACATCTGTTTCCTACTTGATCTCGATTTATGAGTTTGTTTACACCTAACAGCTGATATTTAGGGTTGTCACCGATAAGTTTTTGTTTAAACTTTAGCATTAATTTACATAGTAATTTATACTCGCACAAGTTTGTGGTTTTGCATAGGAACTACACATTTAATACCTACTGTACATGTATAAATTGTCCTTTAAATTTTATTTCGCCTTTTTGTTACACGCTGTTATAAATTTAGAGTTGGAATGTTTGGACTCATACAATTCCTTTAAAAACAACAAAAAATTGTTATGTGCTGCAAAAAATACCAAAAAATACCTTTTTAAAAGTACAAAATAAATGATACTCTTTTTTGTAAGTCCGTACTCTTTATTTACCTTCTTTAAAATCAGATATACTGTATTTCTTCTAAAAAAAGTTGGCAACTCTAGTGACGAGGGAAGCTGATGGTGAAAGACGATATTTTGGTTTCACAGTGTTAGATAGTAAGCTTGATGCCACCTACATAATAGGCTTGTTTCCACTATGAAAGAAATATTCAAAAACTGATTTTCTCTAAAATAATTCATAATTTCAGATGCCTTTACACTAATATTTTTCTGCAGTTCGTATTATTTGATTTTTAATTGGAATTCAAATGATAATTAGTCACTCAGTCGGCATTGCACGCGATGACGTCAAAGTGTGTTATTCCCATACAAACTCTATGAAGAGAAGCGTTTTGACAGTTGATAAAAAGTACGTCAACGATTGGTGGTGTCAACTACCGTATTATAACCTTATTAAATTTGAGGGTATGCATTTTGTGTAATAAACGAGTCAGCCAATAGCCTCTGTGTTTGATTGACGTTACACTAGCGACGAGGCTTTTAAAATAGAATCCCACGCGAATAACAATAAGTTTTATCATGCCGATCGGTAGCTTAGAACCTTTTGATATCCATTCAAAACAATGGCCTTCTTATATTCGCCGCGTTAAGCAGTATATTGTGCTGAACGAAATCAAGGACGAGTTGCGTGTGCCGTTATTGATAACTATCGTTGGTGAAACAACGTATTCGCTTATGTGTGATCTGTGCGCTCCTAGTGATCCCGAAACAAAAACATTTGACGAACTGGTGAAGTTAGTTTCCAATCACCTGGAACCACAGCGTTCCGTAATCGCCGAGCGACACGTGTTTCGTTTACGTCGACAACGAGCCGGTGAAACAATGGCGGAATACCTACAAGATTTAAAACACCTAGCTACGACGTGCAACTTCGGAGCAACTCTCGAAGAGAATCTTCGAGATCAATTTGTATCGGGACTATCAAATGTGGCGATGCGATCGCAAATTTTTGCCGAAAAAGATATCGCATACAAAGAGGCAGTGGAGCTGGCCATGGCGCTGGAGGCTGCAGAGAGGCACGCGGAGGTGAGTGCTGCGACATCCGTAGCCACGACCTCGGGTGCAGGCAGCGAAGCAGTGGGCGAGAGCCTGCATACCACGAGCACGAGGCGGACTCAGGCGGGCGCAGGGGCCCGCGTGGCGCGTCACGAGCAGCCGGAGCGACGCCGGGTGGTCCCGGCGGCAGCGCGGCTCCCGCGCAGTGTTGCTGGCGGTGCGGTAAACAACATCGGGCGAATAAGTGTCGTTATGCTAATTATAATTGTGATGAGTACAATCAAAGAGGTCATTTAAAAGTGATGTGCCAACGAGTGCGTAACAGTGTGCCGTCGGGCCGGCAAAATTACGTAAGTGAAGATTTTTCGGAAGATGAGGACCTGTACAATATTGACCTCGTGTGCAAAGGTAACAAACCATTTTTTATTAAGGTGTTAATGGACGATAAGATACTTCAGTGTGAGATTGATACAGGGAGCCGAATTTCAGCGATAAGCGAAGAATTGTATAAACAAATGTTTTCACAAAAAGAAATTATTACGGATAATTTAATCTTACGCTGCTATTCTGGCACTGTTATTGAGTCCTTAGGTTATATTGTCGTGAATGTAAAATTAGGAGATGTGAACGCAAACAATTTACATTGTTATGTCATAAAAAACGGAGGTCGTCCACTCCTGGGTAGGGATTGGATTAAATCGTTAAAAATTAAACAGTTAAATTTTAATGATATTATTGAAGACCCTTGTGTTAGTAAATTTGCCGCAGAGTTTCCGGAAGTGTTTACGGACAAGTTAGGTAAATGTAAGAAGCCACTCCAACTGCAATTGACTGATAAGGAACCGGTGTACGTGCGAGCGCGGCCCGTTCCCATCGCATTACGCGCGCGAGTCGAGCGGGAACTCGAGAGGCTCGAGGCTGAGGGAACTATTTACCGAGTGGAGCATTCCGAGTACGGAACACCTATTGTTCCGGTTATCAAAGGTAACGGGGAAATAAGAATATGTGGCGATTACAAAGTAACGGTGAACCCTAAGCTAAAACGCGATTACTATCCGCTTCCGCGAATTGAGGAATTGTTTGCTGTTTTGAGTGGGGGAAAGGAATTTACTAAAATCGATTTAACACACGCTTATCAACAAACTATTTTAACAGAAGACTCACAAGCGTGTACTGCCATAACAACACATGTAGGTACATTTGTGTATCGTCGCACCCCCTCTGGTTTGTCATGCATTCCTGAAAAATTCCAAAAATTGATGGAAGAAACCTTGAAAGGGATTCCGTCCACCGTTGTATTTCTCGATGATATTTGTTGTACCGGAACAGATAGGGTCTCATTTAACAAGATTGAGAGATATGGGCTTAACTGTAAAATTAAGTAAATGTAGTTTCTTACAGAAGAGTGTAAAGTACCTAGGGTTTCTTATCGATCTTCTTCACCCCGATAAAAAAAAAGTGGAAGCCATAATTAATGCACCAGTACCTACGGATACAACTCAGTTAAAGAGTTTCCTGGGCCTCCTAAACTATTACGGTAAATTCATCCCGAAATTAAGCATCATATTACATCCGTTACACGATCTATTAAAAAAGGGTGTCAATTGGAAATTGAGTTCGGAATGTAATAAAGCATTTGAAGAAGCAAAGGAGGCTTTGCTAAGTGATAAGGTTTTAGCTCACTACGAGGAGGGACGACCCCTGGTGCTATCGGTAGACAGCAGCGCGTACGGGCTGGGCGCCGTGCTGGCGCACCGCTACGCAGCTGGTCAGTTTTGTTTCGCGCACACTCAATGAGGCGGAGCGCAATTATAGCCAAATTGACAAGGAAGCTTTAGCTATATTTTATGGGATTACTAGGCATCATCAATATCTCGAAGGTTCGAATTGCGAACCGATCACAAGCCGCTGAGTTATATTTTCGGTAGTAAAATAGGTATCCCGCAGACCGCTGCCAGTCGCTTACAGCGGTGGGCCGCTCGGCTAGCAGCTTACGATTTCACTATACAATTTGTCAAATCCAAAGACAATGGGCCTGCTGATGCATTGTCGCGTCTGCCGTTAGCACACCAAGGAGGTGAAGTAAATTATGTAAGCTATATTAAGTTAGTACAAGAATGTATGCCAGTTAATTTCCAAGACGTTAGTAAAGAGACGAATAAAGACGCTTTACTAAGCCGGATAGTGGGGTATGTCAAATTTGGATGGCCAGCGATGCCGAGTTGTGAGGAGGAAAAGCCCTATTTTGCGAGAAAGAATGAGATTATTTTAGATTATGAGTGCTTGATTTAAAAATATCGCATTATCATACCACAGAGTTTGCAAAGCAAAGTTTTAGACGAAATACACCAAGGTCATTTGGGTGTCTGTTAAATTGAACGCATCGTTTTGAAAATAATATAATTATAAGTAAATTGTGAACGCAACAAATATTGGCGAATGTAGCGCCACCTATGAAATATATTTTTCTCTCTTCTAAATTTCTATGGCCGCCCGACCTCCGTGTGTAACTTTTTCATCCAAATTAAACGCCGTGCTATCTACAAAATTCTTTTATTTCCTAACCAAAAGACACCCAAAACACAAACGTTTAATAGGTTATGGGCCCAGCAAGCTCAGGGCCTACTAATCGTGTGGTTTTTTGGTTAGGAAATCGGGGCGGCGTGTCATCGCTACGCTACGGTCAAGTAGAGGTTATTCGCCGTGGACGAAAAAGAAACTGTGGCGGAGTCGTCGAGAAGAGGGAAGCGGGTGAAAGCTCATCAAGGAGTCGTCGTGGTTAAGCGGCGAGGTGTTGTCGTGGTCAAGCGACAAACAAAGGTATTCTGTCGTGGTCAAGCGACAAAAAGGAGCTTTGTCACAGTGAAGCGGCGCGGCGTGGTGTTTTCGTCGTGGTTAGGCGACGTTGTGGTCTCGTGGTGAAGCGACAAAATGGACCATAATATCATTGGTAACGGGCAGCAACAGCAGCTATTAGAGGACGCCAGCGGTTGGACAGCATGGCAGTTCAAGGTCAAAGTGCTGCTGCGAGCAGCAGACTTGTACGAGGTCGTAGATGGCTCTTCAGTGTGTCCACCAGAGTCCGAAAAGGCAGAAGTCATAAGCAAGTGGAAATCCAAGGACGCCAAGGCGCAGGGAATAATAGTAACCAGACTAGCGGAGTCGATAATACCACATGTAGCAACTTGTAACACGAGTAAAGACATTTGGGATAAACTGCATAACATATACGAAAAGAAGGGAGATCTTTCAGTACATATACTACAGCAACAGTTCTTCGATATGAAGTTCCAAGAAGGAGAAACAATGTCGCAGTATCTAAGCAGGTTTGAAGTGCTGCTCAAAAGTCTCGCAGCAGAGGTTAGTACTCAAATGGCTATAACTAAAATAACCTCTTCGCTACCCAGCCAGTATCGTCACTTTATATCAGCGTGGGAGTCAGTACCGGCGGACAGCAGGACAATGGAAAAGCTAGTCTCTCGGCTTCTCATTGAGGAACAGCGGTACTTGGCACAGTCACAGGAGCAAGCACGGACGGATACTGCATTTGCTATGAAGTCATCAAGAAAATGCTTCAATTGCGGCAAGCCAGGTCATTACAAAAATGATTCTAGTTGTGCTACAGATAAGGGTTACAATGTAACTATAAATAAAGAAAATTGCATCTTCAAAAAATTTGGAAAAGAAGAGCTGACAAATCAGTTCAAGTTGTGGATGAGGAAGAGGTCCATAGAAAACGTGGTTACAATCCAAAAGAATGGAAAAGGGCCAAGGAAAAGGTGAAACGGTAAGTCAACAAACCAGTACCTATTTTTTGTACACACAAAAATGTAGGGTAAAAACACCACATTGGCTCAAATGGAATTTTATTATTTAACTGATTTTAAATCTTAAGGAAGTTTTTTTTTTTATAGAGGTAAAGTTTGTAAGTTTGTTTGTAAGAAGTAATTATCTGGAAGTACTGAACCGATTTTTTAAAACATTTACTGTTGGAAAGATGGCACTCTTTAGTCATGGGTCATGTGGGCTACTTTTTATTTTTTGTATTTAGGAACCAAAACTGCGTTTGTCAATCTCACATCATGGGAAGTGGAGATTAGTACGAAGGTGAAGCACGTATTTGGACATAGGACAAAGATAGGATGCTCCAATCCTTCGCCGTACGCATTATGAATGATGAAATGTTATGTGTACCTATACTAGACTAGCCTTCAAAATCATAAATCATCTGCGGTTTCTGTATTGATTTTAATATTTTGTTTTTCTTTTTTTTAGGTACTCACCTAAGAAACTGCCTCAATATCCAACTTGCGAACATTACTCTGGTCAATACAAATGTCGCACATTAAGTATGACGGATATAAGAAAGTTTTTCCAATGGTTTTTATTCTTCAAAAGAAAAAAAGATACAAGATGCTTTTCTTTTAAAATTTTGTAAAGTTAAAGACATAAAGCGACGACGTCCCAGAGTGGGCAGACGAGTACCGACGAAGTACCACACACGACTGTATATAAAACAGGGCCATACATCAAAACTAATACCTGTGTGTCAAAAAACTTTTCTCAACGTTTTGCAAGTATCTGTTCACCGGATACGTCGCGTAGCGAAAACCTTCAAAGAAACTGGAGAGACTGTCAAAGAGAAGAGAGGAGGAGACCACACGTCAAGAAAATATTTAAGAAAACGATTAGCTGTGAAACGCTTTATTGAATCATTCCACTGCCTTGAGAGCCATTATTGCAGATCATCAGTTCAGCGAAAGTACTTAGATTCATCACTCAACATCAGAAAGATGTGGAAGATGTATTGTGAGCAATCCGAACCAGAAGTAAAAGTAAAAGAGAGTTACTTTCAGGATATTTTTAATAAATCCTACAATATAGGTTTTGGCAGCCCGCGTACAGACGTGTGCTCGAAGTGTACAGAGTTGGACGAAAAAATTAAGACGGAAAAAGATCTTGCTGCCAAAAACACGCTTTTAATAGAAAAGAGAGTGCACAAATTAAAAGCTAGAGCCTTTTATGTGTTACTTCGTGAGCAAAAGAATGGCATGGCATTAAAGAAACACTTTGGGGAGGAGTGGCGATCAAGAGAAGATTTGGAGTACTACAAAAATGTTTTTGATCCTTATAGGGTTGTTTTAGATGAAAATGGACAAGATGAAGAAGATGTATGCGAACCCAGTGCACCTGAATTGGGTTTAATGGTGTGATTAAAATATGTTTTTTAGGATTAAGTTTAAATTGAACTGCTTTAAATTTTGATATTAAATGTCTTTTGTGTAATTTTTTGTTCTTCTTTTTTAACAATGGCATAGGTTCCGACCATGTTCAGACGTACCGCCCATAATCGGTCCGTTTACCCTAATGTCAAACAAATAAAATGGCCGACTCACTTGGTTGTAAATGTGGCACTGTCCAGATAAGTAATATGCAAAAGCGACACTGTCCACTATTAAGATTCAAAGTCGACACTGTCCAAGACTATTTTAAAAATTAAACCAATCTTGCCATGAATATAGTTCATATTTTTGGGTGGATTGATAGCCGAAAATATAACTAATCTATTTTAGTAGTTATTATACTGATAAGTGTATCTGAAATCCCGAAACACAAATCTGTCAATTCCCAAAAATTAAACAACTTGGACTGAGGCGTATTTGCTTCTATACCTCTCTTTTGTAGATGACATAAACTCTTTTGCAAAAAAAACGGGCACTTTAGATTTTTTCCTCTACTTTAATGAAGAAGAACAAGAAATAGGTTTTATTAATTTGACGATGTATTGGCATGTTATTTGAAGCATCCTGGCATGATTCTTTACGTTCCAAATTTAAAATTTGAAATTAATAAAAGAAAAATAATGATTATTGTGGATTATTCTAAAATTGCTTTACTAATGGCGCGAATTGCTGAAACGATTTTTAACTGATTACGATATTTTAAAACTTTTTGGACATTTTCTGCAAATTAAACAATTTAATCTTTATTTTTACATTAAATACCACTTTTTGATATGAGTGATAAAGCGATAAGGGCCGGTAAAATTATAGCCCTACTTGAAGAAGGTTGTTCGCAAACTTACGTGTCTCAGCGGCTAAATGTGAGTCGTTCAACTGTCCAGAGGACTTGGCAACGGTATCAAGAGACCGGTTCGGTCAAAAGAAGACCCGGTTCGGGAAGAAAACGATGCACAGAACCAAGAGATGACCGCTTTTTGGTGAGTCAGGCGTTGCGGAATCGTAAGGCGTCAAGTGTGGACCTGAAGAAGAGCCTTGAAGAAGTAAGAGGAGTAGAAGTTAGCTTGTGGACGGTCAGGAGGAGGCTTTCGGCTGCCAATATCAGGAGTTACCGCCCAGCTCGGGGCCCACAAACTAACACACGGAGCACATAAACTAAGTAGCAGCTGACCGTTACTATTCATGCTACCCACTCCGTGTCTGCCCAAGACATTAGGCTAGGCCTCATAGTCTTTTCCTACTCTGGCATTAAAATCCCCCAACAGCAGAATATTTTCTCTGGGGCGTATATTCCCAATACACCGGGCCAATTCCTCATAGAATTTGTCCTTAATATCATCAGACTTATCTAGCGTGGGAGCGTAGACACTGATGATATTCAGGAAGGTTTCATTTACCAGGTGAAGGCGCAGTGTGGTTACACGGTCAGATATGTGCACCGGATATTCTTGTAATTGCTTTACAAGCTGGTTCTTGATTGCAAAACCAACCCCGGACCTTCGACGTTCAGAAGCAGGGAGACCCTTCCAGAAGAAAGTGTAGCCACCGCCATGCTCTACCAAATCTCCTTCTTCAGCAAGATGTGTTTCACTGAGAGCAGCCACATCCACATTATAGCGAAGAAGTTCCCGAGAAACAATGGCAGTTTTCCTTTCTGGACAGGCGTTGATATCACGATCAAGAAGTGTTCGCACGTTCCACGCACCAAATGTCATGTTAGATGTTAAGCTCAGAGTGTCCATAAAGTGAACTTCTTTATTTGTATTGTTTTTCATGTATTATACATCTGTTCTACTATATTTTCATGTTTCTCTAGAAGTCTGCAATAAATTATTAGTCTATCCAATAATGAACATTCTGTCCATGACTAGGTGTCGATAATAGGTTCAACGTAATTGTTAATACAAATAAATTTATTTTTATCCTAGAAATGGCACCAAGAAAAGACTACACAACAGAACAAATGGCCAAGGCTATCGAAGAAGTAAGAAAAGGAGAAAAAATATCTGTTGCAGCTACAAGATATGGTGTCCCAAGGATTACTTTGCATAATAAAATCACCGGAAAAAGCCCTGTTGATTGTAATCTTGGTCCAGCTACTGTACTTTCACATGAGGAAGAAAATATACTAGTGAGATGGGTATGCTTTATGGCTGAAAAACATTTCCCTGTGACCAAAGAGCAATTGCTTGATAGTGTCCAGAAAATAATATCTGAGAAAAATTTAGATTCCTGTCCGTTCACAAACAATCGGCCAGGAAAAAAGTGGTACTCTTTGTTTTTAAAAAGGCATCCAGATCTCTCTGAACGCACAGCGCAGAATTTAAGCAAAGCGAGAGAAGAGGTCACAGAAGATGACATACTCCGTTGGTTTGATGTAATAAAAAGTTACATTGAAAATAAAGGCTTGCTTGAAGTGATAAATGACCCTGAAAGAATTTTCAATTCTGATGAAAGCGCATTTTATCTACAACCAAAAGCTGGACGAGTCCTAGTGCGCAAAGGCGAAAAAAATGTTTATACTTCATCAGGAGACGAGAAAGAAAATTTAACTGTGTTGGTTACTGGGAACGCTGCTGGAGTTTTAGCTCCACCAATGATAGTATACCCCTATGAGCGTTTACCTGCCGTAATTGCTAATAGCGTACAAAAGATTGGTGCATAGGCAGGTCAGATACAGGCTGGATGTGTGCAAGAACTTTTTATGAATACATCACTAATGTATTCAATCCATGGATTGAAAAAAATAATATACCTAAACCAGTCATATTATTCTTGGATGGTCATAGATCACACATGACCCTGCATTTATCAGATTTTTGTAAAGCTAATGAGATTGAAGTTATCTCTCTATATCCTAACTCGACACATCTACTTCAGCCAATGGATGTTGCGGTGTTCAGGCCTTTAAAGGTATCGTGACAGAATCAAGTGAAAAGTTGGAAAATCGATAATCCAAAACAAACAATGAAAAGAGAGCATTTTGCTCCAAACTTTGAGGCAGCTTTGCGAAACATTGCCACTGATACAATAAGAAACGGATTTCGAAAAAGTGGGCTTTTCCCCTTTGGTCCAGAATACGTCGATATGAACAAAATAAGTTCACACAATCGTGCTACACTTTCCACATCAGCATTAGAAAAAAAAATTGACACGACAAAACAGTTTATGAATATCTTGGAATCAGAAATAAGAAGCTTGTTCACAAATGAAAAATTGAAGTTATTCACCAGGCTGTACTATATGCCCAGAGCTAACGTTGAGGACCAGCTTCCAAATGAAGATCTGTCGTTATATATCATCTGGGCTAAAACTAAAGACTATTTAAATGAAAATTTACCCCAGAAAGTTGCCGCAACTATCACGGAGCAAGTCTCGCATTCTTCAGAGCCTGAACATGTAACAGAATCCGAATCATTGCCACCACAAACACCTGAGGCATTCGTGGCCGACAATTCAATTTCTACTTTACCTGAACATGTATTGGACGTCTCTGACCACATCTCTGACAAACCATTAATTACAAAAAATATACAGGGAAGGTACTTTGGACCAAGTACGTCACAAGTTTGTACAGACACGAATGCTTCTGATAGTGGCAATCCAGATTTACAAGAAGAGGACATCGGAAGACCTGAATCCGTTCTAGAATTATCGAAAACGGTTTCCAAAGATATTTCCCAGCAAGCAATGCGTACTACTCCAAACAAAGTTTTCACTCCTGAAACAAATGACACTATAGCACAATCCTTGTCTTCCAGTTCCAGTGCTCTGCAATATATAGTACTCCTAATAAAGTTCAGAATTCTGAATTAAATAACACTATATCCAAGCCTATGCCTTCAAAGCCACAAAATGTAATGGATGAAAATATTCCATCGCCATTTAAGCGTGCTTTATTTTGGCCAGAACCAGAAATGAAAAAAAGGCGTAGTAAGGAACGTCTTCCTTCGGCAATCACTGGTGAGACTTGGAGAGCATATATGATTAAGAAAGAAAATGAAAAGAAACAGAAGGAAGAAGAGAAAAACAAAAGAATGAAAGAAAGACAAGAAAAACAACTAATAAAAAAGAAGACATCTGAAGAACGAGAGAAAGTTAAAAATAAAAAGAAAATAACAAAAACTGTAAGTAACAAAAGAAAGAGAATTGAATCATCTAGTTCATCAGCAGAAGAAAATGATATACCCTATCAAGAAAGTGACCAAGATTTAGAGTTGTCTGAAGACGACCAGATAAACTGCCCAAAACTCCCTACTGAATCACTAGAGTCAGATGAAAATATTCCTCTAAAAGACCTATCCTTGCAGTCACTAAAGAAAAATACATATGTTATAATTAAATACGAAGGAGAATACTTTCCCGGGTTGATTAAAAATATTGATAACAATACTTACGAAATAAGTACAATGGTTCTATCAAGAGGAAATATATTTCGGTGGCCCGACACTCCAGATCAAATTTGGTATAATAGGGAAGCTATAATGGAAAAAATTCAAAAGCCTAAAACTATCAACAATAGGGGCTTTTTTAAAGTACCTGAAATGGAAAAATATTTACCATTTATATGTTAAGTTTTCAATTGCAATACATTCTTATTTATTATAGTAAGAAGATGTTACTTTTTGGGAGGTTTTATAACTATATATTATTTGTTACAATATTTTTAGACAGATATTTATCAATAGTTATATCTCTGTGAAAACTCAGAGAAGACATAGATCTCCGTTGAATAAGAATGTTTTGAATTTGTAATTTCTATTTTTAACCTTTAAAAAGGTTTATTTCAACTTATTTGTGTAAGAAGACAACGTTAGATTGTTCATAATGCAAAATAACGTGATTTTTGTGAAATAATAGTAGTGAAAGACATTTAAGTTCGAGTCTTATTATGTCCTAATTGTTTTTGATTAATGATTGTGCGAAGATGTTTTATTTTGTTTAAAGTTGGTTTAAGACGAAATGATGATTTTTATAGCGGTTTTCTAATGTTGACTACAAATCGAAGACTGATATTGATAATAATGTTCGATTATTTTTATTTTTTATTAATAACATAGTTGGCCGGATTGCTTAAAGAGAAGCATTTCGTTAATAACGAATACTTTTGTCTTTTACTTGATTACTTATTTGTATTTCGATAACTACCTAGTTGTTCAAACTACTATTGTACTGTTCGGTCTGTCATTTATTTTAGAGCTTTATTCGTTCATATTTTACGTCTCAAGGGGTTAGAGCGCGAGCGAAGGGGAGGGAGGGTTGCTAATCTCTTCGAACGAAGCCTTCGTATAATTAGGATAGAACTTCACTTCCAGGTAAGTTCGTTTAATCTCTAATTATACTTCATGCTTCGTTCTCGAGATTAGCATAATAGACACTTGTAGAAATTTAGAGATAGGTAGCCGTAAAATATGAAATTAACGACAATATCCATTAAACTTTTTATTAATAATTAACTTATGGAACATAATTTTAATCATCCTATTAATTACTAAGGGAATCATTAAGTATTACTCTCGCAATACAATCATCAGATTGATTATCATTAACAGGTCTGTTATAAAACCTAGCAAAAGTTTGCGAACTGGCACTCCATCCCGCGGTTTTCCTAATGCGGTCAATATTAATGCCGAGCCTCTGAGCAGCCGAAGTTGCTGCGTGTCGGGTACTATGCGCAGTGAACGTGGAAGTATCAATTCCACTTAATCTTAAAACATCCTTAATCCATCTCGAGAGCGTCTGAGTATTGACAGATTTGTATGGTTTCTTTAGACTTAAGAAAAGATATACATTATTATTTCTGTAACTGTTAGTTTTTTCTATGTAATTAAGTAAGGTTCTGGCGGGACAAATCTCTGGTCGTTCATTAAAAAATGGGAGGGTCAGTAATGGTTGAATGCTTCCAGGTTTGGAAGTCTTTATTAAATCTGAGATTTTAATCTTAACATCTGTTTGATTAACCTGTATATTGCTAACTTTAATTTTTGATAGGGTTTGAACTCTATGTGTTGTGGCTAGGGCTAATAGGGTGATTAATTTCTTTGAAATTTGCGATATAGTTAAACTTTCATTAGGATACCAAACACTAATAAAATTAAGAACCAAAGATGTATCCCACGTTTCATTATATTTAGGTCGAGGTGGTCTCGAGCGAAAAACCCCTTTAAAAAACCTTTTTACACATTCGTTTTCAGAAATGTTCTCTTTCAAGATTAGGGCTAATGCTGATCTGTAAGAATTCAGTGTGCCATACTGAGCACCCTCGTTATACAAAACTGTTAAGAACATAATTATATTTGGAATAGACACTTCGTAAATATTCAGCTTATTCTGATTACAATAAGCGAACCACTTTTTATAGCACCCTTCATATTGTTTATACGAATTTTCTGAGAGTGAATTCAATATTATATCCATTGACGCGAGTGGAATCCCTCTTCTTTTCATCGCTTCCCGGACAATACTCCTGCCACCAGGGTAATCATTGTGTGGATGGGGCGACTGGAATCAGATGATATAATTAAGTTATCTGCCGCTTGGAATATTATTGGCTTGGATACTAGAAGTTTTTTAAAAAGTGGGTACCATGGCTGTGTAGGCCACAGTGGAACAACCATAATTCCTTTAGCTTCATCCGTAATAATTTTCTTAAGACATTTCAAAATCATAGTAAATGGGGGAAATGCATAAAAATAAAATTTTGACCAGCTTATAGTAAAAGCATTAATAGAATACGCATCTGGATCTCTATGCCATGAAACATAAATAGGACACTTATGGTTGATTCGACTTGCGAATAAGTCTACTTTTGGGGCACCTAACTTGGAAACTATTTTATTAAATGCATAATCTGCAAGTTGCCATTCAATGTCCGGATGTATCCGTCGTGACTCTTTATCCGCGATAGAATTATCAGCAGAGCGAATATATGATGCAAAGACAAATAATTTTTTCGTTTCACAACGTTTAAATGTGGGAACTGGATACCTCCCATGCGGTTAATGTACGAAATAGCAGTGGTATTATCAACGCGTAAAAGTATTTGACAATTTGAAAGATGTTTGGCAAATATTTTTAAACCAATAAACGCCGCTAAAATTTCCAAAAAGTTTATATGCTGTTTTTGTTCCTCTTTGCTCCATGGGCCGTTAGCTCTTTGATTACCACATGCTATACCCCACCCCGTTGTTGAGGCATCCGAAAAAATTTCCAGGTCATATTTGTCATCTTTGATTTTGCAGCTAGCATTACCAATAGAATGTTTCCACCAATTTATATCTGAATCAATTGATTTCGGTAACGACATAACTTTATCATAATCTTCTGAATTTTTTAAATTAAGAAATTTACACCTTTCAAATAGTTTTGTGTAAAGCCAGCCATATTCTACTGCTGGACAGGCGGAAACTAATAAACCAACAAAACTTGCAAATGTTCGAATTTTACATTGTTTTATGTTTGAAAATTTTGATAATTGTGCTTCAATTTTTAAAATCTTTTCCTGTGGCAAAGTGACCTGGAAATTCTTTGTATCTATAATGTAGCCCAAAAATTTGCAAGACTTAGATGGGTCTTGACTGCTCTTTTCCTCGTTAATAATAAACCCTAATGACATGAGGAGTTTTTTAGTGTTTTGCAAATTTTCCAGGCACGTTGTATAATCCTGGCCGATAAGACATAAATCGTCTAAGTATATGGTAGACATATAGCCTGCAGTTCTTAAAACTTTGACTACTGGCTTCATGATTTTTGTAAATACATATGGAGCTGTATTCAAACCAAACGGTAAGACATTAAATTCATATAAAATACCTTCAAATTGAAATCTAAGGTATTTCCGAAAGTCTTTATGTAAATTTACTAAAAGTAAGCATCCTTTAAATCAATTTTGCATAAGAAGTTATTTCTTGATATAAGTTTAAGAACTGTCCTCAAATCTTCTAGTTTAAAGTGATTGGTATCAATGAATTTCTTTAATGATTTTAAATTTAAAATTAATCGCATTGTACCGTTTGGCTTGGGAATCAAAAATATATTTGATAGATATTGGTCCGGGTGAGTTGAGCATTTTGATATTGCGCCCATTTCCAATAGTTTTTTAATTTCATTTATGTAATGAGATCTTTCAAGGTCTGAATAATTCCTAAATGTTAAAGGAGCAAGCTGAACAGGGGGCCTTAAAAAGGGAATTTTGTAACCTTCAATATATGACAAGATTACAGGATCATCAGTGATCATTTGCCACTGTTCATAAAATGTACTAAGCCTACCAGCAGGTTTTACCGGTTCTAGCGGCGGTTGAAGGCTGGCCGCTGTTGAGGATGTTGCGATGGCCTCGAGAAGTTGCTGGGCCGACTGCTCGTCGAGGTCGATGCAGGCTGTTTCATCCTCTGTGGGCCCGTCGGCCTGCGGCTCGGACCCGGATTCTGCCAGTTTAAATTGCGCGATGAAGTGGAAGTAGAAGGCATTGGTTTCTTTGTCAAACACTTGGGTGCTTGCGGTTTCAGTTCAGTACCAGTTTTAGAAATCGCTTTTGCCGATTTCAAAGTTTCAGCCAAGTTCTCGCCAAAGATATATTTATCAATTTTGGTATTCTGCAGCTGTTCCTTAATTTCTTTTTTAAGACCACCAGCAACAAAGTTTCTCCGTGTGATAGAATCTGCATGCTGACAATCACAAATTATCCGCACTGAGTCCATAAGCAACTTTAGTAAAGTTGTATTCTTATCTTTTGACTCTGTTCGATCCGAACATAATTTCATTCATTCACTCTGTTATTCATTCTTCTTCTTCTTGCAATACAAGATGGAGACAGCATTTTAAATGTACAATTAATTAATTGGTCAATAAACCAGTTGCAACATTTAACAGTGTTTTCATACATTGTTTTGGTCCTTCACCAACGGTTTTGTGGTGAAGACACAAGATCAGCGACGAATTTACAAGAACGTGGATTTTCGTTCAACGTGGTTGCAATATCAGCCAGGGGCGCCATACTGCCAAGAAAAACTTCAACGCAGCATTTGCAGCGATCTATAAGAAGATTCCAGTTATAAACTACGTGACACCGAGTGTGGGGAGTATATTCAAGTTAATCCTACCTGTGTGCCTACATAACCTACGTGCGTTTACCGGTGCAAACCTGCGTCGACTTGCAAAGCAAATTGTGATAACAAGAATTTACAAAGGCTGTGTGCAATGTGTATTCTACGTGTTTAATACGTGACATAACGGTTTCAAATCAAGAGCATCATCATCAAGCATCCATTTATTTCAAGGACACGCCGTGCATCACAAATCGCCATTTCTAACATCAAGGATTATACAAGGTCGCGAACAACATCATTTTCGAAATTTCCGGTCGAGTCATCGGTCAGCAGAGCTCATCATTCAAGAAACGTCAAAGTCATCGAGCTACTTTATTGTGTTACATTCAATAACCGTTCACTCAAAAATTCGTTCTTTCGGTCAGTATCTCTATGAAAACTTTTTCAATTGTTCAACACTTCATTCATTCGGTCCTGTCAGTGCTTCATTCAAATTTCCTGCTGCCGGCCATTTTATTTATTTTGTTTTGTTGTTTTTGTTCCGTCATTCCGTGACCGTGAATAATTCGGCTTTAGTCCGAGTACATAATTTATAAGAACTGTAATTAGGTGCATATTAAAACAGGTTGGTATAGAACCCCACTGGAAGTCACGTTAGTCCTATTTTTGTATAATTAATAACACTCGATTGGTTTTGTACACAGCTCGTCTATTTATTACGACGTACTATTGCGTCAGCCAACATGGTGGACGTAGAAAAGGAAAAGTGTGCTGCCGTCGAATTGAAACAATTAATCTCCGATCGAGGTTACGTCAAAGGATCTATTACACGTATTAGTAATTTCTGCAAATCGTTAAAACTTGACGAACCCTTACACGTACTAAGTGCTAAAAGTGAGCGACTTGAGAAATTGTTTCTCGAGTACGAAACATTGAATAGGAAAATTTTACATTTAAATCCGGACGACACGGAAGATGTGGAATCTATTGAAAACACGTACTACGCGTGCCTGAGTGTTTTAAAACCGCGTCAAGCTACAAGTGAGCGCGCGACATCGGACGCAGGTGAGTCTTACTCCAAGTTACCGCCCATACATTTAAAAACATTTAATGGTTCCAATATCGTGGATTTTTATCCATTTATTAATATGTTCAATGCCGTAGTGCATAATAACCCCAAACTAACACCATGTGAAAAGTTGTATTATTTGAAATCATATTTAACGGGTGAAGCCCAAGATATAATTAAAAATCTTCTTTTAACAGAGGACAATTACTCAGAAGCATTGAAACTTCTTAAAGACAGATATGACAATATTCCAAAAATAGTAAATTACCATATAAATAGCATTTTAGATTGTAAACAATTTAACAAGTGTACCGCACAAACTTTAAGAACTTTATTAACTCATTGTAAATTGCATTTATCTGCGCTTAAAAATTTAAAACAACCTGTTGAGCACTGGGATGCATTGCTAGTAAATATTTTATCAAAGAAGGTAGATTCATACACAATGAGAGGGTTTCATTTAGATAGGGACGCCAAAGTGCTTCCAACACTTGCTGATTTACTCACATTTCTAGAGAAACGAGCATTGGCCATGGAAACCAATGATGAAAGGCCCACTTCAACCAAGGCTCCAGTCAGCAATGTAGCTACCATCAAACCATGTAAGTACTGCGACAAACCCAATCACAAATTGTATGAATGTGCTAACTTCAAGCTTGCTCCAGTCAATGACAGACTTAATTTTATATCTAAGAATAAATTATGCAAACTTTGTTTGAATTCACACTCTGGAAAATGTAATTTAAAAATAAAGTGTGCATCTTGTCACCAATATCACAACACATTATTGCATGTGGATAATTCAAGGGTTGCCAATAGTGTAACTACTGATAACAATACAGTGTCATTGTCAGGCATTTCTCCTATGTGTGATGTTTTGTTACCTACAGCGTCTGTCAAACTTGTTGATAAAAATGGTAGATTCACATATGCCAGGGCTTTGCTGGACTCCGGCAGCCAAGTGTCATTTATAACTGAAAGGTTATTAAATAAACTAGACTGTGATACCTACACTGACAATCAGGTAATAACAGGTGTGTGTGATGGTAGGAGCAGTGTTTCGAAAAAGGCTGAATTAACAGTTTATTCTTGTGCCAATGATTATAATGTTAAAAACTCATATTGTGTTGTGCAACAAATAACCTGCCCATTGCCTCAAACATCATTTGATATCCAAAGTTTTAAAATCCCCTCACATGTCAAATTAGCAGACAAAAAATTCAATCAAACTGGTGAAATTGATATTTTAATGGGTTCAAATATATTTTTCCAGGTTCTGCAGCGTGAATGTCTACCACTAGCAATGAATGGCCCTTTCTTAGTCAACACCTTGTTTGGATATGTAGTAGCAGGGAATTTGCCTGTATCAGCTGGCAATGTGTCAGCTTCTAATGTTTGTGTCACAGTCTCAGGTAACCAGTTTGGCTTTAATAACAATGCTTCTGGGGCATCCTTTGATCCCATAGATCAAACAAATAATAATTATTCTTGTGATAAAACTAATGATAATTTAGAAAAAACAATTTCCAATTTTTGGGAATGTGAAAAGGTTCCAGTTCTATATACTGAGGCCACATCTGAACAGCAATTAGCTGAACAAATATTTGTCAATTCAGTAAAGTTAGAACATAATCGTTTTACTGTAGATCTACCTTTGAAACAAGATTTAGACCAAATTGATTTGGGTGATTCTTTGCAAAGTGCATTATTAAGACTTTATAATTTGGAAAAAAGATTTTCTAAAGATACTTCATTATTTGAACAATACAAACTCTTCATTGATAAATACCTGGCAGAGGGCCACGGTAAATATTTTGACATTTCAAAGTATGATTTAAAAAAGGGAAACATTTACTTTCTCCCTCATCACCCTGTATTCAATGAAAAAAGTAAAACCACCCCAGTTAGGGCAGTTTTTGATGCTAGCATGAATACTAAAAATAAAATTTGTTTAAATGATTTGTTGCTTAATGGTCCAACTGTACAAAAGGAATTGTTTGACATTCTCATTTTGCTTCGAACACACAAATATATTTTGCTATGTGATATAAAAAGTATGTACAGGCAAGTGTTGATTAAAAATAAGTTTTGTTGCTTACAAAATATATTATGGCGAGAGTCCCCGCATGATCCTGTCCGTTGCATTCAGTTGCAAACAGTAACATATGGTTTGAAAAGCTCTTCTTTCCTAGCTACACGGTGTCTGGTTGAACTTGCACAGCATTATAAGGATCAATATCCTTTAGCATCTTTTGCTTTGCTTAATTGCAGTTATGTCGATGACATTTTGTGTGGCTCTAATCAGGTAATGGAGTTAGAGCAAATTAAAAAACAGCTGATTGAGATTTTGTTGTTGGGAGGTTTCTCCTTACATAAATGGTGTTCAAACCACCAGGATATTCTATCAGACATTCCTATTGAGTCTCACAGCGTTAATGATAAAGACTTTGATAAAAATAATTCATATGTTAAAACATTAGGTTTATCCTATAATATTTCAAGTGACATGTTTCAAATAACATGTCCAGACAATGAGGTTCAAGAGTCTTACACAAAAAGACAGGTACTTAGTTTTATAAGCAAATTCTATGATCCCCTGGGATTTGTCGGCCCAATTATAACGCAAGCCAAGATTTTTATGCAACGGTTATGGTTTGCAAATCTAAAATGGGATGAAGTTTTACCTACTTCTTTGCACCAGGAGTGGATAGAATTTGTTCAAGGATTAATTAAAATGCATTGCATCTCTGTACCTCGTAATATTAACACCTGTAATGCAAAGTCCATTGAACTGATTGGTTACGCTGACGCCTCTAACAAAGCTTACGGTTGTTGCTTATATTTGCGCGTCGTCAATTTTGATGACCAAGTTATAGTGATGCTTTTGTGTTCAAAATCTCGTATTAATCCGAGGAACAAGTGCTTAACTACGCCACGTTTGGAACTGAATAGTGCTTTGCTTCTTGCGATGCTAGCTGAAAAAGTGCATTCTATCTTAATACTTAAGTATCATGTGAAAACGGTTTTATATTCTGATTCCAAAATAGTGTTGTCATGGATCAACATCGAACCGGCAAAGCTCAGCGTGTATGTGGCCAATCGCGTTGTAAAAATTAGGCAGTTGACATCTGACTTTCAGTGGGGCTATATACCTACCAACGACAACCCTGCTGACTGTTTGTCTAGGGGTGTAAAACCTTGTACTTTAAAGGATAATTCTTTATGGTGGAATGGTCCATCATGCTTGTTGAGTAAAGATTATGATCATTGTAAAGTTTTATGCACTGATGATGTTGATACTCTACCTGAAATTAAAATAAATAATTGTACTAAAATTGTAAACTTACCTGAAGAGAAAACCTCAAGGATATGTGCCACTACATCAACTCTTAATGAGAATTTATTCATTGACTTTCTAGATAAATATTCTAACATTGATAAAACTACACGGGTCATGGCATACATTTTGAGATTCTCTCACAATTGCAAACCTAAAAATAAAGATTGTAAATTGAATGGTTTATTGTCACCTAAAGAACTTACCTCTGCACTAAATGTGATTTTAAAAATTGATCAAAGTAGGTACTTACATAAAGAAATAGCTTGTTTACTTTCAAATCAGCCTATTAAGTCTAATATTAATTGTTTGAATCCATTCATAGATGCGCAAGGGTTGCTCAGAGTGGGAGGCAGATTGCAAAATTCAGAGCTTCCATATTCCAAAAGACATCCAATAATTTTACCTAAACATTCAAATATTACTAAACTTTTAATAATTAAAGAGCACTCTAGATTATTACATGCAGGACAAAAATTAGTTCTAAGTAGTTTATCAGAAAAATATTGGATTATAAATGCCTTAAGAGTAGTCAAATCTGTATTATACAAATGTGTTACATGTTTCAAATTAAAAGCAAAAAATGCTACCCAACTCATGGGTTCTCTACCTATAGATAGAGTAAAAATGACACGCCCATTTCAAATTGTTGGCACTGATTATGGTGAACCATTTTATGTAAAACAAAGTAGAGTTCGCAAACCAGTCATTACTAAAGCTTATATTGTAATATTTGTCTGCTTTGTAACAAAGGCCATTCATATCGAACTTGCTTCTGACATGTCAACAAATACATTTTTAGCTTGTCTTAAAAGATTTATTGCACGTAGAAATAAGCCCTCTAAGATTTACTGTGATAATGCGGCCTATTATAGGGGAGCTAACAATGTAATGAAGGAATTGTATGAACTTCTTGATTCTGAAGAACGCCAAATAAATGTGACAAATTTCACTAATTCAGAAGAAATCAGCTTTCACTTCATTCCCAGTTACAGTCCAGTATTTGGTGGCCTTTGGGAGGCAGGAATTAAAAGTGTTAAGCACCACATGAAACGTGTTATTGGGAATACTGTTCTTACTTATGAAGAGATGTATACAGTGGTAGTCCAGATAGAAAGTATTCTTAATTCACGACCTATAACCGCTATGTCTAGAGATCCTGAAGACATGTCTTACTTAACACCAGGTCACTTTCTTACTGGTTCCCCACTCACTACATTTCCTGAAATCAATCTTACTGATCAGCCTATTGGTAGATTAAGTTTTTGGAAACAATGCATAAAAATGCAGCAATGCTTTTGGAAGCAATGGCATAAGCAATACTTATCTATGCTACAAAACAGGCCTAAATGGAAAATCGAGTCTGATAATATAAAAATAGGAACAATGGTGTTGCTAAAGGACGACAATACGTCCCCATTGAATTGGCCAGTGGGTAGAGTTATAAATGTAATGCCAGGAAGAGATGGCAAGGTTAGGGCTTTAGAAATTAAAACTGCAAAAGGTTCAGTGATTAGAACCAGTGTAATGAAAATTTGTGTATTACCTATTCATGATGATTAAGTTTTAAGGCTTTTCTATTCTTTTATAGATAATGTTATTTAGTTTTCAAATGTTATTTAAATTTAAATCTATAATTTAAGAACAAAGTTTATTCTTTGTATAATGTAGTATTTAGTATGTAGTAATACTTAGCATGTTTAATTACTTTTTAATGCAAGCGACTGCAGACTGTTGTCAATATAATAACAACATAAAGTGTAGCATACCTACCTATCTATGTGTTTAAATTATTAAATACTTTTGGGATACAAACTAAAAAATTAAATTCACTAAAATTGCCTTAGTAAAGTTTTTATTCAGTTATTATGATTATTTAACACAACTTAAAAACATTTTGTAACCTACAGTTTAAAATACTTACCTTAAGATTTAAAATTATATACAGTCCACTAATAGTTAATATGTATTACTTACCTGAGTTATTGAATTAAGTTTTATAAGAACATATTGTGTATTTTGGCCTTAGGCCCCCAATATGTTCGATCCGAACATAATTTCATTCATTCACTCTGTTATTCATTCTTCTTCTTCTTGCAATACAAGATGGAGACAGCATTTTAAATGTACAATTAATTAATTGGTCAATAAACCAGTTGCAACATTTAACAGTGTTTTCATACAGACTCTAACAAGAGTGTAATAGCTTCGCCTAGGCTAGTGATACCTAGCGTCAGCATCTTTTGTTTGCCTTCTATAGCCTTGTCACGCTTTACATTAGTGTCGGAAATTGCAGCCTTCATTTCCGCATTTAAAATGGGTGGATCTATCAATTTGCAATTGCTTGGTGTCAGATATCTTTCCTTTAACTCCTTCTTTTTATCCTTATCCAGGCCACATGTTACCCAATGTTCAAGTCTAACTGATAGATCTTTGTGTAAATCTGTTCCATATTTTTTGTCTGTGGTTGGATCAATACCCAGTATCTCTATTAGTTCACTATCTAGGTTAGAACAGTCTTCAACAGCAATTGCATCCTCCAGTGTGGAAGGTTCCATAGATGTTGATGTAGAAGGATTCTCAATATTTGTTGGGACATTGACCACAGATTGGATAGTTGTCACGTGTACATTATTATCAGAACTGGCAGGATTTGAACATAATGGTTCCTTATTTTCTTGAGTCGGTGAAGAGGTTGGGTCTATAATAGCCTCATCCTCTTGCCACCATCTACCACAGTCATCGTCTGTAAAGAACATACAACTTCTAAGCTAGTTACTGAGAGACAATCCCTAGTTACAAAAACATGTATTGTCCGCAAAGTATTCCTCTATTTAGTTATTTAGCATTGTAGGTAAGAGGCAGTCCCTAGTTATTTAACATGTACTGCCCGCAAACCTTAATATAATAAAATAGTAAGGGACAGTCCCAATGCAAGGCAAGTACTGTCCGCAAACTGTATGTTTTCTTTTTGAATGTTGTAAAAAACATTAAATAAATGTTTCCACAAGTTCCTTGTTTTTGATAAAGGGCGGTCCCTATAGTACTGCCCGCAATATCATTATTTCAAGGAAATTAACTAGTTAATCAACAAAATTAATTATGGTCAAACCATAATACCTACTAGTAGAAAACCGTTATACCCTCAATCCAAATAAAAAAAATTTTTACGAAAATACGTAAAAAGGTGTCTGTGGATGACTATAATTGGACTTCCTAAATCTTATAACGGATAAATAGGTACCTTGTTTGTTCACACGTGTGCAGGATGATGAACGAGACGTAGATAAATCCAAAACAGAACAACTGCGCCGGCGTCGGCGGCGTTGTTTACGGTCCAATTTCCTCTCCAATTTTCTTATTTTTCGTTGAATACGATCACAATCATCACTATTGTTCTTCCGTTTACGCATGTTATTGGTTAAATACACTTTCTTTCCTAATTTTTCCGGGAGCAATGTTGGGAATTGCGACGCACTAAAACACGAATGACAGACCGGCATAGTGTTGCACACAGGAAAATAAAATAGGGATACCATAAAAATAAAAAAGTTGTTTCTCAAATAGTGTTTGGAATTGCGAGTGCTACGCGTTACTACAAGTGTCTATTATGCTAATCTCGAGAACGAAGCATGAAGTATAATTGGGTGTCCTACACTGGATTATAACTGTCCATTGCTGGTGTCTAAGTAGGGGTGTTGTTTTTTTGTAATATTTTATTGTACTGAGTATTAAACGGAAATTAAACATTGAATACTGATTAAGAAAAGAGCTTTTCAGTTACCTCCAAATTCCAAAGAATATCTAATGTAAAATAAAAAAACTACGAAGCGAAAACGAAAAAAAATTGCTTATACTGTCCATGATTGGTGACTTTACCTTACGTACCTACTGTAAATTAACTACTCATGTGTCATGTAACTAGAAGTGGTAAACCTTTGATTTGTAGGTACATATTGTCATGATGTTTTGTTTTTTCCCTTTTACATGACCAACCAAAGTAGGTGTTTTCTTTTGGAGCAAATCATTAAGGGGAAGTTATATGGGTAAAGAAAAAAGCTGTTAAGGGGAAGTCATGCTTTTATTATGTTTTGCATTATATAAAATAGGTAAATATTTGTTGAGAGGGGGTATTAAATTTAACGCATCGTTTTGAAAGTAATATAATTATAAGTAAATTGTGAACGCAACAAATATTGGCGAATGTAGCGCCACCTATGAAATATATTTTTCGCTCTTCTAAATTTCTATGGCCGCCCGACTGCCGTGTGTAACTTTTTCATCCAAATTAAACGCCGTGCTATCTACAAAATTCTTTTATTTCCTAACCAAAAGACACCCAAAACACAAACGTTTAATAGTGTCAATAAAATGAAAAATTTATCACGTAACTATGTGTACTGGCCTAATTTGGATATTGATTTAGAAAACTTGTGTCGTTCGTGCGAGACGTGCCGGGCAGTGCGCGACGCGCCGCCGCCGCGGGCGCAGCTGCACCCGTGGGAGTTTCCTCTAGCTCCATGGCAGCGCTTGCATGCCGACTTTGCCGAATTTCTTGTCAAACGATACCTGATTATAGTTGATGCTCATTCCAAGTGGATAGAAGCATTACCCATGTCACGGACAGACTCACAATCGACGATCACGGCACTTACGACGGTTTTTAGTAGGTTCGGGCTTCCCTCGCAGCTCGTTACTGATAATGGTCCCCCATGGGTTTGTCCCACGAATTTCGAGATTATTGTCTTAAGAATTGTATTAAGCATGTAACAACTGCTCCATACCGACCCCAGGGCAATGGAGCCGCAGAAAATGCTGTAAAAACTGTTAAAAAGACACTCAAAAGGGCAGTTTACGCAGGGGAAGACGTTTCACAGGCCCTTAGTAAGTTTTTAATGTACTATAGAAACTGTAATCATGCTACGACGTGTGTGCCACCTGTTGGAGATAGCAATGTCACATCACTAGTAGTTAATGGGTCGAACCCCATCACTATTGATGGTCTATGTCAAAGGTGTCTTTTATCTATGGCTCTCTTCTGAAAATGTGCGATCGTAATGGCGGCGTAGGTTTCTATTTAATAAAGTTTTTCTTGTTCTCTATTCTCGAATTTCCTTTCCTCTGACCCTTAGCCTATATCAGGTTATGGGCCCAGAGACGCGGATGTAAAATTCGAGTAGGGTTGCGTAGTTGTGTTCCGCGCGAGGCGGGTTGGCACGTGCGGCGGCGAGGCACGTGTTGGGGCCGGTACAAAGGCAACAAGAAGAAGCGTGTAAAGAGGTGGTTTGCGGCGAAATGGAGATGGATTTACGAGACAAAAGGTACATCGTACTGACAGGCAAAAACTGGTCGGCATGGAAGTTTCAGACCACGATTATTTTGAAGTCGAAGAAGTTGTTTGGAGTGGTGAGCGGAACTGAGAAATATGACAAGGAAGCAGCTGAAAAGGAACAGGGAGTGTGGCAGGAAAAAGATTGCAAAAATCTTTATGGCAAAATCCGCATAGTTTTTATCTTATAGCCCCTTAAAAGGTTTTATTGTCGATAAAAATTGAGCATTCGCATATCTTAATATGAACACTTTATGAAGACTCACACTGTATTTCTTCACTATTTCAATACATTGCTCTCTTGCATCAAAAAGCGAAGTTCTTATTAACATCGACTTATATTTGACGACCGTTTGGTGCAGTGGTCTACATGTCGGACTTCTAAACCAAGGGTCGCGGGTTCGATCCCCGCACAGTACAAGCATATGTGTGCATGAACATGTGTGTTTGTACTGGTCTGGGTGTTTTCTATGTATAATATGTATTTATTTACAAAAAAAAGTATTTAAGTATGTTTATCCGTTGTCTAGTACCCATAACACAAGCCTCGTAGCTTAATTTGGGACTAGAGAATTGGTGTGATTGTTGTGAAATATTATTATTATTATTATTATTGCAAGGCTCAAGAGGTAATTGTCACGCAAATAGACGAGCAGATCATGTCATATTTGTCTTCAAGTGCGGACATGTGGGAAAGATTAATAACACTGTACGAACCCTCATCCCAAGTGAGTGTACACCTGGTACAACAACGGTTCTTTAACCTCACTTTCGAAGAACCTGTTATGAGATTCATATCAAAGCTTGAGGAGGTGACTAGCCAGCTGCGAGAGCTAAAGGAGCAGCCAACAGAAAAGATGTTGATAACAAAAGTTTTGATGTCTTTACCGGATAAATACAAACATTTTGTCAGCGCATGGGAGTCGGTGCCAGAGGCTCCACAAACTATGAGGGAGTTAACATCACGGTTGCTGGTAGAGGAGGAGCGGAGCGGTCCTGAGGAACAGCCTGAGAGTTCAGCGGCGTTTGTTACACGGAGAAGATTTAATAACAACCAGGAAAAGAGTGATAAGAGTGCGGTTAAGTGTTTTGAGTGCGGAAAGGTAGGACATATTAAGAGTGAGTGCCGGGCAAGAAAGTGTTTCCGATGTTGTAAGCCAGGATATGTATCAGCGGACTGTAACCAACGTGTAAAGTGCTACAAATGTAATAAGACAGGACATTTTGCTAAAGACTGTTCACCTAAAAACAATAATGATAAAAAGTTTCACAATGCATTTCTAGTCCAGGAGCCAGTGATAAAATTTAAACCAGATTTTTTATTAGATTCAGGAGCTACAGATCATATGACATTTAACAAAAATATTTTAACTAATTACAGGGTGATGCCCAGTGTTGTAACAGTAGGAGATGGGAAAATGTTAGATTGTGAGGGAATAGGAGAAATTCATTTCATGGCTTTTAACGGTAAAGAGTACATACCTTCTGTAATGTATGATGTTTTATATGTTCCTAACTTAATGGCAAATTTGTTTTCATTCAGTATTGCAATTGCCAAGGGATTTATGACAGTTTCAGATTATAACTATGTAACCTTTTTAATGGAAGGTTCATCTCCCGGCGCCCAGCTCACTGTTGTTACCACATCTGGCTCCATCGTCTCCCGGCGCCCAGCATTTTTCAATCCAGTATTCATAATCCAGCATTTTTCAATCCACTCCAATGTTATTTAAGTCCAATCACTTTTGAACGTCTTGATTTTATTAAAGATATTATAATTACGATGTTTTTAGTCCATTTTCTCACAGCATTATTTTTAAAGAGTTCTTTTTTTTAAACACTTCACGTTAAAATAAACTTTTTGTAAACCATCTGCTCAACGCCGCCTTAAGGCAGCACTGGCAGGGTCGCCATGCAATGTCGTGATTAGGACGACGGGAAATAAGATACTGACTGCGATCTAAGAAGCCTTTATTATATTAGTTATGTGCTTATATACTAAAGATGGGGAAGAGTGTGTGCGTGTTAATATACGGTAACAGCACACTACATAGAGGTTCATCTACGGGCAATCCCAATCCATTGTTTAACAACTTACTATAGAAGTTACTATCTGTGAATATTCCTCCGTCACTGAACCTGCCCATTGATCCAACTTCGATCATTATAAACCTCCCATGAGCATCAGCAACTGCCAACAGAACAATCGAAAATGTGTGTTTGTAGTTAAAATACTGTGATCCAGATTTAGGGGGTGAAAATATTACCACGTGCTTGCCGTCAATAGCACCAAGGCAATTTTTAAAATTTCACATTTCATCGAAGTCTTTTGCTATAACTTTCCACTCAGATTCAGTAGGAATCTTCATTACTTTTGGCTGTAACCTGGTCCATATCGATTCACAGACTTCTGGTATTATTTGCGAGAGCGTAGAACGGCCTACTCTATAGCTTTTTGACAGTGCATTATATGTAGTACCGGTTATAAGAAATCTGAAAACAAATAAAAATATTATATAAACCTATGTTTGTATTTTAGATCTGTAGTTTTCACGAGACATCCCCTTTTTTCGGTTAATCTCACGTATATTAACTTAGTTTTACTTTTTAGTTGCTGTTTTTTTAGTACCTGCTGGGACCTGCAACTGTAAAGTGGTCGAAACGTTCTCTATTTATAAAAATATTTAAAAACTTACGTAAGAATAACCGAAAAAACACATTTTATTAATATACCTATATATATATAGGAAGTTAATCACATGAAATTAAGATAAAACGCGCTAAACCAAGGGTTAATTTTAAATAAATAAAAACATATTTAAAAAAGGTTTAGAATTTAACAGATTAAAATTGATTCTAGTTTCAGCCCACTTCGTTTTATACAATTGATCTAGAAACACACTGTTTGATTATATTACATTAATTACATTCAAATAATTTGTTATATTTTCAGTTTCGCTAGCAAAGACAAAATAGAAAAATTTGCGAGACACGCACCGCGAGAAACTTAAAAAAATTAGCAAGACAACAACTGGACAGTCGCAAAAAAACATAAAGCCCTGGAAATATATGTCTCACATGGAATTTTTGCTTCCATATATGGCAAATTCGGAAAGGGATACGAATGTTTCCCCACAACCTGATGTTTCGGCAAGTTTGGTGGAAACAGCTGGTACTGCAGATATTAGAGACTATTCACTGGTAGAGACAAGCACCAAAAAAAGGAAGACGAATGAAATAGTTAATGATGAAGAAGAAGATACACCTTTGCTCAATCTTTTAAAAGAAATGAATGAAAATCGAGAAAAACGAACTGCTCAGAGGGACGACTTACGTAAAGGAGTACTTACTTCAGGTGATCCGTTGAAAGCGTTTTTCGATTCAATGTACCAAAGTACAAAGCAGATGCCGGAGTTCTATCAAATATCAATTAAAAGAAAGTTGTTTCAATCGGTAATGGATGCTGAAGAAAATATTGCCATTACAAACTATTCTGATTACTACTCACATAATTATGGTTACAACACCCATTCTACAAATCAGACAAATTATGGATCAGAACATGGTTCTATTTACTCACCTGAACCTGAACCCACCGTTTCTGGTGTGCAGCAAACTCAAATTGGAGAAAATACTACTCATATCCAAGAAACAGTTATTGAAGATTTAATTCCTACCACTCAAACCACTCCAAGCGATGGAACAAATAATGATTAGGTTTTGTTGCTCTGTGCTGAAATTGTTGTTGATTGATTTAAGAAAAACTTACCTGAGTGTAATAGCAAGACGCTCTCTTGTACTAATAGCTTCTCTATAGTTTGTATTTTTGGCGACGATGATGTATTTTACGATAGTGTTTGTGTAGTGGCAGAGTGGTCGCTGCCACTACACAAACACTATCGTAAAATACATCATCGTCGTCATCTGAGCTAGACAACAATGAGAGTAGTAATGATTTGTTGGTATCCATACGTCTTCTTTCAATGCCGCACTGTAAAGAAATGATCAAGCGAGCGAACAATCGCTGAACGAGTATCGCTGAGCGAGTTTATTTATGAAAGCTCTTCGCTCAGCGACAAAACTAGTAAAACGAGTCGTCGCCGGCAGTGAGAACAGTCAGCGATTGTATATGCGTCTCTTTTGTTCACACGGAATAGATATCTTTCGTACGTTTCTTGAGCGAGAAAATAGCCGATAGTTAGTCGTTTATTCGCCGTCGGTGGGACCACTACCTAAAAAAGGTATCATTTTGACATGGAAACTGAGGACAGACAAAACGTTGAAAAGATAAACTGCGGTGTTAAGAAAAAAATGAGAAGAGGACGTCAAAGAGATATCGTTAAAAACAACAAGTAAGTCTGTGCTTTCAGTGCATATATTTTAGCACTATCTTTTAAAAAACGGTGTTGCGAGACGTATTTTACTATGATTGATTTTTTTTTTACAGGTATAAAGACAAAGATCCACATGCCTTGAACTTTACAAAAAAATGTACACACGGTTCTGACAAAACATTCAAATGCGGTAAAGTTGAAGTGTCTTTAGTAGTGAAGAATAGAAGCTTATTTTATAAAAACAAGACCAAAGTCTCTCAAGACGGATTCTTGACTAGACTTATCTCAGCAATAATCCCAGAAAGGAAGAGGACATTCAAGCCTACCTGTAAGCCAAAACCTCACAATATCTCTCGTTTTTATCATTTGATTGGAAAAAATAAAAAATTGATAAGAGTTTGTAAAAACACATTCATGTCAAAATTAAAACAAAACACTACATATCCAGACAGGTGACGTTCAAAAACACACTTATCCATGCAGCAGGTACAAAACAACACATATCCTGATTTGTCTTCCAAAATAACTTTGCCCAATAATCAACAACAGCGCGAGCAATCAAATAGCAAAAAAATGTTTTAATTGCCGATTTATCTCCACATTAATATGGTATTTTTATTTTAAATACAAAAACATGCTCTCACAATTTATTAAGTTTTTTTAGATTTCTGCCTTATTGAGAAAAACGGATATGATGTGGTTTTGATCCTAACCTCCTCATTTGTGAAATGGGATGAAATGAAATTAATATTTCCCTGCTTGTATAAGGTTGCCCAACAACATTAAATTGTTGTTGCAACATCAGTACCAAGTGAGTGCCTTTTTTCCAAAGCAGGTGCAACAATGTCACAATTAAGGAACAGATTGTCCCCAAAATACCTGGAGCAGTTACTGTTTCTGGGCAATCTGGATGCAACTGAGTTTTTTGCTTAAGTCATCTGTTTTTTTTGTGTATTTTTAAAATTCAAATAAATAATTTCAATTGATAACAGATGTTTTATATCATACCTTGTAATCAATACATCTGTAACTATTATTTTGGTACTTGTTAAAAAAAGGTAATATCAATCACTCGAAAGAATTTTTTCCCTTTATATGTGTATATAAGTATCATTAAAATAATAAAAAATGTATCGATATGAGTAAGTATCGATACTTGAGGCGTACTCATATGAGTAGTATCGAAAAACAATGTGAGTACTACTTAAATGAGTAAGTATTGTTACTTTATGCGTATCGGAACCTATCTACTTTCCTAGAAGTTTAATTAAGTGTGTCGATCCTCCGGCACGATTGAGATTTCCATTTTACCATTTTAACTGGTAAGGGTTATTAAATCATTGTGATAAATATTGTAATTATTAAATGTAAATCTTATAATTTTTATAATACCCATCCCATGTATGTCACATGCAGAAGACTTCGTGATCTGCAAGGCCACCTGGAAAAGGAGCGTACCCGATTGAGAAAAACTGTGAGTAATCATCGAGAACTTTCTCAACCCCTTGTGCATCCCACGGAACGTGAGCATACTACGGATCATAATGCAAATCGTTTTCGTAGACGTCCGCGCAGACCGAGTAAAAACGATGAAGGTCCTGAACCTCAAAGAACCCGAAACGAGGGACCTTCTCCTCCGTTAGTTAAATCTGTAAGTCCTACATATCGTCGACGATACTGCAACAGCGCTGAACTACCGCGCCGCGATGTCCTAGTCTGTCATTGGTGCATGGTAGTGAAGACAATACTTTAAATAAGCCAATCAGAACCTCCCTGACGCTTCACTGCAATAGCGCGACGTTTTCCCGCGCTTGTAGTTGGTAAGTAATACCGCGTAACTGATCAAAACGTAAACAAAATTGTTGTGATTACTTTGCGTTCCGTGAAAACTATTGTTAAAAAGTGGTTATATCTGCATGGAAAGTAACGGTAAGTGATGTAATCTGTTGATTTATTTATAGGCTTGCTATTTTCAATAATGGATTGTTCATTTGTGTCATATTTTATAGATAAAGTCGATTTTAATGCACAGTTGTAATTCCGCGGTTTTGTATTAGGTCAAAGTAAAGTGTTATTGGTACTAAAGCGGTTTTGATTACTTTCGATATAAATCAGTTTCCTATTAATATTTTTCAGAATGTGTATGCATGGAGGATGTGCAGGACCTAGTCAAACGACGGGAAGAGTTGCTCATGAGAAGGCAATCAATTATAGCCAAACAAACACAACCAGGCACAAGCTTCAGCAATGATGGCACCGATATTTTTCCAGGACCCTCAACCTCAAGTGCCTACCAGATTGTAACACGAGAGTCCATCAGCGTGATATCTTGCGAAGATACTAACGAACAAGATTTTAGCGGCTTTTTATCCGACGAGTCAGTAGCTGACCCTGATTTTGTTTACCAAATGATGAGCTTGTAGGTAACATTCGTTCTTGAACAATACAGTCTCCTGTCATAGAATCGCCTCTTCTCCAATTAGAAGATAATATTGAATATTTTCCTGAAAGATCTATTGTAGAGAAGCAAACATCGACAAGGAAACGAAAAAGAATAGCGGACAAAGATTCCTGGAAAAGAGAAGGTAATAAAAGACAAAGAATGATGGGGGAGGAGTACTTGGGATTTAGAAAGATTGATGAAAAGTATGTGCAAGACATCGCTAAACCGGAATGAAGACTTGAGAAGTCATGTTCTTCTGAACGCTGTACTACGTGCAAAGTTTTCTATTGTAATACTTTTACTGAGAAAATGCGAAAGAAAACATTTGATGAATTTTGGGCGAGATCGTGGAAGGAAAAAAAAGCTATGTTTTGACTCTAATTGACACCCAGGATACCCAAAGAAAGACTAAGGAAGCAGGCAGTAGAAGACGTAGTGAAAGCAAGATTTACCATTTAAAAGCGAATCTATGTTTTTGGGCACGCTCGAAATCAAGGAATGGACTTGCAGATATTGGTAGGGTGAAAGAGGACATAGAGCTTCAGATCAGGCTGGTAGACAGGTTGAGGAACTAACAAAAAAACTCTCTGTTTTGAATTTCTTAAAAGAAATCCCAAAACTTTCATCGCATTATTGCAGAAAATCAAGTTAAAAGATGAATTTAGAACCAATCGTTCAATCCAAGGCCCATCTATACCGTTTGTATGTTGAGCGTGCGGATTCTCTCTCCTCTCCTGTAGCAGGTCGAAAGTTTTTGAAGATCTACTAGCTTAAAAAAACATTGCCATTTTCAAGCCAAAGAAGGACGAGTGTGATACTTGTTGTGCTCATAAGGCTGGCAAGAACACAAAATTCATCTGTCTCGCAAAGAATATGCTCGCGAAGAGAAAAATAAGGTTAAAGAGGCGGCGATCAAAGGAGAAGTTCACGTAGTAACTGCTGACTTGCAAGCCGTGATGCTCTGCCTATATTTAAATGACAGTTCACTGTACTTCAAAACGAAGCTTTGTGTGCACAACTTTACAGTTTACAATCTGAGTAACCACAAAGCAACGTGCTACTGGTTTGACGAAACAGTAACAGACTTAAGAGCCACCACGTATGCTTCGTTTTTTATCGACTACATTGCCAACTTGGTTCAAAATGATTCTAAAGATGTCATTATTTACACAGATGGGTGCACTGCTCAGAATCGTAATAATGTGGTTTCAAATGTTTTGTTGCGGCTTGGTGTAAAAGACAATGTAACGATCACCCAAAAAAAAATTTGAAAAAGGTCACACGCAAATGGAAGAGGACTCGGTGCATTCCGTCACAGAAAGAAAATTGAAAAATCGCGAAATTATTTGCCAAGCCAGTACGCTATGATAACAAAAGAAGTCAGAATTAAACCTTTCCCTTACGACGTGATGATGCCTGATTATACTTTCTTCAAGGATTACAGCCCGAAAGACTATCTCGTTAATGAGTCTACGAGTATAAGACCAGGACGAGTTGCTGGTGATAGATGTGTAACAGATATAAGGGTGCTGAGGTACAACACGAATGGTACTATGGACTATAAATTCATGTACTCTGATGAAGACATGCGTTTACCCCGGCGAGCGAAACCAATAGAATCCCTCTCGCTCGAACCTTAACAGCTCCATGATGGCCCACAGAAAGTAACTAAACTACTAAATTTGATCATCTACAAGAGCTGAAAACAGTCATACCGAGTGATTGCCATGAGTTCTATAATAATTTCATTTTTGACGATTACAATTTTTTTTTAATACTAATTCAGAGAAATTTATGTGCCATGAATATGATTTAGGTAAGGGTAGTTATTTTTGATTTTGTTTCCGAATAATGTACAGTCATTCGGGGTAACTTTGATTTATAAGGGTAACTTTGACAGTCAAGTATCAATTTTATTTTTATTTTTTTACGTTGTAAACATTTAGTGTATGACATGACATCTAATATCATTCGTTTGCTTAACGACCTTCGTAAATGAACTATAAGAAAAAAAAAGCTGTCAAACTAAGTTAGTGTCAAAAAGTTTTTTAAATCTTACTGTGTCCAACTGTTATATTTTTTCAGTGATTAACTTTTTAGATATCTCAAAAGTTTGGCCGCTTTCCAGGTATGTCAAAATCGTAATACAACAATAAATATGTCTAATTTTAGATACACAAATAATTTTTGTGGTTTTTACAATGCATCTATAACGTATTTACTCCAAATTCCGGTCTGCCTATTTTATAACAAATTCTGGGTATCTTTGACAGTGTCAATGTTACCCAGTCTTTTATGCGATCTACAAGTTTTAGTATGGGTAACTTTGACATTTAACTATTACGTATTAAAAATACATAGGCTTACATATAAAGTTGTATGTATTGACGATATACATTAATTTTAAGTACAAATAAAATATGAATCATGTACTCTTCATTTTTCAGCTCATTTTAACACTATGCCTAGAAAAAAGAAGGTTCCAGAGCCTGGCACCCGCAAGTATGGTTCAAAATCTAATTACACCCTAGCAAAGTTAGAAGAATGCTTAGAAATGGTTAAATCTGGTGCACTAAGTGCATATGCTGCTGCTAAAGAATATAGCATACCAATTAATACAATAAAAAATAAAATTAAAAATAGACACACAGAAAAAGTAGGCAGACCAACAGCTTTAACTGAAGATGAGGAAAACATTATAAAATACCATGTCATGACGTTGGCAGATTCAGGGATACCTATAGGTATTGATGATGTTACCCTCATAATACAAAGATACTTGAACTCGACAAACAGAAAAGTTACGGTTTTCAAAAATAACCGCCCAGGTTGGGAGTGGGGTAAGCTCTTTCTAGATAGACATCGAGATTTAAAAGCAACGTTGGGGCATCATATTAGTCGAAGCCGAGCTCAGGTGAATGAAGCTAAAATCAATGATTTTTTTGATAACCTTGAGTCAGAAGTCCGCGATGTTCCACCTGAAAACATCTTTAATTTCGACGAAACAGGGTTTCATGACGACCCTAAAAAGAAAAAGCTGCTTTTTAGACGCAAATGTCGGAACCCAGAAGTTATTCGTAACTCTACGAAATCCTGTTATACAGCTGTCTTTTGTGGGTCTGCTGTAGGAGAAATCCTTCCCCCTTATTTCATTTTTAAAGCTAAAAATGCTTGGTCTGACTGGCTTGTTGGAGCACCTCCGGGCTCACGAATGACTGTGTCTAAAAGTGGCTGGATAGCTCTTGAGAGTTTTGACGACTGGTTTAAGTATCATTTTCTTCCGTTCGCTATTAAAAAGGAAGGTAAGAAAATATTGATATGCGATAATTTGAGCTCCCATATCTCAGTCAACACATCAAGAATCTGCCACGAGAATAACATTAAGTTTGTGTGTCTTGTACCAAACTCGACCCACATTCTTCAACCCCTCGATGTGGGCTATTTCAGCTCTCTTAAAGCAAATTGGAGAACCGTCCTTCTTAATTGGCGAGAAACTACAAGAGGAAGAAAAACTATTGCTTTACCCAAAAACTGCTTTACGGCACTCGTCAAAAAAACTCTCAATTTAGGAGCTTTACAGTGTAAAGCTAACCTTAAGGCAGGTTTTAGAGTGACTGGGATTTACCCTTTAAACCGCCAAGAACCATTGCAGCGTCTTCCAGAATACGCTAAAACAACAGATGTACAAACTGCCAAGGAATCTATAGGCGAAAGTTTCAAGACCTATCTGGCGGAATTGCGTGAAACTGATTTAGGAATCAAAAGCCAAAGAAAATTTCAAATGCCAGTTATTGCTGGTAAGAGTGTGTCGATGGAGGAAGTTGAGCAATTCTATAAAAATAAAGCTGAAGCCAAGACTAAGATTAAAAAGCAGCCCACCAATCCCGAAGTTCAATTGCTGATATAAATCCCGTGAAAAGGGGTCGACCTCAAGGCTCAAAAAATAAAAAGAAAGTCAAAAGTCAAGACAAAGAAAACGAAAAAAATACGGAACTGGTGGAAGAAAACAAGAATGATGGAGAAGAACACACAATAGAATTGGAAGATACAGCAATAGACTTAGATATAGGCAATGAAGTTATTATAGAAGAGTACGTAATTATGAATGAGGCTGAAGAAACAGCATGTGAATCTGATGCGCTGATAAAATCCGCTTCAATGGGAGATACTTCGCAATTTTCTAAAATTCCGCCTGGAACTACAGTAATAATCAGGGATGAAGGATGCTTGTTTCCAGGAAAAGTTGTATCGTCCTGTCCTCCATACTATTTAGTTGCGACTATGGCCAAATCAATGGGTGGTGGGTGGAAGTGGCCACACAAAAGAGAGATGGCAAAGATTGAGTTCGACGACATCGTATCAACTGTGGATACAGATAAAATCAAAATAAAATCTCTTGGAATTTATCATATAGAAGATGATTTACTTTATATGGAGTGGGGAGAATAGGCAGTAAATTAGTCTAGGTTTTAAATGATACCATTGATTCTAAAGAACTTAAAGCTTATTTTTAAAATTGTTCCAAAAATGTTCAAATGTTGATTTTTATTCTTGTTTCCAAAGAGTTTCAATAAAGATAGAACTATAAGTTTATGGTTTTATTGACTTTTCTATGATTATAATGCTTTTGATAATTGTTAATACATACTAATGTAAATAATGTTACCCTCAAGAAAGAAAATTTTATCTGTGTCAAAGTTACCCATTTACGGGTTATAACTTTGACATACAACAAAATTGCCAATTTCTGATATATTTAAAGATTTTTTACACATGCAATACTAAGACTGTGTGAAAACCTACCAGAGAGCACAGATTAAGTAGAATCTTTTGTATAATAGATGTCACAATAGAAGTTAAATAAAAAAATAATGTTGAGATCTGTCAAAGTTACCCCAATTGACTGTATGTGTTTTTAGGCTCAAGTTCACGGAGTTTAAAATGGCCGGTTAAGACTTAATCAGCCAATTTTTGACAGTGTCAGTGTCAATATCTATACTAAAATTTGTCACAAATCTAAATTACCTTGGTGAAATAAAGGGCTTAGTTATTTTTTTGGTTTTAGTCTTTATGATTAGTTAGAGGTGAAGACTGAACTTAGAGTTAGACTAAAGTTAGAGCTGTAATTAGTTTAATTTAATTCGTGAATTAAAAACTGTTACATTTTCCATATTTTTGTGATAGAGAAGTGCCTCCCGTTTGTGTTTCATACTAATAAATAATTGTTTTGTACTCTTAATTAAAGTTTCAATTACGCGTATCTGTCCTTTTATAACATTATCAGACTTGATATTGCTACAAAAAAACCCGCGTAAGTACCATAAAAACAAACTATTTAAAAAATCTAAAATTTTCTACCACTAAATGATGGCCAGGTTCTCTAAGGACCCTATATTTCAATAAGATGCGTTTATCATTTTAAAAACTAAAATTATAAAGTTTTTTTTATCTCCTGTAAAGTTATCCTTGTAGTTATGCACCATTGCAAATAGTAGATCAGCGCTTTTGCAGTACCATGAAAGATCTTATCGGTATTCTTAGTTCCCTTCAAAGTTTACCGCCCCAGCCGTCTGCTTTGCCTGTTACGTATACTTCAAATGATCATAAAACATTTTGCCTGATTTTGATCCGTGAGCTAAAAGCCAACGAATAGATATTAGATTAATCAAGGCGAATGAATGTGCTACTGTTTACGGCTGGGACGATAAAACCATAATGAACTGGTAGCCGACTCAGATATGCAGAAGCTCCAGGGTTTGGCCAAAACCTGGTACGAAAGTTTTCCATCTATTTTGTATAGTTGGGCCGAGCCCTGGATGGAGGATATGCTGAAAAGGAAAAGTAGGAGAAACGAACCGATTGAAGTGTATTTTTATGAAAAATTGGCTTTGCTGAACCAATGCAACATCGAAGGAAAGCGTACTGTTGATATTCACGGGCTAACGAATAGGACAGTGAAATCTAGTGCCATTACTTTTGTTAAGTACAATTAAATATTTATGTACTGGCAACATTGATTAGATAGTCTGTGGTAAGCTGCGGTGGCTGCTCTTGTGTTTTGTGATCTGCGATGTAATTAAAACAGTATAAACGAGCCGTCCTGAAGAAATACCTTGTTGTTTCTTTGCAAAGTCCTAACAGGTTATGGGCCAAGCGCTCATAATTCTGTTTTAGGTGAAGATCGCAGGAGAGTTGTTTGGTGCGAGAGAGGAGTCGGCGCCACCGGTGTGCTGCGTGTTTTGTTTTTTGGTCAACACAGCAGGGCTGAGTTGTTGTTAAAAGCGGCGACTGAAGGAATTCGTGTGGAGTTGAATCGAGGCAAATCACGGCATCGGATCTCCGCGGAGTGCAGTTGCTAAATGTCGGAGACAATACTCTAGCATCATGTTGGCGGTGGCACCAAACTCGGTCATTAAACTGGAGGGCCAGCGCCACTGAAGCGTGTGGAAACTTCAGGTGACAGTTACACTAAAAGGAGCTGATGTGTTTTCAGTGGTTAATTGATGGAACGTTTGTGAAACCAGAAACTGGAGATGAAACAGCCTGGTTAAAAAAAGATGTCAAGGCGCAGAGTATCATCGGGTCTAGACTGAGTGGAGGAGGAGACTATGATTCACGTGCTAACATGTGAAACGGCTGCTGAAATATGGAAAAAGTTACAAAGTGTATTTGAGGCAAAGTCGGCTACCAGTTCATTGATGTTACAACAACGTTTTCTTTAGTGCAAGTTTGAACAAGGAGAGCTTTCTGTATTCTTAGCCAAGCTGCAAGAAATGGCTTGTCAACTAAAACAAGCTGGTGAAACAGTGTCATAGAAATTTTTAATGACTAAAGTTTTAATGTCATTACCAGAAACATACAGCCATTTTGTTTCGGCATGGGAATCTGTTGACACGGATACGCAAAATTTTAATGATTTGGTAGCGCGGGTTCTTGTCGAGGAGGAGAGAACAAAAGCTAAAAATCATGAGAGTGAAAACACGGCGCTGTTCGTAAAGAAAAGCGGCTTTGTCAAGCGCTGCAATCGATGTTCTGTCCCTGGTCATCTGGCTAAAGACTGTAAAAGTAATGTGGAGAATCGTCGTTGTTTTTCTTGTGGAAAATTGGACATTTAAAAAATCAGTGCAAAAAGAGTAATCAAAGCAAAAAAAGTAGTCATTGGCAATATGGCGGCAGACATTCAAAGGAAAACGCTTTTACAGTGATTGGAATGTTGAGTTAGTGGACTGCAATACAGAGGCAGCCCCATCAGCATCATTAATTTATCAATGAAAAAAATGTTCGCCATGTATGAGTGGGAAAACCCTCACCTCTACAACAACACTGCACAAACACTTCGCCAGTTTAATGGTATAGTAAATGAAAATATGAATATAGCATTTTTAGTTCCAAAAAAGGATTTATGCGAAAATTGACACAGTTTTTCCAATGAAAACTCTCCAACTAAAGAACAAATAAGAATTTATAATACACATGTAGAGAATAAAAAGATTGCCAAAGAGTTTAAAAATAGTGAGTTCTTTCACAAAACTCGTCAGAAGTAGTATGTGCAGTGTAACTTTGACTTTCAAAAAATATTGAATTGTCCTCATGGTGACGTTGGATTATTATATTATAAACAAAAGCTTTCTTATACAATTTTACTTTAATTGACATCAGAAAAAAAGAAGCATCGTGCTTTATGTGGACGGAGAGCACAGGCAAGAGAGGAGCGAATGAAGTAAGCAGCTGCTTACTTCACTTTATGAAAAGAAATGTAGAAGAAGGTACTAAAGAATTTTTTTTTGGGCTGACAACTGCGCCGGTCAAAACCGTAATCGAATTGTATATTCTCTGTACATGTACCTGGCCAGGGAATATAAGATAGTTATTACCCATCGCTTTTTGGAATCAGGTCATACCGAGGACGAAGGCGATAGCGTTCACGCTCTTATCGAACGAGAGTCTAAAGGGAAAATGATATATACTGTCCAGTGGTTTGCTTTGGTACGTTGGAGCAAAACTAATGGAATACACTGTAGTGGAAATGGCTCAATATGACTTTTATGATTGCAGAGGCTTATTGGATGATAGAAAATGGAAAAAAGATATGAAAAATAAAAATATTAACCTTTAACTGCTGAGGTGGGGGCCTCCCGAGTCTTTGAAATGTGAAATTGTTGAACAACTCTCTTCTTTAGCGCGCGACACACGCGAACGTGCTAGTACCTTCTTGTTTAGTTGCGACGCGGCTGTCGAAGGCTGTGCACTTGTTTGCGCGCGAAATATAGGTAAGTAAATTAACTTTGAAATTTTTTGTAGGCCTCTCAGGCCCCACCTCAGAATTTACGTCCCTTTTTTGTATTTGGTATTGAGTTAGTTTTTGTCTTTTTTTTGCAGTTAAATCAAATCAATTTACAAATATGGAGCCTAGTACTTGCTCCGTGTAAACGGCCGTTCGTTAATAATAATAATAACAGTGCAGCTAAAACTAGAAGGTTTGTAGTACCGGGCAACAAAGACTTTGATTCCATCGTAATGTCCACGATATTATGAAGACTACCAGATCAGAGGCTGAAGACATTGCTACATGCGCATGAACCGGATACGTGCGGTGAATCGGATCTCGAAGATCAGGCTGACAATGTTACTGAAGAACAGACGTCCTCCGATGCCGATGTGCCCCTAGCATCAATTCGACCTGTATGCCTGTATTTAATTGTAAATCTGTTGCCTGATACAAATAAATAAATATCCCCTTCTAAAACTGTTGTAAAAATTTGTAGACGTTGCGAACAAGTAATGCGAAGCACTATGACTTCTTTTAAAAAAAATGTTACAAGGATAAGATGGGACTTGTAACAAAACCATCATGAAATTCGTAAATGAAGATATATTTTCTGAAATAGGGGACATCAATTCGACAACGAAAGCTGTAATCACATCTTGGAACTAACTAAAAGTGTGGCAGAAAAATACGTTGATATAAGATTGCCTTTTTTGACTAGGAGATCAAATCTTCAAGCCGCATTGCAAACAATTCAAAAATCAATGTTCGTTCTATGTTTCAGAACAGTATTTTTAGTAACTAGTAACATAAGTGGTGCAAACTCATAACGTCCTCTTCTTTAAGTTGGTTAAAAATCATTATTCTCCTATTCTATTCCAATATATAATAGTTCACCGTAGTAGAGTCGAGTAAAAACTAGTTGTCCAAGTTGCACTTGCGTTTCCCGCCAAACTTATCGATATTTTTATCGACACTATGGGAATCCTGAAAAGTTAGTACATTTTAAGTGTTTTCTAGGATGACCTTGAGCTAGCCAATTAGAGTCCTGTTGTTTTGTTCCGCACCCCGTTCTTTTCACCAACCTTGATGAGTTTGAATCTTTGCTGGGTTTTTAAACTTGCTGGGCCAAGGTAAAATCATGAAGTCAGTAATATTCATCAGCTTGAGATTTTCATCCCAAAGTTTATTAAATGGTATAAATAAAAAGAACCAACTTTTACCGACTAGTTTTAGCGATATAGTAAAAGGCTCATGGGTGGGTAGCGCAGCCCTTTACGGAGGAATAAGGAATTTCCGTTAGCGGGAGCCGCGGGGTCACGCTGCGGCTCACCCCAAGCGCCCGCTAAACCAATACGCTTCATAAGCAATAACCACCACTCTACTTGCTCTAGATATAATATTGGATAGTAAGCATTTATTATTATATAAATACTAGTGTTTAAGCTAATTAAGATGAATTGATTGTAGTTAGCGTAAGGCTGCCCGATTGAGAAAATAAATACTTTTTTCGTTAAACTCCGAATTCGTTATTTAATTCGCGCCCGACGCGCTGCGGCTCACCCCGCGCGCACGACACGCAACCGCGACGCGACACTCTCCGCGCCCGCTCATTTAGCGCACTGCATTGTCAAGTGAAGTTATTATGTTACTCTTCTCCTGCTAAAATGCATTTTAAAGACATTGAGTTGACACAAAAGGAGATAACACAGTTAGAAAATATCGAGATAAATCTTTTGAACCGTAGCTTTCAAACAGATTCAGATCAAGACATTCAACCAACGACAAGAATATGCCGGAAAATTTTATTGTCAGAAAGCGAAGATAGTGACGACGAGAAATCTAAGGATTGCCAATATTGGTTTGTTACCTTTTTGTATACGCTTTTACTGTCATCAAAGTAATTACATACTAACAAAGTAATATAATCATTCGATTTGATTTAATGTTCTATTTACTGAGATGCGCCGAGTAGGTACTACGAGTATGTAGTTTATTTAGATTGACGAGATTGGATCTTAAAGTCCGCGGAATGAGGGGTATGGAGAGGGGAAGGGCAACTTTTTACCACCAACTCAATCCGGAAGAAAATTTGCAACATGGAGAAAATTGAGTTTCCACCATCAACTTTGGCAGAACGATACATATTCCGTCAACGGCGACAAGCGGACGGGGAAACAGTAGCGGATTACGTCACCGAGCTAAAGAGACTAGCTAAAACCTATGATTTTGGTTCGACCCTTAAAGAAAATTGACGGGACCAAATTGTTTGTGGAATAACAAGTGAAATAACGAGACAAAGGTTATTCGCAGAAGACGATAATTTAACATTCAATACGGCACTCAAGTTGACGGCAACATTACAAACGGCCGGAAAAAATGCATACGCTGTTGATTGCGGTACTAACTCTACGGTCACTGTTAACGAGATCCAAATAACTTAAAGTGTATGGCGTGCGGTGATAACGGACATAAAACGGAGCATTGTAAATATAAAACCTTCGAATGTAGTCTGTGTAAGAATAAAAGCCACCTACGAAGGATGTGTCCGGAAAAATGTGTAAGATTTGAAGCTGCGAAGGGGATGATTGTCCAGTTATGATGAAGTGAAGAGCGCAATATTGCCCTATTTTGAAGACAAACAAAAATAATTTTTTGATGGTATTAATTAATTAATTGATAGGTCTAATAAATGTATTAGATAGATAGATATTAGAGTTAAGGGGGAATGCATCGAGAAGAAAAAATAATTTTGTGTTTTATTTTTTACTTTTTACCCTCCATTCCGCGAACTTTTTGACGCGTCCTCGTATATATGATTTATACTCGTATTAAGCGGAATTCAATAAAATAATAAATACCTGCCCTGAAAATCAAAAAAAAAACAGTTTTGTTTTCTTTTCTAAAACGCATATTTTACGATGATTTGAATCTTAAATGTAAGAGTTTACGTAAAGACACATGCAATTAATGTGACACTATCAATCAAGATTAAATATTGTACATCATACATACATGTGATGTTGAGCGCAAACAGTATCAAGAAGAAAAAGAGATACACTTCAAAAGAGCCGAACATTTAAGGAGAGATATGAAAGAGGATATGATGGAAGCTAAAACCGAAGACAATTTTGGGTGTATTTTTTATTTATTTATTCACATTTGCATACTAGGTGTATTTACATTATATTACTTTTGCTATGGAAAAAACTTTGCCTCACCCTCGAATCCCACCAAGCGTAGTTTTTTTACAAACGACAACTTTGGTTTTACAATTGTTCTGTACCTACGTACTGGCTCAGATAATATTGGACATTGTTATGTTTGAGAGTATGGTTGAGGGCGAAGCAGGTCGAGAGTCGTAAGAAGTATGATCATGTATTTCTAAATATATAAAACATAAACTAGACTCTAAAATAGAACATCTTGACGCCATCTTGACGACGATAGCATTTAGATCATCACAGTTAAAACGGGATGGAAAAATCTGCACTGTGAAATCTTAACTCTGCCCAGAACACAAGGTCCATGCAAAATTGTATGGTAGGGTAGACCGGAGGCAAAAGTAACAGGGGGCAGTTGAAACATCGACAATATCTACAGTATCGTTCTGTGTATTTGCGCGTGTGTGCACACGCGACCTGTGACGCGCACCTGGTGATCGGTGTTTTAATCCGTTCCTCTTGACTCGTCATAGAATAATAGCAAAAATTATAAAGATATCTAAAATATTAAGTGAAAAGTGGACAATCCGCCCCGACGTCTATGTGTGTGATTCGTGCAGAAAACGGCTGTTACGTTAATCACCTTCAGAAGTGAATATTGTTCAATCACAATCAAGTCAGGCATCAAGTGATTATTCGCAAACTGTCCAAGATGAAGCGTTCATACCGGAAGACAAATACCAACACACTGCAACACAGACAGACGCATCAATAGCAAACGAAGAAATTTTAAATCAGCTCAAAGAAAAGTTCAATGATCCCTCCACTTCCACATCCATTAAGACTATGATACTCACTATTGCACCTAAGTCTTGGAGTGAGAATAAACTGGCTCAAGAATTCGGAACATCCCGACGGCATGCAAAGAAAGCTAAGCAACTGGTAGAACAATTTGGAATCTTGACTTCACCGAATCCTCGCGATGGGCGTAAATTGCCTGTGGAAACTGAAAGCTTGGTTAAAAATTATTATCTTCGCGAAGATATCAGTCGAGTGATGCCAGGTTAAAAAGATTATATGTCCCTTAAATTAGAAAATGGAAAACGAATGCATGTACAAAAACAACTTCTGATGTGCAATATAGACGAACTTTATCAAAAGTTTAAAATAGAATATCCGAACTTAAAAGTTGGTTTATAGAAATAGAAATCTTTATTTGCGTTTGGTTAAGGTACACTGGAGATGGTCATAATTATTTATCAGCAATTATACATCCGCTTAGTCAACCATTATCAATGGCATGCAAATCTTAAATTAATATTGGCATAATAAATTTAAATAGTAAAATGTATATCTAAACAATCACAAAATGTCAACAAATTATCATTAATTAACAAAAAAATATTAGTTATCATCTTCTATCGCAATTTAAATATTCCTGTGTAGTGTAAAAAGCCTTTTCACTAAGCCAGTTGAATAATTCTTTTTTAAATTTATTAAAAGGCAGGTCTTGAATTTCTTGTGGTATCCTATTATATATTGTCATGCACATACAATAACAATTTTTTTGGAATTTCGCGCTCTTAGGAATTATAACGGAAACTAACCTATTTCTGTTTCTGGTTCCTCGTTTGTAGACGTCTTTGGCTTGAGTAAAATAATTCATGTTATTTTTCACAAATTTTGCCGCTTCGAATATATAAAGACAAGGGAGTGTCAAAATATTCAGAGATTGAAATAAAGGCTTACACGGTTCGTCAGGTGCAGTACCACATATCGCTCTAACACACTTTTTTTGTGCAACGAACGCCTTTTCTATGTCTGTACTATTACCCCATATAATGAGAGCATATCGCAGGACTGATTCAACGTAAGCAAAGTACGCAGTAAGAGCTGTACTCCTACCTGCTATTTTTTTCAGTTTATAAATTGCAAACGAGAAACGATTTATTTTATCGCACACTTTTTGGACTTGTTGTTTCCAATCTAATTTATGGTCAATTTCTATGCCTAAGAATTTCATTGTTATTGTATTTTTTAACATTTGTCTTTCAATATTTGTATTCAATGTCAGATTTGGAATGTTATTAAAATTAATTAAATTCGTTTTGTCAATATTTATAATTAAATTATTATTTCTAAGCCAATCAATTATTTTAATTATTGTTTCATTGATGTCATTTTTATGGTGATTTAATGTCAATTTTTTATCAGTTGTCACTATTACAAATATATCATCAGCGAATAGGATCACTCGATGCTTAGTCACATTTGGGAGATTATTAATATAAATTAAAAATAGAAGAGGTCCTAGTACGCTTCCTTGAGGGACGCCAAACTTATTCTCCCTAAATTCAGATCTGTAGGTTCTCGCAACATGGTTTGAATCAAGCTGTGTGATTTCGACTGATTGCATTCTGTTCTGCAAGTATGTTCTGATCCAGTTCAAAGCATTGCCTCTAACGCCGCAGTGTTCTAACTTTCTTAGAAGTTGATCATGCGAAACAAAATCGAAAGCTTTCGACATGTCAAAGAAGAGCGCTGTCGTATATTGTTTGTTGTTTAGTTGTGTAAGGGTCTCATTGACTAGGTCATTTACCGCATGTGTAGTAGATTTGCTTTTTCGAAATCCATATTGATTGTGTTTGAGTATATGATATTTGTCAAAAAACGACGTAAGTTTTCCATGCATAACCTTCTCATACACCTTGGACAGAATAGGGACTAGCGTAATTGGGCGGTAGTTATTTACGAGTGTCTTTTTATCCTTTTTAAATAGTGGTTTAACCAATGAGAGTTTTAATCTATCCGGGAATATCCTAGAGATTATTGACTGATTTATCAGAAACGCCAAGATAGGGCCTAACTGTTCATTGCATATCTTGACAATCTTTGTAGATACCTCGTCATATCCTTCTGAGTTTGTGTTATTTAGTGATAAAATTATTTTCCTAACATAATATTCGTCAACAGGGGTCAAATAAATAGAGTTATTTAACATGTCATCAGGGGATTCACATAATATATTTGCATCTTTATTTGTCAAGTCAATAAAATAGTTGTTGAAAGTAGTCGCGATTTTTGTAGGATCATTTATTTTATGGTTTTTGTGTTTTATTGTATCTATATAATTATTATACTGCGGTCTAGCGTCAATTTCATCCTTTATTACATTCCAGGTAGCCTTACAAATGTTTTTAACTTTGTAAAACGTATTTTTTATTTGTTTGTATTTTAGCTTGGAATATACATTTCTTTAATAACTTAGAGTAGGTGTAATATTTATTTTTGTTTCCGTAATTTCTTTTTTTATAATATTTATATCGTAAAATTCTGTTTTCGTTGCAACTTTTTTTAATTCCTTTTGAAATCCATTTTGGCTTGGCTTTATAATTTAATCTGACTTTGCAAACGGGAAAACAGAGTCTATAAAGTAAACAAAACCAGTCATGAAATTTATTGAATGCTGCATTCGGTCCTACCTCGCTATATACTTCTGAAAATGACATATTTGCCAGATGTGCTTTGAATTTCGCAATATTTTCAGTAGAGTAGCATCTCTTATAAATGTGGATTACTTTTGGTGGTTCATTTTTTGTCTTTGTATTAAAACTAAGCACCTGAGCAGTGTCATGGTCAGACAGCCACAGTGGCAGAACAGCCCCACTTGCACCTTTTACGTTACTAAATATATGGTCAATGCATGACAGTCCTCTAGTGGGCTCCGTAATATGCTGATTTAAATTATAGTTTTTTAAAATGTCTTGAAGATATGTGGTTACGTTATTATTTACTAGTGTGTTAATATTACTATCCCCTGCAATAATAATTTTTTGTTTTGGATATTTGAGCAAGAGTTTATTTAGTAATAGTTCAAAATTGTCAAAAAATATTTCAAAATGCCTTTTTTTGTGGCGGTTGAGGTTCGGTATACACAAGCAATTATGATGTTTTGTTGAGGAATCGATAACGATAATCGATTTAACAAAGTTTTTTACGTTAAGACCCAAACAATGTGTCCTCGCTGGAGACTCTGGAACGCATTTGGTTTGTGTATGTATGTATCACCAGAATGTTAAAATAATGTTGAGAGGTGGAGACGTGACCAATTTAACATCTGGAACGACCATGTATCTTTCATCCTATAAAGAGTGCTTACAAATGATGATGTGTGCCAATCCTTTGCCGAAATGTCATTTAATGTCTACAATGACGACAAAATCTGTAAATGAGAGTTGCTCTTCTTGTCCTGGTTTTAGCAGAATACGTGATCACTTAAAAATTATATTTGATAAAAATCAAGTGACGAATATTCAGTTTTAAAAATGGGAAGGTACAGACCGAAGTGCTTTCTGCTGATGATTTTGTTGATTGTTTATGTAACGCTTTGGACATTTTGAAGCTGCATGCTTATATCGCTAAACAACAAGCGCTTTATTTTAGAACGTTGAAGGAAACCATTTCTGAAGGCGAAATTATCGTTCAATGTGATTTTGCCGAAAATTATAGTTTTATCGTAAAAGATGCTATTCAATTGTTTCATTGGAATAATGATCAAGCCACCCTTTTGACATCTGTTTATTACTATAAAGATGGAAATGACATTAAACATGGAAGCATCATCATGATTTCAGACGATTTAAAGCACGACACTGCTACATTCTATGCTTTTCAAAAAATATTGCACCAGCACCTTGATGAGCACAGAATTGCGGTTTCTATAATGAAATACATCACAGACTCCCCAACATTTGAAAAATAGGTTCAATTTTGTAAACCTATTTTATTACACACAAGATTTTAACAAAGAAGCACAGTTACACTTTCATGCCACCGCCCATGGAAAAGGGCCATGTGATGGTCTTGGAGGAAACCTTAAACGTTTGGCAACACGTGCAAGTTTGCAATCTACGAATTTGGGTATCACTACACCCATGAGATTATATGAATGGGCAAAGTCATCGTTAACCGAGACTTATATACATATACTACTGCTCGAAGGACAATATTAAACACGAGCGAATTTTTTTACGAGATCGTTTTTCTTCTGCTATCACCGTTCCAGGAACTAAAAAACTGCATAGTTTTGTTCCAACCAACGAAGGCCTATGTGTAAAGAGATTAAGTGCTAGTGTAAATAGTAAAATTGTAAAAATTACAAAATAAAACACTTCATTTATTTACTGCTTATTTCAATGTCAATGAATAAACTCCTATAAATCTTAATCTATTGGCGATCCCATTCTAATTTTTTTGGTGAAGATTTGGTACAAATAAAGCTTTATTTCAAGGATAAAATAAACTCTTTTGCAAAAAAAACGGGCACTTTAGATTTTTTCCTCTACTTTAATGAAGAAGAACAAGAAATAGGTTTTATTAATTTGACGATGTATTGGCATGTTATTTGAAGCATCCTGGCATGATTCTTTACGTTCCAAATTAAAAATTTGAAATTAATAAAAGAAAAATAATGATTATTGTGGATTATTCTAAAATTGCTTTACTAATGGCGCGAATTGCTGATACGATTTTTAACTGATTACGATATTTTAAAACTTTTTGGACATTTTCTGCAAATTAAACAATTTAATCTTTATTTTTACATTAAATACCACTTTTTGTTATCCTACTACTATTATAAAGGCGAAAGTTTGTAAGTACGGATGTATGGATGTATGGATGTATGGATGTTTGTTACTCTTTCACGTAAAAACTACTGAATGGATTTGAATGAAACTTTACCACAATATAGCTTATACATCAGAATAACATATGGGCTACAATTCATAAAGAATTTTTAAGATAAAAGCTTTCCACGCGGACGAAGTCGCGGGCGGCCACTAGTGAGTGATAAAGCGATAAGGGCCGGTAAAATTATAGCCCTACTTGAAGAAGGTTGTTCGCTTACGTGTCTCAGCGGCTAAATGTGAGTCGTTCAACTGTCCAGAGGACTTGGCAACGGTATCAAGAGACCGGTTCGGTCAAAAGAAGACCCGGTTCGGGAAGAAAACGATGCACAGAACCAAGAGATGACCGCTTTTTGGTGAGTCAGGCGTTGCGGAATCGTAAGGCGTCAAGTGTGGACCTGAAGAAGAGCCTTGAAGAAGTAAGAGGAGTAGAAGTTAGCTTGTGGACGGTCAGGAGGAGGCTTTTGGCTGCCAATATCAGGAGTTACCGCCCAGCTCGGGGCCCTAAATTACTCCGTGAGCACCGTGTTGCTCGACTTCAGTTTGCTCGGAACTGTGCTTCATGGACTCTGGAGGACTGGAATAAAGTATTGTTTTCTGATGAAGCTAGAATCTCTTTGTGTGGAGAGGACCGACGCCGGCGAGTGCTGCGAAGACCACGGGAACGCTATGCGGAAGTGTGTTTCGAAGAAATCACTCCTTATGGCGGAGGCTCCGTTATGTTTTGGGCAGCAATTGATTCGACGGAGCGTACGGAGTTAGTTTTCATAGAAAATGGAACATTAAATGCACATCGGTACATAATGGAAGTCCTAATTCCATATGCACAACCCACATTGACTGCACTTGGGGAACATTCCATTTTTATGGACGACAATGCTCGCTCGCACCGTTCTGGCGACGTGGAAGCGTACATGCAAGAAGTTGGGTTCCGTCGTTTAGATTGGCCAGCTCGAAGTCCTGACCTCAATCCAATTGAGCATGTCTGAGATGTTCTAAAGAGACGTGTAAGATCAGTGCAACCTGCTCCACAAAACATCAGGGAGCTAAAAAGAGTCATTGCAGAAGAGTGGGAACGAATTCCTCAAAACGTTATTAAAAACATCGTGGAAAGCATGCCCAGAAGGATTCAAGCTGTGGTTTTGGCAAGAGGAGGTCACATTCGGTATTAGGTTTTTACATTTGTAACTTAATTTAATTAAAAAAAGTAAAAAAAAATCTTATCTTTATTGCCGACCACTTCTTATTGTTTGGGCGTGTACATCGGTTTTAAAGAATCCATCGTTTTTTCTTTTCTTTTAGTTGCCCGAACTCACTTCACGCGCATTAATTTACACGATTATAAGTATACAGACTACGTCAAAGAAATAAATTTCATTTAATTAACTCAAATCGACCTTAGAACGTAAATTTCCTTAGGTGCCCGTTTTTTTGCAAAAGAGTGTATTTAAATGAAAAATGGTTGAAGTTACTCAAATATCTATTTGAAATGTTTACTTCCGGTTTTCTATACGTAAAAATATTCAAATTTGGAATTTGATAAAAAAATTAAAAATAGCTGACTTCATTGATTGCAAATTTTTAAAAGCTTATAACTCAGGAAAAAAACATAATACGAGAAAAATTTCGTGAATACACATTTATGTCTACTAGAAGTATAACTGGCCAGAATATAAACAAAATTCACGACATCACTTTTTATTGTTGTCCGCTTGGCGTGAAATGCCCCAAATACTAATTCAAAGGCTGTGACATTGACTGTTATGAACAAAACACCTATTGTTATATTTTAATTTTATTTACTAAATAAAAAGTTTTTTATTTGTGAGTACAATTTGAAGTAAGCTCAGATTTAAAAAAATATTGAACTCTCAAATGTCAACATTTTTTGGGTCAACTTACGAACATAATAAATGTGTAAAGTACACAAGTACATAATAAATGTGTAAAGTACAAGTTTTGTTGTAGCCTATACGCCTATAACAATGTTATCTTCATAAAAATTTAAAAAAAGTTTTGCTGCATTTTCACCCTTAGAGGTATTGTATAAAGTTAAAGTAAATCTGTATAAGGGGCAATAGTTGCACAGGGGCAGTTGTAACAGAAACTATTTCATACAAAATTAAAATGTGGTTTTGAGTACTAAATCTTGCATTTAACTTCATTATATTAGGCATAGGCACATTCGTATTCATTTGAGTAAGCCCTGTTAAAGTCTGGCCTCGAAATAAGCATTATCAAAATTTTTAGCAGAGGTTGCTATTTTATGTTATAGTTGTGTTGATTTACGAGTATAATAATGTTGTCATATTTTTGTGTTCTTGGAACAAAATTGAAATAAAGAACATAACAACATTAAATTTTTCTTATAATTTTGATTATTTCATTGAGTTTTGTTGTCTGAAAATGATGTTACTTTTGTCCCTGGGTAGGGGGCATTCGTGACACTCTCCCCTTTCTTATCTTGCCTGATATAACCCGTTGATAACAGTAGATATCAAAGTCTGAATAGGTCTCTTCTACAGCCAGATATATTTACCATAGCTGTGCATAAGCATTTTTTGAGGCAACGTAACAGTTGCTCGTAATCAGGTCGCAAATAAATGTGTTAGTTTTGCCTCCGGTCTACCCTACAATAGATACATTGTCCATGCACGAATTAATCTTGAAATACAACTTGCGACTATTTCTTAAAGAAAAACATTTTAACTGATGAAGATGTGATGAAAGTTGAAAAATAAACATACAACAAGCATCAAAGTAGCCTGTGACACGAACTCAGAATTGGGAGGATGACGGCTTCTCGAGCATATGAAGCAGGTAAATAACTCTTGTCAGCCTATTATGCCATCAATGCATGCAATTCTTTATTATGCAATTTAACGCAATTCTTTATTATGTGCTAAGTGTTCGCATTCTTGTAGTTGTCATGAATAAACTTGAAAGGCTACCAACGTTTGTGTTGTGTTTATCAATCAGCCTATAAAATTACAGCCCACTGAACTACATTGCAAGACAGCATAACTTCCACATGGTCCAGCGAGCGGTTCGAGCAAACGCAAGAAGGTAACAGCACTAAGAGGCACCTACAATCAAGAGGCGCTCTGAAATCGGAAGCATACAGACGGGCACTAGAATAGCGCACGCTTGACAACAAGATATTGCATCATCCATCCCGCCATTTTGAAGGTTTTTTTTGTTACTACGTCCGGCTAGGAGCGCGCACTCACATACGCAAGGCAGTAAGGCGTAACGCCTGTATCGAACGAACTGAATCGCTCGTGCGCAGGCCTCTGATTGGCCAGCTGTCACGCATACCGTACTGCAAACACGAAGGGGAGGAGCGAACGCCGCGTCCCGCCGGAATTCCTCGAACCCACGCAACGCACCGGCCAGCCGTTTCGTGCTCGTACGTACAAGCGCAGTATAGTCGCATCTCATCCTGTACGCACCGTGCGTTGACGCATAAACTAATACTTTAGTTATACAGTTAAATAAGTTCGCATTCTGTCTGTCTGTGTACCCATAGTAACAGCCTGATGGATTTGAAGGAGTTAATCGCCTCTCAGGGGCAATCCAAAGATGCCATTACTCGTTTGTTCAATTTTCCTCGCCAAGATGTTAACGATAAAAGTAAAGAATTATCACGTAAAAAAAAAGCCCATTTGATTGAACAATTAAAAAATTACGAAACTTTAAGAACCAAAATTCTAATGTTAGATCCCGAACGTTAAGGTCATCTTAACGTTCGGGATCTAACATTAGAATTTTGCATTTTGCATTTGAATTGCAGAAGTGGAAGAAAAATATCAATGAAAAAATAAAAAATCTGTTAGATCCCGAACGTTAAGGTCATCTTAACGTTCGGGATCTAACATTAGAATTTTGCATTTTGCATTTGAATTGCAGAAGTGGAAGAAAAATATCAATAAAAAAATAAAAAATCTGGCTCCAAATGGCACTGTTACGATGACTGTTTAAGCAAAAATTACGAGCACTGATTTAAAAAATCATATGCAGATAGATGTACTAATAATAAAAATCCAAAATCAAGAAATTATTTGTCTTGTAATGATTAAACGTAGGTATTCAGGATAGCTTTTTAGGTTTTAAGGAATTTTACGTACGAATATTCCATGTCTGTAAGCGCTCTACAAGAGTACATTATTCATTAAATTTTACTTTACCAATTAGTAAAGTAAAAAACCCTTTTATTTAATCACACGAATCAACTATTTGAAAAGTTCTAACGGCTCTAATTTTTTTATTGTTGTTGTTTATTTTTGGATTGTTTATTGCCTACTTATAATCATTTATTTCGAATTAAGAAATTACTCTATAATTTTCTAAGATTTTTTTTATTGTATCATATAAAAGCTTTACGCGTTGAAAGTATATTTTGTGTTTTATTTTACCCCACTTTCACGAACATATCGTACCGTAGTCATGTCCTAACCAGGCGCTTCTTTAATGTTCCGGAGGCAATTTAAAAGTGGTCGTAACAATTTCTGGACTAAAGTAAATATCAAATTGACTATAGTAGATTGTTATACATTTTATATACAGTACTCCAAAATTGATAATTCGCATGCAGATATAATACGAGCAAATTAATAAAATCAGCGGAAATAATTCGTGTAGTTTTGAAAATCGCTATAGTTATTCCTTGTGATATCCAGATGAACATATCAAAAGTCCTCAAGGGTGGGGGGTGAGCTGAGAGTGTAGGGGGGGGGGGGGTCAAAGGACCCTTTTTTTAGGTTTTTGCTCATAAGTCAAAAACCTGCACAAATAGCATTACGAGTACTTCTAGGAAAATTTTCTACATGAAATTTCCTCTAAATTATGTCCTATTAATTTTTTTGTACGGTCGATACTTTAGGAACTACAGGGGGGTCAAAAGTGCAAATCGCGAAAATAACACGCCTCGAACGTCCGAGACTACGAAAACAACTTATTCTGATTCAAATACCTGCTATTCACAGATAATTATTTCTCCTAGCTGCTATTATTACAAAACGTTAGACTATTCACTCTTTCCACACGTTTTGTATGTGTGCGTAATATCGAAGAGCTACGAGCGATAGGGACGACGCTATACGTAAGCAATGCAAATGCTTCTCTTTCCTTTCTTACCTGGCGCGGCGCTCGTTCCCCGCAACACACTGTCTCCGCCTGCCCGCCTCCGCCTGCCTCGTTGTTTTTATGAAGTTGTGTGCGATAGATAGACAGTGCGCTTACAACGCTTACCTGGTGTTCACGCAGTTTTTGTTTGGCTCCGTGACGTGCAGTTTTCGTAATTCGGTGGATCGGTTCGATCAAAAATGCAAGCATTATGACTGACAAATGTGCGATATGTAATAAGGACGTGACTAGTGATAGTATAAAAGTATCACAAAAAGGAATTCAAGGACTGATAAAGGCCAGTAAAAGTAGGAATGATGGAAAACATATTGTTCTTAGTGGAGTCGAAAGTGTTGTCGTCCATGGCAGTTGCAGAAAGAGATACACACGGAGTTCTACAATCCTCTCAGATATTAGAGAAGCAACATCATCTACTTCTTCCGCTTCAACATCCCAATTACGCTCATCACGGCCAAAATTCGATTTTGAAACAAAATGTTTGTTTTGCACTGAAGTAATCGATGATGAATTCTATGCTCAAGAGAAAAAAAAACCTAAAGAAAGACGTCGTGAGGTATATCCTGTCCGCAGCATAACTTTTTCTGATACAATATTGGACGCTGTTAAAAAACGGAATGATAAATGGGGCGACGAAGTTTCTAGAAGAATAATAAATGCCCGTGATATTGTAGCAGCAGGAGGTATATATCACGTCGACTGTTATAAACGCTTTTTACTGACGCATACGCCCACGAGAACAGAGAGTGGTCGTCCAAAAGAAGATTATGTCTCAATAGCAATGGAACAAATCCAGTGTTATTTGGAAGAGAACAAGGATTGTCAGATGTCTCTAGACGAATTAATGGACCAAGTATCGGGTATGAAACCATCAATAAAGACAGTTAAGTCTAAACTGAAGGAAACATATGGTGACAAAATATTGATTAGTAAAGTGAAATCACATAAATCTGTCATAATTATGTTTCCTTGATATTGGACACAAGATCCTAAACGAGTCATGGTACACCTCGAAATGTGACGGTGAAAATGAAGAACGATTGCGAGTTATTAAAGCTGCCGCCATGATAATCAAGCAAGACATACGATCTCGTGTCTATGACACGAGTCATTATCCTCCCAGTGGCACATTTCTGAATGATGCAGACCAAGTGATTCCTGAATCGCTTAAGGTATTTCTCGATTCGCTACTCACCAAGAAGAAAGGTGATGATAATAAAATTAAAAAAAAAAATTTCACTGGCGCATGCTATTATCAGCATAATCAGACCAAGAAGCTTTATTTCTTCAGTGCTGCAAGGCATTGCTTTCTTCATCCACCGAAAATTTGGGTCGAGAAGCTTGGTGGATCTTCTAGCTAATTTGGGTTTCAGTAGTACCTACTACGACGCTACAATGCTCGAGTTATCAGCAATATTTCACCCACAGGACTCTATACCACCAGATACTTTTACGCAGTTTGTATTCGACAATGCGGATTTTAATGTGGCAACTCTAGACGGTCTGAACACGTTCCATAGCATGGGTGGCATTACATGCATTACTCCTGCAAGTTCGGTACCTATTGGAAAGGAAATACAAAAATTGACAACAGCTCCTACCTGTAAAGAAACTGGATTGCTAGGAGTCCTGCAACTACAAACGTTTAACAAACTCGCTAAGAGAGGACTGAAGCAGATTATGATACAAGATGTGAATCAACTAAATTCTCTGCACCAAGACAAGCCAATACGAAGTCTGTCTGATGTATTATGGATATGTGGTAAGTGGCTCGACATCCCAAACCTCCCTGAGTGGAAAGGCTTCATGCATTGTATTGAACCAAGTGAAAATTTTGATAAAAGTGCCATTGTCCCTCTGCCATTTATCAATTCACCTCCATCTGACTACGACACAATATACACTGCTTTGAAATATGCTGCGGACCAATGTCTCGTCGAAACTTGTTTCGTAACGTTTGATCAACCTCTGTATATAAAAGCCCGAGACATTATAGCACCAAGTCAGGATGATCCTAAACTCAAAAGAGTTGCTGTGAGACTTGGTGGGTTTCATATGTTAATGTCTTTTCTTGGATGCATTGGACAGTTTATGGCGGGAAGTGGTCTACGGGATTTGCTGTGCAATATTTTTGCTCCCCTTTCAGTCGATAAAATTTTGACTGGCCATGCTTACGCCAGAGCAGTTCGCGAACATATATTGGTCCAAACCACGTTATCCATTATAATTTTGAATAATATGGATATCAGTAACGAAGAGAAGGAAGCTGTAAACATCCTTCTGAAAGACATTGTGACGGAACCATTGACTACACATAAAATAATCGAAAACGAGCAACTGATATCACTACAATCACAAATAATACAAGAACAGTATACTTTAAAAGAAAAGGGGCCAACAGCTGCACTGTGGATTCAGTACTTTAATATGTTCCGGTGACTGGAAGAAGCACTTAAGCTCTGTACAACGGATGCTACCGTTTTTCCACGCCAGTGGACACTTTCAGTATGCCAGATGTGCTCATCTGTACTCGTATCTGCAAGATATGCTTCAGCTTGAATCACAAATGAACCCTAGAGAATTCGAGCTGTTTACCCAACAAGGATACTTTACCATAAGAAGAAGTGACGCCTTTTGGGCTGGAGTTTGGTCTGACATGACCATAGAACAGACGTTAATGCGCAGCATGAAGAGTTCTGGAGGAATGACCCGAGGAAGAGGAATAACGGATTCTACTTTGGCAAAATGGTTAAAAGCGACGCCAACAAGCCATGCTATCTGCTCTTCACTCGAAGAATTCAGTGCAGTTTATTTTTCTTCGGGAGATCAACATGTAGATCTGCTACCATCTCGTCAACGCAGGGATCAAGAGGACCGAAAAAAATTATATGATTGGTTAATAAATCACCATCCTTTTCCAGAGTCAGAAAACTTTTGTCCTTATCGACAGGAATTGTTGGAAGCTCTGAAGTAAATTGCTACCAAGCAGAAGAGGTCGGTAGACAGCTAATGGCCAAAACGTTGGGAAACAATTTTGCAGATATGAAATTTCAACGTAAGGACAAAGTTTTATCATTGGGAGCCATGAAAAGTGCCATCAAGATCAATGACGAGACTGTAGTCGTTGATCCATTACTTATCTTCCATAGGATTGCGATTGCTAAGAAGGACGATGAACATTTAGCATCGCTATTGGAGTATGAATTAGCTCCTTATCCCTTATCTCTCTTTAAAGATGGCTGCATGAGAAAAACCAAAAAAGCTGCTTTGTATGAACTTCTTCCCAAAACCGACGTTACTGTAGATCTGAAAACGAGTGTCACAATAGTCGATGGTGGGTCTCTTCTGCACCGGACTAAGTGGCAATTGGGCTTCACTTTTTCCGATATTTGTGGTCAGTACATTAAATATGTCAAGAATCACTATGGACCAAATTGTACTGTCGTGTTTGATGGCTACGACGAGACAGAAAACAGTACAAAGACATCGGAACAGAAAAGAAGAGGAGCAATGAAAACGTCTGTTGACATAAATTTCAATCTTTATATGAAAGTTACAGTTCAACAAGAGCATTTCCTAGCTAATGCGAAAAACAAGTCCCGACTTATACAACTCCTCACAGAAAAAATGCAGGCAGAGCAAATTGAAACACGAGTGGCACCTAGTGATGCTGATTGTACAATTATAAAAAGTGCAATTGAAAAAGTCGCAAACTATCCTGAGGTTGCTGTTGTTGGGGAAGATGTAGATTTAATAGTCCTTCTTATGGCTCTGTCACCACCAGATAAGCAAATATTCTTTGTGAAGCCAGGAAGAGGTAAAGTGGAAATGCAAATATTTTCCTCACAAGAACTCCAAAAACTCTCATTTTGCTCTTCCATTCTTTTCCTACATAGCTTCAGCGGCTGCGACACAACTTCAGCTATTCACAGGAAAGGCAAAGTGTCAGTTGTTAAGCTATTTGATCAAAAACCAAAAATCAAGGATATAGCCGCCATCTTCTACAATCCAACATCAACATCTGAAGAAATAGCAGAGTCAGGAGAAAGGATGTTTTTGACGATGTATCGTGCAGCCACTGATCAGCTTGATCTTAACAGATATCGATACTCAGTTTTTATCAAATCCAGCACCAAATCCAAACCAGATCTTTCCTCTCTCCCGCCTACAAAAGGATCAGCAAAATTTCACTCATTCCGAGTGTTCCACCAAGTACAAGAGTGGTTAGGTAACGCACTGCCTCCTGAAATGTGGGGATGGAAGCGAGGAGCTGATGGAAACCTCGAGCCTGCTAACACTCATGATCCTCCAGCTCCTGACACCGTGCTGAAGTCAATATTTTGTCGTAGCAAAAGTGGTTGCACTGGTAATTGTGGATGCCGAAAAGCTGGTATCACGTGCAGTCTAGTATGCAACGGCTGCTTGGGTTCGTGTACAAATGGCGTAGGGTAGACTGGGTACGGTTGTAACGGGGTACAGTTGAAACAACTCGAATATCTTTAAAACTACGCTGTGTTCGGGAGTGGTTCGAGGGGCGGGGCCTGCGGGGGACCAGTCGCGACATGATCCCCAGTGTTGCGTCACCTTTCGCGCGGTAAATACATCACAGTAAGAGTTCTTGTAAATGTTTACTTCCGGTTTTCTATACGTAAAAATATTCAAATTTGGAATTTGATAAAAAAATTAAAAATAGCTGACTTCATTGATTGCAAATTTTTAAAAGCTTATAACTCAGGAAAAAAACATAATACGAGAAAAATTTCGTGAATACACATTTATGTCTACTAGAAGTATAACTGGCCAGAATATAAACAAAATTCACGACATCACTTTTTATTGTTGTCCGCTTGGCGTGAAATGCCCCAAATACTAATTCAAAGGCTGTGACATTGACTGTTATGAACAAAACACCTATTGTTATATTTTTATTTTATTTACTAAATAAAAAGTTTTTTATTTGTGAGTACAATTTGAAGTAAGCTCAGATTTAAAAAAATATTGAACTCTCAAATGTCAACATTTTTTGGGTCAACTTACGAACATAATAAATGTGTAAAGTACACAAGTACATAATAAATGTGTAAAGTACAAGTTTTGTTGTAGCCTATACGCCTATAACAATGTTATCTTCATAAAAATTTAAAAAAAGTTTTGCTGCATTTTCACCCTTAGAGGTATTGTATAAAGTTAAAGTAAATCTGTATAAGGGGCAATAGTTGCACAGGGGCAGTTGTAACAGAAACTATTTCATACAAAATTAAAATGTGGTTTTGAGTACTAAATCTTGCATTTAACTTCATTATATTAGGCATAGGCACATTCGTATTCATTTGAGTAAGCCCTGTTAAAGTCTGGCCTCGAAATAAGCATTATCAAAATTTTTAGCAGAGGTTGCTATTTTATGTTATAGTTGTGTTGATTTACGAGTATAATAATGTTGTCATATTTTTGTGTTCTTGGAACAAAATTGAAATAAAGAACATAACAACATTAAATTTTTCTTATAATTTTGATTATTTCATTGAGTTTTGTTGTCTGAAAATGATGTTACTTTTGTCCCTGGGTAGGGGGCATTCGTGACACTCTCCCCTTTCTTATCTTGCCTGATATAACCCGTTGATAACAGTAGATATCAAAGTCTGAATAGGTCTCTTCTACAGCCAGATATATTTACCATAGCTGTGCATAAGCATTTTTTGAGGCAACGTAACAGTTGCTCGTAATCAGGTCGCAAATAAATGTGTTAGTTTTGCCTCCGGTCTACCCTACAATAGATACATTGTCCATGCACGAATTAATCTTGAAATACAACTTGCGACTATTTCTTAAAGAAAAACATTTTAACTGATGAAGATGTGATGAAAGTTGAAAAATAAACATACAACAAGCATCAAAGTAGCCTGTGACACGAACTCAGAATTGGGAGGATGACGGCTTCTCGAGCATATGAAGCAGGTAAATAACTCTTGTCAGCCTATTATGCCATCAATGCATGCAATTCTTTATTATGCAATTTAACGCAATTCTTTATTATGTGCTAAGTGTTCGCATTCTTGTAGTTGTCATGAATAAACTTGAAAGGCTACCAACGTTTGTGTTGTGTTTATCAATCAGCCTATAAAATTACAGCCCACTGAACTACATTGCAAGACAGCATAACTTCCACATGGTCCAGCGAGCGGTTCGAGCAAACGCAAGAAGGTAACAGCACTAAGAGGCACCTACAATCAAGAGGCGCTCTGAAATCGGAAGCATACAGACGGGCACTAGAATAGCGCACGCTTGACAACAAGATATTGCATCATCCATCCCGCCATTTTGAAGGTTTTTTTTGTTACTACGTCCGGCTAGGAGCGCGCACTCACATACGCAAGGCAGTAAGGCGTAACGCCTGTATCGAACGAACTGAATCGCTCGTGCGCAGGCCTCTGATTGGCCAGCTGTCACGCATACCGTACTGCAAACACGAAGGGGAGGAGCGAACGCCGCGTCCCGCCGGAATTCCTCGAACCCACGCAACGCACCGGCCAGCCGTTTCGTGCTCGTACGTACAAGCGCAGTATAGTCGCATCTCATCCTGTACGCACCGTGCGTTGACGCATAAACTAATACTTTAGTTATACAGTTAAATAAGTTCGCATTCTGTCTGTCTGTGTACCCATAGTAACAGCCTGATGGATTTGAAGGAGTTAATCGCCTCTCAGGGGCAATCCAAAGATGCCATTACTCGTTTGTTCAATTTTCCTCGCCAAGATGTTAACGATAAAAGTAAAGAATTATCACGTAAAAAAAAAGCCCATTTGATTGAACAATTTAAAAATTACGAAACTTTAAGAACCAAAATTCTAATGTTAGATCCCGAACGTTAAGGTCATCTTAACGTTCGGGATCTAACATTAGAATTTTGCATTTTGCATTTGAATTGCAGAAGTGGAAGAAAAATATCAATGAAAAAATAAAAAATCTGTTAGATCCCGAACGTTAAGGTCATCTTAACGTTCGGGATCTAACATTAGAATTTTGCATTTTGCATTTGAATTGCAGAAGTGGAAGAAAAATATCAATAAAAAAATAAAAAATCTGGCTCCAAATGGCACTGTTACGATGACTGTTTAAGCAAAAATTACGAGCACTGATTTAAAAAATCATATGCAGATAGATGTACTAATAATAAAAATCCAAAATCAAGAAATTATTTGTCTTGTAATGATTAAACGTAGGTATTCAGGATAGCTTTTTAGGTTTTAAGGAATTTTACGTACGAATATTCCATGTCTGTAAGCGCTCTACAAGAGTACATTATTCATTAAATTTTACTTTACCAATTAGTAAAGTAAAAAACCCTTTTATTTAATCACACGAATCAACTATTTGAAAAGTTCTAACGGCTCTAATTTTTTTATTGTTGTTGTTTATTTTTGGATTGTTTATTGCCTACTTATAATCATTTATTTCGAATTAAGAAATTACTCTATAATTTTCTAAGATTTTTTTTATTGTATCATATAAAAGCTTTACGCGTTGAAAGTATATTTTGTGTTTTATTTTACCCCACTTTCACGAACATATCGTACCGTAGTCATGTCCTAACCAGGCGCTTCTTTAATGTTCCGGAGGCAATTTAAAAGTGGTCGTAACAATTTCTGGACTAAAGTAAATATCAAATTGACTATAGTAGATTGTTATACATTTTATATACAGTACTCCAAAATTGATAATTCGCATGCAGATATAATACGAGCAAATTAATAAAATCAGCGGAAATAATTCGTGTAGTTTTGAAAATCGCTATAGTTATTCCTTGTGATATCCAGATGAACATATCAAAAGTCCTCAAGGGTGGGGGGTGAGCTGAGAGTGTAGGGGGGGGGGGGTCAAAGGACCCTTTTTTTAGGTTTTTGCTCATAAGTCAAAAACCTGCACAAATAGCATTACGAGTACTTCTAGGAAAATTTTCTACATGAAATTTCCTCTAAATTATGTCCTATTAATTTTTTTGTACGGTCGATACTTTAGGAACTACAGGGGGGTCAAAAGTGCAAATCGCGAAAATAACACGCCTCGAACGTCCGAGACTACGAAAACAACTTATTCTGATTCAAATACCTGCTATTCACAGATAATTATTTCTCCTAGCTGCTATTATTACAAAACGTTAGACTATTCACTCTTTCCACACGTTTTGTATGTGTGCGTAATATCGAAGAGCTACGAGCGATAGGGACGACGCTATACGTAAGCAATGCAAATGCTTCTCTTTCCTTTCTTACCTGGCGCGGCGCTCGTTCCCCGCAACACACTGTCTCCGCCTGCCCGCCTCCGCCTGCCTCGTTGTTTTTATGAAGTTGTGTGCGATAGATAGACAGTGCGCTTACAACGCTTACCTGGTGTTCACGCAGTTTTTGTTTGGCTCCGTGACGTGCAGTTTTCGTAATTCGGTGGATCGGTTCGATCAAAAATGCAAGCATTATGACTGACAAATGTGCGATATGTAATAAGGACGTGACTAGTGATAGTATAAAAGTATCACAAAAAGGAATTCAAGGACTGATAAAGGCCAGTAAAAGTAGGAATGATGGAAAACATATTGTTCTTAGTGGAGTCGAAAGTGTTGTCGTCCATGGCAGTTGCAGAAAGAGATACACACGGAGTTCTACAATCCTCTCAGATATTAGAGAAGCAACATCATCTACTTCTTCCGCTTCAACATCCCAATTACGCTCATCACGGCCAAAATTCGATTTTGAAACAAAATGTTTGTTTTGCACTGAAGTAATCGATGATGAATTCTATGCTCAAGAGAAAAAAAAACCTAAAGAAAGACGTCGTGAGGTATATCCTGTCCGCAGCATAACTTTTTCTGATACAATATTGGACGCTGTTAAAAAACGGAATGATAAATGGGGCGACGAAGTTTCTAGAAGAATAATAAATGCCCGTGATATTGTAGCAGCAGGAGGTATATATCACGTCGACTGTTATAAACGCTTTTTACTGACGCATACGCCCACGAGAACAGAGAGTGGTCGTCCAAAAGAAGATTATGTCTCAATAGCAATGGAACAAATCCAGTGTTATTTGGAAGAGAACAAGGATTGTCAGATGTCTCTAGACGAATTAATGGACCAAGTATCGGGTATGAAACCATCAATAAAGACAGTTAAGTCTAAACTGAAGGAAACATATGGTGACAAAATATTGATTAGTAAAGTGAAATCACATAAATCTGTCATAATTATGTTTCCTTGATATTGGACACAAGATCCTAAACGAGTCATGGTACACCTCGAAATGTGACGGTGAAAATGAAGAACGATTGCGAGTTATTAAAGCTGCCGCCATGATAATCAAGCAAGACATACGATCTCGTGTCTATGACACGAGTCATTATCCTCCCAGTGGCACATTTCTGAATGATGCAGACCAAGTGATTCCTGAATCGCTTAAGGTATTTCTCGATTCGCTACTCACCAAGAAGAAAGGTGATGATAATAAAATTAAAAAAAAAAATTTCACTGGCGCATGCTATTATCAGCATAATCAGACCAAGAAGCTTTATTTCTTCAGTGCTGCAAGGCATTGCTTTCTTCATCCACCGAAAATTTGGGTCGAGAAGCTTGGTGGATCTTCTAGCTAATTTGGGTTTCAGTAGTACCTACTACGACGCTACAATGCTCGAGTTATCAGCAATATTTCACCCACAGGACTCTATACCACCAGATACTTTTACGCAGTTTGTATTCGACAATGCGGATTTTAATGTGGCAACTCTAGACGGTCTGAACACGTTCCATAGCATGGGTGGCATTACATGCATTACTCCTGCAAGTTCGGTACCTATTGGAAAGGAAATACAAAAATTGACAACAGCTCCTACCTGTAAAGAAACTGGATTGCTAGGAGTCCTGCAACTACAAACGTTTAACAAACTCGCTAAGAGAGGACTGAAGCAGATTATGATACAAGATGTGAATCAACTAAATTCTCTGCACCAAGACAAGCCAATACGAAGTCTGTCTGATGTATTATGGATATGTGGTAAGTGGCTCGACATCCCAAACCTCCCTGAGTGGAAAGGCTTCATGCATTGTATTGAACCAAGTGAAAATTTTGATAAAAGTGCCATTGTCCCTCTGCCATTTATCAATTCACCTCCATCTGACTACGACACAATATACACTGCTTTGAAATATGCTGCGGACCAATGTCTCGTCGAAACTTGTTTCGTAACGTTTGATCAACCTCTGTATATAAAAGCCCGAGACATTATAGCACCAAGTCAGGATGATCCTAAACTCAAAAGAGTTGCTGTGAGACTTGGTGGGTTTCATATGTTAATGTCTTTTCTTGGATGCATTGGACAGTTTATGGCGGGAAGTGGTCTACGGGATTTGCTGTGCAATATTTTTGCTCCCCTTTCAGTCGATAAAATTTTGACTGGCCATGCTTACGCCAGAGCAGTTCGCGAACATATATTGGTCCAAACCACGTTATCCATTATAATTTTGAATAATATGGATATCAGTAACGAAGAGAAGGAAGCTGTAAACATCCTTCTGAAAGACATTGTGACGGAACCATTGACTACACATAAAATAATCGAAAACGAGCAACTGATATCACTACAATCACAAATAATACAAGAACAGTATACTTTAAAAGAAAAGGGGCCAACAGCTGCACTGTGGATTCAGTACTTTAATATGTTCCGGTGACTGGAAGAAGCACTTAAGCTCTGTACAACGGATGCTACCGTTTTTCCACGCCAGTGGACACTTTCAGTATGCCAGATGTGCTCATCTGTACTCGTATCTGCAAGATATGCTTCAGCTTGAATCACAAATGAACCCTAGAGAATTCGAGCTGTTTACCCAACAAGGATACTTTACCATAAGAAGAAGTGACGCCTTTTGGGCTGGAGTTTGGTCTGACATGACCATAGAACAGACGTTAATGCGCAGCATGAAGAGTTCTGGAGGAATGACCCGAGGAAGAGGAATAACGGATTCTACTTTGGCAAAATGGTTAAAAGCGACGCCAACAAGCCATGCTATCTGCTCTTCACTCGAAGAATTCAGTGCAGTTTATTTTTCTTCGGGAGATCAACATGTAGATCTGCTACCATCTCGTCAACGCAGGGATCAAGAGGACCGAAAAAAATTATATGATTGGTTAATAAATCACCATCCTTTTCCAGAGTCAGAAAACTTTTGTCCTTATCAACAGGAATTGTTGGAAGCTCTGAAGTAAATTGCTACCAAGCAGAAGAGGTCGGTAGACAGCTAATGGCCAAAACGTTGGGAAACAATTTTGCAGATATGAAATTTCAACGTAAGGACAAAGTTTTATCATTGGGAGCCATGAAAAGTGCCATCAAGATCAATGACGAGACTGTAGTCGTTGATCCATTACTTATCTTCCATAGGATTGCGATTGCTAAGAAGGACGATGAACATTTAGCATCGCTATTGGAGTATGAATTAGCTCCTTATCCCTTATCTCTCTTTAAAGATGGCTGCATGAGAAAAACCAAAAAAGCTGCTTTGTATGAACTTCTTCCCAAAACCGACGTTACTGTAGATCTGAAAACGAGTGTCACAATAGTCGATGGTGGGTCTCTTCTGCACCGGACTAAGTGGCAATTGGGCTTCACTTTTTCCGATATTTGTGGTCAGTACATTAAATATGTCAAGAATCACTATGGACCAAATTGTACTGTCGTGTTTGATGGCTACGACGAGACAGAAAACAGTACAAAGACATCGGAACAGAAAAGAAGAGGAGCAATGAAAACGTCTGTTGACATAAATTTCAATCTTTATATGAAAGTTACAGTTCAACAAGAGCATTTCCTAGCTAATGCGAAAAACAAGTCCCGACTTATACAACTCCTCACAGAAAAAATGCAGGCAGAGCAAATTGAAACACGAGTGGCACCTAGTGATGCTGATTGTACAATTATAAAAAGTGCAATTGAAAAAGTCGCAAACTATCCTGAGGTTGCTGTTGTTGGGGAAGATGTAGATTTAATAGTCCTTCTTATGGCTCTGTCACCACCAGATAAGCAAATATTCTTTGTGAAGCCAGGAAGAGGTAAAGTGGAAATGCAAATATTTTCCTCACAAGAACTCCAAAAACTCTCATTTTGCTCTTCCATTCTTTTCCTACATAGCTTCAGCGGCTGCGACACAACTTCAGCTATTCACAGGAAAGGCAAAGTGTCAGTTGTTAAGCTATTTGATCAAAAACCAAAAATCAAGGATATAGCCGCCATCTTCTACAATCCAACATCAACATCTGAAGAAATAGCAGAGTCAGGAGAAAGGATGTTTTTGACGATGTATCGTGCAGCCACTGATCAGCTTGATCTTAACAGATATCGATACTCAGTTTTTATCAAATCCAGCACCAAATCCAAACCAGATCTTTCCTCTCTCCCGCCTACAAAAGGATCAGCAAAATTTCACTCATTCCGAGTGTTCCACCAAGTACAAGAGTGGTTAGGTAACGCACTGCCTCCTGAAATGTGGGGATGGAAGCGAGGAGCTGATGGAAACCTCGAGCCTGCTAACACTCATGATCCTCCAGCTCCTGACACCGTGCTGAAGTCAATATTTTGTCGTAGCAAAAGTGGTTGCACTGGTAATTGTGGATGCCGAAAAGCTGGTATCACGTGCAGTCTAGTATGCAACGGCTGCTTGGGTTCGTGTACAAATGGCGTAGGGTAGACTGGGTACGGTTGTAACGGGGTACAGTTGAAACAACTCGAATATCTTTAAAACTACGCTGTGTTCGGGAGTGGTTCGAGGGGCGGGGCCTGCGGGGGACCAGTCGCGACATGATCCCCAGTGTTGCGTCACCTTTCGCGCGGTAAATACATCACAGTAAGAGTTCTTGTAAATGTTTACTTCCGGTTTTCTATACGTAAAAATATTCAAATTTGGAATTTGATAAAAAAATTAAAAATAGCTGACTTCATTGATTGCAAATTTTTAAAAGCTTATAACTCAGGAAAAAAACATAATACGAGAAAAATTTCGTGAATACACATTTATGTCTACTAGAAGTATAACTGGCCAGAATATAAACAAAATTCACGACATCACTTTTTATTGTTGTCCGCTTGGCGTGAAATGCCCCAAATACTAATTCAAAGGCTGTGACATTGACTGTTATGAACAAAACACCTATTGTTATATTTTTATTTTATTTACTAAATAAAAAGTTTTTTATTTGTGAGTACAATTTGAAGTAAGCTCAGATTTAAAAAAATATTGAACTCTCAAATGTCAACATTTTTTGGGTCAACTTACGAACATAATAAATGTGTAAAGTACACAAGTACATAATAAATGTGTAAAGTACAAGTTTTGTTGTAGCCTATACGCCTATAACAATGTTATCTTCATAAAAATTTAAAAAAAGTTTTGCTGCATTTTCACCCTTAGAGGTATTGTATAAAGTTAAAGTAAATCTGTATAAGGGGCAATAGTTGCACAGGGGCAGTTGTAACAGAAACTATTTCATACAAAATTAAAATGTGGTTTTGAGTACTAAATCTTGCATTTAACTTCATTATATTAGGCATAGGCACATTCGTATTCATTTGAGTAAGCCCTGTTAAAGTCTGGCCTCGAAATAAGCATTATCAAAATTTTTAGCAGAGGTTGCTATTTTATGTTATAGTTGTGTTGATTTACGAGTATAATAATGTTGTCATATTTTTGTGTTCTTGGAACAAAATTGAAATAAAGAACATAACAACATTAAATTTTTCTTATAATTTTGATTATTTCATTGAGTTTTGTTGTCTGAAAATGATGTTACTTTTGTCCCTGGGTAGGGGGCATTCGTGACACTCTCCCCTTTCTTATCTTGCCTGATATAACCCGTTGATAACAGTAGATATCAAAGTCTGAATAGGTCTCTTCTACAGCCAGATATATTTACCATAGCTGTGCATAAGCATTTTTTGAGGCAACGTAACAGTTGCTCGTAATCAGGTCGCAAATAAATGTGTTAGTTTTGCCTCCGGTCTACCCTACAATAGATACATTGTCCATGCACGAATTAATCTTGAAATACAACTTGCGACTATTTCTTAAAGAAAAACATTTTAACTGATGAAGATGTGATGAAAGTTGAAAAATAAACATACAACAAGCATCAAAGTAGCCTGTGACACGAACTCAGAATTGGGAGGATGACGGCTTCTCGAGCATATGAAGCAGGTAAATAACTCTTGTCAGCCTATTATGCCATCAATGCATGCAATTCTTTATTATGCAATTTAACGCAATTCTTTATTATGTGCTAAGTGTTCGCATTCTTGTAGTTGTCATGAATAAACTTGAAAGGCTACCAACGTTTGTGTTGTGTTTATCAATCAGCCTATAAAATTACAGCCCACTGAACTACATTGCAAGACAGCATAACTTCCACATGGTCCAGCGAGCGGTTCGAGCAAACGCAAGAAGGTAACAGCACTAAGAGGCACCTACAATCAAGAGGCGCTCTGAAATCGGAAGCATACAGACGGGCACTAGAATAGCGCACGCTTGACAACAAGATATTGCATCATCCATCCCGCCATTTTGAAGGTTTTTTTTGTTACTACGTCCGGCTAGGAGCGCGCACTCACATACGCAAGGCAGTAAGGCGTAACGCCTGTATCGAACGAACTGAATCGCTCGTGCGCAGGCCTCTGATTGGCCAGCTGTCACGCATACCGTACTGCAAACACGAAGGGGAGGAGCGAACGCCGCGTCCCGCCGGAATTCCTCGAACCCACGCAACGCACCGGCCAGCCGTTTCGTGCTCGTACGTACAAGCGCAGTATAGTCGCATCTCATCCTGTACGCACCGTGCGTTGACGCATAAACTAATACTTTAGTTATACAGTTAAATAAGTTCGCATTCTGTCTGTCTGTGTACCCATAGTAACAGCCTGATGGATTTGAAGGAGTTAATCGCCTCTCAGGGGCAATCCAAAGATGCCATTACTCGTTTGTTCAATTTTCCTCGCCAAGATGTTAACGATAAAAGTAAAGAATTATCACGTAAAAAAAAAGCCCATTTGATTGAACAATTAAAAAATTACGAAACTTTAAGAACCAAAATTCTAATGTTAGATCCCGAACGTTAAGGTCATCTTAACGTTCGGGATCTAACATTAGAATTTTGCATTTTGCATTTGAATTGCAGAAGTGGAAGAAAAATATCAATGAAAAAATAAAAAATCTGTTAGATCCCGAACGTTAAGGTCATCTTAACGTTCGGGATCTAACATTAGAATTTTGCATTTTGCATTTGAATTGCAGAAGTGGAAGAAAAATATCAATAAAAAAATAAAAAATCTGGCTCCAAATGGCACTGTTACGATGACTGTTTAAGCAAAAATTACGAGCACTGATTTAAAAAATCATATGCAGATAGATGTACTAATAATAAAAATCCAAAATCAAGAAATTATTTGTCTTGTAATGATTAAACGTAGGTATTCAGGATAGCTTTTTAGGTTTTAAGGAATTTTACGTACGAATATTCCATGTCTGTAAGCGCTCTACAAGAGTACATTATTCATTAAATTTTACTTTACCAATTAGTAAAGTAAAAAACCCTTTTATTTAATCACACGAATCAACTATTTGAAAAGTTCTAACGGCTCTAATTTTTTTATTGTTGTTGTTTATTTTTGGATTGTTTATTGCCTACTTATAATCATTTATTTCGAATTAAGAAATTACTCTATAATTTTCTAAGATTTTTTTTATTGTATCATATAAAAGCTTTACGCGTTGAAAGTATATTTTGTGTTTTATTTTACCCCACTTTCACGAACATATCGTACCGTAGTCATGTCCTAACCAGGCGCTTCTTTAATGTTCCGGAGGCAATTTAAAAGTGGTCGTAACAATTTCTGGACTAAACTAAATATCAAATTGACTATAGTAGATTGTTATACATTTTATATACAGTACTCCAAAATTGATAATTCGCATGCAGATATAATACGAGCAAATTAATAAAATCAGCGGAAATAATTCGTGTAGTTTTGAAAATCGCTATAGTTATTCCTTGTGATATCCAGATGAACATATCAAAAGTCCTCAAGGGTGGGGGGTGAGCTGAGAGTGTAGGGGGGGGGGGGGGTCAAAGGACCCTTTTTTTAGGTTTTTGCTCATAAGTCAAAAACCTGCACAAATAGCATTACGAGTACTTCTAGGAAAATTTTCTACATGAAATTTCCTCTAAATTATGTCCTATTAATTTTTTTGTACGGTCGATACTTTAGGAACTACAGGGGGGTCAAAAGTGCAAATCGCGAAAATAACACGCCTCGAACGTCCGAGACTACGAAAACAACTTATTCTGATTCAAATACCTGCTATTCACAGATAATTATTTCTCCTAGCTGCTATTATTACAAAACGTTAGACTATTCACTCTTTCCACACGTTTTGTATGTGTGCGTAATATCGAAGAGCTACGAGCGATAGGGACGACGCTATACGTAAGCAATGCAAATGCTTCTCTTTCCTTTCTTACCTGGCGCGGCGCTCGTTCCCCGCAACACACTGTCTCCGCCTGCCCGCCTCCGCCTGCCTCGTTGTTTTTATGAAGTTGTGTGCGATAGATAGACAGTGCGCTTACAACGCTTACCTGGTGTTCACGCAGTTTTTGTTTGGCTCCGTGACGTGCAGTTTTCGTAATTCGGTGGATCGGTTCGATCAAAAATGCAAGCATTATGACTGACAAATGTGCGATATGTAATAAGGACGTGACTAGTGATAGTATAAAAGTATCACAAAAAGGAATTCAAGGACTGATAAAGGCCAGTAAAAGTAGGAATGATGGAAAACATATTGTTCTTAGTGGAGTCGAAAGTGTTGTCGTCCATGGCAGTTGCAGAAAGAGATACACACGGAGTTCTACAATCCTCTCAGATATTAGAGAAGCAACATCATCTACTTCTTCCGCTTCAACATCCCAATTACGCTCATCACGGCCAAAATTCGATTTTGAAACAAAATGTTTGTTTTGCACTGAAGTAATCGATGATGAATTCTATGCTCAAGAGAAAAAAAAACCTAAAGAAAGACGTCGTGAGGTATATCCTGTCCGCAGCATAACTTTTTCTGATACAATATTGGACGCTGTTAAAAAACGGAATGATAAATGGGGCGACGAAGTTTCTAGAAGAATAATAAATGCCCGTGATATTGTAGCAGCAGGAGGTATATATCACGTCGACTGTTATAAACGCTTTTTACTGACGCATACGCCCACGAGAACAGAGAGTGGTCGTCCAAAAGAAGATTATGTCTCAATAGCAATGGAACAAATCCAGTGTTATTTGGAAGAGAACAAGGATTGTCAGATGTCTCTAGACGAATTAATGGACCAAGTATCGGGTATGAAACCATCAATAAAGACAGTTAAGTCTAAACTGAAGGAAACATATGGTGACAAAATATTGATTAGTAAAGTGAAATCACATAAATCTGTCATAATTATGTTTCCTTGATATTGGACACAAGATCCTAAACGAGTCATGGTACACCTCGAAATGTGACGGTGAAAATGAAGAACGATTGCGAGTTATTAAAGCTGCCGCCATGATAATCAAGCAAGACATACGATCTCGTGTCTATGACACGAGTCATTATCCTCCCAGTGGCACATTTCTGAATGATGCAGACCAAGTGATTCCTGAATCGCTTAAGGTATTTCTCGATTCGCTACTCACCAAGAAGAAAGGTGATGATAATAAAATTAAAAAAAAAAATTTCACTGGCGCATGCTATTATCAGCATAATCAGACCAAGAAGCTTTATTTCTTCAGTGCTGCAAGGCATTGCTTTCTTCATCCACCGAAAATTTGGGTCGAGAAGCTTGGTGGATCTTCTAGCTAATTTGGGTTTCAGTAGTACCTACTACGACGCTACAATGCTCGAGTTATCAGCAATATTTCACCCACAGGACTCTATACCACCAGATACTTTTACGCAGTTTGTATTCGACAATGCGGATTTTAATGTGGCAACTCTAGACGGTCTGAACACGTTCCATAGCATGGGTGGCATTACATGCATTACTCCTGCAAGTTCGGTACCTATTGGAAAGGAAATACAAAAATTGACAACAGCTCCTACCTGTAAAGAAACTGGATTGCTAGGAGTCCTGCAACTACAAACGTTTAACAAACTCGCTAAGAGAGGACTGAAGCAGATTATGATACAAGATGTGAATCAACTAAATTCTCTGCACCAAGACAAGCCAATACGAAGTCTGTCTGATGTATTATGGATATGTGGTAAGTGGCTCGACATCCCAAACCTCCCTGAGTGGAAAGGCTTCATGCATTGTATTGAACCAAGTGAAAATTTTGATAAAAGTGCCATTGTCCCTCTGCCATTTATCAATTCACCTCCATCTGACTACGACACAATATACACTGCTTTGAAATATGCTGCGGACCAATGTCTCGTCGAAACTTGTTTCGTAACGTTTGATCAACCTCTGTATATAAAAGCCCGAGACATTATAGCACCAAGTCAGGATGATCCTAAACTCAAAAGAGTTGCTGTGAGACTTGGTGGGTTTCATATGTTAATGTCTTTTCTTGGATGCATTGGACAGTTTATGGCGGGAAGTGGTCTACGGGATTTGCTGTGCAATATTTTTGCTCCCCTTTCAGTCGATAAAATTTTGACTGGCCATGCTTACGCCAGAGCAGTTCGCGAACATATATTGGTCCAAACCACGTTATCCATTATAATTTTGAATAATATGGATATCAGTAACGAAGAGAAGGAAGCTGTAAACATCCTTCTGAAAGACATTGTGACGGAACCATTGACTACACATAAAATAATCGAAAACGAGCAACTGATATCACTACAATCACAAATAATACAAGAACAGTATACTTTAAAAGAAAAGGGGCCAACAGCTGCACTGTGGATTCAGTACTTTAATATGTTCCGGTGACTGGAAGAAGCACTTAAGCTCTGTACAACGGATGCTACCGTTTTTCCACGCCAGTGGACACTTTCAGTATGCCAGATGTGCTCATCTGTACTCGTATCTGCAAGATATGCTTCAGCTTGAATCACAAATGAACCCTAGAGAATTCGAGCTGTTTACCCAACAAGGATACTTTACCATAAGAAGAAGTGACGCCTTTTGGGCTGGAGTTTGGTCTGACATGACCATAGAACAGACGTTAATGCGCAGCATGAAGAGTTCTGGAGGAATGACCCGAGGAAGAGGAATAACGGATTCTACTTTGGCAAAATGGTTAAAAGCGACGCCAACAAGCCATGCTATCTGCTCTTCACTCGAAGAATTCAGTGCAGTTTATTTTTCTTCGGGAGATCAACATGTAGATCTGCTACCATCTCGTCAACGCAGGGATCAAGAGGACCGAAAAAAATTATATGATTGGTTAATAAATCACCATCCTTTTCCAGAGTCAGAAAACTTTTGTCCTTATCAACAGGAATTGTTGGAAGCTCTGAAGTAAATTGCTACCAAGCAGAAGAGGTCGGTAGACAGCTAATGGCCAAAACGTTGGGAAACAATTTTGCAGATATGAAATTTCAACGTAAGGACAAAGTTTTATCATTGGGAGCCATGAAAAGTGCCATCAAGATCAATGACGAGACTGTAGTCGTTGATCCATTACTTATCTTCCATAGGATTGCGATTGCTAAGAAGGACGATGAACATTTAGCATCGCTATTGGAGTATGAATTAGCTCCTTATCCCTTATCTCTCTTTAAAGATGGCTGCATGAGAAAAACCAAAAAAGCTGCTTTGTATGAACTTCTTCCCAAAACCGACGTTACTGTAGATCTGAAAACGAGTGTCACAATAGTCGATGGTGGGTCTCTTCTGCACCGGACTAAGTGGCAATTGGGCTTCACTTTTTCCGATATTTGTGGTCAGTACATTAAATATGTCAAGAATCACTATGGACCAAATTGTACTGTCGTGTTTGATGGCTACGACGAGACAGAAAACAGTACAAAGACATCGGAACAGAAAAGAAGAGGAGCAATGAAAACGTCTGTTGACATAAATTTCAATCTTTATATGAAAGTTACAGTTCAACAAGAGCATTTCCTAGCTAATGCGAAAAACAAGTCCCGACTTATACAACTCCTCACAGAAAAAATGCAGGCAGAGCAAATTGAAACACGAGTGGCACCTAGTGATGCTGATTGTACAATTATAAAAAGTGCAATTGAAAAAGTCGCAAACTATCCTGAGGTTGCTGTTGTTGGGGAAGATGTAGATTTAATAGTCCTTCTTATGGCTCTGTCACCACCAGATAAGCAAATATTCTTTGTGAAGCCAGGAAGAGGTAAAGTGGAAATGCAAATATTTTCCTCACAAGAACTCCAAAAACTCTCATTTTGCTCTTCCATTCTTTTCCTACATAGCTTCAGCGGCTGCGACACAACTTCAGCTATTCACAGGAAAGGCAAAGTGTCAGTTGTTAAGCTATTTGATCAAAAACCAAAAATCAAGGATATAGCCGCCATCTTCTACAATCCAACATCAACATCTGAAGAAATAGCAGAGTCAGGAGAAAGGATGTTTTTGACGATGTATCGTGCAGCCACTGATCAGCTTGATCTTAACAGATATCGATACTCAGTTTTTATCAAATCCAGCACCAAATCCAAACCAGATCTTTCCTCTCTCCCGCCTACAAAAGGATCAGCAAAATTTCACTCATTCCGAGTGTTCCACCAAGTACAAGAGTGGTTAGGTAACGCACTGCCTCCTGAAATGTGGGGATGGAAGCGAGGAGCTGATGGAAACCTCGAGCCTGCTAACACTCATGATCCTCCAGCTCCTGACACCGTGCTGAAGTCAATATTTTGTCGCAGCAAAAGTGGTTGCACTGGTAATTGTGGATGCCGAAAAGCTGGTATCACGTGCAGTCTAGTATGCAACGGCTGCTTGGGTTCGTGTACAAATGGCGTAGGGTAGACTGGGTACGGTTGTAACGGGGTACAGTTGAAACAACTCGAATATCTTTAAAACTACGCTGTGTTCGGGAGTGGTTCGAGGGGCGGGGCCTGCGGGGGACCAGTCGCGACATGATCCCCAGTGTTGCGTCACCTTTCGCGCGGTAAATACATCACAGTAAGAGTTCTTGTAAATGTTTACTTCCGGTTTTCTATACGTAAAAATATTCAAATTTGGAATTTGATAAAAAAATTAAAAATAGCTGACTTCATTGATTGCAAATTTTTAAAAGCTTATAACTCAGGAAAAAAACATAATACGAGAAAAATTTCGTGAATACACATTTATGTCTACTAGAAGTATAACTGGCCAGAATATAAACAAAATTCACGACATCACTTTTTATTGTTGTCCGCTTGGCGTGAAATGCCCCAAATACTAATTCAAAGGCTGTGACATTGACTGTTATGAACAAAACACCTATTGTTATATTTTAATTTTATTTACTAAATAAAAAGTTTTTTATTTGTGAGTACAATTTGAAGTAAGCTCAGATTTAAAAAAATATTGAACTCTCAAATGTCAACATTTTTTGGGTCAACTTACGAACATAATAAATGTGTAAAGTACACAAGTACATAATAAATGTGTAAAGTACAAGTTTTGTTGTAGCCTATACGCCTATAACAATGTTATCTTCATAAAAATTTAAAAAAAGTTTTGCTGCATTTTCACCCTTAGAGGTATTGTATAAAGTTAAAGTAAATCTGTATAAGGGGCAATAGTTGCACAGGGGCAGTTGTAACAGAAACTATTTCATACAAAATTAAAATGTGGTTTTGAGTACTAAATCTTGCATTTAACTTCATTATATTAGGCATAGGCACATTCGTATTCATTTGAGTAAGCCCTGTTAAAGTCTGGCCTCGAAATAAGCATTATCAAAATTTTTAGCAGAGGTTGCTATTTTATGTTATAGTTGTGTTGATTTACGAGTATAATAATGTTGTCATATTTTTGTGTTCTTGGAACAAAATTGAAATAAAGAACATAACAACATTAAATTTTTCTTATAATTTTGATTATTTCATTGAGTTTTGTTGTCTGAAAATGATGTTACTTTTGTCCCTGGGTAGGGGGCATTCGTGACACTCTCCCCTTTCTTATCTTGCCTGATATAACCCGTTGATAACAGTAGATATCAAAGTCTGAATAGGTCTCTTCTACAGCCAGATATATTTACCATAGCTGTGCATAAGCATTTTTTGAGGCAACGTAACAGTTGCTCGTAATCAGGTCGCAAATAAATGTGTTAGTTTTGCCTCCGGTCTACCCTACAATAGATACATTGTCCATGCACGAATTAATCTTGAAATACAACTTGCGACTATTTCTTAAAGAAAAACATTTTAACTGATGAAGATGTGATGAAAGTTGAAAAATAAACATACAACAAGCATCAAAGTAGCCTGTGACACGAACTCAGAATTGGGAGGATGACGGCTTCTCGAGCATATGAAGCAGGTAAATAACTCTTGTCAGCCTATTATGCCATCAATGCATGCAATTCTTTATTATGCAATTTAACGCAATTCTTTATTATGTGCTAAGTGTTCGCATTCTTGTAGTTGTCATGAATAAACTTGAAAGGCTACCAACGTTTGTGTTGTGTTTATCAATCAGCCTATAAAATTACAGCCCACTGAACTACATTGCAAGACAGCATAACTTCCACATGGTCCAGCGAGCGGTTCGAGCAAACGCAAGAAGGTAACAGCACTAAGAGGCACCTACAATCAAGAGGCGCTCTGAAATCGGAAGCATACAGACGGGCACTAGAATAGCGCACGCTTGACAACAAGATATTGCATCATCCATCCCGCCATTTTGAAGGTTTTTTTTGTTACTACGTCCGGCTAGGAGCGCGCACTCACATACGCAAGGCAGTAAGGCGTAACGCCTGTATCGAACGAACTGAATCGCTCGTGCGCAGGCCTCTGATTGGCCAGCTGTCACGCATACCGTACTGCAAACACGAAGGGGAGGAGCGAACGCCGCGTCCCGCCGGAATTCCTCGAACCCACGCAACGCACCGGCCAGCCGTTTCGTGCTCGTACGTACAAGCGCAGTATAGTCGCATCTCATCCTGTACGCACCGTGCGTTGACGCATAAACTAATACTTTAGTTATACAGTTAAATAAGTTCGCATTCTGTCTGTCTGTGTACCCATAGTAACAGCCTGATGGATTTGAAGGAGTTAATCGCCTCTCAGGGGCAATCCAAAGATGCCATTACTCGTTTGTTCAATTTTCCTCGCCAAGATGTTAACGATAAAAGTAAAGAATTATCACGTAAAAAAAAAGCCCATTTGATTGAACAATTAAAAAATTACGAAACTTTAAGAACCAAAATTCTAATGTTAGATCCCGAACGTTAAGGTCATCTTAACGTTCGGGATCTAACATTAGAATTTTGCATTTTGCATTTGAATTGCAGAAGTGGAAGAAAAATATCAATGAAAAAATAAAAAATCTGTTAGATCCCGAACGTTAAGGTCATCTTAACGTTCGGGATCTAACATTAGAATTTTGCATTTTGCATTTGAATTGCAGAAGTGGAAGAAAAATATCAATAAAAAAATAAAAAATCTGGCTCCAAATGGCACTGTTACGATGACTGTTTAAGCAAAAATTACGAGCACTGATTTAAAAAATCATATGCAGATAGATGTACTAATAATAAAAATCCAAAATCAAGAAATTATTTGTCTTGTAATGATTAAACGTAGGTATTCAGGATAGCTTTTTAGGTTTTAAGGAATTTTACGTACGAATATTCCATGTCTGTAAGCGCTCTACAAGAGTACATTATTCATTAAATTTTACTTTACCAATTAGTAAAGTAAAAAACCCTTTTATTTAATCACACGAATCAACTATTTGAAAAGTTCTAACGGCTCTAATTTTTTTATTGTTGTTGTTTATTTTTGGATTGTTTATTGCCTACTTATAATCATTTATTTCGAATTAAGAAATTACTCTATAATTTTCTAAGATTTTTTTTATTGTATCATATAAAAGCTTTACGCGTTGAAAGTATATTTTGTGTTTTATTTTACCCCACTTTCACGAACATATCGTACCGTAGTCATGTCCTAACCAGGCGCTTCTTTAATGTTCCGGAGGCAATTTAAAAGTGGTCGTAACAATTTCTGGACTAAACTAAATATCAAATTGACTATAGTAGATTGTTATACATTTTATATACAGTACTCCAAAATTGATAATTCGCATGCAGATATAATACGAGCAAATTAATAAAATCAGCGGAAATAATTCGTGTAGTTTTGAAAATCGCTATAGTTATTCCTTGTGATATCCAGATGAACATATCAAAAGTCCTCAAGGGTGGGGGGTGAGCTGAGAGTGTAGGGGGGGGGGGGGTCAAAGGACCCTTTTTTTAGGTTTTTGCTCATAAGTCAAAAACCTGCACAAATAGCATTACGAGTACTTCTAGGAAAATTTTCTACATGAAATTTCCTCTAAATTATGTCCTATTAATTTTTTTGTACGGTCGATACTTTAGGAACTACAGGGGGGTCAAAAGTGCAAATCGCGAAAATAACACGCCTCGAACGTCCGAGACTACGAAAACAACTTATTCTGATTCAAATACCTGCTATTCACAGATAATTATTTCTCCTAGCTGCTATTATTACAAAACGTTAGACTATTCACTCTTTCCACACGTTTTGTATGTGTGCGTAATATCGAAGAGCTACGAGCGATAGGGACGACGCTATACGTAAGCAATGCAAATGCTTCTCTTTCCTTTCTTACCTGGCGCGGCGCTCGTTCCCCGCAACACACTGTCTCCGCCTGCCCGCCTCCGCCTGCCTCGTTGTTTTTATGAAGTTGTGTGCGATAGATAGACAGTGCGCTTACAACGCTTACCTGGTGTTCACGCAGTTTTTGTTTGGCTCCGTGACGTGCAGTTTTCGTAATTCGGTGGATCGGTTCGATCAAAAATGCAAGCATTATGACTGACAAATGTGCGATATGTAATAAGGACGTGACTAGTGATAGTATAAAAGTATCACAAAAAGGAATTCAAGGACTGATAAAGGCCAGTAAAAGTAGGAATGATGGAAAACATATTGTTCTTAGTGGAGTCGAAAGTGTTGTCGTCCATGGCAGTTGCAGAAAGAGATACACACGGAGTTCTACAATCCTCTCAGATATTAGAGAAGCAACATCATCTACTTCTTCCGCTTCAACATCCCAATTACGCTCATCACGGCCAAAATTCGATTTTGAAACAAAATGTTTGTTTTGCACTGAAGTAATCGATGATGAATTCTATGCTCAAGAGAAAAAAAAACCTAAAGAAAGACGTCGTGAGGTATATCCTGTCCGCAGCATAACTTTTTCTGATACAATATTGGACGCTGTTAAAAAACGGAATGATAAATGGGGCGACGAAGTTTCTAGAAGAATAATAAATGCCCGTGATATTGTAGCAGCAGGAGGTATATATCACGTCGACTGTTATAAACGCTTTTTACTGACGCATACGCCCACGAGAACAGAGAGTGGTCGTCCAAAAGAAGATTATGTCTCAATAGCAATGGAACAAATCCAGTGTTATTTGGAAGAGAACAAGGATTGTCAGATGTCTCTAGACGAATTAATGGACCAAGTATCGGGTATGAAACCATCAATAAAGACAGTTAAGTCTAAACTGAAGGAAACATATGGTGACAAAATATTGATTAGTAAAGTGAAATCACATAAATCTGTCATAATTATGTTTCCTTGATATTGGACACAAGATCCTAAACGAGTCATGGTACACCTCGAAATGTGACGGTGAAAATGAAGAACGATTGCGAGTTATTAAAGCTGCCGCCATGATAATCAAGCAAGACATACGATCTCGTGTCTATGACACGAGTCATTATCCTCCCAGTGGCACATTTCTGAATGATGCAGACCAAGTGATTCCTGAATCGCTTAAGGTATTTCTCGATTCGCTACTCACCAAGAAGAAAGGTGATGATAATAAAATTAAAAAAAAAAATTTCACTGGCGCATGCTATTATCAGCATAATCAGACCAAGAAGCTTTATTTCTTCAGTGCTGCAAGGCATTGCTTTCTTCATCCACCGAAAATTTGGGTCGAGAAGCTTGGTGGATCTTCTAGCTAATTTGGGTTTCAGTAGTACCTACTACGACGCTACAATGCTCGAGTTATCAGCAATATTTCACCCACAGGACTCTATACCACCAGATACTTTTACGCAGTTTGTATTCGACAATGCGGATTTTAATGTGGCAACTCTAGACGGTCTGAACACGTTCCATAGCATGGGTGGCATTACATGCATTACTCCTGCAAGTTCGGTACCTATTGGAAAGGAAATACAAAAATTGACAACAGCTCCTACCTGTAAAGAAACTGGATTGCTAGGAGTCCTGCAACTACAAACGTTTAACAAACTCGCTAAGAGAGGACTGAAGCAGATTATGATACAAGATGTGAATCAACTAAATTCTCTGCACCAAGACAAGCCAATACGAAGTCTGTCTGATGTATTATGGATATGTGGTAAGTGGCTCGACATCCCAAACCTCCCTGAGTGGAAAGGCTTCATGCATTGTATTGAACCAAGTGAAAATTTTGATAAAAGTGCCATTGTCCCTCTGCCATTTATCAATTCACCTCCATCTGACTACGACACAATATACACTGCTTTGAAATATGCTGCGGACCAATGTCTCGTCGAAACTTGTTTCGTAACGTTTGATCAACCTCTGTATATAAAAGCCCGAGACATTATAGCACCAAGTCAGGATGATCCTAAACTCAAAAGAGTTGCTGTGAGACTTGGTGGGTTTCATATGTTAATGTCTTTTCTTGGATGCATTGGACAGTTTATGGCGGGAAGTGGTCTACGGGATTTGCTGTGCAATAAAAATCAATAAAATCAATAAATCAATAAAATCAATTTATTTTTGTAATTAGGCTAACAAATTAGCACTTTTACACGTCCCAACATATAAATTGACCCTACCACCGCTTCGGGACAGTTTGGGCCAGTGCTGAGAAGAAGCGGCGCAAGAAACTCAGTCACTATTGTCATTGCCTCTTTTCAAAATTGATTTACAATAATTGTAATTGTTTTCATTTAAACATTTCCATATATCTTTGTCATTTATATAATCATCAATTTTATAATATCCTTTCGACATTAATACATCTTTTACAACTGTTTTAAATTTATCTAAAGGCAATGAAATTAAATTTTCAGGTAATTTATTAAAAAATATTACACATCTACCCATAAATGAGTGACCAACTTTATGAAGCCTAAAATGTGGAACGGCAAGCCTATTTTTTTGTCTTGTGTTGAAGTTATGCAAATCGCTATTTTTAGGAAATAAGTGTAAGTTTTTTCGAACGTAAATTAGGTTTTCGTAAATGTATTGCGAGTAAACTGTAAGTATTTTAACTTCTTTAAACAATTCTCTAAGTGTTTCATTTGATTTAAGTTTATAAATAGCCCGCACGGCTCGTTTCTGCAATACGAAAATTGTCTCTATATCTGCAGCTGAGCCCCATAGTAAGATGCCGTATGACATGATACTGTGAAAATAACTAAAATAAACTAGTCTTGCCGTTTCAACATCAGTCAGAAACCTTATCTTTCTTACAGCGTATGCAGCGGAGCTTAGTCTCTTTGATAAGGTCATGATATGAGGACCCCACTGGAGCTTATCATCCAAAGTAATTCCCAAAAAAGTTGCAGTATTTGAAGTAACTAGTTGTTCATCCTTAACAACAACCCTTGTTGGAACTTGTCGGACATTGGGCATTGTAAACTTAATGCATTTAGTTTTGGTCGCGTTAAGCAATAAATTGTTAACGGTGAACCAATGAAGTACTCGCGAGAGAGTACCATTTACATCGTCAAACAATTCTTTACCCCTTGGAGTTTTAAAAAGTAGTGAAGTATCATCAGCAAATAACACTATCTCACAAGCACCGTCGACAAAGTATGGAAGGTCATTAATATATATTAGAAACAGTAACGGTCCCAATATCGAACCCTGGGGCACACCCATAGTGAGAGGTGCTCCAGGAGACTCTGCTCCATTGATAGAAACCTTTTGTGTTCTCTCAGTGAGATATGAATTAAATAAGTTACATGCATTAGTTGATACACCATAATGGCGTAGTTTTCTCAACAGGGTCTCATGGTCAACACAATCAAACGCTTTAGAGAGGTCACAAAAGATTCCCACAGCATCATGCTTACTATCATAGGCATCAAATATATGTTTCAACAGAGCGACTCCAGCATCAGCAGTACTGCGACCCTTTGTAAAACCAAATTGTTTATTATGCAATAAATTGTTTGATGTGAAGTGAAATAGTAGCTGATTGAATATAATCTTTTCAAAAATTTTACTTAGAACCGGTAAGATTGATATCGGTCGAAAATTTGAGGGGTTATTTTTGCTCCCCTTTCAGTCGATAAAATTTTGACTGGCCATGCTTACGCCAGAGCAGTTCGCGAACATATATTGGTCCAAACCACGTTATCCATTATAATTTTGAATAATATGGATATCAGTAACGAAGAGAAGGAAGCTGTAAACATCCTTCTGAAAGACATTGTGACGGAACCATTGACTACACATAAAATAATCGAAAACGAGCAACTGATATCACTACAATCACAAATAATACAAGAACAGTATACTTTAAAAGAAAAGGGGCCAACAGCTGCACTGTGGATTCAGTACTTTAATATGTTCCGGTGACTGGAAGAAGCACTTAAGCTCTGTACAACGGATGCTACCGTTTTTCCACGCCAGTGGACACTTTCAGTATGCCAGATGTGCTCATCTGTACTCGTATCTGCAAGATATGCTTCAGCTTGAATCACAAATGAACCCTAGAGAATTCGAGCTGTTTACCCAACAAGGATACTTTACCATAAGAAGAAGTGACGCCTTTTGGGCTGGAGTTTGGTCTGACATGACCATAGAACAGACGTTAATGCGCAGCATGAAGAGTTCTGGAGGAATGACCCGAGGAAGAGGAATAACGGATTCTACTTTGGCAAAATGGTTAAAAGCGACGCCAACAAGCCATGCTATCTGCTCTTCACTCGAAGAATTCAGTGCAGTTTATTTTTCTTCGGGAGATCAACATGTAGATCTGCTACCATCTCGTCAACGCAGGGATCAAGAGGACCGAAAAAAATTATATGATTGGTTAATAAATCACCATCCTTTTCCAGAGTCAGAAAACTTTTGTCCTTATCAACAGGAATTGTTGGAAGCTCTGAAGTAAATTGCTACCAAGCAGAAGAGGTCGGTAGACAGCTAATGGCCAAAACGTTGGGAAACAATTTTGCAGATATGAAATTTCAACGTAAGGACAAAGTTTTATCATTGGGAGCCATGAAAAGTGCCATCAAGATCAATGACGAGACTGTAGTCGTTGATCCATTACTTATCTTCCATAGGATTGCGATTGCTAAGAAGGACGATGAACATTTAGCATCGCTATTGGAGTATGAATTAGCTCCTTATCCCTTATCTCTCTTTAAAGATGGCTGCATGAGAAAAACCAAAAAAGCTGCTTTGTATGAACTTCTTCCCAAAACCGACGTTACTGTAGATCTGAAAACGAGTGTCACAATAGTCGATGGTGGGTCTCTTCTGCACCGGACTAAGTGGCAATTGGGCTTCACTTTTTCCGATATTTGTGGTCAGTACATTAAATATGTCAAGAATCACTATGGACCAAATTGTACTGTCGTGTTTGATGGCTACGACGAGACAGAAAACAGTACAAAGACATCGGAACAGAAAAGAAGAGGAGCAATGAAAACGTCTGTTGACATAAATTTCAATCTTTATATGAAAGTTACAGTTCAACAAGAGCATTTCCTAGCTAATGCGAAAAACAAGTCCCGACTTATACAACTCCTCACAGAAAAAATGCAGGCAGAGCAAATTGAAACACGAGTGGCACCTAATGATGCTGATTGTACAATTATAAAAAGTGCAATTGAAAAAGTCGCAAACTATCCTGAGGTTGCTGTTGTTGGGGAAGATGTAGATTTAATAGTCCTTCTTATGGCTCTGTCACCACCAGATAAGCAAATATTCTTTGTGAAGCCAGGAAGAGGTAAAGTGGAAATGCAAATATTTTCCTCACAAGAACTCCAAAAACTCTCATTTTGCTCTTCCATTCTTTTCCTACATAGCTTCAGCGGCTGCGACACAACTTCAGCTATTCACAGGAAAGGCAAAGTGTCAGTTGTTAAGCTATTTGATCAAAAACCAAAAATCAAGGATATAGCCGCCATCTTCTACAATCCAACATCAACATCTGAAGAAATAGCAGAGTCAGGAGAAAGGATGTTTTTGACGATGTATCGTGCAGCCACTGATCAGCTTGATCTTAACAGATATCGATACTCAGTTTTTATCAAATCCAGCACCAAATCCAAACCAGATCTTTCCTCTCTCCCGCCTACAAAAGGATCAGCAAAATTTCACTCATTCCGAGTGTTCCACCAAGTACAAGAGTGGTTAGGTAACGCACTGCCTCCTGAAATGTGGGGATGGAAGCGAGGAGCTGATGGAAACCTCGAGCCTGCTAACACTCATGATCCTCCAGCTCCTGACACCGTGCTGAAGTCAATATTTTGTCGCAGCAAAAGTGGTTGCACTGGTAATTGTGGATGCCGAAAAGCTGGTATCACGTGCAGTCTAGTATGCAACGGCTGCTTGGGTTCGTGTACAAATGGCGTAGGGTAGACTGGGTACGGTTGTAACGGGGTACAGTTGAAACAACTCGAATATCTTTAAAACTACGCTGTGTTCGGGAGTGGTTCGAGGGGCGGGGCCTGCGGGGGACCAGTCGCGACATGATCCCCAGTGTTGCGTCACCTTTCGCGCGGTAAATACATCACAGTAAGAGTTCTTGTAAATGTTTACTTCCGGTTTTCTATACGTAAAAATATTCAAATTTGGAATTTGATAAAAAAATTAAAAATAGCTGACTTCATTGATTGCAAATTTTTAAAAGCTTATAACTCAGGAAAAAAACATAATACGAGAAAAATTTCGTGAATACACATTTATGTCTACTAGAAGTATAACTGGCCAGAATATAAACAAAATTCACGACATCACTTTTTATTGTTGTCCGCTTGGCGTGAAATGCCCCAAATACTAATTCAAAGGCTGTGACATTGACTGTTATGAACAAAACACCTATTGTTATATTTTAATTTTATTTACTAAATAAAAAGTTTTTTATTTGTGAGTACAATTTGAAGTAAGCTCAGATTTAAAAAAATATTGAACTCTCAAATGTCAACATTTTTTGGGTCAACTTACGAACATAATAAATGTGTAAAGTACACAAGTACATAATAAATGTGTAAAGTACAAGTTTTGTTGTAGCCTATACGCCTATAACAATGTTATCTTCATAAAAATTTAAAAAAAGTTTTGCTGCATTTTCACCCTTAGAGGTATTGTATAAAGTTAAAGTAAATCTGTATAAGGGGCAATAGTTGCACAGGGGCAGTTGTAACAGAAACTATTTCATACAAAATTAAAATGTGGTTTTGAGTACTAAATCTTGCATTTAACTTCATTATATTAGGCATAGGCACATTCGTATTCATTTGAGTAAGCCCTGTTAAAGTCTGGCCTCGAAATAAGCATTATCAAAATTTTTAGCAGAGGTTGCTATTTTATGTTATAGTTGTGTTGATTTACGAGTATAATAATGTTGTCATATTTTTGTGTTCTTGGAACAAAATTGAAATAAAGAACATAACAACATTAAATTTTTCTTATAATTTTGATTATTTCATTGAGTTTTGTTGTCTGAAAATGATGTTACTTTTGTCCCTGGGTAGGGGGCATTCGTGACACTCTCCCCTTTCTTATCTTGCCTGATATAACCCGTTGATAACAGTAGATATCAAAGTCTGAATAGGTCTCTTCTACAGCCAGATATATTTACCATAGCTGTGCATAAGCATTTTTTGAGGCAACGTAACAGTTGCTCGTAATCAGGTCGCAAATAAATGTGTTAGTTTTGCCTCCGGTCTACCCTACAATAGATACATTGTCCATGCACGAATTAATCTTGAAATACAACTTGCGACTATTTCTTAAAGAAAAACATTTTAACTGATGAAGATGTGATGAAAGTTGAAAAATAAACATACAACAAGCATCAAAGTAGCCTGTGACACGAACTCAGAATTGGGAGGATGACGGCTTCTCGAGCATATGAAGCAGGTAAATAACTCTTGTCAGCCTATTATGCCATCAATGCATGCAATTCTTTATTATGCAATTTAACGCAATTCTTTATTATGTGCTAAGTGTTCGCATTCTTGTAGTTGTCATGAATAAACTTGAAAGGCTACCAACGTTTGTGTTGTGTTTATCAATCAGCCTATAAAATTACAGCCCACTGAACTACATTGCAAGACAGCATAACTTCCACATGGTCCAGCGAGCGGTTCGAGCAAACGCAAGAAGGTAACAGCACTAAGAGGCACCTACAATCAAGAGGCGCTCTGAAATCGGAAGCATACAGACGGGCACTAGAATAGCGCACGCTTGACAACAAGATATTGCATCATCCATCCCGCCATTTTGAAGGTTTTTTTTGTTACTACGTCCGGCTAGGAGCGCGCACTCACATACGCAAGGCAGTAAGGCGTAACGCCTGTATCGAACGAACTGAATCGCTCGTGCGCAGGCCTCTGATTGGCCAGCTGTCACGCATACCGTACTGCAAACACGAAGGGGAGGAGCGAACGCCGCGTCCCGCCGGAATTCCTCGAACCCACGCAACGCACCGGCCAGCCGTTTCGTGCTCGTACGTACAAGCGCAGTATAGTCGCATCTCATCCTGTACGCACCGTGCGTTGACGCATAAACTAATACTTTAGTTATACAGTTAAATAAGTTCGCATTCTGTCTGTCTGTGTACCCATAGTAACAGCCTGATGGATTTGAAGGAGTTAATCGCCTCTCAGGGGCAATCCAAAGATGCCATTACTCGTTTGTTCAATTTTCCTCGCCAAGATGTTAACGATAAAAGTAAAGAATTATCACGTAAAAAAAAAGCCCATTTGATTGAACAATTAAAAAATTACGAAACTTTAAGAACCAAAATTCTAATGTTAGATCCCGAACGTTAAGGTCATCTTAACGTTCGGGATCTAACATTAGAATTTTGCATTTTGCATTTGAATTGCAGAAGTGGAAGAAAAATATCAATGAAAAAATAAAAAATCTGTTAGATCCCGAACGTTAAGGTCATCTTAACGTTCGGGATCTAACATTAGAATTTTGCATTTTGCATTTGAATTGCAGAAGTGGAAGAAAAATATCAATAAAAAAATAAAAAATCTGGCTCCAAATGGCACTGTTACGATGACTGTTTAAGCAAAAATTACGAGCACTGATTTAAAAAATCATATGCAGATAGATGTACTAATAATAAAAATCCAAAATCAAGAAATTATTTGTCTTGTAATGATTAAACGTAGGTATTCAGGATAGCTTTTTAGGTTTTAAGGAATTTTACGTACGAATATTCCATGTCTGTAAGCGCTCTACAAGAGTACATTATTCATTAAATTTTACTTTACCAATTAGTAAAGTAAAAAACCCTTTTATTTAATCACACGAATCAACTATTTGAAAAGTTCTAACGGCTCTAATTTTTTTATTGTTGTTGTTTATTTTTGGATTGTTTATTGCCTACTTATAATCATTTATTTCGAATTAAGAAATTACTCTATAATTTTCTAAGATTTTTTTTATTGTATCATATAAAAGCTTTACGCGTTGAAAGTATATTTTGTGTTTTATTTTACCCCACTTTCACGAACATATCGTACCGTAGTCATGTCCTAACCAGGCGCTTCTTTAATGTTCCGGAGGCAATTTAAAAGTGGTCGTAACAATTTCTGGACTAAACTAAATATCAAATTGACTATAGTAGATTGTTATACATTTTATATACAGTACTCCAAAATTGATAATTCGCATGCAGATATAATACGAGCAAATTAATAAAATCAGCGGAAATAATTCGTGTAGTTTTGAAAATCGCTATAGTTATTCCTTGTGATATCCAGATGAACATATCAAAAGTCCTCAAGGGTGGGGGGTGAGCTGAGAGTGTAGGGGGGGGGGGGGTCAAAGGACCCTTTTTTTAGGTTTTTGCTCATAAGTCAAAAACCTGCACAAATAGCATTACGAGTACTTCTAGGAAAATTTTCTACATGAAATTTCCTCTAAATTATGTCCTATTAATTTTTTTGTACGGTCGATACTTTAGGAACTACAGGGGGGTCAAAAGTGCAAATCGCGAAAATAACACGCCTCGAACGTCCGAGACTACGAAAACAACTTATTCTGATTCAAATACCTGCTATTCACAGATAATTATTTCTCCTAGCTGCTATTATTACAAAACGTTAGACTATTCACTCTTTCCACACGTTTTGTATGTGTGCGTAATATCGAAGAGCTACGAGCGATAGGGACGACGCTATACGTAAGCAATGCAAATGCTTCTCTTTCCTTTCTTACCTGGCGCGGCGCTCGTTCCCCGCAACACACTGTCTCCGCCTGCCCGCCTCCGCCTGCCTCGTTGTTTTTATGAAGTTGTGTGCGATAGATAGACAGTGCGCTTACAACGCTTACCTGGTGTTCACGCAGTTTTTGTTTGGCTCCGTGACGTGCAGTTTTCGTAATTCGGTGGATCGGTTCGATCAAAAATGCAAGCATTATGACTGACAAATGTGCGATATGTAATAAGGACGTGACTAGTGATAGTATAAAAGTATCACAAAAAGGAATTCAAGGACTGATAAAGGCCAGTAAAAGTAGGAATGATGGAAAACATATTGTTCTTAGTGGAGTCGAAAGTGTTGTCGTCCATGGCAGTTGCAGAAAGAGATACACACGGAGTTCTACAATCCTCTCAGATATTAGAGAAGCAACATCATCTACTTCTTCCGCTTCAACATCCCAATTACGCTCATCACGGCCAAAATTCGATTTTGAAACAAAATGTTTGTTTTGCACTGAAGTAATCGATGATGAATTCTATGCTCAAGAGAAAAAAAAACCTAAAGAAAGACGTCGTGAGGTATATCCTGTCCGCAGCATAACTTTTTCTGATACAATATTGGACGCTGTTAAAAAACGGAATGATAAATGGGGCGACGAAGTTTCTAGAAGAATAATAAATGCCCGTGATATTGTAGCAGCAGGAGGTATATATCACGTCGACTGTTATAAACGCTTTTTACTGACGCATACGCCCACGAGAACAGAGAGTGGTCGTCCAAAAGAAGATTATGTCTCAATAGCAATGGAACAAATCCAGTGTTATTTGGAAGAGAACAAGGATTGTCAGATGTCTCTAGACGAATTAATGGACCAAGTATCGGGTATGAAACCATCAATAAAGACAGTTAAGTCTAAACTGAAGGAAACATATGGTGACAAAATATTGATTAGTAAAGTGAAATCACATAAATCTGTCATAATTATGTTTCCTTGATATTGGACACAAGATCCTAAACGAGTCATGGTACACCTCGAAATGTGACGGTGAAAATGAAGAACGATTGCGAGTTATTAAAGCTGCCGCCATGATAATCAAGCAAGACATACGATCTCGTGTCTATGACACGAGTCATTATCCTCCCAGTGGCACATTTCTGAATGATGCAGACCAAGTGATTCCTGAATCGCTTAAGGTATTTCTCGATTCGCTACTCACCAAGAAGAAAGGTGATGATAATAAAATTAAAAAAAAAAATTTCACTGGCGCATGCTATTATCAGCATAATCAGACCAAGAAGCTTTATTTCTTCAGTGCTGCAAGGCATTGCTTTCTTCATCCACCGAAAATTTGGGTCGAGAAGCTTGGTGGATCTTCTAGCTAATTTGGGTTTCAGTAGTACCTACTACGACGCTACAATGCTCGAGTTATCAGCAATATTTCACCCACAGGACTCTATACCACCAGATACTTTTACGCAGTTTGTATTCGACAATGCGGATTTTAATGTGGCAACTCTAGACGGTCTGAACACGTTCCATAGCATGGGTGGCATTACATGCATTACTCCTGCAAGTTCGGTACCTATTGGAAAGGAAATACAAAAATTGACAACAGCTCCTACCTGTAAAGAAACTGGATTGCTAGGAGTCCTGCAACTACAAACGTTTAACAAACTCGCTAAGAGAGGACTGAAGCAGATTATGATACAAGATGTGAATCAACTAAATTCTCTGCACCAAGACAAGCCAATACGAAGTCTGTCTGATGTATTATGGATATGTGGTAAGTGGCTCGACATCCCAAACCTCCCTGAGTGGAAAGGCTTCATGCATTGTATTGAACCAAGTGAAAATTTTGATAAAAGTGCCATTGTCCCTCTGCCATTTATCAATTCACCTCCATCTGACTACGACACAATATACACTGCTTTGAAATATGCTGCGGACCAATGTCTCGTCGAAACTTGTTTCGTAACGTTTGATCAACCTCTGTATATAAAAGCCCGAGACATTATAGCACCAAGTCAGGATGATCCTAAACTCAAAAGAGTTGCTGTGAGACTTGGTGGGTTTCATATGTTAATGTCTTTTCTTGGATGCATTGGACAGTTTATGGCGGGAAGTGGTCTACGGGATTTGCTGTGCAATATTTTTGCTCCCCTTTCAGTCGATAAAATTTTGACTGGCCATGCTTACGCCAGAGCAGTTCGCGAACATATATTGGTCCAAACCACGTTATCCATTATAATTTTGAATAATATGGATATCAGTAACGAAGAGAAGGAAGCTGTAAACATCCTTCTGAAAGACATTGTGACGGAACCATTGACTACACATAAAATAATCGAAAACGAGCAACTGATATCACTACAATCACAAATAATACAAGAACAGTATACTTTAAAAGAAAAGGGGCCAACAGCTGCACTGTGGATTCAGTACTTTAATATGTTCCGGTGACTGGAAGAAGCACTTAAGCTCTGTACAACGGATGCTACCGTTTTTCCACGCCAGTGGACACTTTCAGTATGCCAGATGTGCTCATCTGTACTCGTATCTGCAAGATATGCTTCAGCTTGAATCACAAATGAACCCTAGAGAATTCGAGCTGTTTACCCAACAAGGATACTTTACCATAAGAAGAAGTGACGCCTTTTGGGCTGGAGTTTGGTCTGACATGACCATAGAACAGACGTTAATGCGCAGCATGAAGAGTTCTGGAGGAATGACCCGAGGAAGAGGAATAACGGATTCTACTTTGGCAAAATGGTTAAAAGCGACGCCAACAAGCCATGCTATCTGCTCTTCACTCGAAGAATTCAGTGCAGTTTATTTTTCTTCGGGAGATCAACATGTAGATCTGCTACCATCTCGTCAACGCAGGGATCAAGAGGACCGAAAAAAATTATATGATTGGTTAATAAATCACCATCCTTTTCCAGAGTCAGAAAACTTTTGTCCTTATCAACAGGAATTGTTGGAAGCTCTGAAGTAAATTGCTACCAAGCAGAAGAGGTCGGTAGACAGCTAATGGCCAAAACGTTGGGAAACAATTTTGCAGATATGAAATTTCAACGTAAGGACAAAGTTTTATCATTGGGAGCCATGAAAAGTGCCATCAAGATCAATGACGAGACTGTAGTCGTTGATCCATTACTTATCTTCCATAGGATTGCGATTGCTAAGAAGGACGATGAACATTTAGCATCGCTATTGGAGTATGAATTAGCTCCTTATCCCTTATCTCTCTTTAAAGATGGCTGCATGAGAAAAACCAAAAAAGCTGCTTTGTATGAACTTCTTCCCAAAACCGACGTTACTGTAGATCTGAAAACGAGTGTCACAATAGTCGATGGTGGGTCTCTTCTGCACCGGACTAAGTGGCAATTGGGCTTCACTTTTTCCGATATTTGTGGTCAGTACATTAAATATGTCAAGAATCACTATGGACCAAATTGTACTGTCGTGTTTGATGGCTACGACGAGACAGAAAACAGTACAAAGACATCGGAACAGAAAAGAAGAGGAGCAATGAAAACGTCTGTTGACATAAATTTCAATCTTTATATGAAAGTTACAGTTCAACAAGAGCATTTCCTAGCTAATGCGAAAAACAAGTCCCGACTTATACAACTCCTCACAGAAAAAATGCAGGCAGAGCAAATTGAAACACGAGTGGCACCTAGTGATGCTGATTGTACAATTATAAAAAGTGCAATTGAAAAAGTCGCAAACTATCCTGAGGTTGCTGTTGTTGGGGAAGATGTAGATTTAATAGTCCTTCTTATGGCTCTGTCACCACCAGATAAGCAAATATTCTTTGTGAAGCCAGGAAGAGGTAAAGTGGAAATGCAAATATTTTCCTCACAAGAACTCCAAAAACTCTCATTTTGCTCTTCCATTCTTTTCCTACATAGCTTCAGCGGCTGCGACACAACTTCAGCTATTCACAGGAAAGGCAAAGTGTCAGTTGTTAAGCTATTTGATCAAAAACCAAAAATCAAGGATATAGCCGCCATCTTCTACAATCCAACATCAACATCTGAAGAAATAGCAGAGTCAGGAGAAAGGATGTTTTTGACGATGTATCGTGCAGCCACTGATCAGCTTGATCTTAACAGATATCGATACTCAGTTTTTATCAAATCCAGCACCAAATCCAAACCAGATCTTTCCTCTCTCCCGCCTACAAAAGGATCAGCAAAATTTCACTCATTCCGAGTGTTCCACCAAGTACAAGAGTGGTTAGGTAACGCACTGCCTCCTGAAATGTGGGGATGGAAGCGAGGAGCTGATGGAAACCTCGAGCCTGCTAACACTCATGATCCTCCAGCTCCTGACACCGTGCTGAAGTCAATATTTTGTCGCAGCAAAAGTGGTTGCACTGGTAATTGTGGATGCCGAAAAGCTGGTATCACGTGCAGTCTAGTATGCAACGGCTGCTTGGGTTCGTGTACAAATGGCGTAGGGTAGACTGGGTACGGTTGTAACGGGGTACAGTTGAAACAACTCGAATATCTTTAAAACTACGCTGTGTTCGGGAGTGGTTCGAGGGGCGGGGCCTGCGGGGGACCAGTCGCGACATGATCCCCAGTGTTGCGTCACCTTTCGCGCGGTAAATACATCACAGTAAGAGTTCTTGTATTTGGGCCTCAAAAAGTAAGTATTTTTGACAAATTTCTTTATGAGTTTACTTTCATATTCGTATATTAATTAAATATTAAGTTTGCGCAGATTTATCTTTATGTTTTAAAGATTTGATTAAGCTAAATCATTTTCGTATAGGTTATGATACCTCGTGCTTGCGATAGATTTTTTAACTGAAGGGGGGGGGGGGGGGTGGAAAAAATTTTCATGGGAACGGTTGTAACATTTATTTTTAAACTAAAAATAATGTTTTGGTGTTGCAGATGCCGAGAAAACGCATAAGAAAGACGACAAGAGGTGAAAGCGACATCGTCGAATACGAAAACGCTTACGAAGAAGTTAAAGCAGGGGTGTCTCTAAGACAAGCTGCAGAGAAATACGGCGTGAATTATGTCTCTCTTTTAAGATACAAGCGCAAGAGAGATGCAGCAGATGGAGATGATATCACTCAGGCAGAGAGAGTTACTATGGGATATGTAGCTCATAACAGAGTATTTAATCAAGACCAGGAGCAGCAGTTAGCGAAGTACTTGATCCGTTGTGCTGATATATATTTTGGTCTACCCGCAAAAGAGGTGAGAAAATTAGCATATGAGCTTTCTGTTAAATATAATTTAAATGCTCCATCCACTTGGCAGAGAAACCAAATTGCTGGAGAGGAATGGTTTCGTTCATTTATGAGAAGAAACCCTGAATTGTCAGTCCGTGCTGCTCAAGCGACAAGTCTATCCAGGGCAACTAGTTTTAATAGGACAAATGTTAATGCTTTTTACGACAACTTACAAACCGTACTAGATCGCCATCACTTTGAACCTCAAAATATTTATAAAATAGATGAGACTGGTGTTACCACGGTGCAAAAACCAGACAGAGTAGTAGCGAAACGAGGCACAAGACAAGTAGGTGCACTGACTTCCGCCGAAAGAGGTACACTAGTCACCTTGGCATTTGCAGCAAATGCTTTAGGTAATACAATGCCACCGATGTTTGTTTTCTCGCGCATAAGGTATCAAGATCACTGGGTCTTACCCGGACCAAGTGGATCTATTTGTGCAGGAAATCCATCTGGTTGGATGGATGAGACATGTTTTTTGAACTTTTTGAAACATTTTAAAAAGTATACAAATGCTTCTCCTTCACATAAGGTATTGTTGGTGCTTGACAATCATTCATCTCATATTCACATTAATTGTCTTGACTTTTGCAAAGAAAATGGGATTATTCTTTTATCATTTCCTCCCCATTGCTCGCACAAACTTCAGCCTCTGGACCGATCCGTGTATGGCCCTCTCAAGAAGGCTATAAATACTACGTGCGATGCTTGGGTTAGGAATAACCCTGGCAAACCTATGACTATTTACGACATACCGGGTATAATCAAAACTGCAATGCCACTTGCTTTCACAATAAACAATATAACCGCTGGATTTGTGAAAACTGGAGTATGCCCATTTAATCGAAATTTGTTTACCGATCTGGATTTTTCACCATCCTTTGTAACAGACAGACCAAATCCAAATGCTGAAGAAAGAATGTCATCTATTGCCGAAGAAGGAACCGCATCTACTCGGCCTACAGCAGGACTTGCATCAGACGATGAAACGCCACCTCTTTCACCATCGTTATTGATTGCCGATACAATCCCAACTAATATTCTCTGCCCAGTCGAGAGTTCACTAAATGAGCAACTCATTCCAGCCAGTAGTGTTGATGTAACTGTTCCTGAATTAATTGACAATGAATCTCAAATATCTCAAACTGCGGTCGTTCAAAGAGCAGTAACCCCGGACAGAGAAATATTAGAAAATTTTGTCAGCCCATCTACAAGTAAAGCCCACGTATTTTCACCTGAGTCAGTCAGGCCGTATCCTAAAGCTCCTCCGAGAAAAGTCGGAGCAAGAAATCGAAGGACTAAGAAGTCTGCAATCTACACTGATACTCCTGAAAAGGAAGCAGTTAGAAAGGAATACGAAGAGCGACAAAAACGGCTAAAAGCAAAAGAAAGTAAGAAAAAAATTTTGCAAGAAAAAACAGGAAACACAAAAAAAGGAAAGGGGAAAGGGAAAAAAACAAAAAAAGTTATTGAAAATCCTGTTTCCTCATCATCGTCAGACGAAGAAGACTACTTTTGTTTAATTTGTTTAGAAAAATACTCCAACAGTCGTTCTCCAAATTGTCGATTATGGTCACATGTAGCCTGCACAGATGGCAGCAGATATTATATCTGTCACAACTGCAGTGAATCTGATTAAGAGTTTAAAAATTGTTAAAATCGATTTCAATTTTGAAGTTTTTTTAAATTGTTTTGTTAAGAAGCCAATTTTTTGTTAAATTACTTTTAAAGAAGATTAGTTTTTTTTTTTTCAATTTATCTTTAGGGAGTCTAGTTATTGCTTAAATGGTTTTTAAGAAAACTAGTTTTTGTTTAAGTTGATTTTAAGAAGTTAGAGTTTTATTCTTGTGAGTTCTTTAATTATCATGGATCTCTAATAAGCAGATTTAATGAGACTGATTTAAAAAGTGTTCCTTTTTGTGAGAATGTTTGAAAATAATCTTTTTCATGCTTTTTTAATAAATAAATAAACTCTTTTGCAAAAAAAACGGGCACTTTAGATTTTTTCCTCTACTTTAATGAAGAAGAACAAGAAATAGGTTTTATTAATTTGACGATGTATTGGCATGTTATTTGAAGCATCCTGGCATGATTCTTTACGTTCCAAATTTAAAATTTGAAATTAATAAAAGAAAAATAATGATTATTGTGGATTATTCTAAAATTGCTTTACTAATGGCGCGAATTGCTGAAACGATTTTTAACTGATTACGATATTTTAAAACTTTTTGGACATTTTCTGCAAATTAAACAATTTAATCTTTATTTTTACATTAAATACCACTTTTTGATATGAGTGATAAAGCGATAAGGGCCGGTAAAATTATAGCCCTACTTGAAGAAGGTTGTTCGCAAACTTACGTGTCTCAGCGGCTAAATGTGAGTCGTTCAACTGTCCAGAGGACTTGGCAACGGTATCAAGAGACCGGTTCGGTCAAAAGAAGACCCGGTTCGGGAAGAAAACGATGCACAGAACCAAGAGATGACCGCTTTTTGGTGAGTCAGGCGTTGCGGAATCGTAAGGCGTCAAGTGTGGACCTGAAGAAGAGCCTTGAAAAAGTAAGAGGAGTAGAAGTTAGCTTGTGGACGGTCAGGAGGAGGCTTTTGGCTGCCAATATCAGGAGTTACCGCCCAGCTCGGGGCCCTAAATTACTCCGTGAGCACCGTGTTGCTCGACTTCAGTTTGCTCGGAACTGTGCTTCATGGACTCTGGAGGACTGGAATAAAGTATTGTTTTCTGATGAAGCTAGAATCTCTTTGTGTGGAGAGGACCGACGCCGGCGAGTGCTGCGAAGACCACGGGAACGCTATGCGGAAGTGTGTTTCGAAGAAATCACTCCTTATGGCGGAGGCTCCGTTATGTTTTGGGCAGCAATTAATTCGACGGAGCGTACGGAGTTAGTTTTCATAGAAAATGGAACATTAAATGCACATCGGTACATAATGGAAGTCCTAATTCCATATGACCTCAATCCAATTGAGCATGTCTGGGATGTTCTAAAGAGACGTGTAAGATCAGTGCAACCTGCTCCACAAAACATCAGGGAGCTAAAAAGAGTCATTGCAGAAGAGTGGGAACGAATTCCTCAAAACGTTATTAAAAACATCGTGGAAAGCATGCCCAGAAGGATTCAAGCTGTGATTTTGGCAAGAGGAGGTCACATTCGGTATTAGGTTTTTACATTTGTAACTTTATTTAATTAAAAAAAGTAAAAAAAAATCTTATCTTTATTGCCGACCACTTCTTATTGTTTGGGCGTGTACATCGGTTTTAAAGAATCCATCGTTTTTTTTTTCTTTTAGTTGCCCGAACTCACTTCACGCGCATTAATTTACACGATTATAAGTATACAGACTACGTCAAAGAAATAAAATTAATTTAATTAACTCAAATCGACCTTAGAACGTAAATTTCCTTAGGTGCCCGTTTTTTTTGCAAAAGAGTGTATATAAAATATGAATAATTTCCGCTGATCGTCCATTTTCGGCTTAATTTTCTTAGGCTAATAGCGATTTGTCATATTCCCGAAAACACCCGAATCATCAAATCGTAAGAGCCCTAAACAATTCACTAGCATTTTGCACCTTGTTCAAAAGAAATAAGAGTCAATATCGTGTTTCATTCGAAAACAATTCTGGCGGTCAGCGGCCGGCACGACGGTCCGTCAGTGGTCTTTGTGTATCGGTGGTGACTGCACGTGTTCTCTTTGTGTGGATTTATATAGAACTGCTATAACACACCCTTCTTGGTTTTATTTTTAAAGGTAAATTTAATGTCTTCTTTAACTATCTAATTTACTTTTAAACAGTGTAATTTGTGACATAGGTAAATATACTGTTACGCCGGTGGGCTAGTGCTAAAACTTTGGTCGTGTTTTTCCGTGCCTTGGAGGCGTTTTCAGCAGGCTGAAATACCATTTCAGGCCGTTTCAGAGAGTGCTCTAACACATACTAGTTTATCGAAATTTCACCCAAGTTGCCGTTGTTTTCAGGCGCCTAAAACATGTTTTCAGTCCGTTAAAACGGCACTGAGTTTGGCGCTGCGGGACGAAGCTTTCACTGTTCTGGAAGCGTTAGGAAAGGAGAAGACATACGACCGTCTTCTTGAAGCTTTAGAGGCACGCTTCGGTGACAGCCATCTAGAGCACGTTTACAGAGCTCAGCTGAAGAATAGGACTCAGGGGCATAATGAGTCGTTACAAAAGAGGGCACTTGAGATAGAGAAGCTCGTCCGGAAGGCGTACCAAGGTTCCGCAGCGACTTTCATCGATGGAACGCTTGTACAGGCATTCATAGATGGGATTCGGGACTTTGAAGTGAGGGCTGCTGTACGGCTGGGACACCATGGGACCTTGAAGGATGCGCTCGCCCATGCCCTGGAGGTGGAAGCTGTACGCCAAGACTCAACAAAATCCTTTAGGGTGCTCGAAGTTGCGGCCAGGGAGCCGATTGCTCCACCTCGAGAAACTGGGCCTCGATGCTACAACTGCGGGGAAAGAGGACACATACAATCAGGCTGCCCAAAAAGATCTTGGAGGCAACGGGACTCGGACCGGTGCCGGAGACCGTGAAGACACCGGTGATCAGCAGAGGTAGCCGCGATGGCTCTGTCAGCAAAGGCAAGCAGTTGATGTATCCGATATAGATAAATTTAGGAGGAGGCAATGCTCCCTCCTCGGGGTAAAGAAGAATAGTCCCTCCTCAGAGTAAGGAGGGGCAAGTCCTCGCAGTCTCTTGGGCTAGGAGAGGATAGCCCCTCACTGACCCTCCTCAGGATAGAAGAGGTCAGTCCCTCGCAGGCCCTCAGAATAGGAGGGTTCAGTCCCTCGCAGTTCCTCCTCAGGCTAGGAGAAGTCAGTCCCTCGCAGGCCATCCTCAGAATAGGAGGGTTCAGTCCCTCGCAGTACCTCCACAGGGTAGGAGGAGTCAGTCCCTTGCAGTCCCTCCTCAGGCAAGGAGGGGTCAGTCCTCAGTGTTGCAGTGGGTGAGGGCCTTCCGGAGGTGGTGAAGTCCTAGTCTTCCTGTAGTACTTCTTGAAGTGTCGTATAGTAAAGAGTTTACTGTTATAGAATCGAAGCCTGCAGTAGAATGAGTCAGATATGGATGGTATGGGCTTATATAGGGCCGGCCGTTCAAATTTAGAACGTGGATAAAACGCGATAAAACTCGTGCTTTGCAGAGTTTGTAATGGAAATTGTATTGAAACTTTGCTAAAAGTTGTCAATTTTCAGAAAAAAAATAATAAGACTCCCGTCACTCAAAATGTCAAACATAGTGTCAAAAAGTACAAAATTCGGAAAAATACTAATAAATCGTGTTCACAATAAGAAATAATTATGCTGAGAAGGAGAGAAAAACCATTAAAATGTTAGTTATAACCCTTTTTCCCTATTTTACAGCGGAATATCACATTTATAGGTGATACAAACTTTGACGTTTATGAACACGTAATTAGAAATTCCTTATTTTTCAGTAAAAAGTGAACAGATTCCACGGAAAAGAATAATAATACACGCAAAATGCATATATTGTGAGAATGAAAATGACTGGAAACCCAAACCGGAAGAAATTATTATCAGTATACCAAGTGAGTATGCACGTCGGTACAAGAGGAAGATGGGTATCGGGAAATGCCAGGATTTATTGCCTGAGGACCTGTGTATTCCGGACAACCTCTATCACTTCTTAGCTAACATTGGTAATACAACAACAGTTAATGGTGAGGAAATTAAGATCAACATCCCGGACGTTGCCGTTCCACAACCACAGGCGGATGACATTCCCGCTGGTTCATTTGGAGTTATAACGCCAGAAAATCACAATGTTTACGAATGCTATATTTCTCCACTCGTGACTATGAATAGAGTACTCAATTCCCGTCGACCACAGGGTGCACCAGAAATACCGCCACTACCTATGTCGATGATCCCTGCCGGAGGAGTACCTACAGAAAACCTTCTTGGCCATGGACCGCCTGACATCCTTCAAGTCGAAGCAAGACAGAGAATCGAGGGTTTTGAATTTCCGGAAGGCAATTCCGAAGCAGCCCGTCTTAGGGTGTGTCCTGAATTAATGGCGAGGGTGAATACCGTCCTATTTGAAATGAAGAACCGCTACAAGATGCGTGACATAGGAAGATCATCCCCTACACTTCGAAATTATATCATACCTAAGAACATCCCACTTCTGACACCAGGAAGTCCAACCAGACGAGGTTTGAGGAAGGATCATTCGTGTGGCTACATAACCCTATGCGTCGAAAAGGAAAGTCACCGAAATTGTCGCCGAGTTGGGGAGGGCCGTACAAAGTAGTCACAAGGATCAACGACGTCACTTATCGGATACAGCGCAACGCACGTAGCCCCTGTAAGATTGTTCATGTTGATCGGTTGGCCAAGTACCATGGAACGAATGATGCTCGGGACGAGCATGTCTAAGGAGGGGGTAGTGTTACGCCGGTGGGCTAGTGCTAAAACTTTGGTCGTGTTTTTCCGTGCCTTGGAGGCGTTTTCAGCAGGCTGAAATACCATTTCAGGCCGTTTCAGAGAGTGCTCTAACACATACTAGTTTATCGAAATTTCACCCAAGTTGCCGTTGTTTTCAGGCGCCTGAAACATGTTTTCAGTCCGTTTCAGGCCACCCTCTATCAGATGACGCCATAACCTGAAAACCCGTTTTCAGGCGTTTTCAGGACCCCTTATGGGCCTTTGAAGCCCACTTCAGTATATGACGTAATTTTCAGTAGGAGTGAAAGAGATAGCACGATTAGAGAGAGGCAGCTATACTAAGAACATTCCAGAAAGGTGTGACAGAGACAGCACAAGACAAGGATAGCACTATGATGCCGAACATTCGAGAAAGGTCTAGGCTAGGCAAGACGGCATTTGGAAGGATCCCGAACAGTCTAATACTGGGTAGTAGGTACCTACCGAATATTCGGGAGTCCTTGACGGCCGGTATATAAGGAGCCCGGGAATGCGACCGAGTTTGAGTTTAATTTGGGAAAGCGACGAGTAAACATCGAAGCGAAAACTGCGACAAGAAGATTTTGGAGTGCGATATAAGTGTTTGTGTACTAAGTGTTGTAACGTAAAGTGTGTACAATAAATCCTACTCTACTTCATCGGTTTAGAAGTGCATTTCAATCTAGATCCCACACCCCTAGAACGTAACATTTGGTGTCAGAAGTGGGATTGAAAATGCCGATCACTCCGCGAGAAGAAGAGAAGGAGGGGATGCAGACCCGAAGCCGCACCGCTGCTGGAGACTCTGCGGGCACCGCCGGAACGTCAGACACAGCGGTACCAGCTTCAAGGACGCCGGAGATAGACGTCAACGCCATTCTGATCCTCCTGAAAGAACAGGCTAGAAGACAGGAGGAACAGACCAGATGGCACGAGGAACAAGTCAAAATTTTGCAGCAAGAGCTACGAGACCAGAAAGAAGTCCTCCGTGAGGTACACGAAGTAGCTGCAGAATGGAAAAAGGAGATGGCTGAGGTGCAAGACAAAATTGTGGGCGTTGAAATTAAAGTTGAAAACCACGAGAAGCGCCTCAATGGACTGAACGAAAAAGTGGAGGGCCAGGAGAATCGCCTCCAGAAGTTGGAGATCAAAGTGGCCAACGGCACCACCAGTGTATCAGGTGCACCAGCCACAGGAGGTGAAAAGTTAAAGGTACCTCCATTCGATGGTACCTCTTCGTGGGCCGCATACAAGCTCCAATTCGAGATGGTTGCCGAAGCGAATGGCTGGAGCAAGGACTATGCTAAAACGGCACTGAGTTTGGCGCTGCGGGACGAAGCTCTCACTGTTCTGGAAGCGTTAGGAAAGGAGAAGACATACGACCGTCTTCTTGAAGCTTTAGAGGCACGCTTCGGTGACAGCCATCTAGAGCACGTTTACAGAGCTCAGCTGAAGAATAGGACTCAGGGGCATAATGAGTCGTTACAAAAGTGGGCACTTGAGATAGAGAAGCTCGTCCGGAAGGCGTACCAAGGTTCCGCAGCGACTTTCATCGATGGAACGCTTGTACAGGCATTCATAGATGGGATTCGGGACTTTGAAGTGAGGGCTGCTGTACGGCTGGGACACCATGGGATCTTGAAGGATGCGCTCGCCCATGCCCTGGAGGTGGAAGCTGTACGCCAAGACTCAACAAAATCCTTTAGGGTGCGCGAAGTTGCGGCCAGGGAGCCGATTGCTCCACCTCGAGAAACTGGGCCTCGATGCTACAACTGCGGGGAAAGAGGACACATACAATCAGGCTGCCCAAAAAGATCTTGGAGGCAACGGGACTCGGACCGAACGGAGAGGCCAGCAAGCTCTGATAGTTCAATAGCGGCAGCAGCAGGGAAACGAGTAAAAGCCAGGACTGGCTGGTGGTCAAAATGTCCCAGTTATGATCTCGCAGGCGAACGACGGGAACAGTCTGGCTGTCAAAGGAGAAATTGGTGGAGTACCATGTCACCTTACTATTGACACCGGAGCTTCTCGGACCGTGATCAGTTCTCGACTGCTGAAACACCTGTCCAGGGATCATCTAGTCCGACCAATGCATCTTCAGCTGCAAACGGCTACCGGCCAGTACATCTCCGTCCAGGGGGAGCAGGAAGTGTCAGTGAAGATTGGAGAAAAGAAGTACTGGCACAAAGTCATCATTGCTAACATCGTAGATGACTGCATTATTGGTCTTGACTTTATGAGGAAGTACGAGTGTAAGATCGACATGAAAGGAGGCGTGCTGAAATTTGGGGCTTATGAAGTTCCTATGGAAGGTGGAGTGAGTGGACATGTCTTCTGCGCTAGAAGGACTACACTTCAACCGAGATCGCAAGCCCTAGTTCCGGTGACATTGCCGCACGGTGCGAGACAAGGATCTCATTCCTGCGTGTTAATAGAGAAAATGGACGGCAGTGAACCATGGATGCCAGCTCGCACAGTGGTAACGACGTCATCTGCAGCATTTATAAGGGTGCTAAATCTAAGTGTTAATTTTAAGGCTACCGTTGAGACCGCTCCCGTGGATGAGCCACTTTATGATATTGGCCCTCACAGCAGTTCCATACCAGTACAGGAGAACTATTCCCAAAACTTCGAGTTTTCGGGTTTCATCGATCAGGTTGAGAGATCATACGAAGCGATGAGGGGCATTGACCCCAGGCTGGATCGCCGCCTACCGTTTTCGATGTTCCAACATTCGATGTGTACGATTTTGAATTGCTACTTAATGGATTTAGCACTTGAGAACGGAGAGAGTGTCGTGAAGCGACAAAGAAGGGAAAAGGGAAACGAAAAGAATTGAGAAATAACAAACAAATTATATTAAAAGTTAAACAGAAGAAAATAAAAAGAAACCTAGAGGAGTGAGAGGAATGAATGAGTGAAAATGAGTGAGTGTAGTGAGTGGAGTGGGCGTGGGTAGGTGTCTTCACAAGATTAAGCGGGTCCGGAGGCGCCGAAGTGAAGCGAAGCGTTCTTGGAGTAGTCCGTTGATGCGCAGCGGTGTAGAAGCTGGAGCGCAGCTGTGCCGGAGGATATTTGGGATGTCTGGGATCTATATAATATATATCAGAAGTCAGATTGAGGTCCGCAATTTTTGCAAACGTCTCCACTGAGTCCGAAATTTTAAGAAATATATTGAAATATCGAAACTCGCCATCTTTGAATGCTCCCCCCGCTCCCCCATGCAACTTTTTCACTGTACGAACTATTGAATCGTAAACAATGGACTATTGTTAATTATTTAAAATAATAATTTAAAAAATATATTCATGAGTTTTCAATCTATAGTGGTTTAAAGTTAACCCAAAAATGGAGCATTTTCGTAAATTTTCTAAAAAATCTTAGAGAAAGTGTAAGAAATGTTATAGTATGCTATATATTCGTGATCTACTCAATAAGCTCTTTCATTTGATACCCCACACGGCATGTTTTGGAAAAAAATTTTTTTTTCTTTGTATGCCATATTTAATTACCGGGGTGGGGGGAGGGGGACCACAAAACTGGTTGGCAACATCTGTCTATAGGATGTCTGGGATCTATACAATATATATCAGAAGTCAGATTTAGGTCCGCTATTTTTGCAAACGAAACTCCACTGAGAGTCCGGTCTATAAAGACAAATGCCCAAAAAATGCCTGCAAGGAACAGAAACTGCCTATATCCCTTAATTATACATAAAATCAAATATAAATTATCAAATTGTTCTCAAGTCTGTTTAATTAGGGAACAAATTCTTCGATTTTTTTGGATTTATTTTGATAAACATGGTGAATAAAAGTTTTCATTCATTTTTGACAAATCACAACTTCCTGTTAGTTCCTAGTGACAAGATATTATTTGACAAAGGTCAATCAAACCATTTTTTTGACAGTATTTTACCTTTTCATTGATTTAGCCTTCATATTTTGCAAGTCTGATTATTTAGCATGCCAGCACGAAAATAAAATACAATTATTCATAGGGACTACATAGGAGAAAAAAAAAACTGATAAGGCTGTCTTTTGCATCACTGAAAAAAGACATGACATAATAAAGTCATTTTGACATTTTGTTCACTTGATTCTTGTTTTCTTGTTGTGGATTGCCTTTGATTTTTATGTGATATTTCATAACGACTCTGGCTACTTTAAAAGGAATTTGACGCTCACTCTGTACACGGTAATACCCATTTTTAAACACGGACTTGAATAGGCGTGTTTCCACTATGAAAGAAATATTCAAATACTGATTTTCTCTAAAATAATTCATAATTTCAGATGCCTTTACACTAATATTTTTCTGCAGTTCGTATTATTTGATTTTTAATTGGAATTCAAATGATAATTAGTCACTCAGTCGGCATTGCACGCGGTGACGTCAAAGTGTGTTATTCCCATACAAGCTCTATGAAGAAAAGCGTTTTGACAGTTGATAAAAAGTACGTCAACGATTGGTGGTGTCAACTACCGTATTGGACCTGCCTAACTCGACGACTCAGCTTTTTCAACACGGACTTGAACCTGCTTTACACGACGCCTGTATTTTTTCTGATTGGACTTGTGCCTCATCTGCTTAAAACAAAAAATGGATGGGAGTATTAGGGAAGGGAGTATTATTTGGATATTACACGAATGAGACGTAACTCCTTGTCAATACAAAATGAGAAAGTACGTTCTCTCATACAGGAATGGATAACACCACAAACTGTAAGTATTGATATTTTCTTGCGTATAGACTAAACGATCTGTCATTTTAATAGCTGTAAAAATTAAAAACCTATTCTAATTATTTCTTTTGTCTCACAGGTTGATCAACACAACGCTACTTGTGATGCATGCCTCAGAGTAGCTATTCAAACTATCACTGAGACACCAGGAACTAGTCTACAGGAGAGACATTTTGGCCATCGTCATGTGTGTGTTTGCTGTACAATTAGTTACACTGATTGATGTCCCACTTGGGTCCTGCTACAAAACCTTTTCAGATATGCTCTATTGATACCATTGGGGGTTTTGGAGGTTCAAGATCAACGAAGAGATACTTACACCTGCTATCAGACCACTTCACTAGATATGCATATATTTTAACATCAAGTACTCAAAAAACTCAAATGATTTCATCAAACTAATAAGAAACTGTGCAGAAACAGATGAGACTGAATTAATAATCTCAGACCAATACAAAGAATGAATAATGACCAATACAATGAAAACAATATTTCATTAATTTTTACTGCAGAGGCTCTCCTTTCTCAAATGGCATAAATGAAAGACTAAACCAAACGATAGTCAATAGAATCAGGTGCAGGATAAATAAACGTGACACAAAAATAGCTTCGTCAACTGTAACACACAATTGTGTAAAAATGGCAATGAAATAGAGCACACTGTTATAGGGTATGCTCCAAAATACCTACTCTATGGCACAGATGTAACAATTTTGCCAAATGAGCTGAAGCAGAAGAAGACAGAATACAATTTGTTCCAGGCTAGAAAAAAAGCTCTGTAAAATACAATCAGATCACATGATTACAACAAGAAAATTTATAATAAAAATCGCAGACATATAGACTTCTAAATTGGTGATACCCTTTTTCGTGGAGAATCGAAACAGACTTAATAGGAAGAAGCTTAATGAATTAAAACTTGGACCCTACAAAATTATTGGAAAAATGTCTAAGTCAATTTTAAAGGATAAACACTGATCGTAGGAAGTCAGAGTCAAATTTTTTTCCACATCTCGAAACTAACGCCAGCCCCTAACTGCACTTGAAGAGTATGTATGAGCAAGCTCATTATTTTATTTTCTCTTTGGAAATCTATGTAATGAAAAATATATTTTTCATTATTTTAAATTCCCGCTGCAATAATTTGGTTCTTGAGCTGACCGCAACATCAGAACAGGTTATAGTTCTACGTTTTAGTCTAATCTATGTTAAAGAAAACTTTAAGGTAATCTATGGACCTCACCAAAAAAAGGGCTCATTGTGGATGAAATTATTATTAATACTTTATTGTGATTTAATTAGGAAACGACACGATTATAAACATTGAATATTGTTTCTTTATTTACAGGTACGATCTTATTTTAGTACTAAATGTAAAATTAAAAATCATGTACCTAAAACCTATGTACCTAATCATGTAACTAATTGCAATAAAAACTTTATTTACAGAGAAACTCAATTGTGTTTTAGTGGCCTATATATATATAATAAATATTTCACAACAATCACACCAATTTTCTAGTCCCAAATTAAGCTACGTGGCTTGTGTTATGGGTACTAGACAACGGATAAACATACTTAAATACTTTTTTTTTGTAAATAAATACATATTATAGATAGAAAACACCCAGGCCAGCACAAACACACATGTTCATGCACACATATGCTTGTACTGTGCGAGGATCGAACCCGTGACCCTTGGTTTTAGTAGTCCGACCTGTGGACCACTGCACCAAGCGGTCGTCAAAATATATATCTATCAACGCACAGCCCAAACCACTGGAAGGATCAGGCTGAAATGTGGCATGCAGGTAGATGATGTGATGTACGCAGGCAAGTAAAATTCTTAACCCCAAGAGCCATTTTTTCAGTTTCGGGCTGAGACTTTGCAAGCATAAGCTACTATGACGTAGGCATCCCCAATAGGCATAGGTAGGATGAAGATAGGGGTTGCAACTTTGTATGAAAATTGGTAGCAAAAAAAACTAAAGTCCCCGCGGATGAAGTCGCGGGGAGCCGCTTGTTTCAGTATAAAGTTGTATACAGTTCACATAGGTTTTATTGAAAATTGGTAATATTTAATTTTTTGCCCTTGGCCTAATTACATTTATTATTATTAATAAATACGTAGTTCATTTTTAATTCTCATCAAATTATGTTAAGGTTTTGCACTTCTCAGCTGTTTACAATAAGTAGAGAAGTAGAATTAAATAAAACAGTTTTGGTGTTTAGATAACACGTATAAATGTTAAAAGTATAAATATTGGTAAATATCAATATTTTGACAAAAATCATAATTCTATATACAAATAAAAAGATTCTTCGTATGGAAGTTCTTAAATCGTATTCAAATAAAGTACTTACACTTAAAAAAAGAATAGTACATACACGTCCTTATTTACACAAACATCATTTGTTGTAGGTTGTTTGTCTGTAGTGAAATATAACATAGGTATTTGATATCTTACAAACATATTTTCCAAACCATCTTCAGAGACTTAACTGCTTACAATGTACTCGGCAGTGTGAAACGCTTGTTTTAAAGGACTAATGTCATAACCGAAGTACACATTTTAATATGGTTGGATTTAACACAAACGTACAACACTGTCAGGTTTTTTGTAGAAGGTTAAACGGTTTAAGTTTTATCTAAATTTATACAAAAAAACATGCACTCAATTGTCGAATTTATTACTTACTTAGAATTCTAATGTTTACGTTTTCTTCTTCCAACTTTTATAACAACTTCATTATAAAGTTTAGGTTTTACCGACTTAAGCCCTTTAATATAATACAATCTTCTCATTTATCAACAGTCACTAATCATGCATAATCATTTTAAATCAATAAATAAATCACTTACGATCTAACGTCTTTTGAATGTCCATTTTAATTCATTAAGTCGCGATTAACAAGATGGTCGCCAACAAAGTTTTTCGCTGTTCTATAGTACATTATGGTACTAGTGTGTAACACTGGTGATTACCGCCATGGCGCCATTGAGACCCGAGCCGTAGGCGAGGGTCTCAAGAGAGTCGAGGACTGTAATCATCAATACACACGTGTATCATACGACGTTTTTCAACACACTTGTGAATAAAATAACAATAAAATCTCATTTTATTTAGTAGATAAAAAGTTTATTTTCCGCGCATAGGGGTTGCGCCTTTTCTGCCACGTACAAAATGGGGATTTATAAATTGATTATAGATTTTTTTAAATCTATAACTCACTAGTGAGTTATAGCAATGAAAAAGTCAGTTTGATTATAGGTGTCATTATTAGTCTAATTGCAGTGAAATAACAACCACTCTATGAGCAAGTGTGTTGAAAATTGTATTTAATACACGGTTTCGTATCATATTTTACGGTTTAACCTCCCTTTAGGTTATAAAATCTTTTAAATTCAATAATATTCAAATTTTCCATCATTCTTTAGCACGCACAATAATATTGTTTTGCTAAAAAACAAAAACATAATAACTTACGTTCGATCGCTCACTCAAATGTCCAATTTATTCTTACACACGAGAGTCTCAAGTCGTCAGGATCACGATGGTTGACCTTGGCTCTTCAGGTGAGGTCTTTGTCGAGATGGTTGACCTCGTCTGTGACCTCGGCGGCGAGGTCAGCGAACTTCGCCACGTAGTCGACGCTGGACTCCGCCATCAAGGAATGGAGTTGCGAGTCCACCTGGTGATTAGTAGGTGTTTTATTTGTTGTAGGCGAACAGTAGACATTTAAATAATACCATTTTTACGGATTATTTCACAGGTAACATGTGGCGGACAATGAAAAGGGTCCAAAACGTCAGGTTAAAATAAAATGTAAATTAATCGCAAAATTATCCGTAAAAAGTGTATCATTTAAATGGTAGGTTTTGAGTCATAATCATATTTGAGCAGGAGGTGGACTACTAAACATAAGTGTGAGAAAAGGTTTCCTTTTTAATTGCAAGCGACCTATACTTTGAATCCATTCGTGACCTGTTATCTTGGCGATTATTTCGTGACATCTTGTCGATTAAGTAAAAAACAGCGTTTAAGCCTTGTCAATTTGAAGTAAAAGGAAAGAAGGTCGTACATCTTTTAAATGACTACTTTATGTCAACAGCTGTGAATTCTTATTACGCTTTCTTTTAAAGCTATCGCTTAACGGAGCGCATATGACAACTCCGTAATTTGATTGTAGAGATGGGCCGAGTAGTGGTTTTGCCGAGTAACCGAGTACCGAGTATTATTTGGTTTAATGCTGGCCATACCGAGTACTCGGTTTAATTTGAAGCGCACTTGTAATTAGCACATTTTTTCCTTCTCACTGTAATTTTGGATTGATTAATCATTACTTTACGAATCAACATAATGTGTAGTATTGGTTTGTATGATATATCCCTTGAACTACATACAGTTTGTCTAGTATAGGTTGGGGACCTGGCTGTCCTCCAATTATCCAATGGGAATCGACAAGCGCTAGATTAGCGGCTTGTTCATTTTAGTTGGTGGTCATTGAGTTAATTTAATTCCCCCAGACAACCTGTTTATTGAGTTAACTTAACCGAGTACTCGTCACTTGAACCGAGTTATTTGGTCGAATACGAGTATAAAGTAAACCACCGAGTACTCCGAGTACCGAGTAGTAACCGAGTACTCGGCCCATCTCTATTTGATTGTAAGCCCGGCACTCACGAACTCGAGAAGCTTTTTAGCACATCTCCTGCACCGGTATATGCCTGCTGCCATTTTTTTACTTTATCTTATTTTATTTATTAACACAAAACAGTTTACAGTAGTGGAGATAAAATTTTCCTTAAAAATTAAATGATTAAGTACTAAAATGTAAGCCAAAACATGTGTTTATGAAGTACAATACAATGCTAAATAATTACGATAGACAAATTACAAATTTTATACCTTAAACCAGAACAAAAGCAAGTAGGGACTTCTCAAGTAATTGGTCTCCTACGTACAGCGCATAAAACCAATCAATAAAAATCTTTTCTAAAGAAAATCTATATGCGACGTGCTCTCTTTATGCTACGCGCTTCAAGGTCTGAAAACGAATTTGCTTGTACACTTACAGCTAGCTCGGGCTGCGCGCGGCCTTCCAAATGTCCAAGGAAGCTGCTGAGCGAGAAGTCTTGCACAGAACCTTCGAACCAGCCGTCTGTCTCGCGCAGGAGACGCGACGGAGACAGCGACATCGATTCCGATGGGAGAAAGTCTGGAAAACATCGATATTGTATCAGGCGAAGATAATCGGAACTCATAATAATAGGTACATATATAGGATAGGTTTTTCCTATTGTGAAATTATTTTATACGAAGTGATTAAACTCGTTTGTCATGATCCCTATTTTCATTTGTGAGCAAACTCATTATCCTTTTGCCATATTTGATGAAAATTTGGCGCAACAGATTTCGAGTTAGGAAGCTAAAGGGAAGCGCTTCCTACCGACCGGGTGTTTTGGTCGGGGACCGAGGTCCGATGCACTTGTGATGGCGTATGGTAGAGATCACCACAAAAACACTCACTGCCAATATCAGCGGACTCCGGTTTCTTCTCCCCGTTGCTCACAGTGGCGGCTGGTTTCTTGGCCACCGCACCATCCCCCTCTCTGGTCTCCGCGACTTCGGGATGGCACGCTCCGTTCCCTGAAGGCTCCGCTTCGTCAGACACGGGTATGACGTCATCCTTCACGTCTCCTTCAGGCTTTATGGGTCTGGTGTCTTCTGAAATGTGAGGAAACTTTAGAAAAACGCTTTGGAAATCTAGATTACATAATAAACGGTTAACGAAATGCTTTGATTGCATAATTCTATAGTTCAAAAGTTCACATCATACAATGTAGGCTAGGTAAAAAGTAGACACGGTACAGTACAACTTATTTTTTTAAATTACCTGAACATTTTTTTTCATTGCTTTAAATAATAAATTTTAAACATTTGTAAAAGATGTATTAATGTCTAAGGGATATAATAAAATTAATGATTATATAAATGACAAAGATATATGGAAACGTTAAAATGTAAACAATTATTGTAAATCAAATTTAAAAAAGAGGCAATGACTGAATTTCTTGCATGGCTTCTTCTCAGCACTAGCCTAAATTGTTTCGAAGCGGTGCACATAGGGGTATTTGATCAAAAAAGTCGATCAAAATTATTTATTAGCTAATATTTATTTATTGTTATTAAAATGTAATAAGAAATGTTTAAAAAATACTTTGAGCTTTTCTTTGAAGGAGGAATTTGAAATAAGTGTAGAAAAAAATGATTTGTCTCTATTTATTGCAATATTTCTTATACCAATTTACATGTATAAATTTAAAACTTGTTTGACTAATTAATTATTAAATGTAAAAGTAATGGCACAAGTGATGATTGAAAATATTTGCGTCAGAGTCACTGCTGTTAGCAAATTTTTGTTTGTATTGGGCCTGCTGCGAGTCATCACATCCCTATTTATATGTGAGCTCTAGGTTCACCAATTCTTCCTCTGGCAAAGTTTGTAACACTTCTTCAAGATATAATATAAGACGCTGAACAGTGTGGTCTAGTTATGCTTGTAATTTAATTTCTGCACAAGTTTCAGTGACCCTATAAGTCTCGACATTTGGATAGCAATCTTGTTTTGCTTTTTGTAAAATCGAGTAGCACGGATATAGTTTTTTAGAACTTTCTCTAATTATTTCGTACTGCTTTCTTGTCAATGCAGCTTCCACAAACATAGACAAAGCCTGACTTGGCGATAATTGCTTAATTTTTGCTTCAGGTGTAGCGCTTTTTCTGAACGCTTCACGATATTTACGACCACGTGTTGGGGATACCATAATATCTTTTATCACATATGCACCATCCACGTTTCCTTTTTCACGAAGCGCCATTTGACCGGCATAAATTAGTGCTTCTGCTTCATTTTTGCCTCGTAGATGTGATGTCTTTCGACGCTTACTACAGTCTGTTAGTATCTCGAACTCTTTGCTTGGCCGACCCATGCATGATTTTTCGGTATTAATTATTTTTTTTTTTTTATTTTTTTTTTTTATTTATTGAGAAAACCAACAGCGTTTTCAGATATTATGTTACAATGTGCACATTTCTAAGTGTATAGCCAATAATAGGTTTTCCTTAATTAAATAACAAGTATATCGTGTCGCTTGTGACTTTGGTCTAATTCTAAAATAAAGCAACCGTTGTTTACATACAAAAAAATATATATATGTAGATACGATACTATTAGGTATATATATGTACGAGTATATCAAATTGTAGATAGGTATATGGATAATGCACTATTATGTATATATGTATAAATAAATGGAAATTATTATTACATTATACACTACAGATGATTTTTTCGGTATTTCAAAAGTGCCTTGTAACCAATCATGGTATTTTTTCAAAAAAACACTTTCTGATCGCTTTGATGTCTGCCACTTCGACTTCATTTCAGACTTGAGACGAGAAAATGTATGAATAAACTTTGATTTTTGATCAGTAGGGAATGAAGAGTCATTAATTATTTCAAACTCCCAGAAATCCATCTTTTTTCCGAAATCTGGTTCAGTATATTCCCTCGCTTTTCGGAAGACATATTCCCGCGTCACGATCTTAACACCAGAAGATCCTAAAACAAGAGAAATCTGAAATTAACTTAAGTGACCGCAAAATAAAGTTTGTTTTGGTAAATACCACATACACTAAATTTTCAAAATGTTATCATTTTGGCACCTATTGGCAGCTATTTTCTTTTTAAATTTCTTATATGTATATCTAACAACAAGTTGATAAAAGAATTAGACTCGGGAAAAGTCCGGAAATAAAATAAAAAGACTTTAAAATATTGAAAAAGCCTAAAATCGACTCATTATTTTAATGTACCCAACAAAAAATGGCGTAAATAATTATTAAAGCAATAAATTTAAAAAATAAAAGGAATTCAACATTTTACATACCTTGTTGTACACCGTCCATAACTTTAATTTAATCTATCCCGTTCAATCTATATATAACACTTATTTTTAACAATTTAGTTGACTCACTTTCACTGCGTATTAAGTTCGTGCGATCAAGCTTGCGTCAGAAAGATGACTGATTGTGAACGGAATGTTGGCGAGAACAAAATAGAGTCGAGCGGTATATTGTCCCACCGACCCTTCCGGTTTGCCAGGTAGCGAAAACTACCTTCATATTGATACTTAGTAAAATTCGACTTTTAATCGACTTTTTTGTTCAAATACCCCTATGTGCGGTGGTAGGGTTAATTTATATGTAAAATCGTGTAAAAGTGTTTCTTGTGAGTGTATTAACAAAAATAAATTGTTTTTATTTTATTATTATTAGAACAGTACACTTCAGTACAGATCACTTTAGGCTAACACAAGGTAACTTCAATAAAAATTCATGTTCGCGGCAAGTTGATACACAAAACTGTCATTAGCATCAATCAATCATTAGCATTCTGTGGGGTGAGAACGAACTGTCAGATTCTGACGTTTGGACGACACGAATACGTTACGATGATGTTCGTGCTCACCCCATTGAATTTCAGAAACACTGGTCACTTTATCGTTTTCTGATCACTTTTTAGTATGATGTCAAAGTAGGAAATCATCAATTTTAGAAAAGATTGGACAAAATAAAATTTTCACTGACTATTAAGATGATACTAATAATAAAATTCATTTATTCAAGTGACCATTTGACTCATTTTTGACAATACACTTATCCTATGTTAGTAATTCATAATTAATTAATTTATAATTAATTACTTTTACACAACTCCTGCCGAGGTTGGGTATAACCCCTAATGTAAGGTTTGAAAAGATTACTTTCACTTACCTTGCGCAGTCCCATCGAGATTGGGCAGCGGCGTTATCGGAATACGTCGATCGCCGTCGTGGAAGTAAAACTGACCATTCGACTCGCTCAGCACGTAGAAGAACGACAAACTGCGGACAATTATACGTGTTTAATTTTTTTATAAATAGAATATCCGCAACTCATTGGCTCTGGTAGTGTATAGCCGAACTTTGTGAGTGATGGAACAGTGAGTGCACCTGTGCATTGCGTTCACACTTGTGCACTATAATATCTCCTGCGTAGTTGGCTGATCTCTGTTAAGATTGGCCGCCGTGGTCGAAATCGGCCAGGAGGACTATTAGTGTGTAGCTGGTTATAATCCTGGCAGGGACGCCATGCAGTGATGGGACCAGCCGCGTGTAATTGAAATTACAGATCTCCGTTGAATGCTTAGTTTATTAATATATACAGGGTGTAAAAAAAACCTTAACGAAGCCGTCAACCACGCGTTCAGTACATCAAACCTAATGGTATGAAAAAGAAATGTTGGCTGAGAAACAACTTTTATTTTTTTGACATCAAAAAAAAAACAATTTAATTCTAACCAGCAATGTACAGCGCGCGCGCGGAAAAGTGAACGCGGGGCGTGTCGCTATACGCCGATTAATCAATCAATACCTCAGTAATAGTTAACTTCCCAGGTATGGTGTAAATAATAATAATAATAATAATAATAAATCTTTATTTGCATTAAAACATGGTATTTGTAGGTGGTACAAAAAATGAGTGCAACATGTTTTGCTTATAATTAGCATGCAAATTGTTTTACAGGAATAAAAATAAATAAATAAAATAATGTCAATAACAGTTTAGGTCACAAATTATGTCATTAAACAATTACATAATAGAATTGTCCATAAATTAATACAAAGTCATAGTGCAAGCAAATTACAAACAGTTTAACTAATCATTTATTATTATTTTTTTATATTTATTATTTTTTTTAAGGTTTTTTTTACACCCTGTATAACTTATAGCTAACTTCAGGGTGAGGTGAGCTACACACCACAGCCCAATGGATTTTGCTATCACTCCCCCCAACTGTAAGTAGGTTCCCATCTCACCCCCTACAGCCGCTAGGGTGTAGGTGCGGTGCGGAAGTGACGGGTGTGGGGAACCCGTATTTCTATTGGGTGTGTATGTTTGTGTCTGTCTATGGCGTCGTAGCTTCCGGACGGATGGAGCGATTTTAAATGCGGGTTTTTTGTTCGAAAGATAATTTAATAAATAAATAAATTAATATTTCTCAACAAGCACACCAATTCTCTAGTCCCAAAGTAAGCTACGAGGCTTGTGTTATGGGTACTAGACAACGGATATACATACTTAACTACTTTTTTTTTGTAAATAAATACATATTATAAATAGAAAACACCCAGACCAGTACAAACACACATGTTCATGCACACTTATGCTTGTACTGTGCGGGAATCGAACCCGCGACCCTTGGTTTAGAAGTCCGACATGCGGACCACTGCACCAAGCGGTAATCACGGTGGTACTTAGCTACTACGGCTGGTCAAAAGCCGTCCAGCCCTTGAAGCTTATCAGCCGTTTTCTTGGCTCATTCATGGTAAGTGGACAGAGACAGCTTTGGCTGTCGTAGAACAGTGTTTGGATGGCAGATTACATCACTGGCGACGAGCCGTAATACACCTAAGTGTTTTTGATTGTTTCGCAGGATTTTAATGCCTGTTTCACACATTTTAGCTGGCACTAATTTTTTATTTATCAAAAATACATTTTTATAAGCGCCAGCTTATGGAGATTTATTTGTGCAAAGAGATAACGAACGAACACAAAAGACTAGTTTTATTTTACATTGAGAGTATTATTGTATTAGTTTTTTTTCCATATTATTTCTTCTATGCAAGTTTCTTTTAAATTAAAATAATTTGCAGAAAAATCCTTCTTATATTAATAATGCAGGACCAACGGCATAACGAGCGCACCGAGACACGGGGGTGTAACACCGCCAACTTCCCGACTCCGGACTGTTTTTTAGAAATTCATGACAAAAAATCTCAGAAACAATTTTGGCTCGAGCTGGGATTCAAACCCAAGACCTCTCGGATGTAAGGCAGAAACTTTGTCACTCTTTCTCCTGATATTTTTCCGGTCATGTCGGATTGCCGTCTAACCGAACTTTTAGAGTGATGGAACAGTGAGTGCCCCTGTGTGTTGCGCTCACACTTGTGCACTATAATATCTCCAGCTTAGTTGGCTGCACTCACTGTTTCATCACTATTAAAGTTCGGTGAGACGGCAATCCGACATGACCGGAGAGAGATCAGGCGCAGGACCAACGGCGTAATGTGCTTTGCGATAGTTATACTCACTCTGAAGTGGAAGTCGGTGGAGGCTTCGGCAATATTTTCGGTGGCGCCGGCGGCGTGTTGGGCACGATCTTAACGGGAATTAAATCTGAACAGACGAAAACAACAGGTTGAAGCTTTTATTGAAATTAAAACAACATAATTTGACAACCACTTTGGTGTAATGGTCAAGAAGTTGACTATTAACCTAGATGTCGCGGGTTCGATGGACGCACTGTACATACATTTGTGTGCATGAACATGTCTGTTTGTACTGGTCTGGATGTTATATGTATTCATTTAAGTTTATTTGTAACACCACTGTTGATTCTGATATCTGCAACACAAGTGCTTTAGCTACTTACCACGGAGTCAGATCAATGTATGTGATGTTGTTGTATACTTATATTATTTATAATAATAAACACTTTAGGCCTGGAACTTACCTCAATACCGTTACAATCCTGGATCAGTTAGTTTTGGTTTACCCAATATTAAGGCATATTTTTTGTAATAAGAATGAATATTACTGTTAGGGGGTGGTAGCTTTGGCAGTGAAGAACGCGTAGATCAGCCAGCCGCGACCGCCCGCGTCTCCTCAGCCAAGTTCATCGACTTTTGCAACTACTAGAGCTGATGGTCTACCTACTATAGCTGAGTGTCCACACTTACTGTTAGGCGGCGGTAGCTTCGTCAGTAAGGGCAGCAGCCTCTGCAGCCGCGGCCGCCCGCGTCTTCTCAGTTAAGTTTATGAACTTTTGCGACTACTAGAGCTGATGGTCTACCTACTATAATAGCTGAGTGTCCACACTTACTGTTAGGCGGAGGTAGCTTCGGCAGTAAGGGCAGCAGCTTCTTCAGCCGCGGCCGCCCGCGTCTTCTCAGTCAAGTTTATGAACTTTTGCGACTACTAGAGCTGATGGTCTACGTACTATAGCTGAGTGTCCACACTTACTGTTAAGAGGCAGCAGCTTTGGCAGCAAAAGACACGTCGGTCAGCCAGCCGCGACCGACCGCGTCTTCTCAACCAAGTTCATCAACTTTTGCGACTACTAGAGCTGCGTCTACGTGCTATAGCCGAGTGTTCACACTTACTGTTAGGAGGCGGTAGCTTCGGCAGCAAAGGCAGCAGCCTCTGCACGACGACGCGCCGGTCGGCCAGCCGCGGCCGCCCGCGTCGCCAGCGCGGCACGCCAGCCAAGTTCATCGACTTTTGGAGCTGACGGAAATACAATCGCCTAAGTATCTTGTCCATGTACTCCATGGAGTAGAGTGGCCAGAGGGAGATCGGAATGAAGTAGGTTGGAGGAGGCCTTTGCCAACTGGCAAACGGACCTACAAAAACTAAAGAAGCACGAAATAATTATGTGAATAAGTTTAAAAGTTTAAATAGGTAATATAAATAACAGTGTAGTAGTGTAAGGAACCAAAACTGTCCGAATAAAAGGCTTTTATTATTTATTATTATTATATTATTAAGTATCTTGTACGTGTAAGATCTACTAGAATTTTGGGCGCAACAGATTTAGAGTTAGGAAGCTGAAGGGAAGCGCTACCTACCGACCGGGTGTTATGGTCGGGGACCAAAGTCCGATAGACATCATCTTGATCTTGTCTATCTATATTATTCAGAATCTAAATTTTATATGCCGCGGTTCATGTGGTTCGGTTGGGTCTAAATGTGTAAGTCAAATGCTTCCTATACATTAGCACGCGCGTTTCTAAAGCGACGGCTTAATGATTAGAAATCACTATGGCGTACGTACAACAAGTGGTGTCAGTTACGCAGCGTTCATTTTGTCTCAAGTCCTTTACATGCTCGTCACACGTTTACACGCGTTACAATCTCGCAAATCAATTTAAGGAAACCTCAATTCAGCTTGAAATAAATAAATAAACTTAGTGTCGCGTAAGACAATTTTGGAGTACTGCTGCCACCTTTAGGATGGATCTGCCAAATACCAACCTAGCTGCCTTGGATCCGATCGATAAGCGTGCCAAAAGGATCATCGGGGACGATGAACTTTGCGAACAAAAGCTGCTTAGCCTCGAGCATAGACGCAAAGAAGCATGCCACGCTACATTTCGGAGAGTGCGCGAAGGAAATGCACGATTAAATTCCACCGACCCCATCATCAGTGTCACCACTGGGACACCAGATCCAGGCGAGGCTTCCAACATTATGCTGTATATATAATCTACATTCATGATGCGTTCGGCTAAGGAGTGGAATTCGCTGCCGGTTTGAGTGTTCCCCTTAGATTATAACTTGGATCTTTTCAAAAAAGGGCGAATAGGCTGCTACTCGTCATGATCCATCCTCGGCCACATCGTCAATTACCATCAGGTGGACAAATGTCTGTCTAGTCTCTATATCTTCTCTTCTCTATATATATAAAATTCTCGTGACACAATGTTTGTTCCCATACTCCTCCGAAACGGCTTGACCGATTCTCATGAAATTTTGTGAGCATATTGAGTAGGTCTGAGAATCGGCTAACGTCTATTTTTCATACCCCTTAGTGATAAGGGTTGTCCACAATAATGTATATGACAAAACAACGTTTGCCGAGTCAGCTACTCGTAGTATATATATGTATAACATTTTCGTGTCACAATGTTCGTTCCCGTACTCCTCCGAAACGGCTTGATTGATTCTTATAAAATTTTGTGAGCATATTGAGTAGGTCTGAGAATCGGACAACATATATTATTCATATCCCTTTGTGATAAGGGTCGTCCACAATAATTTATATGGCAAAACAGCGTTTGCCGGGTCAGCTAGTTACTTATTTAAAAAAACTGGTACAAATTTATTCCCTGGCACTCAATTGGCAAGGAAGCTTATTACTTCTTTTGGAATATTATTATTTTGAACTAAAGTATGAAACTAACCAGCACGTTGTTAATATAAAGACGGCTTCATACTAAACTTACCTCGCAGTCGGGCTTCGGCGCGATGGGCGTGGGGTGGCGGAACACGGGCGCGGGGCCCACGCTAGGCGGCGGCGCCGCTGGCGACGCGCCATATGACTGATGCTTTTGCTGGTGGGAAATTATATAGGCTTACTTAAAAAAGAATTAAAAGTAAAAACAAGTTCCTCCTAGTCAACCACATCTCAGCAGAGAGCAGCCAACTACGCCGTTCCTGAAAATAACAATATCCTTAACCCGAAGGTTGTCTGGAAGAGATCGCTCTTAGCGATAAGAACGCTTATATTGTGCATCTTTCTTTTTATGTTGTTTTTGTAATATTTTTTGTGGTGTGTAATAAAATGTTATCTATCTATCTACGCAGGAGATATTATAGTGCACAAGTGTGAGCGCAATACACAGGTGCACTCACTGTTCCATCACTCAAAAAGTTCGGCGAGACGGCAATCTAAAATGATACAACTAAAAATTATTATAAAAAAACACACACATACCTACTTCATACGATTTCTTCATTTATAAGTGAATTAGTGTTCAAAGGCTCAGTATTTATTTTATCTTGTGTTATGTCATGAGTTTAAAAGTCAAGAATGAATGTGGAACTTAGAACTCATTCGCTTTGTTATAGGAGTGCCATATGTTATACAAATGGGTGATCTGATGTGCTGTTGTCTGTACTTACATGGTGTGTGTTTTACGTTTGCATACACTTTTAGTCCGTATTTTAGATTTCACTACTCCATTTCAAAATACGTTTCGTCGAATTACAAATTAATTGATGACAACAAGTCGACTATCGATCGAATGTCTTTTAGCATTCGATGAAATGAACCATCGATGCAATGTCTTTCGGGTATATAACGCATCGTTCAAACAAATAATCGACTTGTTGTCATCGATATTGTAATTCGATGAAATACAATATCGATGTATTTCGAAATGGAGTAGTGAATCCGTATTTTAAGAGGCATGTCACATATTTTTGACAATTAAGCAGTTATTGCCGAAAACTTGGTTTTATTGTTTATTATATTCATCCTTATAAATCAATAATCGGAGGCCACTACTAAAGAATTACGTAATCTAATACACATTGAGTAATCTGTGTAACATGAACCTTAAGTTTGTTTATCTACGGACATATCATTAGTGCTCTAAAATGCGTTCAGAAACCGTAGGAAATGACCAGCATTACTACAACCAATTTTACTATGAGAACTTTCTTATCTGTGGCAGTAGGTAAAATCTGTACTGTAATGTTATAACAGTATCAATTTCTGTAAGGTTATGACTTTAAATTTGGAACAGCTGTCAAAACTAAAGTAGGTCTCTATTCTAGTATCCATTGATATTAAAGCAGTTATCGATATTAAACGTCAAATTCAGTATGTTTTTTAATCCAAATCGCACGACATATGATCACGAGTGACATGAGGATAGGGACTTCATTCGTTTGTCTATGATATTAAAAAAAATCGTCTTGACGGAGGATTGAATTACCCGCCATTACTGTTGTCATTCATTTGTTTGTTGGTTTTTCGCTGTGACGAAAATATTGTGAAAAGTTAAAACAAATTGAAACCTCTGAACCCATCTTATAGTACTTATGATATGTGTGTAGATAAAATAGTGTATGCAACTGTACATAATTAGGCCTTAAAAAACTCGTGTGATGCTATTATGAAACTCGCTGACGCTCGTTTCATAAAACCACACTCGTGTTTTAAGGCCCCTCATTATGTATCAGTTGCATAAACTAATATTTATCGTAAGTGCATAATGTGTGTTGCTCATGCGCCGTAGGTTCAACAGTATTCAAGTACCTGCGGGGCTCGACGATGTGCGCAGACGCCGCCGCACCCGCAGCGCGGCGGCGCGGCGCCCGAGTTCGCGCTCACGTGCGGGTTGCCCACCATCGCTAGCAGCCGCTTCAGTCTGCCAATAAATACGTCACAAGTTGTCAAAAATCTTTTTATTAACTCTTGAAAAGAACGTCATCATCATCATACCAGCCTGTTGCAGTCCACTGCCGGACATAGGCCTCCCCCAAGGATCGCCACAGCGCACGATCTCCCGCCCTTTGTATCCAGTCACTACCAGCTGCCTTCTTCAGGTCGTCTGTTCATCTAGCCGGGGGGCGTCCCACATTACGTTTACCTAAGCGTGGTCTCCATTTGAGAACCTTCCTGCTCCACCTCTCGTCGGACGATGTTGAAAAGAACGTACAACTAAGATTATGCTCAAGCGCAACCGTATTGCGGGGGGATGACATGACAACCGTTTGGAAGTCATTTAAGCGAGAGGAAGGAAGCCGCGCATGTTTCTCATCAGCCTATATACGTCCCACTTTTTATTTATTTTTATTTGGGATAGGTTTGCTCTTGACCCAAGACTAATAAGCCCGAACGAGGCAAAGACTGAGTCTACGATGGAGCAAGCTCACCTAGAAGGTGCCTGTTCACTCTAGCTTTGAAGATTCCTAAGTTGTATTTGCCCTGCAAACACTGACACAGGTAGTTAGTTTTTTTTTGCACTCTTTTGCAGTGCGCATCAGGAATGTAGATGAGAAGCGCTTGGTTCGTATCAGTGGAACATCGACACGGTACGGATGGTATACCGCGGTACGTCTGGTGGTCCGATGGTAAAAGGGGGCCGGCGGAATAAGCCGGTGTAGATCACGCTCAAGCGCAACCGTCTTGCGGGGATGACATCCGTTTGAAAGTCATGTAAGCGAGAGTAGAGAAGCGGCGCACGTTTTGATCAGCCTATATACGTCCCACTGAGCTAGGCACAGGCCTTACCTCAACTATGAGGCGCATATTTATGTTTTAAGATAAAAAGTCTCGTCCCTGTGTATCTCTGCCGTTTTATGACAGGAACCATCTCGCAAAAATATCTGAGTTGTTACTGGTACTATTTTTAACTTAAATATAATACATTTAACACCCAGACCTGACAGGCATCTTCTTAACCATTACACCAGAGTTGTCGTCAATTTGTAGATAATAGTCATGATGACACCTATCGTTAATATTTTCAAGACCATGGTATTTTAAAAACATATCCTCTATGGAGCTAGTAAATCCAATTTAATTTCAATAGCTGTAAAAACCAATTTTTATTTACATAGAATTGAAAAAAAAAACAGTCACTTGACTTCGATTTCTGATACTATATTATGACGTCTAAATATAGGATTCCCATACAACATCTATGGAGGCAGAACGTTTTGACAGATGTTAAAGATTATGTCAACGATTGGTGGTATCATCTAGCCTATTGTTAGTTACTGCTCACCACTCACCGACAAGATGGACAGACGACCTTGTAGAGATCGCAGGATCACACTGGATGCAGACCGCTTGTGATCGGTCGATGTGGAAAACTGTGGGGAAGGCCCTTTGGCTGATAATGATAATAGTGATGACTCACCGATCGCTCAGCAGTGCCATCCCATTGCTGTTGGCTGGAGGCGCCGGCTGCGGTCGGTTGATCAATTTGCTGACCAGCTTAAACGAAGCGCTGCTCACCGACGACTTGTGCTCGGGCGATGCTAGCTGCTCACCTGTCAAAGTAGCTGTTGTTAACCTGTGGCATGCTTAAGAAATATTTTTTTATTATGTATGACAACGGTAGGTACTATTAACCGGCTTTTCAAACTTTTAATTTTTACAATATTGCTCGCTTTTGTCGGCTCCAGAGATCAGGGGCCGAATTCTGCTTATCAATAGTAATAGTAATGGTAATAAATGAAGTGAAGAACAACACGAGCAAGAAGTATTCGTGATAAAGGCTGATCAAATTCGATCGTAAAATCAATCACATCAATTTATTTTTGTAAGTAGGCTAACGATTAGCACTTTTACACGTCCCAACATATAAATTAACCCTACCACCGCTTCGGGACAATTCGGGCCAGTGCTGAGAAGAAGCGGCGCAAGAAACTCAGTCACTATTGTCATTACCTCTTTTCAAATTTGATTTACAATAATTGTAATTGTAACATTTTAACATTTCCATATATCTTTGTCATTTATATAATCATCAATTTTATAATATCCTGTCGACATTAATACATCAATTACAACTGTTTTAAATTTATCTAAAGGCAATGAAATTAAATTTTCAGGTAATTGATTAAAATATGATATACATCTACCCATAAATGGGTGGCCAACTTTATGAAGCCTAAAATGTGGAACGGAAAGCCTATTTTTTTGAAGCCTTGTGTTGAAGTTATGCAAATCAAAGAATACGACCCATGTTCAATAAATAAATAAATAAATATTTCACAACAATCACACCAATTCTCTAGTCTCAATTTAAGCTACGAGGCTTGTGTTATGGGTACACAACGGATAAACATACTTAAATACTTTTTTTAAATAAATACATATTATACATAGAAAACACCCAGACCAGTACAAACACACATGTTCATGCACACATATGCTTGTACTGTGCGGGGATCGAACCCGCGACCCTTGGTTTTAAAGTCCGACATGTAGACCTTTGCACCAAACGGTTGTCAAATAGTAGAAGACTTGCGGCCGATCATGTAGACGGTTACAACATACAATTCTGACGTTTCCTTTAGGAAACAGTCATATACTTTGCTTCTGCGGATCACTCATACGCAAAATAAGTTTCCATATTTTTAGCATTAACAATGCAAATTTCTTTACAATGCGAAATTAAAACAAACCTAAAGAAAAAACTCTGACTATACTTATGGGTATCCCACCACATAATTGATGAATCATAGCTGGCTGCAGCCTAAGGAGCACTTAAAGCAATTCGGACCTATGAGTAAGTGTCATGGTAGCTCAATTGGTAGAGCAATCGCCCGGCTTGCAAGAGGTATCATTCTGGTGCAACATAGCATGCCCAGAGGAGATAGCTTATGTCTAGAAATCTGGAATTTCCTGGATTCAACGAGGCTGAACTATAAACACAAAGGGCTGATGTCTAGAAATCTGCTGGAATTTCCTGGATTCAACGGGGCTAATCAGTGAACTTACAACATAAAGGTCTGATGTCTAGAAATCTGGGATTTCCTGGATTCAACGGGGCTAAGCAGTGAACTTAAAACACAAAGGGCTGACGTCTAGAAATCTGGATTTTCCTGCATCAACGGGGCCAAACAGTGAACTATAAACACTAAGGGCTGATGTCTAGACATCTGGAATTTCCTGGATTCAACGGCGCTAAGCAGTGAACTATAAACACGAAGGGCTGCCACAATAGATCAACGCTGATCGAGGTGGCAATATAAGCGAAAAAGACTATAGATACCTTTCCTTTCATCCCCCGACAAGGCGTCGTTGCTGTCATGGCTGAACGCGTGCTTCGGCGAGAATATATCCGTGTCGCTCTCCTCCACCGAGCCGTCGGCCTTCTCTTTCTTCTCTATGGGTTTGTCCTTGTCTATGGTTTCTAATTTGCTGGACTTTTGAGGTGGCTGCGGGAGGGGGGGCGTAGGCTCCGCCCACCAGTAGTCCAGTTCAAGCTTGGAGCGGCTTCCAAACTTAAAAAAAAGTTTAAAGAATAAATACAGAGACAACGTCATGGAATCCAGAAGCCAAGGCATAAGTGCGCTTTGTTTTTTTTGCCACTACGGAGGATATACTTAATCACTATTAAATGTCTTTAGGTAAATAATAAGTAAGAAGGAAATAGGACCAATATGTGGAAAGCCATCTTAAATTATTAGGTAGGTACTTCTTTTAAAAGATTCAAGTTGACATAGAGATGGACAGTGGGTTATAACCCTTTCCACCTAACTGGGTTATAATCGGGCAAACGTTTAAAACAGATTTTAATCATTATTTGTCCATTTCAGTGAGCATAAACTATTCATATTATAATGGGAAACGGGACAATGTAATAATTTTATGATTTCTTAAAATACAAAATCATGAATAATCACAACTGGTGAACTCCTTGAGCATCAGTCGGACAATATCGTTGCCATATGTCTGCCAACTTTTTGTTTTTGGGCCGATTTCGATGAAACTTGGTTTTCCACAGTATAGTGACAAGAATGCAACAACGCGATGTTGAAAGTATGAAAAAAGCCAACTTTTTTGTTTTTGAACCGACCGAATTTTACCTTACTTTATGTAAAGTTTTTCCGTCTACTATGGATCTCTAAATACTCACATTAGGTACAAGTCGCCAATCGGCAGATAACCAGCTCCATCGCGCCTTCCTTTTCGAATCTATTTCAAAGCCATTACCACGTCGAAGTCGTGCTTCTCCTCCTCAGGCTAAATATCCTCCGGTTTAAATTTCTGGATAACGAAATACTCACCATCAGGTACAAATCTCCAATCAGCAGATCACCAGCGTCATATTCACTCCACCCCTTCCTGATCTGTTTAACAGCCATCTCCACGTCGAAGTCCGGTTTCTCCTCCTCGGGCTTGGCGTCTTCGGGCTTAATGCCCTCTGGTTTAGATTCCTGGACGTCTTGGTCTTTGTCCAGGACTAGGGTGTAGACGCTGCCACCGCGGTTTTTTGGTCGAATGCGGAATTTCACCTAAGAGAAGTTACAAAATAAAGATACCATTTTTGCAATAGAAAAATCCAACCGTCTGAGGCTGGGATCGAACTCGCGTCCATGGGAATCTAGCCCGTGTGCCTATACAACTCGACCACCCAGACATTGGCAACGTCTGTTGAGGTAGAGATATAGGATTTATAGTGCCTATGATCAGATCTTCATAGTCTTCTGTAGTGCGTAACATAAAGAGCGTGCCAAACATATAGGTGGGTAGTGACCAACTATGTAATGTAATTGATGCTAATGTTATTTTGTGTCATTTTTTTCCGCATGATTTCTTCTTAAACATGTGCTAGCCCTTAATCATGTAACATTACACGTCGGTAAAAAAAGGTGTACTGATGAATGACCATTGATAATGTAGAAACAAAACGATTTTAGTTACAGTACTACAGATAAGATTTTGTTTCTTTTGTCTCATTTAATGTCTTTTTCAGTACAGTATTATACTTTTTTGTAATATGCAGCTCCACTCAGTATATTTCATGATTCACAAGATGACAGAGTGAAAGAGAACTATGTACCTTTAAATTTTTGAATTTCGTTTTCCCCGTCTTGTTGTCATTCTTCCCCTGATCACTCTCATTATCCGTTTCACATTTCTCGTCATCTTCCATTTCAGAAAAGCTATCTTTGTCTTTTTCCAACATTTCCGATATATCCTTCTCCGTCTCACCATCCTTGTCTCTTTCCAAATCTTTGTCCAGTCCTGTGTCAGCTTCGTCTGCTGTTTCTTCCGATTTCAATTCCTTCTCATCTTCTGTGCTCGGTTTCTCCTCATCTTCTAGAATGTTCTTGTAGTTGGCCATGAGCTCTATCCCGTCTATGGCCGTTTCGTCTATGTGCATTAGTTTGTTCATGTCACTGTCGTCCGATTTGAACTTCTTCTGTTCTGCTTCTTTGTCCTTTTCTGTCGTGCTGTCTTTGCGTTGGCGTTTGGGCGTGCGGATTTTAGCTTTAACAAGAAAAAAATAATTCAAAACTGGAAAGCATTAATTTTCATAATTAATCTTCTCTATCTGTAGGTAGAGTGTGAAATATTAAAAAGTGATAAATGGACTTTTCTAGTCTTAAGTCAGGGGTCGGTAAATCGGGGGCTCATCGTTCCCTTATTTTGGGTTTTCAATGTAATCAAGCTTTTATTAAGTTACCATACTTTTAGCATTAACAATGAATATTTCTTTAAAGTGTGAAATTAAAACACACTTAGAGAAAAAAATCGGAATGCCAAAGGCGGGAATCGTACCCGCACCTCTCGCAAGCCGGACGATCGCTATTCCAATTGAGCTACCGTGACACTTACTCATCGGTTCAAAATTACTTAAAGTGTTCCTTAGGCTGCAGCCAGCCATGATTCATCACTGTTGCGATCAATTGAAAGAGCAATCACCCGGCTTGCGAGAGATGCGGGTTTGAATCCCGCCTGTGGCGGTCAGATTTTTTTCTTTAAGTGTGTTTAAATCAATTCTTACTACTACTTATTAATTTACTTCATTGGCATACACAACAGGCAACAATCACCAATATATCAAACATGTAACTTATTTAGAATTCAAAGAACTAGATTACTATATTCTCCTATCATGGGGCTAGTTGTAGATTATTTGACGACCAATTTGGTGTAATGGTCAAGTAGTTGACTATTAACCATGAGGTCGCGGGTTCGATCCCCGCACTGTACAAACATTTGTGTGTATGAATATGTCTGTTTGTACTGGTCTGGGTGTTATATGCATTTATTTAAGTTAATTTGTAATACCACTGTTAATTCTGATTCTGTAATACAGGGTGGACCAATAGAGAGTTAACTTTTAAAATAGCTATAAAAATAAAACTAGCTGATTTATGAAAAAAACGTTTATTCTATAAGAAACTACACAACTTAGGGTTTTATTTTTTAAATATGACATCTTCCAAATGTGAGCCATTATTGTTTTTACACTCCTGTAACCGGGTGCGGAAATTTTCAATTACCGCCAGACAAGTGCTCGTGGAAATGTTCCGCATCTCATTGCTAATGTTTTCTTTTAATTCTTCAATAGACGATGGATTGTTTATGTACACTTTACTTTTAAGATATCCCCAAAGGAAAAAGTCCATTGGGGACAAATCTGGGCTGCGGGGTGGCCAGTTAATGTCACCTCTCTTGGATATCAATTTATTGCCGAAAATTTCACGTACTGCTGCTAAGGAGTCTTTTGAGGTGTGGCATGTTGCCCCGTCTTGTTGAAACCAGCTTCTTTGATTGAAGCCAGAGAAGTCCTGTAACGCTGGTACAAAAAAGCTCTGTATCATTGCAACGTATCGCTCTGTGTTAACTGTGAGGGGACGACCTCTCTCATCTTCGTAAAAATAAGGACCAATAATTCCTTTAGCTGATAATGCTGTCCATACAGTGACTTTGGGCGAGTGTAATGGTTTTTCGTGTTTTAATTTTGGGTTGGTGTCACTCCAGTACCTACAATTTTGTCGATTGACGTAGCCATTCAGATGAAAATGTGCTTCATCTGAGAATAAAATGTTATTGAAGCTCGAAAACTTCTCCAGCATTTCGTCAGCAAATTTAAGCCTCTGGGCGTGGTCACTGGGCTTCAAAGCCTGTACAATTTGAATTTTATAAGGGTGTAGATGTAGGTCCTTGTGTAAAATGCGATTTAGAGATGTTCTAGGCAAATTCAAAACACTAGCTCTCTTACGCGTCGATAGTCTAGGTTGCTCCCGAATAGACTCTCTTACTCGCTCTACGTTCACGGGTTCCCTAGATGTCCTGGGTCGACCGGAATGTGGTTTATTTAGAGTTGATCCCGTCGCCTCGAATTTATGAACCCATTTCTGTATAGTTTGAACACTTGGAGCATGTTTTGCATTGCGTATATTGTAATGAGTACAAAACTTTCGCCTTGCCACGGCCACAGAATCGTTATTTCGATAATACTCGCGCACGCACAGCGCACGTTGTGCTCCGCTAAAGGACGCCATGGCACTAAATCCCTATTGGCTGTGCTTGCGTTTGGTACCCTCCCCGCCCCGCTAAACCCACCCGCGCCGAAGTAACGGCTGTTTTAAAAGTTAACTCTCTATTGGTCCACCCTGTACAAGTGCTTAAGTTACTTACCACGGAGTCAGATCCACGTATGTGATGTCGTTGTAATATATTAATTATTTATTTATTATGCCTGTCTGAATAAGAGTTGCACTGAAGATTTGCACGTGGGCAAACAAGAGAAAGACTGATTGTTCAAAAAACCTGTTTGGCTAGACAAAACCAGGTTTAGCAAGAGTAGAACATTGTGGCTAAGTCGTAAATCTGGGAAATTTTAGTGGAATAAAGCCTGTTGGACTCACAATTGCCATCCTTGTCCTGCCCTTGCGAGCACATCCTCTCTAGATACGAGGCGAAGCAAATCTTCTGGCTGGACAGCTGCTCGTTAGGGTTCACTACGGGCAAGTGGATCTCGGCTGACGGCTTCGGACCGACGTGGAGAACCGGCTTTTTGGGTAGCTTTTGTTCTGTAGAAACAGGTACTTTATATTTATAATCTCTTTATATTATTTGTGTATTCCTTTCCCACCAGGCTGTGTCGCTATACTAGGGCCTAAAAATATGATTAAGGTACCGTTTTAAAGATCTAGGCGAGCAGACGAGTGATGGGGAGTAGAGTGGGACTAAAGTAACATTCATTCAGACTTGAACGCGGGCGGCCGCTAGTTTAAAAAAAAATTGAATTACACGAACTTAATTTAACTTGAAGGTCGTAAAACTTGAACGAAAAGCTTATACGAAATACATACATTTTTATTAAATGAATTTGTGTTTAATTACTTTCTGAGAATAATCTGAGAATTAACGAGTGATATAAAAACTAAGTATAGATATGTGAGAAGTTTAAAATATCTGTTGGTTATCTAACTACTACTGGCTTTATTAATAACATAAGCTTTTAGCCTCTGCTTCGTTGGTGTAGTGGCAAAGTTTCTGCCTTACATCCGAGAGGTCCTGGGTTCGAATCCCAGGTCGAGCCAAAAATTGTTTCTGAGATTTTCTGTAATGAATTTCTCAAAAACAGCTCGGAGTCGGGAAGTTGGCGGTGTTACACCCCCGTGCCTCGGTGTGCACGTTAAGCCGTCGGTCCTGCGCCTGATCTCTCTCCGGTCATGTCGGATTGCCGTCTCACCGAACTTTGAGGGTGATGGAACAGTGAGTGCACCTGTGTATTGCGCTCACACTTGTGCACTATAATATCTCCTGCGTAGTTGGCTGATCTCTGTTGAGATTGGCCGCCGTGGTCGAAATCGGCCAGGAGGACTATTAAGCTTTTAGCCCATTAGATACTTTTACCTATAACCCATCAACTTTGGGCATGATTCGTTTGAAGTAGCAAAGAAACAGAGGGGAAGCGAGTTTTAAAAAAAATACATTAGAATTTCCAAACATATCTCTAGTAACGTTATTCCATCCGCACCTCTTTCAGGTCTTTGCTATCTGAGGCGGTCTACGTACCAAGCACAAAGTTTATGGGCTATAACAGCTCTAATAACTTAGAATTAGAATCAGAATATTTATTGCAAGTCACATGAGTAAAAGGTGTTCTGATTCATTTCATTCTCTCATCAGCCTATATACGTCCCACTGCTGGGCACAGGCCTCACCTAAATTAAGAGGTGGTCCAAGCCATACTCCACCACGCGGGCTCAGTGCGGATTGGTGAAGGGGTGTCTGTAAGGTAAGTGACCAATCTTACTGTCAGATGTTATTAAGCCGCCCGAGGGCCTCTGACCAGGCTTAACGACTAATATCTGTCGATATTAACCGGGACCAACATCTTAACGTGCCTTCATTTCATTCTAATTCTAAGTTATTAGAGCTGTTATAGCCCATAAACTTTGATGGATATAGTTAGGAATGAGCACATCCGGGGAACATTTAAAGTAGCAAAAATAGTCGATAATCTTGTTGAGAACCGGCTTCGCTGGTACGGTCACGTCATGCGCCGTGATAAGGAACACATGACTAGAACAGTGATGGACATTGAGGAGCCCAAACGAGGACGCGGTAGACCCCCGACAACCTGGACTAGAACAGTACAAAAGGACATGAAGACGATGGGACTACAACCGGATATGACACAATTAAGACCTGAATGGCGTAATAAGATTAGGAGGGCCGACCCCAAAAGACATGGGACATAGGCACGGAGGAAGAAGAAGAAGAAGACATGAGTAAAAGGTGTTACAAATAATGTCACTATTCACTTAAAAACTTAGGAAAAATGTTTAACCAATTGGCATGATGACACCTATCTTAAATATTTTCAAGACCATGGCGTTTAAAAGACATAGCCCCTATGAAATTAATACAACCAATATATTTCCAAAAAGCTGTGGAAAACAATTTTCAAACACACAAAACTTAATAAATATTCGGTTAATTGACTCTGATTTCTCTTACATGACCGTTACGTCACGTTCATGTATTCCCATACAAAATCTATGGAGGCAAACCGTTTTGACAGATAATAAAAAGTATGTCAACGATTGGTGGTGTCATCAAGCCTATTGACACTACATAACATTAAATAAAACAAAGTGACTTATCTTCAAACACATTTCGTAGAACCCACTTACCATTCACAATCACTCTATCAGCCTCCATATGGAGTTCATCGTCACCGTCCCCGGGCTGGTCGTCGGGTGTTCGGTTCGATTCCAGAGCGTCGTCCTCTTTGGTTTGCTCGTCCAGATTATCTATGTTCGTCTCTGGTTTATAGTACGGCTGTAGTAGTGTTGAGGAAATTATAGAAAGTAATTCGAGTCATTGTTGTTAAAAATAATGCTTAAAACAGATGGCGTATTGTCATCACAAAAATCGGGCAACTTACAATTTTTATAAAAACTCATGTTAGCATTTCGTTTCATGAGAGAAATTTTATAAATTGACTGACTTCAAGATAATAAAAATAGTCCTCCTGGTCGATTTCGACCACGGCGGCCAATCTCAACAGAGATCACCTGCGCAGGAGATATTATAGTGCACAAGTGTGAGCGCAATACACAAGTGCACTTACTGTTCCATCACTCTAAAGTTCGGTGAGACGGCACTCCGACATGACCGGAGAGAGATCAGGCGCAGAACCAACGGCTTAACGTGCGCACCGAGGCACGGGGGTTTAACAACGCCAACTTCACGACTCCGAGCTGTTTTTTTGAGAAATTCATGACAAAATCTCAGAAACAATTTTGGCTGGACCTGGGATTTGAACCCAGGACCACTCGGATGTCAGGCCGAAACTTTGCCACAACACCAACGAGGCAGTCAAGGTAGACTTCAAGATTGTGGAAAGTAGGAAGTTGATGGTGTAAGTAGACAGCAGAATGACAGACTCGCTTGCAGTTAGTACAATTTTGAATCTTTGTAAATATTGAAATTTTCGTTTATATGGATCATTTCGCTTGCAGCTTGGAAGCCTGTTTTAACCAAGACTCAAGCTAGACTCCGCACTGCAAGATCTCAAGATATTGATAGCTCTTTTTGTGTAGAAAGGAACGTAACTTAATATTTTTGAGTAATGGTAGTTTACATTTTTTTCAAAACTATGTAATGACAACTAACACCTTAGTCTACCTGTGACCACGGACGCTGAAAAGGGATCCGAAACGTCAGGTTAGAATAAAAGTGTAAATAAATCGCAAAATAATCCGTAAAAAGTGTATCATTTTAATGTCTACTTTCGCGTAAACAAAAGAAACAAATATCTTTGTAAATTATGGCACAGCACGCACAACAGCGAGAGCTGATATGGTTCCATAAGGCTAGATGGCGCTATTAGCCTAGTACCGGCCAAATAGTACCAGCCTAGTACCGCACATGAATCGCGGTACTAGCGGTACTGTAAGATTTCGCTCCAGAATAATATAGATAGACAAATCAAGATGATGTCTATCGGACCTCGGTCCCCGACCATAACACCCGGTCGGTAGGAAGCGCTTCTCTTTAGCTTCCTAACTCGAAATCTGTTGCGCCAAAATATAATAGATTAAAAAAGGATACAGGCGGCGTCCACCTCTCGCTCAGCTCGCGCACGAACTCCTGCAGGCGCGTGCGCAGCGGCAGCGCGACCACGGCGCGCGGGTTGTGCGCGGCCGCCTGCACGCGCGCCCACGCCGCCGCGTCGCGCGCGCGCAGCACGCAGCACGCGCGCCCGCACACGCGCGACGCGTACACGCGCTCTGTGGGAGCGGGACGATAATATGAAGCTGCGACTACGCTAACGATAAGTGTGTACGCGGCGATAGGCGGAGCGCAGTCGAACTCGCACTGAATGTTCGAAGCGCGCCCGTTCGAGTCTACACGAATCGAACGAAGTCTGTCCACACTATACGAATTCCGTGTCAGCTCGTGCGAAGGTATTACTGCGAGATTGTGTGGGAGATTGGTGAGTTTGTCTGAACCCAGGTGGTGAATGAGTGTCTTTGGCGACTTTACAACAAATGCAGTTGCGTACACGCGACGAACGAGATAAGAAAGCTGTCCGATATCCAAACGGAAAATGAGTGTCCAGCGCGACCTCTTCTTTAGCATTTTCATAAACAATTACGTAACACGTACTCTGGAAGAAACCCTTCATCTCATCTCGTCGAGACGCGCGCACGCCTTCTCGTTGATGCACTATATTGAATTTGAAGTCTTTGTATAAGTTGAAGTGTCCGAGCAATTATTTCACCTGTGATCTGAAGACCTATTATGAAAAACGAAATCCGTCAAAACGAAACTAGTTCTTCCGTTACATGACAACACTCTTTTGTGCATAATAAGGGATCATAAGGTTCATTTTTCAATAAAAATTATCAGCTTGATGTGCTCTCGTCCGTACAAAGAAAAAACGGTTATTGTGTTGACGGATTTTGTGTTTCGCAATAGTTCTCCTGGTTACCGGTGTGCGCACGTCTTTTGTAATGTGACCGGTATGCCTTACTTAACTCTCTTTTTTGCTGATACCCGACCACGAGCTGTCATTCTGTAGTGTTTCGGGGTAAAAGATAGACGCAGAGACGTGTGAACAGTAGCGGCATTTATTCCAACTGGACGTTACACTTTAATACATGAATACCCTCAACATATGAATAATACAAATCGTCGTTTGCAAGATACCTACATTACATCCCTCTACGCTTAACTAATGCTTACTCCAATTAGTCGATAACATATATTTCATTTATATTATTTATTTAACTTAAATCTAACCATCACCCTTATAAACTAAACAATTCATTACTATCATCTAAAACTTATACCTAGGTGGCTTATTAATACGACATTGTCTGACAGGCCGAGATTTGGGTGATGACGCGGTCGGTGGAGGCGAACCTTCCTCTGGCGGAAGAGGAGCCGAAATTTCCTCTAAACTATCTGACTTATCCCGACTATCAATCAAAACATCAGGGGTTACTGGCTGTGTCGACATCTCTGACTGGCCTTCCAACGAACTGTCTCCAGAAACAAAATCGTCGAATATCTGAGAGCTTGTGCTGGGCTGATCACTAATAATATTAGGTGCGCATATAAGTGATGCACGGGTCGTACTAGGGCGCTTGCGTAATTGATCAATGTGTCTGTGCACCATTTCCCCGTCCTTACCTAACACTCTGTAATTACACGATCCTACCGAGTCTATAACTCGCCCCGGGGCCCATTTCTCCCCCTTTAAGTATTGCCTGTACCATACATCTGTCCCCGCGTCGACAGCGCTGCTCTGCCCAGCTGCTGCTGCCTGCTGTCGCTGCTGAGAGTGAAGTACCTGTCTTTCCCTATCCGGCTTAATTATATCCAATCGTGTGCGAATGCGACGTCCTAGCAGTAACATAGCAGGGCTCTCCCCCGTGGTAGAATGTTCAACATTCCTATAATAAGTTAAAAATGACCACAATGCCCTATCAACTTTAAGTCCCTCTGCCAAAGCTTTTTTAATAACCCGTTTCAATGTTCGCACTGCGTTTTCTGCCAATCCGTTAGAAGCTGGATGATAAGGAGCGGTAAAGATGTGTTCAATTCCGTTAATTTTAGTATATTCCTGGAATTCTTTAGATGCGAATTGTGGGCCGTTGTCGCTAACGATTTGTTTCGGAAGTCCCCATTTACTGAATAACTCACTAAGTTTGTCTATCACTGCTAATGAGCTAGTACTGTTTGCTTTAAATACCTCAATCCACTTAGACATGGCATCCACGACCACCAGATACGAACTTCCTCCTATGGGACCTAAGAAGTCAAGGTGTAGTCTGGTCCAAGGTTGTTGGGGCCAGCGCCACAGGCGCGGGGCCTGCCTCGGCGGCGAGTCCGCCTGCGCCGCGCACGTCGCGCACGCCCGGCACGCCTGCTCCACGGCCTCATCGACGCCGGGCCACCACACGTAGCTACGAGCCAACGCTTTAGATTTGACGATTCCCATATGTGGTTCGTGAATCATAGTGACTACCCTTTTTCTACATTTTTCGGGAACCACTAGCCTATACCCCCACATGATGCACCCTAGTTCTTCGTATAGTTCATGTTTTCTATTATAAAATGGTTGCAAATTTTTAATCTCACATTGAGGTGGCCAACCGTCTCGTATATAGCTAAGTATTTTTGATAATAACGGATCACGTGAAGATTCTCTCTTAATTTCATGGTAATCTAACATCAAGGCATCTTGGACAAAATGTAAATATGTTTGCTCTGGTGTGCTTTGTTTACAAATCCCTTTATCACCCACAGGCAAGCGAGAGAAACCGTCCGCAATATTATCATCCGTTCGTACGTATTCTATGTCAAATGTATACGCGGATAGAATGATCGCCCACCTCTGCATGCGACTGGCTATCATAGTCGGTATACCTGTATTAGGACCAAAAATTGAGACTAACGGCTTATGGTCTGTTTTCAAAGTGAAACGACGTCCGTACAAATATTGATGGAACTTGTTGACAGCGAATATGATAGCGAGCGCTTCTTTGTGTATCTGTGAATAGTTTCTTTCGGCTTCGTTGAGCGCGCGTGACGCATAGGCCACCGGGCGCTGGCCGCGGCCGCCCGCGCCGCACTGCTGGCTCAGCACCGCCCCCACCCCATACGGGCTCGCGTCACAAGTAACAACTAACGGTTTTTTTGGATCGTAATGAGCTAACACTTCTGCGCCTGACAGTGCACATTTTATTTCTTGAAATACTTTTCACATTCGGACGACCAATACCATTGTTGTCCCTTTTGTAACAACCTATACAATGGCATTAATTTACTGCTCATATCTTTCACAAATTTACCGTAAAAATTTATAATACCTAAAAAGGATCTAAGTTCCTTGACGCTGGTAGGGCTTTTTATTTTCTGTATCGCCTCGATTTTTGAGGGGTCAGTTTTAATACCTTCTTACTTATGATGTAGCCTAAGTAACGCACTTCGTTGACAAGAAACACACATTTGTTACTTTTTAATTTTAAACCAAATTTATGCAAACGTTTAAAAACTGCCTCCAAGGCTAACAAATGGTCAGCCTTACTACAACCACCGATAATGACGTCATCAAGAAACACCTCCACATTGGGGATATCCTTTAACAAATTACACATTATTCTTTGGAATATTCCCGGGCTCGAAGATAGCCCATAAACCAATCTATTGTACCTATACAAACCCCTGTGGGTGTTAATTACTGTTATTTCTTTCGTATCATCTAGTTCAATTTGATTGTAGGCCTGCGAAAGATCAATTTTTGAAAAATATTGAGCCCCACTAAGGCTAACCATAAGGTCATCTATTTTGGGTAAGGGGTAACGGTCAATCAGTAAGGCAGGATTTACAGTAGCTTTATAGTCAGCACAAATTCTCAGAGATCCGTCAGCTTTGTTTACCGGTACAAGCGGAGAGGCCCAGTCCGAGCAGTCGACGGGCTCGATGATGCCGTCGCGCAGCATTGCGTCGAGCTCGGCATCGATGCGCTCGCGCAGTGCGAATGGCACCGGCCGCGCGCGGTGGAACACCGGCTGCGCGCCCTCTCGGAGTCGCAGGGTCGCCTTCCCGCCCGTGTAATGACCCAAACCCCCGCTGAACAGTTCTTTATATCTGTCAATTAAAACATTTATTTCTTGTGACATTTTAACGGTATCATGGTGTAAATAATGACATTTTGTAAACGCCGGTATTCTAATGTTTAGCTCGGTCAGCCATTGTCTGCCTAATAAACCGGTTGTACCCCCGTTGATTATAAACAATTCTAAATGGTTTACTAAGGCCACAATACGATACATTCGGTTTGATAGTGCCTAGTGGTTTAATTTTTGACCCATCATAAAAATTCAATACAATATTACTATTTTTAATTGTAAAATGTTTAAAGTACATATCGTAGGTCTGTTTACTAATACACGATATTGCAGATCCTGTATCTACTTCCATTCGAATAATACGATTGTCTATTTTAACCGGCAAACTCACCGCTCTGTAGTTATTCAAACACAGTTGATGAAAATTTTCTTCATGAGATCCTCCTTCATCTTCCTCACTCCGTTCCTGCGTTTCGTTGTAATGGAACCCCCGATCCGAGTTCCCTGGTCTACTTCGTGAACTCGAACTTTCTCCGTTGTTTGCACAAACGCGACGCAAATGACCGACACGGCCGCACCGGCTACACTCGTAGCTCCGGAACCGGCACTCAGTGTAGCCATGGTTTGTTGCTCCACAAGCTCCGCAATGTCGCCCGCCTTGCTCAGGTCCGCGCGCCCCGGCGCCGGCGCCCCGCGCCGCACCCGCGCTCCCGGCTCGCGCTCTGCTCGCGCCGCGGCGTGCGCCCCGCGGCCCGCGCGCCCTGGCGCCTCCGCCGCCGCTGCCGCCGTACGCTGCCTGCACCGAATGCACCGGTGCTTCTCCGGCCCCAGCCGTATCGCTCCCGCGTACTTCCACTGCCGCGGCATCGCGTTCCGCCGCCTCCAAAGATGACGCCAACTTTATAGCCTCTGCGTAGGTCAGCGAATCGTCTTCTGCGAATGGAAGTGCTTAATAAATAACGAATAATCTTTGCCGAATGACCTCGCTGCGTAATCCGCAAACAAATTGGTCGCGAAGGTTTACGTTAAGATTTTGTTCAAATTTGCAGTTCCGAGCTAACTTCTTCAGTTCAGCAACGTAGTTAGCGATGCTTTCTCCGCTGAGCTGTCTGCGCTGTCGGAATCGGTAACGTTCGGCGAGTGATGATGGCGTCGCTTCTAAATGGCCACGTAATATCTCGACCGCTGCCTGATAAGTCGATTCGGACGGTTTTTTCGGGCTCGATAAATTCACCAACAGTTCGTACGCGTTATCACCCATAACGGATATTAACGTTGGTAATTTAAGTTCGTCGGGTATTTTATTTACAAGAAAGTACATTTCTAGGCGGTCCACGTAGCACGACCACACCCCGTTCGCGACATCGAACTCACTCACTTTTCCCACTGACATCGTCTCGTTTCGGTTCTGCACTGCACAGGTTAGCACTAAATGTGTCCTTGCACGCGAAATCACCAGCCTCGTTAGCCAATGTAGTGTTTCGGGGTAAAAGATAGACGCAGAGACGTGTGAACAGTAGCGGCATTTATTCCAACTGGACGTTACAATTTAATACATGAATACCCTCAACATATGAATAATACAAATCGTCGTTTGCAAGATACCTACACATTCAGTAGTTGAAATCAGCTTACCCGTAATCTGGTTAAGCTTCCGCAACGCCCTACAAGAGGGCGTGCGCACGCGCAGGTTCCGCCCGCGAACGCGAACAGTGATACTTCCGCAGCGCACCATCTCGCCGAGACGCGCGCACGTCTTCTCGTTGATGCACGGGACTTTCTTGCGTAGCTCGCCGTAGTTGATCAATGCGTATAGCTCTTGGGCGACCTTCTTTACGTCTGCAAGGAAATATAAATGAATAAATAATTCACAACAATCACACCAATTCTCTAGTCCCAAATTAAGCTACGAGGCTTGTGTCATGGGTACTAGACAATGGATAAACATACTGAAATACTTTTTTTTGTAAATAAATACATATTATACATAGAAAACACCTAGACCAGTACAAACACACATGTTCATGCACACTTATGTTTGTACTGTGCGGGGATCGAACCCGCAACCCTTGGTTTTAGAATTCCGACATGTGGACCACTGCACCAAGCGGACGTCAAATATAAGTCGATGTTAATAAGAACTTCGCTTTTTGATGCAAGAGAGCAATGTATTGAAATAGTGAAGAAATACAGTGTGAGTCTTCATAAAGTGTTCATATTAAGATATGCGAATGCTCAATTTTTATCGACAATAAAACCTTTAAAGGGGCTATAAGATAAAACTATGCGGATTTTGCCATAAAGATTTTTGCAAATTCTGTGACACGATATGAGTAGATTAATAGGAAATAATAAAAAAAATAGTTTAAAAAAACAAAAAAATCACGCTTTTATTGCTAACTAAAAAAGATAAAATAATTTCTGAGTACACGAAATTTGTATAACAGTAGAGTAAAAAGCGTGGGGTGCACTTAATGACGTTTTCATACTTCTCTTTTTACAGTTGCCAATAATAGGATGATTTTCACATACATCTATACCAAGCATCCCAACGATCCCCGATCATACGCCCCGATCTAATAAATGCGTGTTAAAAATGGGATTAAATATGGCAGTTCTTTGTTGGAAAAATGAAATTTTTGAAATAAGAGTCTGTTTTTTCTAAAACTTTTTGTAAAAATATTCGCATATTTTAAATTTTAAGCTACTAATCGATAGCCAATTCAATAAGCTTTAAATTGACGAAAACATAACATAAATTGGGCGCATATCAACGGACATATTTCACAATTAGTGCACAATACAGTACCTTTGACTGGCATAAAAGTTTGACTTGCGATAGAAAAAAAAACACAAGGGGATAGATCCTTTATATATATATCTTATATATTCTATAATATATATCTATTTAATTTGTTTGTTCTATTAACACAAACGGTTATTATCAGAATAAGAGAAGAACAGTGCCTCAAAAAATATATTTTTTAATTTTAATTGACGACATTCACTATCGGCTTATTGTCCAGAGACGGATTATGCAAAACTCGATTTCAATTTGCCATTAATTTACGTCGTCGATCATGTCATAGAATTTTGTCTAAAAATAAACTTTTCTAACGATGAACAAACCCTGCAGGCCAGACGTCTCATTGGAATTCTACTCGGACACCAAACAACATGTTCTAAGAAAACCAAAACACAGCTAAAATCTAATATAATAATCAGTCCAATAAACAGTTACGTACAATAATATTGTTTAAGATTGTACCTAAACATATGTGACAAAATCATCGCCAAAAATAAAATTACCGCAATAGAACATCTTTAGCATATTAATCTTCTTAAAGCAAGGATTTGTTACGTTTTAAATAATTCTTAGACCAGTAACGTGGTTCTCAAACTGTTGTATGGCACGCCCTTCAATACAACGGAAGTCTAAGCCGAGTAATAAAGAAGTTAGATGCAATTAGACAGAAATCACACAGAATACAGAAAATAATCGTTTCAGCAATGAGCTATTATGTTGTAGGTGATAGATAAATGATTTATTTATTATTTACTAATAATTTAATTTGAAATTAAATTGAATCGTACTAACATAGTTTTAAAGCTTGCATTGTTACTAACACTATAATATGTACTCTGGTTTGAAATAAACCTATTTTATGTTATTTTATAAATTCTGTTATTTAACAGAATTATTAAGCATTTATACGTTACATTGTTTTAGAACATCACCCTAAAAATTGGTTGCCTGCGAAAGTTTTACGTGACAACGACTCTGAGTGGTATAATAATTTTAATGTGAATATTCATTCGTATAACATAAACCGGTGTGTATGCCTATCTCTCTCTCTCTCTCTCTCTCGCTCTGTCTCTCTCGCGCGAAACGTGAGCGGAGCAGCGTAACGCAGTTTCTTGAGGTGTCACCCGGCAAACCAATTTATAAGACGTTGTCACGTCAAAAAAATATTCAAATCACACGGCAAACCGAAAAATATTGAGAATCATTAAACTTTGTTTACTGGGCTGTTGGCTGACGTAAAATATAACACTCATCATACATTATCTATGCAAAATCACCTTATTAGTTTAAGAAACAGCTTAAGAATACACTAATCGCATACATAACACTATTAAATTGTATCATTCTTATCCTTTGTACTCACTGACCCTTGGACTCTATCGTGAGAAGTCCAAAGTCTGATACATGTCATCAAAATTCTAGAGAGTTAAGGGTCTAAAATATATGTTGTAAGACATCTTCAAAACCAAATACCTAAGAAAAAAGAAATTTTAAAAATATCATTTTCAAAGTCAAGACTTGGATGGCAAAAAGCGTAGAGAATAGCATTGCAAATTGCCATGTGTAATGTATTACATGGAATTTAGTAGTAAGTCTTATTGTTCCAAATAATGTCATTTCATACTTGCGATCGCGCCGCGAAACTTTCTCATATAAAGAGTTTTACATTCATGTATTTTTCATATTTAATATTATGTTAATGGAATGACAAATAATCTTTATCTCATGAAGATGATAATGCACTAACAATGCAACTTCCGTAACGTGATACATAATTTAAAGAAGTCGTAATAGAACCATCTAAGAGGCATGTTATTGTTATCTCCGACATTAACTAAAGAGTTGATGATAGCGAATTAGAAGTACAATCTCTGACAGTAATGGGCATATCACATAAAGTGACTGACACTACATACAATGTGATATCATTATACGTAACGTAAATGCAAAACGCTTATACAGCCTTTCTTGTATTAGATAAAAACATCTTAATAAACTGCTCTTAGTACTCAAACGTAGTTGATTTTTCTATAATAATTTATAAAGCTGAAAAAAATATTATTTTGCTTTAAATTTTCACTAAACGTTTAGTGGAAATTTAAAGCAAAATAATCCTTTTTTCAGCTTTAGTCATGGATTTCCGCAAAGTAACGCCTGATTCCATCAAGTATTAGGTCCTTACATATGAAATTGGCGTTTTGTCGTACTGGCCACTTTGATCACAAATTTTTCCTATTTGGTTAGGAATTCGAAATTCAAATTTATACAGCTATTTCCACATGTAGTTTTGTTTCGTAAACCGTCATTCATTTGTTTTTTTACTTATCTTTTTTCTGTTTGCATCGCTCAATTTACAAAATGGAAAATTTGAAATATCGCGTTATTTACGAGTACGAGTTCCACCGTGGCACCAGTGCTGCGGAAACGGCTCGAAGGGTTAATGATGTGTATGGCGGTTGTGTCGCAAAAGAAAACACAGTGCGTTTTTGGTTCCAACGTTTTCGTTCTGGGAATTTCGACCTGCAAAACAAGCCCCGTGGACGGCCGGAGACCCAAGTTGATAATGAAGAATTGAAGGCTATTGTGGAAGCGGATCCATCGCAAACCACGTCCGAGTTAGCTGCAGGCTTTGGCGTTAGTGATAAAACTGTTTTAATCCACTTGAAGCAAATTGGGAAGATTAAAAAACTTGAAAGGTGGGTTCCTCACGAATTGAGTGAAGCAAACCGGCAAACGCGCGTCAACTGCTGCGTTACATTACTTGACCGGCACAATAACGAAGGGATTTTAAATCGAATCATTACCTGTGATGAAAAGTGGATTTTCTACGATAATCGGAAGCGCTCATCGCAATGGCTGGACCCTGGCAAGCCAGCCAAAGCCTGCTCCGAGCGAAAATTGACCAATAAAAAGTTACTTGTAAGCGTTTGGTGGACTAGCGCCGGTGTCGTTCATTACAGTTTTCTCAAATCTGGCCAGACGATTACGGCAGATATCTATTGTCAGCAATTGCAAACCATGATGGAAAAGCTAGTTGCTAAACAACCAAGGCTGGTCAATCGCTCTACGCCACTGCTGCTTCACGACAACGCTAGACCACACACTGCACAACAGACGGCTAGCAAATTAGAAGAACTTCAATTGGAATCTCTAAGGCATCCACCGTACTCCCCGGACCTTGCTCCAACAGATTACCATTTTTTTCGAAATTTGGATAACTTCTTGCAAGGGAAAAAGTTCAACTCAGATGGGGCAGTCCAAGTCGCCTTCAAAGATTTTATTGATTCCCGTTCGAATGGTTTAGTAAAGGGATCAATGAACTACCTATGAGATGGCAAAAGTGCATAGATTACAATGGCTCATACTTTGATTAAATAAATATGCTATATAAAAAAATTTCGACTTTTTGTTCCTCCCATACAAAACGCCAATTTCATAGGTAAGGACATAATATAATAATTTATTTCAGTAAAAATAACGAAGTCGCCCTTTGGGCCTATATATGGTGGCTGTGTTAAGTAAAATCGCTTTTCCCATAGATCATTCGTGTGAAAATTCATCGTAACTGTGTATTGGATTCATCGGTTTATATTTTTATATATTCGTCACAAACGAGTAACATAACCGGAAACTAATAAAGATATTAATATTGATTACCATAATAAATGGTGATTTAATTATATTCATTTCCATTAGAAGTAAGTATCATCATTATTAAAACATAACGATTATTTAAAATGGTAGGATTTATATTAAATCCATTCATATTAAATTATACTACGGAACTTCTGAAATTTTAATAGATGAGCGGAGATACTTTTGTCAACGAAGATAATAACATCAAAATGGGTGTCCATGTTCATATGTACCCAAGTTGGTAGATATCAAGTGCCAACACTGTCACAATTCATATATGGCTTTTTAACATCTATCTTTTAAGAGTACTAGCAGCCGCCCGCGACCTCGTCTGCGTTCAAATTTTTGGCCCAGTCTACTTGCAGAGATCTTTAAAACGGTACCTCAATCATATTTTTAGGCCCTGGAACCTCGACACAGGCTGGTGGGAAAGGAATGTTCTTACACAAAGTAGAGATAATTTGTACAATAGTTGACTTTACACCGCGGTGCGCATGTTTCATTCTGTATACTCAAGAAATTTCATAAAAGGAAGATTTTCTTATTTGTCAACTATACTATTTTCTTGTTGTTACGACGAAATAACATCAAAACATGCAGGTAACTCTTTTTTGCCTCGTACTTGTCATAGCTTTAATAATAATTTTCAGTCAGTTGACATTTTTGCGTCAACTTTTGTTGTTTGAAAAATAAATTCATAACTTGCCCCAATAATAAGTAATGTTGTTTCTTTGGCATTATGTCTTTTTATACGAGTAGTTTTATAGTTTCACATATCACATATTTTAACCTTTTCAACAAAATTTAAATTGGTTTACTCTATGTATTATTTAAGCTGAAGAAACTTAATTGGTTTATCTGTTATTTTAATTACCGATTTCGTTACGTAATGTTAAAACTGTATGCTTCCCAAAATTAATTTAAAAAAAAAACACTCACTTTCAAGTGCACGTGCTTGGACAGCTTATGCCACTTCCTGTGTACTATAAGAGGCCAACTTACGTCTTGGTCTTCAGGTTCGGTCGGTCATGCCCTTCTTCTTCACCATGGCGCAAATATGGGACTTGATCATGTCAAAGTCCTTCAAGTATTCGTCGAGGGCTCCGAATCGCGACTGCATCGATGCAGATGCAGATATAAAAATTACGTAAGTACTTACTTCGTGTCATGGCACGAGTTGGCATCGATAATATCGCGATGCTAACGCGATGCAGCATTGATAAAGTCGCACTGCATCATTGATGCTGCATCGATACCGCATCGTCACAGTTACAGGGTAAACGATAAGCTTCTGAGCTAGCTACGCTAAATGTAGCGTAACGGTGTAAAGGTGGCCCCATTTGCGACCGCATCCATGTTGCATCTTGACTGCATCGCTGTTAAAAGCTTCAGCGTGTAAGGAATCATGTTGAAGGATCACAATGTCGGTGAAATAAAAATCATCATATCATCCTATTACAGTCCACTGCTGGACCTAGGTCTCCCCCAAGGAGCGCCACAGCGCACGATCTCCCGCCCCTTGCATCCAGTCACTACCTTCTTCAGGTCATTTGTCCATCTAGCCGGGGGGCGCCCCACACTACGTTTACCTAAGCGTGTTCTCCATTCAAGAACCTTCCTGCTCCACCTCTCGTCGGTTCTGCGACAGACATGGCCAGCCCATTGCCACTTTAGCTTGCTACATTGAAATAAAAAAAAGGAACCTCAAAACACTCACTTTCGTCAAAGTGCACGTGCTTGGACAGCTTATGCCACGTCCTGTAATAGAAGTGGCTGACTTGCGTCTTGGTCTTCAGGTTCACGTCAGTCATGCCCTTTTTCTTCATCTTGGCGCAAATATGCGACTTGATCATGTCAAAGTCCTTCCCGTACTCGTTGAGGGCTTCGAAGAACAGGTTCTTCTCCTCGATAGACCAGAGTGCCTTGGGCATTCGCTGCTTGCCGGTAGGGAACTTTAGAGGGTCTTTATCGCCTATCTTGTTGGGGGTCTCGCATTCGGCTCTTTCTGAAATTGTTATGAAATGATAAGTACCGTTCAGTTTCAATTTGGTTGGGGTAAAAAGTAAATAAAAAAAAACAAGATGCTTGATGACTCTGTGTCTTTGCTTGAGTTTTCTGTTGATGATGAGCAATGCTAAAAATAGGTCAAGATACGATAAAATTCTCATCACTGGGTGGGTATAGCCTCAATTTCTTGATGAACCTTAGCACTGTTTCCCTGCTGTCGCTGCATTGTCACAGAAATCAGAAATTCAAAGGGGTAGTAGGAGGCTTTGTAAAAAGAACTTACCCTCAGACTGCCCATCTGCTCTTTTGGTCTTCACATCCTTGTCAGCTGCTGGGTCCAGTCGCAGTTTTTTAATGACCCTGGCACTGGTCCTTTGCTGTTGCTGCGTTGTCAGAGATCCAAGCAGTTCTGGTCGCTCCGATTCGGGTGCTGGTTGGGTTGGTGACATCGGTAAGTCTTTTGAAGCAGCCTGTAACAAGGAGAGGTTTTTTGTTTCCCTACAATTAAATAAACAAATTTCACCACCGGCATAAGCCTTCCCATGCTTTTAATTATGAAAGCTCAAAGCACATAGCACATTGCAGTACGAGTACAGTTAGTACTTGGTTAGAACCCCCTAAACTGCCTGCCTGCCTAAAGCCGTTTAGACTTTTACCTTGCGAGCGAACGCACTGGCTAGACCAGTATTTTAATATACAATGACATCACATACATTGATCTGAGGTAAGTAGCTAAAGCACTTGTGTTACAGATATCAGATTCAACCGTGGTATTACAAATAAACTTAAATAAATACATATAACACCTAGAACAGTACAAACAGACATGTTCATGCACACAAATGTTTGTACAGTACGGGGATCGAACCTGCACCTCTTGCACAGATTACTTAATAGTTACTACGTAACAGATAAATCACTCCATTGAAAAATTTCGATACCTACAGCGTTAATAGACTACTTTTTCTGCCGCGTACAAAAATGCACCTACAACTCTGAATATAATGTCACTATTGCTTCGCAGCTGCGCGAGACCACGTGACGTGAGAAGTTGATACAATCGAACTAGGGTTGGTACACTTTCGGTAAAAATATTTCAACGACATTTTCCTAAAATGGTATTTGATTGACTGTTGTTGAAATAATATAATATTATTGAATAAAAAATGTGAAATTTAGCCTGTATTAGGTATAACAATCTCTAACTATCTCTTTCTAAAACGAAATTTTCTACGGTGAGAGTATGGCGCTACGAGCATGTGACGTCACTGACTGGTAGCGGTCTCCATGTCTAATTAGAAAGTCTGATGCTCTATATCGCTGAAATTAAGGTATTTAAAAATAATTACCTTCCTATGTTGTGTTGCTATAAACATTTTAAGTCAAGAAAAAAAATCCGTCAAATACCAAATGTGTATTATTAGGAAAATAAAAACATATTAAGACACGCAGTAGCGTGTCAAGCCAAGATCAAGCTAACAGAACTGGCGAGCAGCACCGTGTATAATAGGTATTACACGAACCATTTGGAGCCACTTTTGACTTCCTCATTCATAACTCAAAAACTATTTATCTTAAATAAAGCTAACGTTTAACAAGCACAGATTACTAATTTGGTTCGTATGAAAACTAAATTGATCGTAAGCGTAACACGAATAATTATAGTGCGACGTGAGCGCGTCCGACGGTTGTTGGCAGCCCACTGAATTCGCACCGCCGTCGGTGCGGGCGAGAGTAGGCTATTATCGCGCGCAAGTACATCGAGTGAGAGAAGCCTGCCTCTTGGTTAATAGTCAACTTCTTTACCATATGGACAAACGATACGGAATACTGCCACAGATCTGACTTACTCCTCCGATTTCCGTTATCGTCCGTTCTTTATTATTATGTGACAAACAGTAACATGAAAGAAAAAAAAGCGATTCAATACTAAAACTAAAATAGTAGCTACATGTATGTAGACACTTCCTGATTTTGGAGGACACGCTTATTTGTTTCGCAGTTACTGTCATTAACAGTTAATATTTGTTGAACCTATTAGTCCAAATTGCAGATTTTCCAACAGTGTTATACATGTATAATAGTAACATTAAAGCAAGGAAAAACAGAAGAAAAGTGCAAATAGCTTAGTACCGTAAATGTACGTAGTCATACATTTAAATACATTGCAAATATCGTAACTAACGTAAGTAATTCTGTAATACGAAAAAGCCAAATACTTTATAAGTTTTCAAAGGTAAACCATAAGACTATATTGCTATTTAAACATTGTTAAGTAAATCCAAACCACGAGTAGGTATCAAATAAGAAGAGGGCAGTAATTTGTGATAATTTTGCCAGAACAATTTGGCAACAATGTACTTAATGTGAATACTTATAATGTTTATATATTGTATATTGTGTTTTCTGTATATACACCTAAAATCATTTTTGGTCAAATGATCCAGAGACCTTTATTATTTTACTTATTGACTTCAATGTTATAAATAATACTCGTACAAAGAGGTTACGATTGCGAGTTTTTCCCGCTTATTTATTGGACCCAATTCGTATATTTCCTTTAAAATTAATAAGTGTACTAGATAATCGCAAACTACTCATGTAAATGACATTGAGTCGGTTACCTATTTCGATGATTTATATTTAAGTATGATCGTTTTGAAATTAATTCATGATCCATGGATTATGAATGCATTTCAAATGATCATACGATCGACAATATAAACTTAAATCTTTTTTTAGCCAGGTACTTCGTGTACCGTCCGGTGATAGCTCTTTTAAAAAAACATATTCGTGTCTCTATCTGTATTTAAGAAAAAGATGCTACAGACAAAGCAGTTATCAATGACTGAACTAAAATATTTGGAAATAAGGCAAGAGGCCGAAGACACCATCTTACTACAAAGAAAACAAGCAAAGGCTTATTTCACATGTCAGAGATAAGAAAAGAAAGAAGACGAGACATTTGATAACCAATAGAAATTTCTTTATGAATGTAAAAAAAAGTCTTGAAATGGATGTAGAGTCCCTCAGAGCGTCAGTCAATTTTGTAGACCACCAGAAATTGAGAACAAATCTGAGGTAAGTAGCATAATCGGTGGGTAAAGAACCAGGATCTTCTTCCGAGACAAGAATTAACAATGTCACTGACTAAAACGAGTAGTTTTCATTTTAAGCCTACGCTATGAATGGTTGAAATTAAAATAATGGAATATTTCCAGACTACAAGCAACACAACGTGTATGATATCAACCTGCAGCCGCAAGATATACGAGTACAAATTCAAAGGTTTACATTCGCACTGGAATAACAGAATAGGGATCACTTGTGCACGTCAATTATTAAAACAGGTCATCTTGTCTTTTGGGCCCTACCAACGCTTTGGGACAGATCACACACAATAAGGCAAGTGCTAAGACGACGTCGCAACACGCAACTACGGCCGCGTCACACACCTTAACCATTTTTTACGTAAATGGGCCCAAATTAACAATCAGCCGATACACTGTACTCGTACATTATAACCTACAACCTTGCGTGTTTTAAGTGACATTACGGAAGGTAATCATTCGTTTAACTCCTCTGTGATAGTGATAAAACCAGTGGACGTAGCTAGACAGACGTAGAATGGACGGTGAATCTTAAGAGCAAGGGGACAGGGATACCAAAATTGTCCATATGTGCAAATCTTCCTGCTATTTTTGGCAGAAACATTATAGTAAACTCACCGACAAAACTTTTAAACCAAAACTCAGTTAAAGGGCTGATGCTTCATGAGATGAGCTACTAGCAACTCTTTATGATTTTGCCAAATAATTTTAGTTTTTAAAAATGTCCAAACAGATCATTTTGGTTACTCACCCATTTAATTGATTTTATTATTTGCGGTTACGAATGTAATTTCATTGTACCTAATTGTGGTTATTATCTTTACTGTGAATGTGCTGTTGCTTTAAACAGTGGCCAAAATCACATCGGTGTGTTTCTAGATACGTAAACATCGCATATTTTGTTCTGATAAATCAGAAATTCAAAGGAATTGATTTGATCAGGAATTCAAAGAAAGAGTATTAGGACCTACTATTTTCACCAGAGTTTGACCTTTATTTATATATTTAGGAAACGGAATCATAAATATGTTTTTAACTGAAGTGTATATGTTATGTGTGATTTTTTGTGTTCAGTTGTTGCTAAGAGATACGAGTGCAAATGAGGTGGTAAGTATTGTACTATCGACAAATGTAAATGTAATACTTGTACCGTAGGGATTGACGAGATACCCTGGTGTTTATTACTGATGTTTTACCCTATTTATATATTTTAACGAAGCCGCAACGAACGGTCAACACAATGTTTGATTTTACTGACAACTGAACTGAATTGTATAGGTCGCGAAATATAAACATATTTGCACTACAGGTATATAGGAACAACACCTCCTTTTTTAATCCCGTAGTGAGGATGTGCCGTTCATACAACGAGTTGGCCCGCAGTGGTAGAGACGGTGATTTGTTTAATGACAGTTTCCCCCGGTACAAAAGACTTGTTACCAACATATTTCAGAGTAGTTAGATACCCTCGACCCTGCTCACACACATTTACGTAGATTTTAGAAATATTAAATTAAATAGTAGTGTATATTATATATCTGTTATATAATGTAGCATTATTTTATTAATTATATTGTAAACATGTTGTGTACACTGATCCTGGATTTCTGTACTGTTTGTAAAATTGTTGGTTTATGTGTATTGCATATGTATTAACAGATATCTGTTTGTGTACCAAACTTAAATAAATAAACTCTAGGATATCTTTAGATTTTGCTTAAAGTATACCAGCCTAGTTTATATTGATAGATATTAGTCGTTAATAAGACGCTTGAAAATATCTGAAGGTATGGTTGGGCACTTTCCTTACCAACAACCTCTCCACCAATCGGCACTAAGCCCGCGTGGCCTTGGCCCTGCTCCAGGCTCGTACAACCTCATAGTTGAGGTGAGGCCTACGCCCAGTTGTATGTAGGTCGTATATATATATAGGCTGAAAACAACATACCAGTTCTGAATAATTTTCAGCCACAAGCAATAGCCGAAGCCGGCTACCCAATAGAGAAGCACCGGGCCACAACAGAAGATGGATACATATTGCAAATCTTCAGGATCCCAGCTGGACGGAGGTCAGCTCGGAAGTCAGGAACTACCACCAAAGGCAAGAAGGCTGTACTAATGGTTCATGGGCTGCTTGGATACAGTGGAAACTTCATCGCAATGGGGCCTAAAAGCAGTCTTGGTGAGTTTGGCAGATTCGAAGGTCAGGGAAAAGTGAACACGGCTTACGCGTTATAAAATCAGTAACTTTCTTTTTTCAGGAGAGATTCATAAAACCAATGCAAATTCGATAAATTATTCGAATTAGATTTGCGGCTAACATTAGGTATTGATTTATTTCAGTTGCCATAGTTTTGTTGAGTAATAAAGAACTTAACAGAGGCCACTTTCAAGAAGCTTTTTAGTTGCTTTTCGGCTTGACAGCAGCGCTGCTAATCATAATTTTGTTCTATTTTTTTTAACATCGAGCTGAAATCAACATTGAAACTACTTAGGACTTCCTACTTAGAAAATTTTATCCGCGCATATAATATTTCAGGATACCTTCTGGCCGACGCGGGATACGACGTGTGGCTCGCTAATCTACGCGGCACAATCTACACGGCACACAAAAATTTAACTAGAAATGACGTTGCTTTTTGGGAGTACAGGTATTTAATACCGGTAGTATTACACAATATAGGTATAGGAATGTTAGAAGATTATTTAGCAATCACGAGTTATATATGTACATGTATTTATTCAAAATATATTTCTGAGTAACCTTAGTTGTTTAAGTTACATTATTGTTACTAACAAATTGAGTCCTGGTTACTTGAATAAATATTTTTTTATTATTACTATTATTATTATTTATTTATTTACTAGGTCGGGTATTTCGACAGCGAAATACTCGTATCAAATAACACCAAATTATTGGAAAGCAAATCGGCTACGACCTTATTTCGACGAATCACTTTTATCTTCCTTTCTATATAAAAAAAATATCATCTTGTATTTGACCACGGTGAAGCCGCATCGGTTTTAAGGTGCCGCCATCTCTGAGGTCTCGGGTTTGATCCCCAGGCGGAGACAATGTAACAAACTAATTTTCTACACGGTTTGGTCCGGGTGCTTCTGGTACTTTCGTTGTTTCTGATATCTATAACACAAGTGCTTAAACTACTTACTTTGGAATCAGAGCAATGTATGTGATGTTGTCCCCATATTTTATTTGCACAATCGCTTTACCAATTTCAGCTTCCACGAGCACGGCAAATACGACGCACCAGCCATCATAGACAAAATCTTGTCCGTTACCGGCTTGTCCAAGATTCTCTATATCGGCTACTCTATGGGCACAACCACGTTCTTCACCATGCTGGCTCAGAGGCCAGAGTACAACGACAAGTTGGTTTCTTTCATCGGAATGGCGCCCGCTGTGTTTATGGACAATATTCAGCCATTAATGAACTTCTTGGGATCAATTGATTTATTTGTAAGTAGATCATTTGGTAAGGCGTTATATCCGTTAGGGCGGAAAGGTAACCGAACGTAAAGCGACCGCGTGCTTTTTTTTTAAACCCTTTAACTTTAAACTTTAAACCCTTTTAAGAAAACCCTTTTTAGAGCCATAACTAAGGCCGGGGGCCTCAGCCGTGTGTGAGTATCCCAGCGTCCTGAGAAGGACGCGGCTCCGCTCCAGGGAAAATCCGGAGTGGGGACTACCCACCAAAAACCTGCGATATCCCTTCCCTGTCTAGGAGGTGACATGGGTGCTGGCTAATCCTTTACGTCCATGACAACCTCCGACAGCGTGCCCGCCTACACGGCGGGCCCAGCGCGCCCCCCCTGCGGGTGGACAGAGGGGAATAGCCGGGGATACGGCACTATTCCCTCCCGACGGCGACGACTGTATGACCGCTCTCTTGAGGGGCAAGAGAGCGGTCATACAACCGCCGCGTCCTACCTCTCCTCCGTCTGCGGTGCGAGGGCGCCGAGGGATCGTTCTCCCTCTCCCGCTCCGCCCCCTCCTTCTGGGGCGACCGCGTGCCTGGCGACAGTCCGTACAAGGTGGAGCGACGATCTGACTTAGGTCTCGGGAAACCGCTGGATGCGAGCAACGCGGGACTGATCGCGGTGGAGATCCTTGGGGTAGGCCTATTATGCTCAGCTGTGGACGTCGTGCGGCTGATATGATTTTGATGATGTAATGCATTGTGATTTGTTATATTACACAAGATTTAAATAGTTCTCCTAGAGAAAAAAGTCCATCTTTTATTAGGACGTTAGCATAATTAATCGGGTCTGCCAAACTCCTGAGCTGTTGTTCGTAGTTTCGACTGTAGCCATCCCTGAGGCTGTATTTCCTAACGTTTCGATCGTATTTTTGGGTCCAGCAAGAGCAATCGCTCGCTCGGTAAAGCTTGTAAGAGTGACAGGGACAGGGTGGATAACATGGTTATAACCAAAACTACGGACAACGGCTTAGAGCGTAGGGCCACTGTTATACGAGTACGTGCTTGACCGTGAGAGCGAACACGCTGGCAACACCCAAAAATGCGAACGCAACGTTAGTGAGTAGTTTTATTGTGCATCTTTTCTTATCGTCAGCTGCAATTAAATTTATTTTCTCGTATCTATTCTACAGTCAGCTTGATTTTAGCCTTCCTTCTATTTATTTTTCAGACCATACTCCGTCAAAGAGGTCTGGAAGCTATAGCATTACGCGAAGACATCCTCACATACGTCGTATCTACTTTTTGCAACGAGAGGCAGCCGCAGTCTGACATCTGCACTAGGATCGTGTTTGTGTTCGTCGGAGAGGATTTCGAGCAACGTGGGCCGGTAAATATATGTTTCAATGTCAAAGTCAGGTCCTAGAGCATTGGACCGGACTTTCAAATCCTCCCTGATAACCGAAACCCAGAAAATCTTTAAAAAAATGCGTTGTGAACGCAAAAATTTACTTAATAAATAGTAGTAGTTCATTTATACAATAAGAAATTTGAGGTTATTACGTCCCACTGCTGGGCACAGTTCTCACTTAAAGTTATTTTATTTAATTTACGAGGTGGTACGAGCAACACTCGTTTAAAGGGTTTCGTTTGAAAGGTAAGTGAGCAACTTTGCTGTTAGACGTTAATAAGCCGCCCGTGGGTTTCTGACCAGGTTTAAGAACTAAAATCTATCGATATTAACAGTTTAACGTGCGTTCCAAAGCACGAAGATGCTTGTAAATAGACGTCACTTGTATGGTCGGAATGGTCACCCATCACAAACACGACCACGCCTGAGGTTGCTAACTTTGATATCACTACCAAAGCGCACCCACCACTGCCCTACATTACATCCACCCCTTGGGTATTTATTGATAGGTACAGTTACAGCAGACAAACTGATTCTTACTATAAAAACTTACATACTGAAGACATATTCTAGTCTCACTTCCGATTAAAACTACACTCAGCTTGGGGTACGGATCTCTATTAATTATTTAGTTTTTATACAGGTAGGACACTGATCCTACGAGCTTGTTTAATGAAGTATTTTGGAAATATGGAAATATTAAAGACAAAAAGAAAAAAAAATTGCAACAATTTTAAAATTGACCTTCAACCGTTTATAGACCATTGAACTTGTTTATTGATGGGATGCATAACCTATATTGCTCTCCCTCTTCCCACAGTTAACACTCAGTTCGGGTGTAGATTTGGGGACCGCATTCGGGCAAAAATTTACAACTCCGTTTTGCGTTCTTGCAACATCATAGCATGCACTGTCGCGGAAGCTAAATCGTTTCTGGTAAAATGGCTATTAACGCTGGATTATGACACTACTGAAATTATTATGACGAGTTGATGCATAGTTTGTTATTTATTGTTGTATTTTCCGATTTTGTTATAGCATTAGAAATAGCTGCTTTGTAATTTTAAATCTTTTAAGTAAGTTAAGTTTTTTATTTTATTTTTTATTATTGGGTATTCACATAGTTGTTAACTGGTTCTCCCAAGTCACAGGCTCTGCCTAGTTTGGGGACCCCTGCAAAATTTTCGTGCGTTTCAATCTACAATTTGCACAATGCAATCTGCTTAAAGTTTAATTTATTGTTATTGTATTTTATATAATATTGTAATTGTGCATTAAAGAAATATTATTATTATTATATAAGGTGACCTCTATAAGATTATTATAAAGGACGAATATAACAAAAAAAAAACTTTTTTTTCTACCTATACCATAATAGCAAGACATGTTAGTAGTAATATTAAACAAGGATGAAGTTACAACATTATTATGAGTATTAATTCATTTCATCGGTGTTCCAGACCTACATGACCATTTTTTTAACAACACTTCAGCCTGCTTCGTTTCGTCAAATGGAACATTTTGGCAAAATTGCATTGACAAGTAAGTACACATATTTATTAGTAAAACGTTTAAAGAAACATGTACTTGTAATGTAATGAGTAAACGGGTTACGGTATGAACCTAGATAGTTAAACACAAGTCGCTACATGATGTGTATAATAGAAGAACGCGAAAGAAGCAGATTGAAAAAAGCTTGCTTGACGATTTTTAGCTGACCCGGCAAACGTTGATTTAAGGCAAAACAAAGTTATAAATTATTAGAAGAAGAAGAAGAAATATTTATTTGGCACATATTACAATACAATAATAGTGAAAATTTAAACTAAAATTAAGCAAACCAAAAAGAAAATCGACTAATAATCGATCGATAATGACCAAATTGGTCCCTACTCAGCATTATTGCCACGGCAAGGGTTATAAAAAGACATGTTGGCCGATTCTCAGATCTACTTAATAGCTTACCAAATTTCATAAGATTAGGTAGGATTTTTATTCATAGGATCAGTTTCAGAGGAATACGGGAACGAACATTGTGACACGAGAATTTTTATATATACAGAGATAAACAATTGGGAAGTGCTGGCGAAAGACAAAAACTAGGTTAAAAACCTTGAAAGATTATTATTTTGCACAAGCTAGCCGAAAAATTCCGCCCTATTTTTATTTCCTTCATGGATAGCTAAAACGATTTGAGAAATAATCAAGAATGTATTTTTGCAGGTTCTTTCACATCTTTAGAAGACGGCATGTTAGGGAGTCGAGTGAAACTTTACAACTTGACCAACGTCAAAGTGCCGGTCACTTTGCTTTATGGAGAAAACGACCAGTTAACTGAAAAATCGGTGAGAAAAACTAAAACCATTTTGCCTTTGACACGATCATAGTATTCATGGTATATCATCAATTAAAATTGTTCCCTAATTGTCATCCACCAAATTTTGGTTTTATTTGATTTTGATCAAACAATTACAGAATTCATAGTTTTTTAAAACTGGGCCATAGATCGACATAATTTGTAAAATGTATGGAATTAACAGAAAATACACGTAACTGACCCATCGTTTGACGTAAGCGATAGGACGCAACAAATGCGACAACGCGACAAAGGGAAGCGACGCCATTGACATTGACACAAAGCGTCTCAAGTTTTTGTCGCGTTGCGTCTCTCACTATATCAGTTTGTCAGCATTTAAATACGAAATCTATTGTGTATTTCATCATTGACTTCAACTCCTCCATCCCTAGGCTAAGTTACATCAAGGCGACTATCATACAGCATCACGGTCCGCGGGGCGACAGATTTATTCCTATAGAGTTAATAAATCCTCACTACTATTACCTCAGTTTGTATGAAAAACCCTCTACTGCGCAAGCAGAATTCGCGGCAGAGCGTGGTGCAATGTGATACAAGTAATCGCCTTACTTTGACCCCTAGCCAAGGATCCCTCTAATTCATATTATTCATAGAGACTCATTCGCACCCACTTTCTTACTTTATCGCAAATGTCAATATAGATCTTTCTTTAACAGTTCGTCATATGTATTTAGTGTATATTAATATATATTATGTGTTTTTATAAATATGTATTCTTATATACATTTATTGTATATTTTATATTTTATCTCGTTTCATATTATTGGTATTATTATTTTTCGTTATCGTTTCTGCTTTGTCCAAAGGTATGATTGGTAGAGAATGCCCTACGGCGCGGCGGCGTTAAGTTCACCTTTTGTACATAGGTTTGATGTGTTATTGCACCTTAAATAAATAAATCCTTAATCCTAGACTCAAGACATCAATCGATTTGCTATTTTTTACAGCAAGTTATGCGTCTAGCCGAAGAACTGAAAAACACGGGAGCGTTGGAAGCCGCCATCCCATGTTCGTGGCCCAAGATCAACCATCTCGATTTTATCTTCGCCAAGGACGTGGGTAACCTGATCAGCAAACCAGTGGTCAAACTTGTAGATCAATTGTTTGATAAATATTATAAAAAGTAATTGTTGTTTAATTCATTTATTCTGAACTAGTTTTTCGCACAGCGGCTTCGCACGCGTTCTATAATATTATGAAGCATGTTATTATTCATATAATATCATATAAGAGGAAGGCATCTTAATCGTCAGCCTATATACGTCCCACTGCTGGGCACAGGCCTCACCTCAACTATAAGGTGGTGCGAGCCATACTCCACCACACGGGCTCAGTGCGGATTTGTGGAGGGGTGTGTGTAAGGTAAGTGACCAACTTTACTGCCAGGTGTTATTAAGCCGCCCGAGGGCCTCCGACCAGGCATAACGACTAATATATATCGATATAAAATGGGACCAATAGCTTAACGTGCCTTCCGAAGCACGGAGATGCTTGTAAATTGACGTCACTTTTGTAGTCAGAATCGTCAACCATCCCAAACATGACAGCACCGTAGGTTGCTTAACTTTTGGTACCAAAGCGCTGCAACCACTGCGCCACAAGCACCTCCTCTTGAATCACTCTATATATTTCAAAAAACTGCAACAGAATCAATAGATTTGTTTTAAAAATCACAGGGACAAACGCGGGAAGCGACTTCGCTTTACACTATGAAGTAACGACTCGTTACAACGACGGACTGAATTTAAGATGACATTCGGTTTGACCTGCTGCATAATCAAATTTGATAATGAATAATGAAATAATAAAAATCATATAATTAATAGTGAAATTTCAAATCAGCCATCTTGGAATTTCACCGAACTGTTAGCGCTATCTATTAATTAAAAAATCCGCCTCTAGTTGGTCATGCCAAGACAAGAAGATAATTAAAATGTTTTAACTGCTTGAGTATTCAATAAAGCTTGATTCACACATATCCTTTACACTTCAGTTTAGTTTCCGTTTCGTGTCAGAAGGCCTACTACGAAAAACGGAATACGTCAAAACGATAGTTGTACAAACGACCACAACATAAGCTAAGTTTTTTAGCAAAATCGTCTTTACTGCTTAAGTAAACTTAAATGCGCATAAGTTGTCAAAATTAACAACGAAAGAACTACTATCGTTATGACGGAATTCGTTTTTCGTAGTAGTCCTACAGAGTCGGCTCAGTGCTCACACTGACTGTGACATGCCTAGATACGTTCATAGAAAAAAAATAAATGAAATGAAAAAATGCAACAATCGCCTCCTTCTGTGATAAATAGCACAGTAAGTTATGATAGGTATTAATTATTTGTTGCATTTTCCCATCGTGTGGAATACAATTAGGTCAAAGTAAAAAAAAAGAATTGTATAATTAAATTACTGTACCACCAGAAGGCCCTATATTGTTAATGCCAAAAAATGTGATATCATATTAACTTAGAATAATAAACAAATTCACGACAAAATTAGCACAAAAAAATGCATTCAAATGACTTGAACACAGTAATTAATATTCAAGTATTAAAATAACTTGAAGCGAAACAAAATATCAAAAACGTGACCCAAATACCTATATTGTGCACAAATAACTCATGATGATACAAACAAACGCCATTGGAATTTCATTAAGGGCATAAACTCCCTATCAATTTCTGGAGAGACTGTAGTAGTAGCTTAGTTAATAAAAAATGCTTTTTCCTCTCCTACAAAAGAACTAGGCAGTGTTTATCCCTTGTTTAAATATAGGACGGCCGATTCAAAGTGAATGACAGCGCAAATGCCATAGCCTAAAGGAGACACACGGTTCAAATTAGTTGGATATTATTTAAACAAGGGATAAAAATTGCCTATTGCCTAATTAATCTCTATATATAAACTCTTTTGCAAAAAAAACGGGCACTTTAGATTTTTTCCTCTACTTTAATGAAGAAGAACAAGAAATAGGTTTTATTAATTTGACGATGTATTGGCATGTTATTTGAAGCATCCTGGCATGATTCTTTACGTTCCAAATTTAAAATTTGAAATTAATAAAAGAAAAATAATGATTATTGTGGATTATTCTAAAATTGCTTTACTAATGGCGCGAATTGCTGACACGATTTTTAACTGATTACGATATTTTAAAACTTTTTGGACATTTTCTGCAAATTAAACAATTTAATCTTTATTTTTACATTAAATACCACTTTTTGATATGAGTGATAAAGCGATAAGGGCCGGTAAAATTATAGCCCTACTTGAAGAAGGTTGTTCGCAAACTTACGTGTCTCAGCAGCTAAATGTGAGTCGTTCAACTGTCCAGAGGACTTGGCAACGGTATCAAGAGACCGGTTCGGTCAAAAGAAGACCCGGTTCGGGAAGAAAACGATGCACAGAACCAAGAGATGACCGCTTTTTGGTGAGTCAGGCGTTGCGGAATCGTAAGGCGTCAAGTGTGGACCTGAAGAAGAGCCTTGAAGAAGTAAGAGGAGTAGAAGTTAGCTTGTGGACGGTCAGGAGGAGGCTTTTGGCTGCCAATATCAGGAGTTACCGCCCAGCTCGGGGCCCTAAATTACTCCGTGAGCACCGTGTTGCTCGACTTCAGTTTGCTCGGAACTGTGCTTCATGGACTCTGGAGGACTGGAATAAAGTATTGTTTTCTGATGAAGCTAGAATCTCTTTGTGTGGAGAGGACCGACGCCGGCGAGTGCTGCGAAGACCACGGGAACGCTATGCGGAAGTGTGTTTCGAAGAAATCACTCCTTATGGCGGAGGCTCCGTTATGTTTTGGGCAGCAATTAATTCGACGGAGCGTACGGAGTTAGTTTTCATAGAAAATGGAACATTAAATGCACATCGGTACATAATGGAAGTCCTAATTCCATATGCACAACCCACATTGACTGCACTTGGGGAAGATTCCATTTTTATGGACGACAATGCTCGCTCGCACCGTTCTGGCGACGTGGAAGCGTACATGCAAGAAGTTGGGATCCGTCGTTTAGATTGGCCAGCTCGAAGTCCTGACCTCAATCCAATTGAGCATGTCTGGGATGTTCTAAAGAGACGTGTAAGATCAGTGCAACCTGCTCCACAAAACATCAGGGAGCTAAAAAGAGTCATTGCAGAAGAGTGGGAACGAATTCCTCAAAACGTTATTAAAAACATCGTGGAAAGCATGCCCAGAAGGATTCAAGCTGTGATTTTGGCAAGAGGAGGTCACATTCGGTATTAGGTTTTTACATTTGTAACTTTATTTAATTAAAAAAAGTAAAAAAAAATCTTATCTTTATTGCCGACCACTTCTTATTGTTTGGGCGTGTACATCGGTTTTAAAGAATCCATCGTTTTTTTTCTTTTAGTTGCCCGAACTCACTTCACGCGCATTAATTTACACGATTATAAGTATACAGACTACGTCAAAGAAATAAATTTCATTTAATTAACTCAAATCGACCTTAGAACGTAAATTTCCTTAGGTGCCCGTTTTTTTTTGCAAAAGAGTGTATAAAATTCTCGTGTCACAATGTTTGTTCCCGTACTCCTCCTAAACGGCTTGACCGAGTCTCATGAAATTTTGTGAGCATATTGAGTAGGTCTGAGAATCGGCCAACATCTATTTTTCATACCCCTTAGTAATAAGGGTTGTCCACCTTAAACATTTTTATGGCAAAACAAAGTTTGCCGGGACAGCTACTCACTACGAGTAGCTGTCCCGTATGTATCTATATAAAAAGCTCTAAGTACGAATACCTACTTATTGTATTTCTTGATTTCATCGTACGCAATTTTCCTTTGGTTAGATCTTCTTCTTCTTCTTCTTCCATCGTGTCGGCAGGACGCGGACGGGCTAAATCCTACTTGCCCAGAAAGCGGCCACCGTGGTAGCCCCCTGGTTGCTGACAAGTAAGTCCTCACGCGAGCAGGTGGTCGGGCCCGCGGGAAAGTTCATGAGGTGAACCATGGTCAGCAGGGGTTCTCCACATTCACAGCTGATGTCTGCGCTGCTTAAGTACCCCCACTAACACACGTTATCTTTACTTTGGTTAGATAAAATTATTTTGTACAACGACAGAGTCTAGTGTTTTCTGCCATTAGGAATTATGCAAATCTATTTTTAATCATTAAAATCAACAATATAATAAAACCAGAAACCGGTGATAACAAAGATGAGCTTAGATATTCTACAAAGTAGGATTCGGCCTGTAGTACACAGAAAGCTACCGTAACGTTCAGTGCAAAAAATATTGAATGGATTTAAAATAAAAAAAATAAAAAAAATCTGAATGATTAAAACATGAAAGATGTTTTAATGAGACTGATTTATTTGTTAAGGCATTATTTAAAAAAATCATTAATTAATTTAATGATATGCGGATATACAAATACATGACCTATTGAAACCAACAGTGTTATATACGAGAACATCAGTTTAAGAAATATTTATTCTCACATGCCTTGCATTATATTTTTTTTAATCTTTATAATTTTATTAAATCTTTATAACATTCATACGAAATCCGCAACCTATAGATAAATTGTGACCCCTTCAGTAGTGTTTTGCTACGGCTAGTTCAAAGCTAAAAATAGTTAAACTCCGCGTCCATGGACGAAGGACCTAAAGATATGCGCGTACGCAATGAGAACCGATAAATAAAAACAGCCGCAGGACAACACAGGCCTCGCATCGCGAAAGTCGCGCGGCAGCCGCAGGCGCAGGTTTACGCAACGGGTGATATTTGAAAATAGAACGGCGCGAAGGGCTGTTATTTTTTTCAAATACACCAAACTTTTTAAGACGCTATTATTTAAAAAAAATAGTTGAAAATAGAATACGTTTAAACGGGTTTTTTTTTTTCAAATAAAAACCTTTTTTTGAAAAGCTCAAGGGCTGTGATTAGAAAAATAGGCAGTGTAATTTGAAAAGATTTTAGTACAATTTCAATAGTTAACAATGAGTTCAATGAAAGCATGTGTGTTAGTTTTCTGTGCCTTTCTGTATGTGTGCGGTGGCCAGCTGAGAGGGAACGCGTACGCTACTGTGGTAAGTAACTATTTTATTGCTTTTTTATGGTGCTAAATACAATTCGATAAAATTTGTAATTTTGCGGTATCAATGTAAAAAAATACCACACTGAAATAAGGTTACTTTTGCCTTTCGACCCAAATCCCAATTCATATATTTCATAAGAAATTCTTAACCTTTAAACGATTTTGTAACTTTGTAATAAGACTTAATATTGAACCAATACACTTACCCAAAAAACGTAACCATAACAGGCAAAACAAAGGCCTTCTCAATAAAACTTTGTGATAAAGAAATGGCTAAGAGTTTAGCAGCAGTATTTATTATTAAATATCCTATACTAAAATAAAATAAATAAATTCGAAGACATTATTCACAAGTTGAATATTACAAAGATTGAGCATTCGTCCCAGGTAATAAATATTTTTGTCACGATCTTAATTTAGATGATATTAAAATTAGCATAAAGCCCTAAATTCAGAATAAAAATAGAAACACTTCCTATTGTTTTAAATAACGATAAACGAGTAGTATATTAAAGCTTACTTAGGTATCAAATTGGTCGTGTGACCACAGCTTTGGAAAATTTTGGGATAAATCCTTTTACCTGAATTACGTTAACACTAAATTACAACGTGTTTTTCTTAAAACATCATACTGATCTTTGTGTTCCAAATAGCCTTATTTTTAACATGTCAACTACATCTGTAAATAAACCGTTACTTTTAAATGTAAGATAATTACTAGAACTGTAGACAAGAAAATTTGGCTCTAATTGTATAAGATTCGTCATACAAAACCCATGTTAAAAGTGTGCTCCAAATCTACGAGTATTAATAGTACTAAATTATTTGTTTTCCTGTATTATATATTCTTTACATTACATACTCCAACGGTATTTAAATGTATGTCGATGTTAGTAAGAAATTTCCTACAATGTCACATAGAAATATGATAAGGCATTTTAACATAGCAGCTATTGTTGAGATTCTAACATGCAATTTGTCAAACGAATCGTTATCAAGAACACGATATGATATTATTGAATCATTATGGCAAGCTACAGCCTAAGGAGCACTTAAGGAAATTCGGATTGATGAGTAACGGTAGAGTCACGGTAGCTCAATTGGGAGAGTAATCCGCCCGGCTTGCGAGTGGTGCGGGAACAAGTCCCGCCTGTGGCAGTTCATTTTTCTTTAAGTGTGTTTTAAATTTACATTGTAAAAAAAATTGGATTGTTAATGCTACAAAAGAAAGGAATTTAACACGATATGAGTTCATTATAGTCCACAATAAAATCATGATAAAAAGTATTGGTTGGAAAAGTAGAAAAACATAAAAATGTTCGGCATGTCAACTCAATCGCTTTTGCAGAGTAAACCTCTAGTCAAATTTTATCCATAGTTAATATTCTAGAAAACAGTGAACTTAGCCACATAATTAGTAAAGGTATTTTGTTAAGTCCAGTCATGTCGCCTAAATGAAAACAAGTCACAAACATTATTATCCTAACAAATGTCGGAATGTTGAATGCACTCTAACGAGACAACGCATTTTACGTCTATGCAGAAGCACAATAAAAAAATATACAGCACAGTCACTCATAAAATGTCAAATGTCAAAATCAAAGCATTTATTAACTAAACCAGTTTTAACCACTTTGCAATAATATTGTTTTTGCTATCGGTAATACATTTATTTCGTTATTTTTGAGCACATAGTATATATTCATGGTTTGACAAAATTGCTTGACTTGTTATAATGTTAGTCGCCATTCGAAGATTACAATAATATTATAAATTTAAAAGTTTCTTTGTTTGGAGGTTTGCCCGTCAATCACGCTGAAACTACTGAACTGATTTGATGAAATTTGGTATACAGACAGGGTATGAGCTGATTTGGATTTTTTTATCCCAACTAAGTGCTCCCTTAAGATAAAACAGGTATCTCGGCAAGACACTTTTTTTCTAAATGCATCAGGGAGGACAACGTCTGCGTGGTCATCTAGTATTCCATAAATATGACATCAATACAAATGTCAGCAATCGAATAGTCACAGATTGGTTAAAAGTTTAAAAGGATCTACTGCATCTTTTTTTATATTTTAGGCGAACCTGCCAACTATGTACGTCACATCTTTCATCTTTGTCTTGGAGATAAAATGGACGTAATGAATTACTCATAGAATGGTAGCTATGATGTCTCCCGTTCTTATAAAGCATTTTTTTTGTCATATTCAGGCAAATGTGCGTGTATTTATAAAGAAAGTTTTATTTTTGATTGAATGAATTTTTAAAAGGCATAAGTTTAAATGTTTTCTATGTATAATATGTATTTATTTACAAAAAAAAGTATTTAAGTATGTTTATCCGTCGTCTAGTAACATAACATAATCCCATAACACAACCCTCGTAGCTTAATTTGAGACTAGAGAGTGATAGTTGTGAAATATTTATTTATTTTATCGATTAATCATAGAGATCACGAAACAGACGCAACACTTTAATTTTTTACAGATATCTTCGACTAACTAATTTCCGAGTAGTTAAAATCACGGTCAAACTTTTGGCACTTACAAACAATACATATCTCAGGTATTACCGTTTAAGGCAATAAGGAAGCCAAAGGCAATTTATATTAATGAAAAGCAAAAAGGATCCTTATTCGATATGCAGTAAGGAAACAAGAGACAAAAACTGTTCAACTTGCAAATAAATACGAATAGTGGCGCGTGATATGATTTAAATTCCGGATTGGCACAACAGGGCAACCAGAAGCAAACCACATTACTTTAGAAAAAAAATCACTCATGACTCTCTGAAGGTGTCTTAAAAATATTTAACAATGTTTATAGTCATAAACTTCAATGGTTTACTTTTCACTGTTCAATTTCAAATTCATCGGAATAACCTTAACCATCAAAAGAAATGGCCCATCTTTCAAGGAGTCAGATTACTCAAGACGTCTTGAATGTGATAGGACGTCAAGACAAAATGAGTGTCTTGAGTGTCCTGAATCCTGCTTTCATGACTGTGTCTTAACGACAGCGCGATTCGAGCCACAAAACTATGGGCTAAAGAAATATAAGTCACTTCACAATCGAATAGATAGATAGAGAACACTTTATTGCACATTGTGGTGTGTGTAAAAAATAATACTAAATCAACATACAAAGATGCACAATTTAGGCGGTCTTATCGCTAACAGCGATCTCATCCAGACAACCTTTGGGTTGAGGATATTGTTATTTACAGAAAGGATTATTTTATTTGTAGTATATGGGACTTTTCCCACATTTTTCCGTCGCGTGGTCGCCGTACAGCCGGCGCGCGCGTCTTCATGACATAATAAGAAATAAACGTGCGCTGAATGATACACTTCCATTGTTTACGTTTTTGTGCGCATGCGCCAGTGGCCTTCGCGTTTCACGCAGTAAATACTGACTGAAACTTTTAACGGTGGCGATTGACTTGATGTTGATGTGGGAAAGTGGTTTGCAAAAAATGTAGGGTTTAAGCTGTCTTACTACACTAAATACACTCAATATTATGCTACACTTAATATTATAAATGTGAAAAATTATTTGTTTGGGTCTTTGGATATTTTGATGTTTCCGTCAATCACGCTGAAACTACTGAACGGATTTTGATGAAATTTGGCAAACAGACAATGTATGAGCTTAAAAAGATAGGATAATTTTTATCCCGATTAAATGTTCCCTTGGAACAAACACGTTTGCGCAGATGAAGTCGCGGGCTGGCCGCTAGTGTTACTATGTTATTCTTTTACTTTATTATCTGATCTCTCTCCGGGCATGTCGGTCTGCCGCCTCACCGAACTTTAAGAGTGATGGAACAGTGAGTGCACCCGTGTATTGCGCTCACACTTGTGCACTATAACATCTCCTGCGTAGTTGGCTAATCTCTGTTAAGATTGGCCGCCGTGGTCGAAATCGGCCAGGAGGACTATTTTATTTTATTACTCTGCTGTTGTATTAAAATTACAGGACAAATCCTTTGTAGCATCATAGATTTTTTAATCAAATACAGTTGATTAAACGATCTATCAGATGGAAATCAGATGCTTTACACTCTCAGAATGGTCTCCTTGCCAATTTTCGAATTTTGACTAAGGCAGCCACGGGCCAATCTATCTTGATGAGACGGCTGTTACACATGACCGGAGGGAGATCAGACACAGGACCAATGCCGTCAGGTATTTTCCGAGACACAGGACTGATTCTGATAAATGCACAAGAGATAATGAGAAAAAATGTTTCGGTAACATATATAAATAAAATCCGACCTATCTGATTCTGATCTGATCTTGGATATAGGCCACCCGATTTACTACTAGACCAACGCCAAAAACAAAAATATAAATAAATAAATAAAATATCTTAATTTCAGCTCAAAAAACCTTTCCTGGACTTCCAGATTATTTCGTGACTAAGATTATTCAAATCGATTCTGCCGTTTTCGAGTTTTAGTGAGACTAACGAACAGCAATTCATTTTTATATATAATACAAGAAGATTAATAAAATCAATCTGTCAAATCGTACATTCAATAAACGTATCAGTGAAATAACAACCGATATGACTACATGGGAGTTTATTAAACGTTAATGTAAATTCATGTGTCGTCCACATAGTATTTTCCTTAATAATATTATAATATCGCACACGCAGCAAAGCAGTTACGTTTAACACAAAGAATTCTACTTTAGATTCATATGTCGATCGATACATGCAAATTTAGTTTGCGCGATTTATAGATCGACATGCTTTTATGTATTTAAATAGCGCGCGCTTAAAAGGTTTTTCCTAATCAAACCGCATCAGTGATGAATGAATCATGGCTGGCTACAGCCTAAGGAGCACTTAAAGAAATTCGGAATGATGAGTAAGTGTCACGGTCACTCAATTAGGAGAGCAATCGCCCGGCATGCGAGAGATGCGGGTTCGAGACCCGCCTGTAACAGTCTTTTATTAAAGTGTACTCGTTTTTTAATTTCACAAAAAATTAGATGATATTTTCTTATAAGAGTAAATAGTGTAATATTATGTGATAAGGATTTAAGTAAACCGAGACAAATGCATAATTCATAACCTTGACATAAGTCTCTCAGGTCAAAAGAGTTCATACATACTTCAAGTGTTAGTTGGCATTAGTTGTAAACCTTAGCCCACTTTATAGGCATATGCATTTAATTAGTGTCTTTAAACCTTACATAGGTACTTTTTAGATTAGTTCAAAACCATGTCTCATTCCCATTTTTTTTTTGCTTTTTGCAATCAGTCTTTGGACTATGAGCGAATCTGTTCTGTGGTGGATCGTGGCTTGCTGAGCTGCGTCCCATTGGATGCATCTACTCATCTGCTGCCAAGAACTACTGACGGTCTTCTAGCTCTAGGATACGGTGACGTTTTAGTCGTTTCACATAGTGGTCCATGGTGAGTTGACAAGCAAGTTCGTTAGGGATCATCCTAACGAGCGGCTAATCCATCAAGATTAGCCGCTCTTTGTACTTAGCTGCTAGACTCCGAATTTCTCCCTTTACTGTTGTCATTCCGAGGTGCTCGTGGATTTCACCGTTGTTAATATACCATGGTAATTTCGCAATGGATCTTAGGATCTTGATCTGTTGTCTCATTCCCATCAGTTAAAAATCTAACAGTATGTGGTCATTTCACTCATCAAGAATTTTTTTTTTATTTGAGATAGGTTTGCTCTTGACCCAAAACTAAGCCCAACGAGGCAAAGACTGTCTTCGATGTAGAGAGCTCACTTAGAAGATGCGTGTTCACTCTAGCTTTGTAAATTTCTAGGTTGTTATTTATATATTGTAATTAATTTACATTAATTTATTTATGAATATTTCAATCGTATAAGATAATGATCAGTTTAAGCCTCTTGCCATGAGCTAAGCACGTACTATCAATGGTCATGTTTACTTTTATTTTTAAAGTAGAATATTACATTTCATAAGGGCTCAGTAGTTTTTTTCAATTTGATTCGTTCGAATTCGCCTTTTGAGAATCAAATCTATCATTAGCCAAAAAAGTGATTTACCTATCGCATTTTATTAATAGCCAAATCCGACATACACTTAAGTTATTTAAACATGAAAAAAACACATGATGATGTTTTAAAAATATCCATAGAGATGTTTATCAATTGCATTACTTTTAAAGTATGTGTCGCTTGGGTGGTCACGGAAGCAGGGCATTAATAAAATGGCTGTACTCATCATACAACCACAACAAAGTTATAACTATTATTTGGTAATTTTAACTCGTGTAAAATCTGATTGTAATGATAATAAAGGATGATATGACTTTATTGTACTGTAACTGCTTGTTGTTAAATTACTGTTGTATATTGACAATGGCATTGATCTTGAATATCGTCATTATTAAACCATTGTCCTGAGTTATTATTAACATATGAAAAATGTAAAATTAAAACACACTTAAAGAGAAATGGACTGCGACCGGCGGGACTCGAAACCGCACCTCTCGCAAGCCGGGCGATTGCTCTCCCAATTGGGATACCGTGACACTTACTCATCAGTCCGAATTTCTTTAAGGCTGCAGCCAGCAATGATTCATCAATGTTGTGTTAAGAAGATACCTACAACATACGAATGTAACAATTTTACAGCTGTTTAACAATCGGTTAAGATGAATCAGCTAATTTATTTATTAACTTTTATTTTTAGCATGAAAAAGCTTTGGTATAGAACAGAATCGGAATGGGAAATTTGTTTTCTGAACTACCCTGGTTCTTACAAAAATCGAAAGCCGTTTTCGCAATATGCTCTTATGGATTCTCATGGAAAAGATAATATGTGTACTAATGAGATTTTGTATAAAATGCATGTGGGCTACCTTTTGGATGACCATTACAGAACGTCATTTCTATTGTAAGAAGCAATTAAAGCAGTTTCATTAAGATCATTTCATGAAAGACGTTCGCTTGAACCTTCGCATTAAGTATATTTGAGAAGTGATCAGGGTTTATTTCTGTAAATAGACCCACAGGGGACACTTTTACAAGTCCCATAAAACCTTACCACAGCTCCGGGATAATTTATGGTAAAGTGTCGAGAAGAAGCTACGCAAGAAACTTGGTCACCATTAGCGTTGCGTCTTTAAAAAAAAGCTTTAATACCATTGACATTAATTAAAAATGTTAGGAATGCATATAAAACAAGCTCACGTGAATACTTGCGTGGCCTGTGATTAGCAAATGGCGCTGATTGGCGATCGTCATTGTTATTTGTTGAACCACTACGATCATCAATTACAATTATTGGATGAACTGCAAGGTTAAGGGCAGCATGCATATCCTTGGGCATAAGTTGAGACAAAGGCTTCAATTGAAGGCTTGCTGAGCCATTTGTTAAGTTTAAGAACTTACGTGGACGTCAAAACATTGTCATTTAGATAACGCACAAGTCATCAAGTATCACTTATTAACAACATTAAAGTAGACATTATACACTTTTTTACGGATTATGATGAGAAGATGGTTGGAAAATTCCACCAACTTGGGATCCTGTTTTAGCCAAAACTCAGGCTAGACCCCGCACTCAAGATGCTGTTAGCTCATTTTGTGTAGATAGAAACGTAACTAAATAATTTTGAGTAATGGTAGTTTACAATTTTTTCAAAACTTTGTAATGACAACTAACACCTTAGTCCACGGACGCTGAAAAAGGTCCGAAACGTCAGGTTAAAATAAAATGTAAATAAATCATGAAATAATCTGTTAAAAAGTGTATCATTTTAATGTCGACTGTCCGCATAAACCGAAGAAACTAATAATAACATTACAGTAGCGATTGACTTGATAAAGTTTTATAGAAAGGAGAATGTGCGGTCACTGTTAATTCTGTTTGTCATAATCATTATTGCTATAATAACTTTTTGAGGCATTTCAGTGTAAGTACTGATTAACCTTGAAAAATCATCTCACTCATCAACTCATACGAGAATTCATCACCATTACGACTCATAAAACTTTCTGGACATGAAACGACTCCTAGGCAAAATTACACGTGTCTTCGTACCTTCAATTACTGTCTTAGATTATCCATCAAACGCCAGGATTGACATAAGTAAAACAATTAAAACATTGCGTGAGGCTAAACACAGGTATGGGAGCCAAACTTAATGCCAAGCTAATAGGCTCATTCTCTTTTGCTCTGTAAACGAGCGGTTTTTTTTCACTATTATTATATGCTTTCTAGAAATATGAACAAATCCATAGCAACAAGCAATGCTAGAAAAAGTTACGATTCGTATCAAGAGAATTACATTTTTTTTTAAATGTCATCCGCCATAAAAAAACAATTAACGTGCTTTTCTTAGCGAACCCCATTTGTTTATGATAATAAATATCCTGCATCTATTATACGATAGATCTCTTTCCTCCATATGGCCAAAGGGAGTAATAATGAATCACAACAATTATAATTTTTAGCACCAAAAGCAATACTGTATGCCTGCCTAACGAAATACTCGCCTCACATGAAACTTTTTCTACAGTGGCCATTATAATAAATAAATTGTTTCAACGAACACATACACCAATAGCCCTAAGCTAAGCTTTAGCTTGTGCTATGGTGACTAGAATAATGGATAGAAATACTTAAATACATTTATAAACACCTCAGGTACAAATGCTCGAGCTCATCACACAAACATTTGCCCCTAGCAGGATACGAACCCGCAACAGCCGGTTTTGTAGTCTGGTCCTCAGACCATAAGACCATAGCTGTCGTCATCATATTGGGGAGCCTAAGTAAGAACCCTGACCACCTTAAAGAATGGACGTCTTAAAACAAATTCAACTGATTGTTTTCAACTTTCAGCCACAACTAATAACCGCAGCGGGCTACCCCGTCGAAAAGCACCGAGTGACGACCGAAGATGGCTACATACTGCAGATCTTCAGGATACCAGCGGGGCGGCGGTCGGCCAGGCGGTCCGGCAGCCCGAGCGCTAAGGGCAAGAGAGCCGTGGTCATGGTGCACGGCCTGCTGGGGAACAGCGGCAACTTTATCATCATGGGCCCGCAAAATAGTCTTGGTGAGGCAACGGTTTTGTAAACTATAAATATTTCACAACAATCACACCAATTCTCTAGTCCCAAGTTAAGCTACGATGCTTGTGTTATGGGTACTAGACAACGGATAAACATACTAAAATACTTTTTTTGTAAATTATTATATATTACACATAGGAAACACCCAGACAAGTATAAACGCACATGTTCATGCACACTTATGCTTGTACTGTGCGGGGATTGAACCCGCGACCCTTGGTTATAGAAGTCCGACATGTGGACCATTGCACCAAGCGGTCGTCAATCTACTATAATCAATAAACTATAAAAGCGTGCATTGCCTTTTGCTAACGTATTTTGTCTGTTACCTACCAAGGTCCATAAATAACCCACATCGTAAAAGATAGTCTCGACGTGCCACTACTGTTCAAAACTATATATTTAAATATCTTAAATAAGGGTGCTTAGATATAACTTTTCACAACATTTTTTTGATTTCTTTATTTTCTTTTTCAGCATACATTTTAGCAGACGCGGGTTACGATGTTTGGCTCGCTAACTTGAGAGGAAGCCTTTATACTGCGCACAAGAACCTCACAAGAAAGGATCCTGCATTTTGGGATTTTAGGTAACATAAGAGTACTCGTAAAAAGGGGACTACAAAATTATCATAAATGAGTTACATGGCTTATTGAATAGCTCGGTATTCTCAAATTCTAAACATTTATCAAAACTCAAAACAATAATCTTTAATAAATTGTCTGATTTCTTTTCGACCATGTTAAAGCCGACTATGACTAACAGTTTAACGTAGCAAAACTCAGTTGAAATTGTGCTACAGAGTTTTCTATCAAACAAAAAATATCATCATTTCATCCAGTTTTCACGAGCACGGGAAATACGACGCACCAGCGATAATAGACAAGATCCTTGCCATCACGGGGTTGCTGAAGATCTTCTACGTGGGCCACTCCATGGGTACCACCACATTCTTCACGATGATGGCCCAGAGACCAGAGTACAATGATAAGCTGGTGGCATTTGTTGCTATGGCGCCAGCAGTGTACATTGACAACATGAGACCGATAGCGACCTTCTGGCTGAAGACATTCGACTTGCTTGTAAGTAGGTTTAGGTTTAAAGATTTATTCTCATACGAAATTTAAATTTCATTTATAATGAGATATAAAATTTTACACATTAAAAAAAAACAATTTTTAGCCGGTACTCGACTCTATATTACATATGTAATTTAAGCTTATTTTTAATAGTATTTATGCTTTCACACTCTTTGATGCAATTGGTAGATTATTAAATAGCTCCTTCAAATACCACTGTCCTTTTACCACTTTGTATTGCGTTTGCATGTAAGTGCGATACGAGTGTGAATATGTTGAAGTTACGGTTCTTATCGACTTTTTGAGGAACGACGAGATACTAGATTAGATCTCAAGAGGTAACACGGGTGGTTAAAACATTTTTTGCAGCAAGACATAACATCAATATTGAAAAAAAAAACAGCTCTCGAATAGGAACACCATTGTCTTACTTTGATGTCTCTTTAGCAGACTGGATGGATATCAATCCGGAGCATCTTATCTGAATGAAAACACAGTTTTTGACAGACTTTATAAATCAGACGACAATTTATCAGATTACAGCTTCAGGCTGACTCTTCCATGGCTTCTACCGGTAATACAGACCAACGACAATGTTCAGGTTGCAGCCGCTTGTTATAGTCAATATGACAAGCAATGTCAGATCAAGGCCACCTTACAGAGGTACACCTTGCGGTTGAATCTGACTCTGGACTTTTGTTTACCAGGCCGTTCTACGAGCCCGAGGGTACTACTCGCTGTCGGTATCACCAGAAATCCTGAACATGATCGTGGGAAGCTTCTGTACGGCGCGGCAGCCGCAAAACGATGTCTGTATGAGGCTCGCGTATGCCATCGTAGGCGAGGACTACGATCTTAACCCGTGGGTACGTTTGTGTACAATCGGCGCTAAAAATATTTATTTATTATTTATTTTTATTTATTTTGGACAATAAACAATTGTACAAATCAGGATACAAACTGTTTTACATTAATATTACTTAATGTACAACCAGCACTATTATCCCCTTCTTACATGTAAAGATTTTAGCCTCTATTTTTAATATTTCGCACTTTAGTAACATCTCTATATATATAAAATTCTCGTGTCACAATAATGTTCGTTCTCGTACTCCTTTGAAACGGCTTCACTGTTTTTTATGAAATTTTGTGAGCATATTGAGTAGGTCTGAGAATCGGCCAACATCTATTTTTCATATCCCTTAGTGATAAGGGTTGTCCACAATAATTTATATGCCAAAAGAACGTTTGCCGGGTCAGCTAGTGTTTAAATAAAATTTTGTGCATTTGCCTTGTCAATATTTTGAGATCTGTCATGGTACTAATCTTTTGAGATCTGTCATAGTACTAAGGTGTCACTATATATTTCACTGTACCAAAGATACTTCTTAACAAAGAACAAGAATATCCCATACAAACGCATGATGAGCCAGAGCGTTGGTTAGCACGGTCAAGCTTGTAAAAGTAATGGCTTCATCCGAAACTACGGACAATGGCTTGGAGAATAGGAGGGAAGATGCATCAAGTAAAAAGCGCCCTGGAAGGGATTTGTTTGATGGGTACAGCTAACTCGCTTATTCGTATAGGCACGGGAGTGCAACGCGGGACTCTTCCCCTTACCCAATTCCTACCACCAATACGACACATATATACTGTCTACTGCGCAGGCGCATCCTATCCTGAAAAGCCGAGACGCGAAAACTATAAAGGCACGGTCTCCCCAAAATATTATCCTATGATATTTATCTCTAGTATGTCCTCCATAAGAATTACTAATGCAAAATTCTTAGCTTAGAATCACAACTTCAGATAGTAATATTAATGTATTTTTGATTTCAGGATATGGTCCCCGCATTAATTACAAGTATGCACCCAGCCTCATTTCGGCAACTTGAGCATTTTGGCAAAGTCGCTATCACGGGTAAAGTGTTTATGAAATAAATACCATATCATATTGGTAGGTTATTATTTGGACAAGCTTATATTAAGCTAATGTTACAGGTGTATTCACGTCGTGGGACAAAGGACTTAATGACGAAGTAAAACCATATAAACTGGACAACGTGAGGATACCTGTCACCATATTGTACGGAGAGAATGACCAGTTGACAGAAAAATCTGTAAGTTTCCAGTGTGACTTAGCTTAGAGTGGTAATTGGCATGATGACACCTATCGTAAATATTTTCATGACCATGGCGTTTAAAAAACATAGCCCCTTTGAAGTTAATACATCCAATATATTTCCAAAAAGCTGTAGAAACCAATTTTTAAACACACAAAACTCAATAAATATTCAGTCAATTGACTCCGATTTCTGATACATGACCGTGACGTCACGTTCATGTATTCCCATACAAAATCTATGAAGGCATACCATTTTGACAGATAATAAAAAGTATGTCAACGACTTGTGGTGTCACCTAGCCCATTGTGTGTAGGAAGGTGTATAGTAAATGGTAGATATATTTGCATGCTGTAGTTGAGAGTGACTTTAAATTAAATGACCAACTTTGTCAAACCCTATTTATCACAAATAAAAATGATTGATTTATTGATTAAATACAATAGAATGGGGCAAGAGTATGTCTCACTGCATTAACCCAATGTACCTATGTAAAACTGCTGTTAGAATTTTTTGTGGTGCGAAATAATGAATTACCTAATATAACTCGAATCAAACTAGTATATATAATTTCAACCTAAGAATCATTGGCACTGACAATGAATCACAATCAAAGCATCATAAAATTATACTTCCAAAGTAATAATTAATAAATAAATAATTAAATAATAATAATTTAAATAATTTACAACCATCACACCAATTCTCTAGTCCCAAATTAAGCTACGAGGCTTGTGTTATGGGTACTAGACAACGGATAAACATACTTAAATACTATTTTTTTGTAAATAAATATATAGAAAACACCCAGACCAGTACAAACACACATGTTTATGCACACTTATGCTTGTACTGTGCGGGGATCGAACCCGCGACCCTTGGCTTTAGAAGTCCGACATGTGGACCACTGCACCAAGCGGTCGTCAAATAATAATAATTCAGATCATAGTTTGTAAGTGAAGTATATGAATTAATATTTTAGTGGGAGCACATTCAAAAACATATATTCCTGATCATCATTTTCTTTCCACAGCAAGTGATGCGGCTAGCAGACCAACTGAACAAAACTGGTGTTCTGGAGTCACTCCAACAAGGTGGCGGTTGGCCCAAGTTCAACCATTTAGACTTTATATTTTCCAAAGACTTAGGTAACATGGTGAGCAGACCCGTGGTAGAGCATATAGGCGAATTATACAATAAATATTATAAAGAATGAGTTGCTTGTCTTACTTAAAGTTCAAATATTTAATACTAGTGGACCAGTCAAACGCTGTCCTGCCTGCTGTTTTCGCAATTTATCAATTTTTTCGTTTACACCTTCCCAGGACTTTGAACAATAATTTAAGGCTAAAATTATTGAAATCGGTTTAGCAGTTCTCGAGTTTTAGTGAGACTAACAAACAGCAATTAATTTTTATATATATAAAAGCGATCGGCCGACATGAATTTACCCATGGAAATGTGTCATTTTCCCGCAATAAAAAGTAGCATATGTCCCTTCTCGGGTATCAAATTATTTCCATACCATAAATTTCATGCAAATTGGTTTAGTATTTTAGGTGTGATTGAGTAACAGACAGACAGAGATACTTTCGCATTTATAATATTAGTTTGGATTTCATCAAACAAACATTTCAAATTACACCTAGCAGCACACCTACCTACCAAATCCCATGGTTTTGATCGATAAATAGGGCAACAAAAGCAGAATTAACAAATGTACTGAAGTCGCAGAGGGTCACACCATCAGATTTTAAGCAATGAATACTTATTTAAGTCTGTTATAGACACCATGCCAGAATTGTACAACCGTACTGTCACTGGTGACTTCTAACTTAGATCACTTATACTAGGGCTGTCAGTGGGGTGAGCATGTACATTATCATGATATATTTGTGTCGTCTAAATGTCAGAAACTGACAGTTTCCCCACACAAATTGACACGTTAACAATAGGTAAACACTACAAATACTTTACGATTTTTGTTTGTGCTCACCCCTCAGGACAATTGCATAAGTCGGTCAAGATTCCTGCAAGCATCTTACCTTACTATACATTTGTCATAGGAATTATAGGAAATAATAGTTAATTTATTGTTCATTAACCTCACTTCTACTGACTGACTAAAAGATTACAATCCATTAGTACATCTAACAATAACTACCAACAACATGGGATTTGCTTGAATTTGTGCTAGAATTCAGTAGGGACTGAAAAAAGTTAGGAAACACCAACAAAGGTCATCACTTACCTTGCAAACAGCAGCTTTCACAACAGGTGTGGTGACTTTGGCAGCAGTTCCTAGCTGGGCTGAAGCCATTGCTGGCTTCAGATCAATTACTGGGATGCGGTTGGAATCAGCTCCTGAATAAACAGTGTTTTGTCTGTTGGATCAAGGAATCATCGAAAGAGAATACTTATGTAAATACATGTAAATACTTTAAGAAATTTGAAAAAAGGTTTTGCTTTGCTTGTGTGCTATGAGTAGGGTTACCATATCTCAGGATTTGTCCTGAGATTTCAGGATTTTTCGACTCTTCTCAGGATTCCGGCCGGATTTAGCAAATCTAGTGATAGCTCAGGATTTTCAATAAAACACAGGATACATTTTAAAGATCTCTCTTATTAAACTACTAAAAATAATCTTCTTTTTGTAACAATTGCAGTTAAAATCAATAATTATGTATTAATTTAAAACAAACTTAAAATAATCTTCTTTTGGTAACAATTGCAGTTAAAATCAATACTTATTTATCGAAGTAAAACGAACTAAAAACAATCTTCTTTTGGTAACAATTGCAGTTGCAGTTAAAATCAATCCTTATTTATCAAAGTAAAACAAACTAAAAATAATCATCTTCAATTATCATCTTTAAAAATAATGTTACCAACATTTGCAGGTAAAATCAATACTTACTTATTTATCCAAATAGGTACTTAATTAGTTTTGTCGTATTTAATATTTGAAGAAACTTTTTTAAGTAAATTCTTTTCTTTGATTATTGATTTATAAAATGCCTCACAAGTTAAACTCTTCAAGTTATATTGAACTAAAAGTAGAGCTCGAACTGAAGACACGTTTAGTCGGTTTGTTTCTTTCGACCATTGAGCTTCCATGATAGAAAAAACTCTTTCTACGTTTGCATTTCGAGCTGTTATTGCAAATATATATTGACAAATACACAGTATCTCTGGCAATCGTGAAATACCTATTGTCTTGAAAATGTTTGCCCACAACGCATGAAGCATTACGTCAAAAAATGCTTCTGTTTTGTCAAAAAACTATTCAGAGATGCAATTTCATCGAATAACTTCACAACGCGTCGCGTAAAACGCGTGCGCAAGATCCGCAGTGTATAAAACGATAATAATACGTTTTTGAGAGAAAATTCTCATCTGTAGAAAATCTCAGGACTTTTCCATGGAAATCAGGCATTTTCTCCGGACTTTTGATTTTTTCATCTGGCAACCCTAGCTATGAGCAGAGCTTGAAATGTTTTTACTTTTATTTATTATTTAACTTTATTTATTAAGAAACAGGTAACAATCAAATATGATGAAACAAGAACACGTATGCGCTAAATTACAACCCAAAATATGTATCTGAGTTTAAATTTAGATAACATTTTGTTTTTAACAAAAAACAAGGTTATAATACTGTTTGTATACAAATACGGATTATGGATTGAAATACCTTTGTTGGGCATGATTTAACGAGTAACATCACAAGAGCTCATTTTTAAGCGAAACGCTTAAAAGTTTAATACACAAGTTTATTTGCTATTTTTTTAACATTTCTTCACATTTCGACCATTTTTTTTTATTTCTGTTTTTTTTTTCACGACCACAGATTTACGTGATTGTCAAGTCCAGCTCAAACCTCAACATTGGCCCAAACAATGTTTACACTGTTGATTGTTGAGCGGACTTCATCTGTGAGCGGACTTGAGCGGAGCTCGTTAGGCCTTGTCCAGGCGAATTCACCGCGAATGTTCTCGCGCGAACACACAAATTGAACCACGTGCGTTTGGTGAGGGATTATTTAGTAGTACAAAACATGGAGTTGAACAAATCGGTCGCGTTGTGGTTAACATACCGATGAGTCGAAAACAAAAGGGAAACTAGAAAGTATTTAGTAGATATGGGCTGAGTACTCGGTGGTTTTTTTATTCTCGTACTCGGCCGAATAACTCGGTTCAAGTGACGAGTACTCGGTTATGCAAATTTAATAAACAGCATGGCAGCTATTGGCCAACTGGAGGAATTAAAGTATGTAACTATGTAACTAAAAAAACACATACTTAAGTCAATGAACAAGCCCCTAATCTGGCGTTTGTCAATTCCTATTGGTTAATTATAGGACAGCCAGGCCGCTGCGGATCGACAAACTGTATGCAGTTCAAGGGATATATCATTAAATCAAATACATATTATGTTGATTAGTGAAGTCATGATTTATTACCTAATTCAAAATTACGGTGAGTAGGTATTGCTCGCAGCGCGTTGCGGTCATGTTTGATCTTGTTAGGGCCTCAAATTAGCAACTGGGCCGAGTACTCGGTACTCGACAGGGAGCGTTCAAGTATTACGTGACGCAATTTGGGAGGCGGGGGGGGGGGGGGTCTCGTGAAACGTTACGATGCGTTACAAGGGCTGGAAGGGGTCTTTCTTACAACATGTTACGTAACATTGTTTTTCTTAAATAAAAAATTAGGGAATTAAAACTTCCAAGTTGGCAACCCATATACGTTTTACGGGGAATCCCTCGATTGTATATTCTGGTCGTCAATTTTACTTTGTTCTCGCAAGTTGCCAAACCTTTTCGTTTATAAAGTTTATCAAGGATAACAACTATAAGTCTATAACACAACTTTTTGCAACTTTAGGGTAAAAATGGTCACTTGAGTGTTACGTTACGTTTAGAGAGGAGGAGGGGAGTACAGAAAAACGTTACAGTGCGTCTCAAGGGAGGAAGAGAGGGTCCAAAATCATCAAAAATTGCGTTACGTAATACTTGAACGCTCCCACAAGCTTTAAACCGAGTAACACTCGGTACTCGGTAAAACCACTACTCGGCCCATCTCTAGTATTTAGAAATACTATTTTCAACGATAGGATTACACAATGTGTGTGTCGTATGTCATAGTTTGTTTGTTAAATCATAACAAAATTTGAGACAGCATAAAAACTTTTGAAGTGAAAACTTCTTTAGCGGCGTTGAGCACTTTTGTGGCAAGTTTCTACCCAGAAACTGTGAAACTCGCGTCAGGTCACGTGATGCTGATCGAAAAACCGTAAGACAGTTGTTAAGTTTTCACTTCTGCCGGCACTCCCGGAGTGCAACCCGTGTTAGTTTTTTTTTGAAGTGAAAACTTCTTTAGCGGCGTTGAGCACTTTTGTGGCATGGGTAGAAACTGTGAAACTCGCGTCAGGTCACGTGATGCTGATCGAAAAACCGTAAGACGGTTGTTAAGTTTTCACTTCTGCCGGCACTCCCGGAGTGCAACCCGTGTTTTTTTTCAATTGGTACTTTTGGTATGTCCATGAAATATTTTGATGATTTACTTTTATTCCTTAAACAGGAATGCTGAAGTCTACGTGTCCAAAATTGACATATTTTTCTTTACATCTTCAATATTTTGCCGCTCCATTGCCCGTGATATGTACACTCGCAGTCACGTTCGCGCGTTTACTGGACGCAACGCAACGCAACCCAGAGATCAGCAGTATCTCAACTCGCGCGCAATACGAAAGATTTAAAAAAAAAACAGTTTTTAAAATGTTTTTTGGTATAGTAGAAGAAATATGAGTTAAATTATACCAACTTCACAAATGAGTCAAGTACCTAGCCTATTTCTATTGGGGCATGTTTGCGCTGTTGCTTTCACTGTCATCATCCAGTAGGTTAACGCGGGAAACGAAAGGAGTAAGATGGGCTCTGTTTATTAATTTTCCACATTGATTTTTCGTGGCGTTTCAATGTGATAGTGAAGTGGAATTATCATCGTATTCGAAGGAAAAGAATGGAGTAAATGAAATGTAAATGTCCACCTCATGAACTGTCCCGCGTGCCCGACCACCTGCTCGCGTGAGGACTTACTAGTCAACTATCAGAATGCTATCACGGTAGCCGCTTTCTGGGCAAGTGAGATTTAGCCCGTGTGTAAGAATGGAGTTCAAATTGTAAATATAAGTAATAGAGTGAGGTGCTCCGTACTGATCCGATCGATATTCCTGCGTAAAACTCCATTTATTGAGCATTGAAATGAGAACCATCTTCGCATTTCAATGAGTTAGGTTAGGGCTTAGTTTGTAAGTAGTATGTAGTTGTAAGAAAGTAGGTTTAAAAATTAATTACCTAATTACCCTAATTATAAGAGTATTACCAGAAGTGTTTAGGCTGCACAGTATTAACCTTTGCCTTTTCTACATAAGCAGGTGGAAAGAAGCGCACTAAAAAAAATGTCATCTGACAGTGACAGGCTGACAGCGCATGTGAGGTGACATTGATTGGTGACTGGTGTCTGGTGACATTTGCTGGATGACGGGGAATGGGTTCTATGACTCCGGCACACATTACTTTTAATTTAGGATTAACATGCTAATCAAACTAAACCCATTCATGTAAATTTTACGTATTCCTTGTGTACAAATTGGTAATTAATAGTGACTGCTCTTATTGCCACCATGGACCTGCATCGACCGGTAGATCCGAACAAGGTAAAATCATACCTTCAGTTTTTTGTGGTTTCATTTAATTATATGTAATTTATTTAATTTACTTATAATTTCTTGTCCATAGACGTATGAGGAACTGACCTCGGAAGAAAAATTGAGGTAAGATAAATGAAAACTTAATTTGGTGAATTTTTTTTGTTATCAATGCTAAATACAAAATCAATTTTGAGTTATAATAAATGCATTTATATCTGCTCTATTTTTTTCTTTCAATTAAGTATCTATCTTTTTGCTTTTCTTTAAAAAAAAATTTTTTTCATCAATTTGTTGTAAAGTATGATTTTTTAAATTTATGAGTTTTGGTGTTTTATCTCTAGCATTGATCAGATTAGATGACAACTTCTACTATTTATTAAATTCATATGAGTATTTCTATCTATGTGAAAACTCTTTGTCATTGTCAAGTATTTTTAGTGCAATCCAAACATGTTTGTATGCTGTGGTATATATTAATACCATAAATTAAAAACTTCCATGGCACACTACTATTTATTGTTATGGTGATATATTCTAACCACCCCCTGAGTGCACAATCCGTAACATATCTTACAAAGACATCTTCAACAGCAGCTAAAACATAACTAGTCAACATTGTAATTAGTTTTTGAAATACACCTTCTTGGTAACTAGGTCAATAAGTTCGTTTTTAAGCATTATAACTACCATCTATATAATGTAAATAGTATGCAAATGTCAATAAATAAATAAATAAATAAATATTATAATTTTGTGTGCTATCCAACTTAGACAGCACACAAAATTATATATAATATAGTTATTCATGTTAGATAAACCATTTGACTGTAAGAGATAGCTAAAATTAATTATAAGGATGACACATTGCAGAGTAGATCCTCATATCATTTCATTTTTAATGTGAGATGCCAATTTTCACATAAGGAAAACTGAATATAATTACAAAAAAATATTGCTTATTTATTATGTTACACCATTATTAATAATACAGATAATAAATGATAAATAAAAATTGGTTGCCTGTAAAGTCGGTATACGGGCGAAAGTTTTACGTGACAACGACTTTGAGTGGTAAAATAATTTTAATGTGAATATTCATTCGTATAACATGAACCGGTGTGTATCTATCTCTCTCACTCTCTCTCTCTCGCTCTTAGGCGGGTTAACTGTGCTCGAGTTGAAGGGACGCGTGCCATTCACTTTTTATGTCTGTCTCACTCGCTCTTAGGCGGGCTAACCATGCCCGAGTCGAAGGGACGCGTGCCTCTCACTCGCTCTCATTGTGAGCGCGGAACGTGAGCGGAGCGTAACGCAGTTTCTTGAAGTGTCACCCGGCAAACCAATTTATAAGACGTTGTCACGTCAAAAATTGTACCTACACCATTTTTAATGGAAATGTTTCCATTTAAATGCATATATTTGCCCAGGTGTTTCACACAGTGTACAACAATCAAAAGCTTATGATAAGTTATTGACTCACAACTGTAAATACTTAAATACCATGGAAAAAAATTATTCATATGATTTGGTCCTTGCAAATTAATAATTAGAAAACACAGATATTTTCTTAACCACATTGGATTATGGTGATGTTATTGTTTTTTTGGTTTACACAAACAGTAGACATTGAATTGATACACTTTTTTACCGATTATTTGGGTATTTATTTACATTTTATTTTGAAAATCATGATCACAGGTGGACTACCTATGACCACAGATGCTGTAAAGGGTCCAAAACGTCAGGTTAAAATAATATGTAAATAAATTGCGAAATAATTCTTAAAAAAAATTATCATTTCAATGAATTAAGGTGGTTGATTGTTTGTTGCTTTCCTCAGATATGACCATCAGAAGTTGCATGAGATGCACAAGGGCCATGAGTCCATGCATACAACAATGGTGTTCATACTGATCATCACACTCATTGTTGCCCAAGTAATTGTTGTGGAGTGGAAGAAAAGGCACTACAGATCTTATGCAGTAAGTTTTCTTTGAATACTTTTTACCTATTATCAATGGCTTATTACCAATGGCTGATTACTGGTTTGGTATTAGGTTGCTCATTGGGATATAAAGGCCGGTTATCGGCAAAGTCAAGCTATAGCTGACTTTTATGGGACTTTCTGTGTCTGCTGTTAAGATGCATCCTTATAAGAGTAATCACACTCATATTATAAATGTGAAAGTTTCTTTATTTGGATGTTTGGATATTTGGATGTTTGTCCATCAATAACGCTGAAACTACTAAACGGATTTAAATGAAATTTTGTATACAGACAGGGTATGAGCTGACTTAGGTGATAGATTACTCTTATCTGCGCAAACGTGTTCATCCCAAGGGTGGAATACCCATATACCAATACGCAGTCGCGAGCAGACCGCTAGTAATCCATAATTTCATCGTTGTAGTGGTATTTTCGCAAACTTACTCAAAACTTATGAGCTTATAAGTTTATTTATTTATTTAAGTAAATCTATACATATAATAAGACTGTAAAAGATCGATTTCTGTACACTGAAGATTTTTATGAAAAATTGTTACAGGGGGTCTTAATTACCGTAATAGAAGCCAAAACAACAATTTTTAAAATTTTTGTCTGTCTGTCTGTCTGTCTGTCTGTCTGTTTGTCCGGGCTAATCTCAGAATCTACTGGACCGATTTTGACGGGACTTTTTTTATTTGACTCAGTATCACCTGGAGAGTAAACTGGAATATAAATAATCACGCCGATGAACTTAGGGGGCAGGCAGGAAATTGAATCTCAGAATCTACTAAACCGATTTTAATGGGACTTTTTTTTATTTGACTCAACATTACTTGGAAGGTAAAGAAGGATAGAAATAATATTACATATGATAAATTCTGCCCCCAAAGGGATAAAATAGGGGTAGCGAATTTGTATGAAGCCCGGTCGCAAAAAACTAACATCCACGCGGACGAAGTCGCGGGCGGCCGCTAGTAAATAAATAAACTTATAAGCTGGTCAAGAATACATACGCAGGCAGTGCATAATTCGTTTTTTTACTATATCGGTAGAGCGGATTTGGCGCAAGCATGTAATGGAGTTACTCTTACGTTAATATAGAAAATTAATACTTTAAGCCATTGTAGTATTTATTTTATTTGTATAAATCCCGTCCTGTAACGGAGGAGTGTGCACATGGAATTCTTCACTATCTCTTTCGGTCGGATAGGCTCGCGACCTTAGGCGCGCGAAATGCCCGCTACGTCTCCAATTCGTACCACCAATTAGACCAGGTGACTGTTAGCGTTATTTTAATATGACACGTTAGCACGTTAAGCCGTTGGTCCTGCGCCTGATCTCTCTCCGGTCATGTCGGATTGCCGTCTCACCGAACTTTGAGAGTGATGGAACAGTGAGTGCACCTGTTAATATTATTGCGCTCACACTTGTGCAATATAATATCTCCTGCGTAGTTAGCTGATCTCTGTTGAGATTGGCCGCCGTGGTCGAAATCGGCCAGGAGAACTATTAGTATATGACAAGCAGAGATGTGAAAAATAGTTTAGTAAAAGTATTTAAATACAAAATGCAAATGCATAGTTGCTAGCAATATTTCAAATAGAAATACAAAGTAGTTTTGAATAAAAGTATTTAAATACAAAATGCAAAATACGTATTTTTAAAATAGGTTTGGAAAATAAAATACATTGTTAAGCATAACCACTTTTATTTATTAAACTGATTTTAGAACTAGTATTTGTTCAAAGAGTTCATCTTTCATGTTCCGCCTATGGGGCCTCATAATCATTGTTTGACGATGGTTTGACAGTTGACTGACGCGCAATGTTTTTTTTTCTTTTTGGCTCTCAGTGCTCTCACGGGCCCACACGGGCCGCAATGTTGGCATTATTGTTCTAGTTGACAAATGACAATGACAACACTCCAATCACGATCAGTGCGTTCATAAATAAAATGAAATAGAATGGAAAAATTGTAAAAATGAATTAAAAATGCAACAAAACTATTTTGTATTTTATAAATACTAAATATTTATATAGAGTATTTCAAATAAAATACAAAATACATTTAGAAAAATGTATTTCAAATATAAAATAAAAATGGGTATTTTGCATTTTGTATTTGCATTTCAAATATATGTATTTCAAATAATTCACATCTCTGGACAAGTATACATTTTCTTTTGTACTTGCTTACCAAGTTTACATATAAAACATTTCTACATTTCCGATTGCAGTTATTCACGATGGTGGCGATGTGGTCGATCCCCGTGCTGATGAGCGTGCGCAACCAGTGGTGGCGGTTCATTTGCGTGTGGACGGTGTTCACGCTGCTCACCGCGCTCGTCATCCGGAAGTCCGGCTGCAAGCCCATGGCGGTCACCACGCCCAGGTCAGTCAGTCACTACGGTGATCATGTGATATATCCCAGTGGCACTGCTCACTGCGCTCGTCATCCGGAAGTCCGGCTGCAAGCCCATGGCGGTCACCACGCCCAGGTCAGTGAGTCACTACGGTGATCATGTGATATATCCCAGTGGCACTACTCACTACGCTCGTCATCTGGAAGTCCGCCTGCAAGCTCATGGCGGTCACCACGCCCAGGTCAGTCAGTCACTATGGTGGCCATGTGGTCTGTCCCAGTGGTGGCAGTCCATCTGCGTGGGACGGTGTTCACGTTACTCACCGCGCTCGTCATCCGGAAGTCCGCCTGCAAGCCCATGGCGGTCACCACGCCCAGGTCAGTCAGTCACTACGGTGATCATGTGGTCTGTCCCAGTGGTGGCAGTCCATCTGCGTGGGACGGTGTTCACGTTACTCACCGCGCTCGTCATCCGGAAGTCCGCCTGCAAGCCCATGGCGGTCACCACGCCCAGGTCAGTCAGTCACTACGGTGATCATGTGATATATCCCAGTGGCACTGCTCACTGCGCTCGTTATCTGGAAGTCCGCCTGCAAGCCCATGGCGGTCACCACGCCCAGGTCAGTCAGTCACTACGGTGATCATGTGATATATCCCAGTGGCACTTCTCACTACGCTCGTCATCTGGAAGTCCGCCTGCAAGCCCATGGCGGTCACCACGCCCAGGTCAGTCAGTCACTATGGTGGCCATGTGGTCTGTCCCAGTGGTGGCAGTCCATCTGCGTGGGACGGTGTTCACGTTACTCACCGCGCTCGTCATCCGGAAGTCCGGCTGCAAGCCCATGGCGGTCACCACGCCCAGGTCAGTCAGTCACTATGGTGGCCATGTGGTCTGTCCCAGTGGTGGCAGTCCATCTGCGTGGGACGGTGTTCACGCTGCTCACCGCGCTCGTCACCCGGATTGCAGTCCGGCTGCAATCCGGGTGCACTTGTGTTAGTCCTTAAAGACTCTGCTTGTCTCTGGAGCTACGATCAATAACGTGATCCCAATGTACACGCTCACCATTGAAGGTAATTTCAATTAGCCTTCAGTTTTAGAAGGCTTAAATGTCGATTCTGGACTGTGCTATGATTGGGGAAATAAGCACGAACTGATGTTTGTAATATTGATGTTTGTCACTAAGTTCATATCATCATTGGAAAGGAAAAAATGCTAAAGCGCCATATGGGCCACAATGAGTTACATATATTTATTGTTGAATAGGGTTTTTTTGCGTCGATCTGTGTAGGTTTCAACTCCATCTGAAAACATTTTTGGCACTTTAGCTTTTTGAATATAGCAAATACCTATTCGTAATAAAATTACTTTCGGTTTTCATTTCGGTGATGGCGCTTTAGCAGTTTTTCCTTTCCACTGACGGTGTGTTTGTTGACTACCCCGTTGGTGTAGTGGCAAAGTTTCTGCCTTACATCCGAAAGGTCCTGGGTTCGAATCCCAGGTCGAGCCAAAATTGTTTCTGAGATTTTCTGTCATGAATTTCTTAAAAATATCTCATGCGTAGTTGGCTGATCTCTGTGGAGATTGGCCAGGAGGACTAAAATTATTTTTTATTTAAATATGACGTTGTTTGCTTGTGCTCTGTTTAATACCAGTAGAGACCTCCAACAAACCCCTAAACCTTATAATGAAGAAAGCCTTTTTTTTTCTATTCCCAGATTAGTATACAAATGGTTCTACCTAATATACAAGCTGAGTCTCTTCATTGGCGTGTTCGGGTACGCGGTGATGATGCTGACGTTCCTCGGAGTGAATCTACTCTTTGGGCACAAGCCGCAGGCGTGGATGGACGTGGGGCTCATGTGTTTGTTCTACGGGCTGTACTTTGGCGTGCTGGGCCGAGATGTCGCCGAGTACTGCGCGGACAAGATGGCCGCGTCTATCGGGGTGAGTGGGGGGTGGGGGGGGGGGGGTGCGGTTAAAAATACAACTGTAGACCGTTACGAAGATAAATATTATGACGACTACTATTGGTGTAATGGTCAAGAAGTTGACTATTTATTTATTTATTATGTAGACACAAAACAGGTTACAATCAGGTAAGGTTATTAAATACAACAAGACAGCTAAATGTATTCGCTAGATTACAACCCAAAATATGTATCTGAGTTTGAAGCAAGATCATATTTTGTGTTTAACAGTGAAGGTAAAGACATTTTTGTTTCTAATAAAAGTCCTAAAGTTAACATGAAAAACTAAAAATTGAGATAAGCTTAATTATTATTGTCACGGAGAACAGTTTTTAATTGTTTTTTGAAGATACTGGGATTAGAAATAAATACTTATTATTCAAAAGGTCGCGGATTCGATCCCCGCACTGTATAAATATGAACATGTCTGTTTGTACTGGTCTGGGTGTTATATGTATTTATTTAAGTTTATTTGTAATACCACTGTTGATTCTGATATCTGTAACACATGTTACAGTGCTAAAGCTACTTACCGTGGAGTCAGATCAATGGATGTGATGTTTATTTAATATTTACGTATTTTATTTATTTATTATATGACTAATTTGCTGGATCACTGTTCCATTAGAGCCGGAATTTTATTTTCGATAATCTTTGTCGTTCGTACATTCGCTAGCACCGTCCCTAAGCTGGACGGTTCTTACTTACCGCTTTGACCTGACGCTTTTGGTTTAGCTTGACAAGTTTAAATTAGCTGCTAATTAAGCTACAATTGTCTCTATATAATATTCATTAGTGATGGGCCGAGTAGTGGTTTTAACATGACCGCAACGCACTGCCAGCAATCCTACCCACTGTAATTTAAGATTAATAAATCATGACTTTACTAATCAATATAATATGTATTTGATTTTATTATATATCCCTTGAACTACCTACATACAGTTTGTCAAATAAGATCCGCAGCGGCCAGTAGTTAACCAATTGGCATTGACAAACGCCAGATTAGGGGCTTGTTCATTGACCTATGTGTGTGTTCATTTAGGAACATACTTTAATTCCTCCAGTTGGCCACTAGCAAACTTATTCCAGACATGCTGTTTATTAAGCTTACAAAACCAAGTAGTCGTCACTTAAACCGAGTTATTCGGCCGAGTTTTATTATTTGTCATAACGGTCTGCCTCCATAATTTTTGTATGGGAATACAAAAACGTGACATCACGGTCATGTATCAGAAATCGGAGTCAATTTACCGAATATTTATTGAGTTTTGTGTGTTTAAAAATTGGTTTCTACAACTTTTTGGAAATATACTTGTTGTATTAACTTCATAGGGGCAATGTTTTTTTAAACGCCATGGTCATGAAAATATTTAAGATAGTTGTCATCATGCGTATTGTCGCTGTTCGGTCCACATCGGCATCGACCCGCGCGGCAGCGGGAGGGGAGCGCAGGCAGCGGCCGAGCAACTACGTCACCACGACCCCGGCACGCGCGCCCGAGCCGAACGTTCGCCACTTGCCCATACGCACTCATCGCCGTCGCCGGTCGCTTCAGTGTTGCCACCTTGGCCCTTTTTGGGCTAGATCTAGCACTTTTTACAATGTGTAAACTCGTAATTTAATGATTTAGCCCGAAAGGGGCTATCTAGCCCTTTTTCTGAAATTTGAAATTGTCACCATGCTAATACTAAACTATCGGAATAAGTGTCTTAAATAAGATTTGTGAATATTTTGATGGTAGATTTCATTATTATTCGAAACACAGCCGCTGGCAACAAACCGTATAAAGAATTGGGAAAGCTGGTAAAAATTGTTCTATCTTTGCCACCTTCCAACGCAGACGTAGAGCGTGTTTTAGCTCGATGAACCTTATTAAAACCAAAACAAGGAACAAAATGGGACTAAAACTATAACTTCGTATAAAAAAGGCTCGTTAAAAAGTCATTTTCCAGCGATTGTGGCCATTTAGCCCAATCTAGCCCTTTTTTGCTTCTTCAAAAGCCCCAATTCCAAAGTTGAGGTGGCAACACTGGGTCCCTTACTATTTGGTCGCGCGATTAAGAATTTTGTAACAATAGGGCGGGAATACAATACCTTAAATTACAGTCCGCTTTTTATTTATAATATAAATATAAATTTTATATAATTTGCCGAAGGTACTAACAGTCGCTATAATATTAATATGATGTTATTGCATTGTTTCAGTATTACACAAAAGAGGGCATCCCGACGCGGCAGCTGGAGACGAACGTGTGCGCCGTGTGCGGTAACCAGCTTCTAGTCAATGAGCACGAGGAAGGAGTCTTAGGTAACGCATTTCGGTACAGTTAAATACAATAGAGACACAGTAGAATCCGTTTATTATCACACCTAAAGGTCGCGGGTTCGATTCCCGCACTGTACAAACATTAGTGCGCATGAGCATGTCTGTTTGTACTGGTCTGGGTGTTATAAGTATTTATTTAAGTTTATTTGTAATACCACTGTTGATTCTGATATCTATAACACAAGTGCTTAAGCTACTTACTGCGGAGTCAGATCAATGTAGGTATGTGATGTTGTCGTATATTTACAAAAAAAAAATACCTATATTGACCAACCGCCTACTATGACGTTGTTACACAACAAAGTTTGGTTTTTATACAAAACTCTCAAGTAATGACTTGTAGGTTATTATGATACACTTTTAATAAATTATTTCCGGTTATAATGACGTTTACGTGTTTACATGGCGCCAACTAGAATGTTCGGTGATTTTCGGCGACGTTCGGCACGTGGCTCGGTTTTGTTTTGAATCTCAGAGTGATTGAGACTTGAATGAGGTCGCGAATTGTTTTTAACAACTGTATCACGTCCGCTTATAATGACGTGTTTATTAATTCAGTACGATGTCATTATAAACGGATTCCACTGTATAAGCACTATAAATATAATAAATACAATATAATATATTAGGTTTAAACTCTGGCGTGTATAAGCACTTATATAAGCACTTATAAAATTCAACGATTCCGTTAAGGTTATCGGTAGCTCTGTTGGTCAGAGCATTAGCCGGACTTCCAAAGGTCTGGGTTCGAATCCTCCCCGATGACCGATGCCGAAAAGCATTTTTTAAGTGTTAGGTATGTCTTTTCGAAATTAAAAATAGCGTTGTGAACGCAAAAAATACTTAGCAAATATTATTTTATATTGTCATTGCAGAGAACACATACAAGCTGTCGTGCGGGCACGTGTTCCACGAGTTCTGCATACGCGGCTGGTGCATCGTGGGCAAGAAGCAGACGTGCCCCTACTGCAAGGACAAGGTCGACCTCAAGCGCATGTTCACCAACCCGTATCCTTTTCAATTGACAAATGGGATATCTACGGTTCCCAAACGCACAGTTGCTTTACTCTCTTAAGCTAGCATTCGGATCAACGCGATCGCGTGACCGCGACTCATTACGTTACGTTATAATCTTATTTATAAAAATAAGATTATAACGTAACGTAATGAGTCGCGAGCCGAGCCGGTGGCTCGCGCAGTAATGCCCCGCGCGCCCCGCCGCGCCGTGAGCAAGAGATAGTGTTTGGCTATAACTATGGTTATAACCTGACACAAACACTACAGTTAGTCTCGCTAAAACTCGACAACGGCTGAACCGATTTGTATAATTTTGGTCTTGAAATATTCGTAAAAGTCCAGAGACTGTTTAAAGGAGATAAAAAAAATATGAAAACAGCGGGTAGGACGACGACTGCAGGGACCGCTAATAATAAATAAATATATAACAACATCACATACATTGATCTGATTCTGTGGTAAGTAGCTTAAGCACTTGTGTTGCAGATATCAGAATCAACAGCGGTATTACAAATAAACTTAAATTAATACATATAACACCCAGACTCACCCAGAAACAGATATATGAATCATAAATATATGGATGATCAATCTAATATAGTTTTAGAAACGCTTAAAATTGCTTCTGTCTCGCGGCCCACAGTGGTGACCGGTATCAAGAATAAATAACCGGCCGGCGGGTAACGTCGCCAAATTTTATTGATTTTATCTTTTTGTTTCAAGTGTGAATACACACTTGAAACAAAAAGATTCTTTGAAGATTCTTTGAAGATTTTTGTTGCCCTAAGTAACACAACTTTTTTTTAGCAATGCCAAATTATTGACGTGACAACGTCTTAAATTGGGTTGTGGCTCGGAGTCACTCATGAAAAAGTGAAACGCCCGCTCACGTCTGTTACCATGAGTCACCGAACGAGAGAGAGGCCCGCCGGACCGGCGAATGCCTTGCGTCTCTCTCCCACTCAAACATGATCGGTGTCACGTAAAATCTTCGCCCGTAAAACCGATTTTATTTTTAAAAAACTTGTGTACAGTGGCGGACTTAATGCCGGGGGCATTCTCTACCAGTCAACCACAGGTCCAAGCAGAGATCAATATAATTCCTTAACAGCAAAACCAGTTGGGACCGACCGCACATTCTGTTTGGACAACTATTAGATTGGATCCGCTGGCTCGTCGCGTGGCAGCCCTTAGTGTTGTTCATGGCGCAAGGCATCAACTGGCTGTTTGGCTTGCAGTGAGCCAACCCTCGCATGTGGTACAGAGGTTTTGGACTTAAAGTTGTTAAGAACTGTATAAATCGAGGTAAATTTTTAATTGCCTACTTTTAAATGGGACAACCCTAGCGTGTATAGATCGAAATACCGAATTACCCTTGAAGTATTTGGCCCTCATTTTTGAAAATACTTCTATTTCTTATTTTCTTCACCATAAAGTCATAAAACACATATTTTCCTCAGCATAAAGTCATAAAACACATTTTTTGTAAACGTTTATCGTAAAGCGTAAAAGTGGCATCAAATTAAAACAACTATGTAACATGCTATATTGAGCGAACTGTGTGGAGCCAAATAAATAGTCATTTTAGTGCCCAATCTGTATCTAATGCAAGTTTATTCCATATCCTTCAGTACGAGAGAATTGGCATGATGACAGCTATCTTAAATATTTTCAAGACCATGGCGTTTAAAAAACATAGCCCCTATGAAGTAATTATAACCAGTTTATTTCCAAAAAGCTGTCGAAACCAATTTTTAAACACACAAAACTCAATAAATATTCGGTCAATTGACTCCGATTTCTAGTGACGTCACGTTCATTATTCCCATACAAAATCTATGGAGGCAGACCGTTTTGACAGATAATAAAAAGTATGTCAACGATTGGTGGTGTCGTCTAGCCAATTGTATTAATCAAATAGTGAGATAATTGGATTCTTGATTATATGACAATCACCCATCTCTCATTTCATCAGCCTAAAATATACGTCCCACTGCTGGGCACAGGCCTCACCTAAACTATGAGGTGGTCCGAGCCATACTCCACCACGCGGGCTCAGTGCACCGCGGTGGTGAGGTTGTTTGTTAGGTAAGTGACCGACCTTACTGTCAGATGTGTTGAAGCTAGAGATGAAAGGACTCGATTCTTTTAAGTCCTTTAAGTTAGGACTAGACTCGATTTTCAAGACTCGACTCCAAAAATACGACTCAAGTTTTTATTAATCTGAGAGGACTCTAGTCATTATAATACAACTCGGAAATAAAACGACTCCGAGTTCTTTATTAAAAGACTCACAACTTAGTCGCGAGTTTTTTAATAAAGAACTTGAGTCGATTAGCATACGATGAGCTGTTTAAAATTAAATAATAAAATATTAATAAATAATTAAATACATAATAAGTTATAAAACTTAAGTGTACCTAATAAATAAATAAAATAATATTGTAATTCCAAATTAATACAAATAGGTATTTTTAATTCAAGTCAAAGCTTTATTAGTTTAATCAATTTTCTATACTTATTCATCAATTATAGCTTAGTCATCATTCAATATTGCCCTTTCCTGTAATACCTCGAGCCAAGAAGGTAGACACATAGAAGCCTTTATAGTTTTGTTACATAAACACAATATATTATATCCATATTCATCTAATATCATCATATCTCATTACTCGTACAGCTTATGAAAGTACTTTACGACTTACGACTCTACCGAGGCGAGTCTTTTTAAGATGTTGGAGTCCTTTCGTCAGGACCGAGTCGTTTAAACATATTGAGTCTTTTTATATTGACTCAGTCTAAAAATAAAACCCGAGTCATAGTCGAAGACTCCTAAAAGGTTCAGGACTCAGGGTTTAAAGATTTGATCGAGTTGTCGAGATAAGTCGTCAAAACGAGTCGAGTTTCTATTAAAAGACTTAAAAGACTCGAGTTCTTTCATTTCTAGTTGAAGCCGCCTGGCAGTCTGACCTGGCATAACGACCAATATCTATCAACATTAACAGGAACCAACAGCTTGACGTGCCTTCCGAAGCACGGAGGTGCTTGTAAATAGACATCACATGTATGGTCAGAATGGTCACCCATCCCAAACAGCACTGCGCCTTAAGTTGATTAACTTTGGTATCACTACCAACTGAGCCATAAGCACCTTTATGAAAATCACAATGAATGCAAAACTTTTTACTTATACAATCTCTTATTGTTTGCTCCTAAACAATTTCCCGTTAGTAACGTCGTGTGCTTTCAATTTTATGCATTTTTCATATTGTCTCGGATCAACAACCTGGCCGAATAGTTGGGCCAAACCTATTGACCAATTAGTGAAAACAAGAAAAAAAATGCGTTGGCCTCAACGTTGATTGACGTAATAGGCACGATGACGCCTATCTTAAATATTATCAAGACCATGGCGTTTAAAAAACATAGCCCCTATGAAGTTAATACAACCAGTATATTTCCAAAAAGCTGTAGGAACCAACTTTTAAACACACAAAATTCAATAAATATTCGGTCAATTGACTCCGATTTCTCATACACAACCGTGACAAAATCTATGGAGGCAGACCGTTTTGACAGATAATAAAGAGTATGTCAACGATTGGTGGTGTCATCTAGCCTTTTTTCTTCAAATATATTCGGCCAGTGTGTGGATCCAGCTGTACTGCAGGCGACTTTGTCGAAACTTATAAGTACATCACATTATTAAACTGTGTTTGTAGCACTGTTGATGGACTGTACACAGAATGTACATATTTTAAGTGTAATGTTGTAAGATATCGCGTGAGAACGTCGTGTATGTTGCGAGATTATTGAATAAACGATTAAGATATGGTTGTTGAATTTTATAATGCATTATTTTTTATTTTTTTTTTCGATATTTATTGAATGTGCTATGAGTCAGTGCTTGCATAAATAATAGTACATTATGGTACTAGCGTGCAACATTGGTGATTACTTGGATTGGAACCGTAGGCGAGGGTCTTAAGAGAGTCGAGGACGGTAATCATCAATACACACGTGTATCATACGACGTTTTTCAACACACTTTTGAATAAAATAACAATAAAAACTAATTTTATTTAGTAGATAAAAAGTTTTTTTTCCGCGCCAGAATAGGCGCAGGGGTTGCGCCTATTCTGCCACGTACAAAATGGGGACTTTAAAGTTTTCTTTTTTTAAATTTTTAACTCACTAGTGAGTTATAGCAATGAAAAAGTAACACTTTGATTATAGGTGTCATTATTAGTCTAATTGCAGTGAAATTACAACCACTTTATGAGCAAGTGTGTTGAAAATAATATATTATGTTTGAAAAATGATTTTATATACTCCAAAGTCAGGATTTGTCGTTATTATCAGTCATTTTAAGTATTCAAACACAGCTGGAGCATACAAATAAAATTGTAATATTATTATTTTATACGCAATCAACATTATATGAATATGTGTAACGTACGTTCTTACCCATAACACAAGCCTCGTAGCTTACTTTGGGACTAGATAATTGGTGTGCTTGTTGAGAAATATTTATTTATATATGTGTAAAAATAGTTATTGTATGTAGGTACGGTGGCCAGCACGTCACGGTAAACACTGCGGTATCTTATGCGATTGTGATAAGGGCGATTTTGCAACAAAAATGGGTAGCCTGGTGAGCTGGCCACTGTATAAAGTGTTTTAATATGTTCCTGTTTTAATATTTTAGGGTTTGGATTTTTATTACCTCTTACAGTTAAATTCTCATAAAGAAAATACTTAAAATATTGTTTGTAGCTTGCAATTAGTTGTGTTTCCTACCCACAGAACACGGAAAAGAGGTTAGAAAGGGCTTGTAGGCGGGGCAGGCGCGCCACAGTTATGAGCAAACGCTCATACTTCAACCGAAACATGCGATCGCGTCGCTTAGTCACTCGCGAACCCCGACTGAGTGTGTATCGTGAAGCGCTGCGTCAAAAGTATTAAAAAATGCCATCTTGCGCAATAATTACTTGCAGAGAAAGAAGTCAAGTGTCAAGTGTAGCCAAAGGAGGCATTTCTTTTCATCGGTAAGTAGTAAGACTTCGCATAATAACGATATTTCAGTCAAAATTCGTCAAACATGATCAAAACGGTCTAAAAAAGTATATTTTTCTTGAAAATATACATTGCCGGCTATGCACGCTCGTGATTTTTACTACGACGGTTGAAGCGAGTAATGTAATACACTGCAAGCGATAGCGATGGGTATATCTCTGAGCACTCAACGCATTACCAGTGCTAGTGCCGCCGTGATATGCATATTTTTATCGATAAATGAGATGTTTCAGTTTTGTATGGAGACTTCGCTAGGTTTACACAGTTGGCCAAAAGTGTGTATAGTATAATCACAATAGTAGGTCTATTCTATATTACTTTAATAAAAATGGATGTTGGTTTGACTGCTATAAACTCTGACACCGTTGTTCAACCGATCGCCATGAAAATTATTTTATATGTAGAAGGTTTATAAGCTATCTACATTATTGTAACTCGCCACAAGATGGCGCTGCACTTCAACGGATCAACTTCTACACCGTTCAACGGATCGTGATGAAAATCGGTATAGATATGTGTTTTTTGGTATAAAATATTTAATGCTATCCACGTTGTTTTATCCTCGCCACTAGATCGCGCTGCAACAGATCAATATATGTATATAGGTAAATAAATACTCACAGGCAGCACAACATCTGCCGGGATCAGCTAGTATTATTATAATATTAATTTGTTTTCAATATATTTTAGTTTTCCTAAAGATCCGGATATACGTGAAAAGTGGATCGATGCAACAGGCAGAGAAGACTGGTTTCCCACTAAATCTAGCACCATCTGCTCAAAACATTTTGGTCAAAATGATTATACCATAAAAAAATCTGGGAACAAATATTTGAAAGAAGGTGCAGTACCTCATGAAAGAGTCGTGTATTCACATTCTTCCGTATGTATATTTTTTTTAATGTATAATACAAAGCAAACTGAGTTTGTCAAAGATTTTTATATTTTTAGGCGAATTTTTCAAGAAATTCGTCTTCGTCGCCACGAAAACGAACATTATGTGAAACTGTCAAGAAAAGGGCAAAAGTAGAGGTAAAACTATACGATTGTAATAAATACGTGATAGTACGTATAGTGTGATCTTCACCAGTTACAAACAATTATTTGATGAATACTTATGTTTCTCCGGTGTCTTGATGTAATGTCCTATAAGTATTTATTTGTATTACCCTCGTTGGTTTTGTTGTGATGCCTGTAATACAAGTGCTTAATCTACGTACCTGATATTATTTGAATTCAAAATGCTAAAGTATACAGTTTTTTTAGGACATTGTGATTGTGACTCCAATACCGTCAACGTCTTCCGATCTTTCGTCTACAATGCCAATAAAACAAAGTCCTAGGAAAGAATTACAGGTGAATTGATAATATTATACTTCTTAACTACTTTAGATAATAAATAAATAAAATTGAAAATATCTTTATTCAACTTGACTTAATTAATAAGCTCTTTTCTATTCATATAAATAATAAATATGTTACAGGTTCAGTTAAGGGTTGGACCACATCTGGCAGCACGGAACAGCACTTTCATATGCTGCTATCCTTTTCTGTCTCTCAGAATTTTCATTTGCTAGAAAAAGCAAGAGCACGTGTGTGCGATTGCCTCGTCAATTCCGCTGCATACTATAGCATTCCGCTCTCTTTCGAGGATAGCAGCATAGGAAAGTGCTGTTCCGTGCTGCCAGATGTGGTCCAACCCTAAAATGCGTTTTCCCTAGTCAAAACTAGTTTTAACAGATGCTAAAAAAATTATATCTGTTAAAACTAGTTCTAACTAGACAAAACGCGTTGTGTTGAAATTATTCAGTTAAAACAGTTCCAACCTAATATTGTAATTAAGGTGGAACATGTTGTGCATTTATGCAATTATGGCATGGTGCGAGGAGCGAAGCGACGAGCATGTTAGGTTTACATGAACATACCGCGCGAGCCGAGCGAGCGAAGCGAGCATGCCGCGGTAACAGCCGCCGAAGCGCCAGAATCAACTTTATAATATAGACTCCCCACACCCATTCTATTTGTATAAAGTCGATTCTGGCGCTTCACCGGCCGCTACCGCGGCACGCTCGCTTCGCTCGCTCGGCTGTTTGTCGGTTTTAACTGTAACATATACATGTAATTTCATATAAATAGCAATAAAAAATATTGATAGTTATATTTTATTTTTCAGTTTAATGAACCGTCGTGTTCACATTCTAATACATCGACACCTAGGAAAAGAAAACTGAAACAAATAATCAGTAATAAAGAGTCTGTGATAAAACAACAAAGAAAAGCCATTAAAAAAATACAAGCGCAAAATCGACGATTGAAAAGAAAAATATATAAGATGGAAGATATTATTAATGACCTACAACAAAAGTTTTCTATGAGACATGAGGATTTGAATACTTTACAAAACACAAATTTACAGGTGACAGTTTAACCCTTGACTCAGAAGTATCATTAAAATATGTTAGTACTATAGAAACATCTAATCGCTATATATCATCGCTAAAATAAAAAATAAACATGTTTTTAAATATTATTTATTAAAAAAAATCATCAATTCGAAAGCTTATTCCGTTACTAGACGTAACGTGTAGGTCACACTTGGCGTAATGTTACGTGACGTCACTTTACGTCTAGTAAATTATTATTGTTTCTGCCACTTTTGAGTTCATTTTTTATAATTTTACAAAAAAAAATCTTTCATATTTTTAAATTTATTGTAAACTGGCATTGTGTCAATAAATTAAGTTGGGTGGCCGAATGTACGAGACTTACAAAGTGGCGTGCGTCGGGCGTACCGGGGGAAGTTTACCCTTTACCAACCTTCTATTTCTGAGTCAGCTTGCTCCATCGTAGACCTTATCTTTAGTCTAGTTTTTAGATTATCAACTTTTTATTTATTTTCAGGTTGAAGAGTTGTATAATTTTTACCATTCTAAAGATAACTCTGGGGGAGCAACCAAACAAAAATATTTTATTATGCGAATGATGATGTATTTTTTTTACTATGTACACACAACAGAAAATATATTGTAAAAACCGGCCAAGTGGTAGGGCAAGTACGAAGAGTTCCGTACCATTATCTATACAACATTAGAGACTATATTTAAGATTGAGAAAAACAACGGTAAATAATCGCGTTTGTTGTATTTGAGCCCCCCTTAAACATTTATTTTATTCTGTTTTTAATATTTGTTGTTATAGCGGCAACAGAAATACATCATCTGTGAAAACAACTATCTAGCTATCATGGTTCATGAGATACAGCCTGGTGACAGACAGACAGACGGACAGCGAAGTCTTAGTAATAGGGTCCCGTTTTTACCCTTTTGGTACGGAACCCTAAAAATGATAAAATAACTTATCTTTAATACAACGGAAAGTAAACTTAATAAAAAAAAAACATTACAAAAACTTTATTAAATGTTGTTCCTTTATGTGTCAATAAATTTGCGCACAAAAATACCACTCCAGTGACACAAAACACTTATAGGATTTACCCTACTTACTTAGGATTTTCAATATCGATAACAATTCATCGTGCGTCAATCACTAGCGTAAATTTAAAATAAATTGCTTTTGCACACTACATACGCAATGCGCTGTGTGCAAGTGTAAGTGAGTGCTGTGATTGGGTCCGTTTGACATCGCGCGACCGATGGATCGCTTGATTGGCGTTCTTTGAACTCGTTAATGTGTGCATAAGCGTGTGTTTATTAAGTGCATAAGAAGTAGTGGCACAGTGGAGGGGACCAAGCGGCGACATCGGTTCTCATACAAATGGTGCATGATAGCCTTTCTAACCTTTTTTCCGTGTTCTGTGTTCCTACCAATTTGATACTATAGTTAACTGAAGGGCAAATTAAACATTTTTCTTGTCGGTTGCTTTAGAGGTTGCGAAGATGAATATCCAACGCAAATTTTGAAAATTACGCGACTTCGCTGTATCAGGTCTGTAGACGAAGTCACATGATATACTTAAGTCGATGATGAAAATCGATGGCAATAACAACGACGTCGTTGTCATTTGGTTGAAATTGATTTAAATTGCCTACGTAAATTGCCACAAAACGATTACGATATTCTTCGTCGACTTTACGATATGTAACATCGCATACGTTCTTATGGCTACAATAGGCATGATGACACCTATCTTATATTTTTTCAAGACCATGGCGTTTAAAAAACATAGCCCCTATGAAGTTTGAACCCCTATGAACCAGTTTATTTCCAAAAAGCTGTAGAAACCAATTTTTAAACACACAAAATTCAATCATATTCGGACATCTGACTCCGATTTCTGATACACAACCGTGGACGTCACGTTTATGTATTCCCATACAAAAACTAAAGAGACAGACCGTTTTGACAGATAATAAAGAGTATGTTAACGATTGATGGTGTCGTCTAGCCTATTTTAATGGCGAAAAGTTGGTTACACTTTTTATACATTCTCATACTTTATTTGTGGTGGAGTCGAACTCCGAACTACTCCATTCCATTTGTCGGTAGTGTAAACCAATTATGTTATGTATAATTTATTTAGTTATCTATAAGTGTATAGTTATCTATAAGTCTATTGACGACCGTTTGGTGCAGTGGTCTATATGTTAGACTTCTAAAACCAAAGGTCGCGGGTTCGATCTCCGCACAGTACAAACGTAAGTGTGCATGAACATGTGTGTTTGTACTGGTCTGGGTGTTTTCTATGTATAATATGTATTTATTTACAAAAAAAAATATGTTTATCCGTTGTCTAGTACCCATAGCACAAGTCTCGTAGCTTAATTTGGGACTAGAGAATTGGTGTGATTGTTGTGAAATATTTATTTATTATTTAGTGGTATGGTGCGATTTGTATTTATTTGTACAGAATAAATCTGATTGAATATTTTGTCACTGATGCGGTTTTATTGTGAAGATCTGCGTCCAGGCTATAAGGAACCTTGGCCAACCTGGAGAAGTCTAGGCTGAGGACCCACGTTGGTCGAAGCAAAGATAACCTGTGTCGGTGGGGCTACTTAAGCAGCGCAGACGTCAGCTGTGAATGTGGAGAACCCCTGCAAACCATGGTCCACCTCATGAACTGTCCCGCGGGCCCGACCACCTGCTCGCGTGAGGACTTACTTGTCAGCAATCAGAGGGCTACGACGGTAGCCGCTTTCTGGGCAAGTAAAATTTAACCCGTATTCTTGCCGACACGAAAGAAGATTGTTAAGATTGATTATTAAGTTTGTTCAAAGCTTTAGAATATCTTGCTTTCATGCAATAGTGTCATTTGCAGTGAGAATAACAGAGTTTGAATTTATCACTTTTCAGTTCAGAGATTGAACGAATATTTTTGTAATCTTTTTATAAGGAGCTATTCAGACATTTGGCCGCAATCTCAACTGATGGTAAGTGACGACGCCACCGAGGATGGATAATGTTTCTCTAGAAGCAGCCTATTCACTCTTGTCCTGAAAAGATTCAAGTTATAATCTAAGGGGAACACTCCATCCGGCAGCGAATTCCACTCCTTAGCCGTACGCAACAGGAATGTAGCTGAAAATCGTTTGGTGCGTTAAGGTGGTATATCCGCAATGTAAGGGTGAATCTCGCCTTTTTTTATTAAACTTTATTGCACAAGTAATGTACAAAGGGTGGACTTAATGCTAAAATCATTTTCTGCCAGTTATCTGCTTCTGGTGTCTTGAAGGTGAAAAGGGGCCGGTGGAATTAAATCATTAGCTTGCTAACAAGCTTGCGTTACTTGTAAGCTGTATCTTTTTTTCTACCACGCTTATTGTAATCTTACCTACTTACATCTTATCACCATGGGACATTATCTTTTTACGCTTCATGAGATCCTAAAAGCAAGAAATTAAAGGATTTACTGTATTTGAATTGGTAAATATACGGAATGAGTACACGGAGAGAAATTATTTTAACAATATTATCTACCAGAACGTATGGTAAATATTATTCTAGTAAAGAAAAACAGAATTAAGTTGAATTAACGAGATTGACTTTTAACAACAAACAATCGTATTTTAATAAAAGCCAGAATGTTCTAGTAAACACATTTTAGTTAACAATACTCAAAGCTTTTTACAAGTACAATTTATTATTGTAAATAGAAAATTTCAATAATTGTATAGTTTACCTTCAAAATTCGTTTGTTATTACTAGCTGTCAATTCAACAGTACAATATTTAAGTAATCTCCAAAAGACTGCAAGTAACAATAAATTGATTTATTTGTTTATGTAAGCTAGATTCATATAGTACTGTATAACCATATTATTGTTAAGGTAACAAAACATAAAGTTTTGTGCAACATGAGTATCGTATAACAAACGAAACGTTTGTTACAATATGTAGCAAGCTACAGATACGACACTCAAGTTTTTGCTTAGTTTACTCTTGGTCCAGTTATGGCGCTGCGATCGAAAATTTGACAGCGGCGCTTAGTGTCGGCAGGTATCGATATTTGTTATCGACATTAGGGATGTCCGACTTCTTATCGATAAAAATCTATAGGCACCGGATGGGGCCAGTAACTTGTCATTATGGAATATTTTTTATTACAAATAAAACAAATCAATAACTTATCAGTTTCATTTATTTAAAACTTTTTTTTCTTAACCTAAAACTCTTATATTTAAGTAGAGCTAGCTTCTGGGGTTCTTTCATTTTCTGAACAACTTTCTCTTCTATGCTTCCTTTAAAAAAATTATTGATAATATTGCACCAGCTGTTGTCTCCATTGTACTACTTTCATTTCCAGTAGAGTGAAGACCTATATTAAAAAAACCTGATTATGCATAATCCCCTATACTACATGTTCGAGTTATTTTTAATATAATATAATCAATGCTTATGTGCATATCATTATAAATGAATTTCTATAAGTATTTACTTTTTCATGAATGGGCAAACAAAAATGAACCAAATTTCGCAACAAGATGGATAGATATACTTTATTGCACAAATAATGTTACAAATTTTGACAAATAATGTTTTTTTTTTAAATACAATTCAGGCGGTCTTCTTCCAGACAACCTTCGGGTAGAGGAAACAACAGTTTTGTAAAATGGGTAAAACGGTGCAAGAGTAAAAAATTTGTAATGATAATAATTATTATTATAAATACAATAGAATTAAATAATAATAATAGACTGAATGAATATTACAGCATCACATACACATACATACAATAAATACATTAATACATATACATAATACATATGCAGTCATCTACATATATTAGATGATTGCAGATCGAGCATATAGTGTCAGAGGGAGAGAAAATGAGCTTTCACCCTAGCCTTAAGGATGGTAAGGGACTGGGACTCTCTAATGAAAAGCGGTTAGGAATTCCACAGGCGAATGGATTGGACAGTAAAGGAATTAGAGTAATATTGGGAAGAATGGGAGGGAAATGATAGGTACAACAATAATAAACAGTTTAAAATTACTACATCCAAATCAAATTTATAGCTTCATTTGAAGTAACATACTGTAAAGTTTCACATAAACTTACTGAGTGCATTGGTGTAAAATTAGATTACTATGAATCATATCTAATCTTTACTTCATTAGGTACACTAACAACTTATCTTTTAACATACATTAGATATTGCAAAATAAAAGGGGAGGGAAGAAACACAGTATTGGTCTGACAGCTTAAAATAGGTTGATTAGGTTGCGGTGCTCGTTTATTGAGCATTAGCAAGTATTGCAGTGACAATAATCGAGATGATTACATGCCACAAATCCAGTTTATAATCTAACATTACAGATCCATGATACAAGTGTGGGAGCACCTTTATCTTCTCCTGAGTGGTTAAGTAAACAGTATGTGCTGTATTTATAATTACATGAAAAACTCACCTGCATTACATCCAGAGAGAGGTTTGCCATGCGCAATTTCAACATCAGTAAAAAGGCAAGGATATGAATGACGAATCCTTTTGCCTTTTCCATCAAATTGATGTTTGTCGAAATGTTTTTCCACAAACGCGTTTCTTGCGTAATGTGTCTTTTGAGAGGCCGATGAGGGAAGCAATATAAGGCACAAGGAATGACATCCATTAACTTCGCAAAGAATCGTTCGTAGGGAAACAAAAAAGCCGGTGTGTAGCACTAGTTGAATTACAACCACTAACACAGCACTTAAATGAGCCCATGACGATAAGTGATAGATAACACAATCGCACTGTACAAAATTTTAACGTACAACGTGTTTTAGATTTGGATCTCAACTCAAGCGTAAACGCGAGAAAATACACAAATTCTTCATCCACAACTGCAAACGGTACCTACAACATTCGAAAAATGACAGGCAAAGTCCAATGGCGGCTTTGACATAAAAACCAAAATGGCGAAAATATTATATCAGCGACTCTAGCGCCAAAACTAGCCCTCTGGAACTAAGAGTGTCATAGGCCTGTTTGTTACGATTACCAAATTTATTGTATGGTTAGCTTGAACTTAAAGGTTGGCAGAACTGACTGACCGCCGCCACCCGCGCATGCGCAATTGCGCATTATTTACTAGTCCCGCGCGACGCTCGCGCCATTCGGCATTTTGTTGTTCACTTCCCTCCCTCTAGGGATGTCGACAATGAAAGAAAATATCGATATATCGATACATCGATATTTGAAAAAATATCAATATCGGTCTCGATATATCGCGAAAAAAATATCGATATATCGGTAGAATTTTTCGACCAATTAGCTTTTTTTAAATTAATTGAATAGAATTTAAGTCAGTCTAGCTAGCTCAGTAATACAAATATTTTTTATTCTAATGAATTCTTTATTCTCGATTAAATAAAAGGAATCAGTTAATTATAGCAGTATTTTTCCGGCAATGAAAGCAAAAAAAAACTCTTTTTTTGCTTGCCCCGTAGCCGGCTCCTTTTATTAGGAACTGCCATATTGACGGCACGGAGGAAGCCGTATGAGTTAAATATTTATTTAAGGGCTAAGCGTCATGAGCAATATTTCACGAACCAGTCCAAGGAACTAGTTCCGATTTGAACGGCAATGTGCCTTGTTGTAGCACTTGATGTTCCAATGCGGGTTTTTTAATATTAGGCTCCAAGTTCAAGAAGTTAGAGTTCGACTTGGTCTTGGTATAATTGCCCTAGGATTTTTAAACTCTGTGAACGCATGGTAATGCTTATTTTGCAAATGTGACGTTTTGCCGCTTATTTTATACTGTTTACTGACGACTGACTGTAACAATCAGGGCAGTTAGTCACGCACTCACTACAACAGCTTCTGACCTGATATATTAATGAAATTCTGCACAACAATGACTGTTTTTTTAATATATTTTACGGCGTTGAATTCTAGCGAATTAACACGATGAGAAAAATAAAATTAAAAAAAATATCGTTTTTGATACGAATTCGATATTTACTTTTTTGTATCGATATATTGGATCTAAAAATATCGGATAAAAATATCGATGTATCGAACGAAAAGTATCGATGTATCGATATATCGATATTTTTTCAACAAGCCTACCACCTCCCTCTCCCACAGTGTTACCAGATGAAAATTTTAAACTACCGTGTTGCTGTGTTAAAAATACCGTGTTTTAAGTTGAAAATACCGCACAAACATTTGAAAAACACCGTGTAAATTACCGTGTATACCTCCAGGCCGGGTAGCATGCCACCGTGATACAGCGCTATCACACCTTCGCTCTCTTTCTATTTGCGCGCGAACGAACGAGATAAAAGACGTGATACAGCCGTATCACGTGTGGCATGCTACCCATGCAGGTAATGCAAAAAAAAAACACCATTAAATTTCAATACTTTTATCAGAATTGCTTAGTAAAGATTTGTATGTTGTATGTATTGTAGTTTTAATCATCTAGAATAAGAACTTCTTGTTCATATATCGCGGCAGTCATTTTGGACAACATGTCCTTAGTAGGTATGAAATCTACACAATTATTTCCATGGCGATGTATCGATTGCTGAGCAAGTATGTTTCCTTTTATAGTTTTTGTAATTAATTTGTTCCTTTTCTTTGTTTTTATTTCGTTGACTTGGCTGAATATTCTTTCACAGGTAGCATTTGAGTGGGGTAAAGACAAAATATTTAACATAAAAGTTGGCAGGAAGCGAAACTTCTTTTGTCCGTTTTGCTCCTTTAGCAGATCTATCTGTAAACAATAAACAGCAACGTTAAAAATATAACATATTCTGCGTCAGACAGATCTAAAACGCAGTACATACAGATAAATAGGCAACTATATATAGAATAGAAGAATTAGAAGACTGTATATCTACCTCGTGCCAGAACTCATCAGCGTTGTCAGTTGAGGGTGCACAATGCATTTGAGATATAATTATCGGTAAATTTCTCCATTCATCGTCCAGCATTTGTTGGTAACTCAGTTCTTTTGGACTTATACGAGGGAAAACATCGAAGAGTGCCGATAATGTGACGAGTCTTTCGTTAGACGCTGATGAAATACACACTTCCGGTTTTAATTTCGAAATATAATTCATAGCCTGATCACTGAGACTATATCTTCTCCTGATGCCGACGCAAGCAGCTACCACAAACTGTCGACAATTCTGTCTGAATGCTTGTTTTGCAGAGTTTGAAACTTCAGGCAAATTAAGCTGCTGCCGAGCACCAAGCCCGACGTACATTTCGTCCAAACCAAGATATTGGTCATCTTTTGTTGGATCGATTTCATCTAAGTTATTGGATTCCACATACGCAGATTTCATAAATATTAGAAGCAGCTCTTTGTACAGTTCTGTCATTTTGCAATGAAGGTCAATAATAACAGCGGACTCGCTTTGGAAATACATGTTCGTTTTTGTAAACTTTGGCAACATCCATGCTAAAAAATAGTAATAAGCCTTCATCATTGGGTCGTTTAAAGCTGCATGAATTTCTGCGCACTCTCTGTCATTTAACCATCTGCCATTAAAAAAAAGTCTTAGAGCTTGCCATTGTTCCAGAATTCGATCTACCACTGCACCTAATGAAAGCCACCGTGTCTGTGCGGGTCTCAACAATTTGTGAACATCTGTTTCAGTGAATATCTGAAAATCTTTGAACTCACACTGCCGTTTAGTACTTAATTTAAAAAAATTGTAAATAGATCGCGCCAATTTTTCGCATTCTTGTGGCAGTTTTCTACACGCGTCGCTTGCACATAAATGCAGGGAATGGCACACGCATTTTATAACGGTAATGCCGGGGCAGTGTTGACGAAACCTGGTAGACACGGAATTCGTGCAACCCATCATGGTGTTGCATCCGTCAGACGCAAATCCGATAATATTATCGGATGGTATTTCATATTTAACAAAAGATTGTATGACTATGTTAAATAAATGTTCTGCGTTGGCTGTGTAATCTTGAGCACTTCTGTCAAAAAGCTGTATCAAGTCCCAAAAACGGCTGATGATTTTGCCTGATGCCGGGTCATTTACACATACAGTTTTTACCACCGCTATATCAGTGCTCTCATCAATAAGTACTGAAAATTTAGATTTTCTTAAATCTTGACACAAAGTCTCTTTTTCGGTTTTTCCAATAACGTTGTTGATAATAGCTTGGGCTTTTGTACGCTTAAGTTTTAAATTTTTAGCTATATCTGAATCAGTGAATGTTTTTGTTAAAAGATCGCACATATGATCTGCCACTCGATGGGATAACTTGTGTTCAGCCATAAAGGCAGCTAGTTTTATTTCTGCTACTTTTTGTTTATCACCGACAGGTGCCGATTTTTTTAGCATACTGTCTATGGGATGAACATTTAAACGCAAGGTTTTATGTTTTTGTTTATGTTTTGATCCCTCAGAATGTCTTTTTATAATAGTTAGTTCTGCATTCATCGTCGCATCACAAAAGGAGCAAACAGCTTTGTATTGATCTTTAGGATGTTTTTGAAGCCATGGTGAGTAATTTTTATTATTGCGCCACTCGTCTTTAAATTTTTGTTTATAATGCTTACGTTTTTCTCCAGTTTTTGAAATCTTGGAAGATGACGCTTCTTTATCGGTTTCGTAACTATCAGTGTCACTGTCCATTTTGAATAAATATCACTTGTAGTACGTAAGTACGAGTAACTCAAAATATAATAATTCAACTTTTTATCAAACAGACCACACAGATTGAACCATGACTGAACTGACTGACTGAAAATAAAATGGGATTCATAAATTCATTCATTCATTATTATGAAACCAATTTTCATTTAAGTTGAACGAACAGAAGAACTGCTACTAGAAACACTTTTACATTTAGTCGTATGATCAGCCGAGAGACCTTTAGAAGTTTAGAGAGAGATATTTGGGGATTCCCCGAACTCCCAATGACAACAAACGGACTGGCGTGGTGTTGTCAGGTGTCAAAAAACTGAAATAACGTTTCGTTTTACGTATATTTTTCTTTTGTCGAGTTTTGAAATGGAATTGAAGTACAACACAGTCCAAGTCCAACACGGTAATTATTATTTGAAAATACCGTAGAAAAATACACGGTAGTGAATCATTACCGTAGATCGTGTTTTAGCCAAATATACCTTGCATCTACGGTAATTACCGTGTATCTGGTAACACTGCTCTCCCATTTCTTCTTCAGATTTCTTCATTCACCTTGCGTGCGCGCGTGTGCTTTAGAAATATTAAAATAGAGTGTGGTTTATTACTGAATTACAACATTAATAGAACAATGGAAACAAATATAGTTGAAATATTGAAATCCTGGCAGTTACAAGAATACATTCCAGTTTTTGCCGGTAAGTAAGTTTTACAAAATGTATTCTGCTGGTAGGTTCCTGGAAGTAAAGTTATGTACTGAGTTTTTGATATGACTAGGCAATTATGCATATACCTTAATTACGTCCAGTGAAGACACTGACCGACTTTTAAGATGTATTTATCTTTAATTTGGATGAGTTGAAAGAGATTTTTATGCAGGCCGGACGCTTTAAGCATTTACACACAGTCGCACGTCAGACTACCCCACTTTGACCTTGAGACCGCCTCTATTTCCTACGCAGTAAAAGCTGTTTTTGTAATTCACATGGGTAACCTGACGTGCTGTCGACTGTACATAAAAAGGTAGGTTCATAGGTGGGGTCACTTCTAATTCTGTGTGCAGGCACTCGAGTACCTACACTTTATTGAAACTATCGGCTCCAATGAATTATAATGTGCGTACATGTGCCTATATAAAATGTGCTATAAGAAATGTTTTATTTTTCAGAACACAAAATCACCATAGACACTCTAGGTCTCCTGGATGCGACCGTCATAAGGGAGCTGATTGGACCTATTGGGGACCGCGTAAGGTTCCAGAAAAACCTCAACGAATGGAACGAATTGACTAACTCGCTAGAAGTAAGTGATAACCCCATTTTGACCTTGAGACCGCCTCTGTTCCCTACGCAATAAAAGCTGTTTTCGTATTTCACATGGGTAACCTGACGTGCTGTCGACTGTACTTAATGTAGGTAAATGATAAGAACTCACAAGGGGATTTAATTCAGCATTTTGGATTAAAATTAATGTTTGTCTGTTAACATTTATATCGTTAACGACTAGGCTGATTTGGCAACGGTATTGTTTTGCATGCAAGTCTTACATGAGTGCTCCAATAATAAGTTCTTAGTTTAAGGCTTTAGAGGCGCTCTAGAGTAAATAGATTTATAAATAAAATACCTAGGTATTAGGATAAGTATATTATGATTTTTTTAAACAACTGTTCCTTTTTTTGCGTTGCATTAGTAAGTATTTAGTTCTTGAATTCTCAAGTGAAACATAAAATATAAATTATTTTTATGCCAAAATTTTATGTACCTCTGGTAGGATTTCAAATTATTTAAACACACTGTTCTTTAAGAAAATGATAAAAAAAAATTGGATTAAAATATTAAAAGGTGAAATATATAAAATACCTCTATAATTATTACTATCTAAACAGGGCTGTGACAACTTCGTTACAAAATTGAGACATGTAACTGAATGCTGTCACAAGAAATCAATATCAGATAAAACTAAATATGATATAATGCAAAGCCTTCAAATTAGCACATTGGTTGATTGTTTTTCTTGTAATTGGGTTGTAGTAAAAGGCGTGCATTACAAAAGAAATGTGGTTCTTATGTTAGAATTAGAAGTTGATTATCTACCTAAGTTTGCTTTAATTGAAAATGTATATGTGATACTAATTAATAATGAGAACGAATGGAAGGTAATATTTGATTGTTCGTTATTTGAGACCACAAGTTTTAATGAAAAAAAACAATGTTATGAGGTAAAACATACAAATAAAAGCATGTTTTATAACCAGGAAAATTTAATTAATTATGCTTGTCATACCTTAACCATAAAAGCGGAAAATCTAAGTTACATAACTTTAACATTACCAATACAAAAATATTTCTTTCAGTAAAAATTGAAATGTAAGTTGTCTCGTACACATATACACAACTAGCTCCAACGGGACTCGAACCCACGACCTTTTACTGTCCGGTTGAATGCTATGCCCACCACCTACGGTAACTCAGTGGTAAGAGCATTCACCCGGACAGTGAAATGTCGTGGGTTCGAGTCACAGCGGAACGTTGTGAGACGGGTCGACTATCAGCACTGTATTGCCTTTTCCGTCGCCATAAAAATAAAAACTTGCAAACGTTTTATGTTTTGTTTTATTTAAATCTGTTGTTGACCATCCCTTTGTTCTTTCATGATTTCAGTAGGTGGCAGGTAGGGTACTCGAAGAGTAAAGTACCTTCTACGTTCATGATTTCAGTAGGTGGCAGGTAGGGTACTCGAAGAGTAAAGTACCTTCTACGTCGTGCTATAGATTTGTTTACTGTTTCATAATTGATTAATAAAACAAAGCTTGGTGCAGAAGGTATTTTATTTTTAGTACAGCTTGTCAAGCATTAAAATCTTGTTGCAATCATCACATGAAATGATTGAGTTTACTAAAATAAGAATTGAATTTTGTTCATTTTACTCTTTTGTTAAGTGATGTCACTAATGTTTTATTCTTTGCTTCATATTGTTTAGTAGGCGATTGGATCTTTTTAAGAAATATGTACGTCATAGTTACAGTGTTGCTAAGTTAAAATCTGTCTGTTTCGTCACCAAATTTACATGTAAACTGACAGATTTTTGACTTTTCCTAACAACATGGTAAAGTAACTATCTACATATTTATTTAAAAGAACCAATCGCCTACTAAGTAAGCAATGTAAAGCAAAAAATAAAACATTGCTATACTTACCATAAAAAATGGTAAAGTCAACAATATTAAGGTAATGTAATAATTGCTACCCATACATGCTGGAATTAAACACAAAATAGGTAGTAATGTATACAAAATATCTAGTTTGATAAAAACTCAATTTGGTAATATTTGCATTCAATATGATAATAGTTACTATAATATTCTATAGACGCTACTGAAAACCTGGTTATCTCCAAATAAACAATGCAGCAATAACTAAAAAATATAGTAAACTGAACAATATTAAATTATCTATATAGTAAACTCAACAATTTGATGTGGTAATGGCAAAACCACATGCTAGTAATAAACACAAAATAGGCAGTAAAGTATATAAAACACATAGTTTGATAAACACTCAATTTGGTAATGTTTGCATTCAATATGTTAATAGTAACTATAATAATCTGTAGACGCTGCTGAAAATATGGTTATATCAAAAATACAGACTGGTGTTGCAAACGATACCAATTCTGTTAAAATAAAAAGTGTAATGAATACAAATTGGTTTTTGTGCACTTTACATAAATTTTTGTTATGTGTCCCAGCATTATGTTTATCTGTGCTAGATATGCTTGGTAGCTATAACCAGATTATTCTTGTAAACTCTACAAAAGAGTTAGCTGTCGTATATATTACATGACAATCTAGTAAATTTTACTATATTCTGGTTACCTAAACCAGAATTTTCTCTCCGTGTACGAGGGCGTTTTGATAACTCCATGACTTTCAGGCTGAATAGAAACTTTTTTTATTTTTAATGATATTTTCTTAAAAGTAATATTTTTGCGAACCTAAAATAATTCTATTTTCAAATATGGCGCGAAAACAATATTTAATAGCAAAAGAAGTTTGGCGGCTGTGAAGGTGTTCTTCGAAAATGGAGAAATCCGAGTTTCGAGTCTTGATTAAACACTATTTTTTACGCGGGAAAACCATTTAAGCAGACCGAAGACAAGTTGAAAAAATATTACGGGGATTCAGCGCCGTCTCATGGAATGGTACATAAATGGTTTACTGAGTTTCGTTGTGAACGTATTACAACCAATGATGCCGAGCGCCCAGGAAGGCCGATTGAGGTAACCACTGAGGACATTGTTAACAAAATCCACGATATTGTTTTGGCTGACCGTCGAGTAAAGATACGCGAGTTAGCTGAGGCTGTGCACATCTCAACTGAACGAGTTTTTCATATTTTGCACGATATTTTGGGAATGAAAAAACTTTCTGCAAGATGGGTGCCGCGCTTACTACGCGTGACTACTTCTGAGGCATGTCTGGCTATGTATAATCGCAATCCAAGTGAATTTTTGCGTCGGTACGTAACCGTGGATGAAACGTGGGTCCACCATTATACGCCAGAGACTAAACAACAGTCAAAGCAGTGGACTTCTACCGGCGAACGTGCACCAAAGAAGGCAAAAACGGTATGTTCGGCTGGTAAAGTGATGGCAACAGTATTTTGGGACAGTCAAGGGGTTATTTTCATCGATTTCTTGGAGAAAGGCAAGACAATAACCGGTGCTTACTATGCTGCATTGCTGGAAAGATTTAATGAAGAGTTGATGAAGAAACGACCGCATCTAGCAAAGAAAAAAGTTCTATTTCATCAGGATAATGCTCCGGCCCACTCGTCTGCAGTCGCGACTTCAAAACTTGTCGAATTAGGATACGAATTATTGCCGCACCCTCCATATTCACCAGATTTAGCCCCCTGTGACTTCTTTCTCTTCCCAAACATGAAGAAATGGCTTGCTGGGCAAAGATTTTCATCCAATGAAGAGGTGATAGCTGCAACCGAGGCCTATTTTGCAGGCTTTGACAAAAAGTATTTTTTGGATGGGTTGAAGAGATTGGAGCATCGCTGGAAAAAGATTGAGAGTTGAAAGGAGAGTATGTAGAAAAATAAAATGTTTTTGTACACAAAATATATGTTTTTCTTTTTAAAGTCATGGACTTATCAAACCGCCCTAGTAGTATGGAAAACTAGGGGTAAAAGTAACACAAACTTGAACCGCGTTCATTAAAAAAGCGATTACCATAGGTTCTTCTCGCACTTAAAATATTCACAGGTGAAATCGGGTATATTTTCTTGCATAGACAATACACGCTTTTATTTTTCTTTAAAGTGAGGTGTATACTCACGAAATAGTTCTTTCCATTTTAAATTCAATATCAACCTTCTTACTCCAGATAAAAATAAAAAGTAAACACCCACCCGTTCCAATTTCAAATTACAATCACTGTCAATAATTTTGTTTCACAAAAATGTGGGACAAACACATCACCGTCAAATCAAAACAATGTAATTAAATCCGCAAGTAAATCAAAATTTGAAAAAATTGGTGTTCACATTAGTACAGAAATTGTGTGTGATCCGCTATATAAAATGTTAGCGTCGCCCGCGCGGTGCTGCCTCGTCGTGTACCGACACCACGTACTGCCAGTGAGGCACAGTAACATGGTGCAGGCTGTCACTGGATACAGTAAGTTATTTGTTTTTTAGTTAGTCGAGAGTGTAATGATAAATATAAATGTACAACAACATCACATACATTAATCTGACTCCGTCGTAAGTAGCTAAGGCACTTGTGTTGCAGATATAGCCGAAAATTTGGCATATAGGTAGATGTTGACGTAGGCATTAAGAAAGGATTTTTGATAAATTCTACTCCCAAGGGGATAAAATAGAGGTTGTAAACTTGTATGAAACTCTGTAGAAAAAAACTAAAGTCCCCGCGGACGAAGTCGCGTGCGGCCGCTAGTTTGATAATAATGTTGAACGAATTGAAGGGGGTGATAATTTAAACCAAGGGTTTATCATTTACTAATGTAATTATCCAGTAAGTATTATAATTTTACTTTGATGAGCAAAAGGACAATTTCTGATTAGTGTTTAGAGACAATGCCGAGTAACATCTGATCAATTACTAAGACGGATCCTTTAATCTAACCAAGTTCCCAATATCCAGGTCGCCGTAATAAGCACGACAAGGGATCGTGCTGCAAGGACATCGCGCAGACCGAGGGCAAGCGCGTCGAGCCGTGGCCGAAGCCCGACCCGCCGCCGCCCGCGTGGCGCTGCCAGTGCCCCACGGAGCCGCAGCCTCCCAACTACGACCCCTACAGGATCAAAGTGCCGGATGTTGTAGTGCCACCCCTGCCGCCTAGTAACGCTAGGGTAAGCTCCCCTTTAGTAATAAATAAATCATCATCATCATATCAGCCTGTTGCAGTCCACTGCTGGACATAGGCCTCCCCCAAGGAGCGCCACAGCGCACGATCTCCCGCCCTGTGCATCCAGTCACTACCAGCTGCCTTCTTCAGTTCTTCTCAATCAATCAAATAATAAATATTTCACAACAATCACACCCAATTCTCTAGTCCCAAATTACGCTACGAGGCTTGTGTTATGGGTACTAGACAACGGATAAACATACTTATTTTTTTTGCAAATATATACATATTATACATAGAAAACACCCAGACCAGTAAAACACACATGTTTATGCACACTTATGCTTGTACTGTGCGGGGATCGAACCCGTGACCCTTGGTTTTAGAAGTCCGACCTGTAATAAGAAGGTATGAACCTTAGATCCAACCAAGTAGATAAGATAAGATACGGTATCGTGAACGTATAAATAGGACTTCAACTGAACCGAGTAGATACGGTACGTGCTAATATTCGTCAACTTAAAAATGGGACTAAAATTAATGTTTTAAAAAAATCATCTGTAGTGCATACAGGGGTAATTGCCGACTGAGGTAACCCTGCCTTACCCCTAACACAAGAATGAACTATATAAAAAGAAACGGATCCCTAAATCGAGAAATGGTGTTCTCAACCTCATAATGTATTTAATAAGATCTATTTAACGACACCCCACACGATGGGTTAATATTTTACTATAAATTTAGATTTTTCTACTCCTTTTTTGCAACTATTAATATAAATGCCTATCATATTACAGCTTTCTACCACTTATAGTCTCTGAGTAAAACCGCTGGCAGACAGAAAGACGAACGGACAGACATGGCGAAACTATAAGGGTTTCTTGTTTACTACGGAACCCTAAAAACGGGTTTGCTCCACAACTACACACACGCACGCTTCATGTAAGCAACTCGCAGCACTGACGACGACTAGGCGCGGAACATGTCCATTGGACTCTGTTTAGTAGGTCCACGCGCGACTAGCTCGTACCGTATCTCCGTCTCTTTGGTTTGATCTAAGGTATAAATACATATTTAACGCACTTAATTTTAAACTTTCGACGAAGGAAGATCCTGGGTTTTACTTGAAGTAAATTTCTTGCAATTACTTACCAGTAGTTTGCTTTCCAAGTTTTTTCTATTAGTTATGACATAACTACCTCTGGTCTTCTATCGTGACTTTCATTATTCGTGTATGAACGCTTGTTATTTAGAAAAAAAACCTACGCAAAATTATTAGTTCTAAATTAATCTTGCAAAACGAGTATTTGTGTTATTTTATCCCATAATAATTTCTGAATCATAGCATCATCATAACACCTATTATCTACCAAGTGCGTTTGACGAAATCAGAGCCCCTCGCGTCGTGGACATAAATATCTAATGAAACCCAGCTTGTGCTTTCTTCATCAGCCTGTCGTTCTCACCACGGAACAATCAGGGGAACAGAGCCCCGGTCACCCCCACCACCAGCAGCACCAGGGGTACCAGCAGGGCTACCAACAGCACGGCTACGGCTACCAACCGCAAGGACAGGCTGAACCCAAGGAAGAAGAAGCCGAGGGTTTTCTCGGTATCCTCAAACGGTGGTTCGGAGGCAGCAAGAAAGACGAATCCAAGGGCCCCAGCGAACACATGATGGCGAAACCCGAGTGGCATACCGTACGCAACTAAACCCCCGGTAAGGTCGAGCACCGAGATGTTAGTCACTGATTCGTCAGACGCACTTGAAACACCCCCCAAAGACGAGCTCTCACTGTGATTTTTCGACAGGAATTACCGAACGAAGACGGCCGAGAGCTGTTCAGAGACCCTCAATTCAACGTTGGCGGGACCTGTCCGGCCTCTGTTCAGGATTTGTTCTTCAATTCGCCTATCGTGCATCCGGATTATTGGAAGCGGAAGCCTGAGAGAAAGCTGCAAGAGTACGTTAAGGAGGCGTTGCCTAAGTTGGGGTACCACGGCAGAAGCAAGTACAAGTATGCGTTCCATGAACCCTGGAAGCCGTTGGACCGCATGACTCTTTTAGAGCAAGCTGAGAAAGAGGATATGGGGCAAATGGAGGAGATGTTGGATGTCGAGAAGACTGAGAAACAACTAACGTGAGGGCTCTGATTTCTGGTTAAAAAAAGTGAAAAGTGAAATTTATGTCGATGTCGCCTGGTATATAATAAACCACTATCTCAAATAATTTACTATCGTCATTTAGTAGATAGAGTAAATTAAACTATTTGCAGCAGAATATCTATCAGGTTTCTAGTTTCTGTATATTTTTGGTACACATCATAAGCTCACTTATATCATTTACAGAATATTTCACCAGATAGGAAATATAGCTTTTACCACGACTAACGCATCTTTTAACTTTTCTTTAGATCTATTGGCTGAAATTTACAAAGCAGTGGTGTTCAAAATCTTAAGTAGGTACACACACACTCATCACATCACATAGTGTGCGTCCACACTGAATTCTTGGTGACTGGGGCCCAGCGAGCAGACACGTCATATCGTATGGCGTTAGTTTTCCCTCCCGACATAGTCAATACAATGAGGACGCAAAGGCGCGTTCGTTTCATATATTTGTTATTTCCGCCCCCGACGACGCCGCAGCGCCAGGCAAGCATTGTGGACCTACACTCAGAACAACAACAGCCATTTTCTCTTTCTCATTTGCATTCGATTTTCTTCCTAGTTCAACATGCGTTATTGTTACAAGTAGTATTAACATTGAAAAATTACTTAGCTTTAGATTTCCGCTCAGTTGCGCCGGCATAAGTACCCAACTACACTACCTGTGACTTATGCCGGCGCAACTGAGCGGAAATCTAAAGCTAAGTAATTTTTCAATGTTAATACTAATTATGGATTTCCGCAAAGTAACGCCTGATACTATTAATTGTTACAAGTGACTAGGAAGGCTCTTAACGTTGTATATTCCAGCCGATGCTGGACTGTGCAAAGACGAAGGGCCCCTGCTCGCTGAAGCCGGTGCCCCCCGCGCCGCCGTGCCCCCCTCCCCCGCCGAAACCCTTCCCCTGGATATACGTGTGGACGGTCGCGTCCTTCTTTGGTCTAATGGGATTGGTTAGTTGGAATCATGAAGATAAGATAAGATATTTATTTGTATAAAAATGGTACATTATTTTTTATATTTAGGTATCGTGCATACATGTTTAATCGATCTATCGCTATATAATGACTTATGGCTGTGTAGGGTGAGCACGAACATTATCGTAACGTGTTTGTGTCGTTTAAACGTCAGAAACTGACATTTCCCTGTAGAAATTGACGAGTTATTGAAAGGCAAACGCTACGAATACGTTACGATAGTTGTTCGTGCTAACCCCACTGTATGCTGAGCAATATTGCTTGCATTCTGATGCAACGAACCGATATGTCAGTAAGGGAACACTGCCCGGTAAGCATTTGCCGTAAATATCTCAAACTTCTACAAATGTATTTGGTACTTACTATTGCACAGTCACAGTATCAGTCCCACAATATAAAAAATATTTCACTCTTTGTTTTCAGATTTACAGATTTTATTTGTGGAGGGAAGAACAAGACAGACTGAGCGAAAGTGTTCCCATTTGTAAGTCATCGTACTGTTTTATTTTATTTTACATTTTTGGGTGCTTGTGGCGCAGTGGTTACCTAAAGTTAAGCAACCTAAGGCGCGGTCATGTTTGGGATGGGTGACCATTCTGACCGTTTAAGTGACGTCTATTTACAAGCATCTCCGAGCTTCGGAAGGTACGTTAAGCTGTTGGTCCCGGTTAATGTCGATAGATATTAGTCGTTAAGCCTGGTCAGAGGCCCTCGGGCGGCTTAATAACATCTGACAGTAAGGTTGGTGACTTACCTCACTAAAACCCCTCCACCAACCCAACCCGCACTGAGCCCGCGTGGTGAAGTATGGCTCGGACCACCTCATAGTTGAGGTGAAGCCTGTGCCCAGCAGTGGGACGTATATAGGCTTAAAAACATTTTTGGGAAACTTACAGCTAGAACATGGTTACTTAAAGAATATGTGTACTGTTTGTTCTACCTGTGAACCGTCAATACATTAGTAGTTCAAATTTTTTGCCCAGCTTAGCAGAGGACATTATCTTCCAACCAAATGAAAAAAAATGAAAAAAGGTTAATTTCAATACATGTAAAAAGCATAGAATACATAGTGGTATTACTACATTACTAATTACTAATTAAGCATTGTGCTAAGCAGTTAGTCAAGCCCCTTACTTATCTTATTAACCAGAGCTTTCGCGACGGTGAATTTCCAAAAAAATTTAAAATGTCACTTATAAAACCAGTCCATAAAAAAGATGATGCTAGTAACCCAAAAAATTATAGACCAATTGCAATCCTACCATCATTCTCAAAAGTATTTGAAAAGGCCATGTGTAATAGATTAAACAAATTTTTAGAAAAATATAACATACTAGATGATAGCCAAAATGGATTCCGGAAAACTAGATCAACCACCTTAGCCGTCTATAGATACATACAAACAGCCCTTCAGCACCTGAATGATAAGAAATATGCAATAGGTATCTTGCTAGATATGACAAAGGCCTACGATAAAGTGTCCCATGATATTCTACTTTCCAAACTGTATGGTTCAGGGGTACGTGGTACTTCATACAATTGGTTTAAATCATACCTCACAAATAGAAAACAGATAGTACAAATTGAACATCATAATTCCAAAACAAATGAAATAGAAACAGTAACATCCGAAGAGCGAACAATGACCTGTTCCATCCCACAAGGAAGTGTGCTAGGCTGTGTCCTGTTCTTAATATATATAAACGACCTGCCAAAAATCTTTGACCAGCAAATAGCATTGCCTGTACTGTTTGCAGATGATGTATCAGTCGTAATAAAATGTGAAAAACACCAAAACCCAAACACTATAATCAATAGTACTCTGGAACAAATAGTTATTTGGCTTGAAAAACATAATCTCGAAATAAACCTAAATAAAACCAAAATTATGGAGTTCCGGGCGTATCAAACAGCACCTTTAGATATAAAAATAATATCAAAAAACACCCAAATAGAGACAGTAGATGTATTTAACTTGCTTGGGTTACACATAGATACAAATATAAACTGGAAAATACATATAGAACAAATAAAAACAAAACTCTCAAAGTTCACTTATGCACTTTTCGAAATAAAACATAGCACAAACACAAAGACAGCAATCTCAGCCTACTACGCTTATGCATATTCCTGGCTTAAATATGGAATTATACTGTGGGGTAGTAGTGTGAATATAAATGATATTTTTCTACTTCAAAAAAAATGTGTAAGAATAATAGCTCAAATAAACAACAGAGAAAGTTGCAGGCCATTTTTTGTCAAATTCCGACTATTAACCCTGACTTCAATATACATATACGACCTTTGCCTATTTGTCCACAAAAATATCAATCTATTTAAAAAAATGAAGGATATCCATAACAAAAATACCCGTAATAGAGAAAATCTGTTCATTCCACCATCAAGAATCAAAATGCTGCACGACAGCCCACATTACATGGCTATAAGAGTATTTAATAAATTACCTCAATACATAAAAAGTGAACAAAAATACATAACATTTAATAAAAAGCTTAAAGAATTCCTCATAAATAAATGTTATTATAAATTAGATGAATATTTAACATAAAATACACAATGAAGCAATATAATCTACTGATACACAAAAAATAAAAAATGGACACAAAAGTCATATAAGATAACTAAATACACAAATATAAATAATAACAATACAATACAACAAATTACCCTACCAAATGTGAACACTGATTTAAAAATATAAAATATTTAAAAAAATAAATAAAACCAGTACAGAATCATAATCGATAAATGTTACAACTAAATAGATAAACATTAAATAGAAAATACATAATGATAAAACTAAATAAACTGATACCCAACTAATAAAACAAGAATTAAGACATGCATAATAACTAAAATAGATTAAAAAAAAAAATAACGACATAAACAATAACTAAATACAAACATATAGATGAAAAATACTTAATAACCAACTGTTTATTTTTATTACTTAGGTTTTTCTGATATTGTCATAACTTTAATAACCGTAAGTCCAAAATGCAATATTTGTAAGTGTTATTATTATAAGATACCTACTAATAATAATTAGATATAGCCCTCAAATCATTTTCAATAATTTTTGCAATACCCAAACTGAAAGGGTTACTAAGTTATAAGTGTAATTGTCTAGCATAAGACCTGCTATAACTATGTATGTATTTAACACTTAGTTGGCAAATAAAAGAATATGAATATGAATATGTGGTTGGGACCAACCTTTTGAACATATAAATGCTTGTGTCAGGAGGTCCCGCTCTCTCTTAGTGGTATAAGTTTTTACATGCAATTTTTAAATTTTATATTAAACAAGTGAAATTAATAAAATTTACGCGTGTGTATGTGTGTTTGTGTGTGTGTGGTGTGTGTGTGTGTGTGTGTGTGTGTGTGTGTGTGTGTGTGTGTGTTTGTATGTGTGTGTGTGTGTGTGTGTGTGTGTGTGTGTGTGTGTGTGTGTGGGTGTGCGTGAGTGTGTTTAAATAAATATTAATAGTGTTTATCTTGCTTCATATCATTACGCATATTTCTAATGATAATTATATGACGCTGGTTTTGCTTACAGGGCGTCCGCGACGCAAGGTGAAGCGTCCGTACCACGACAAGGACTTGCCAGCTTGCGTGCAGTACCTTATTGTGGGCGCGGGCGCGGCCGGCTGGGCGGCTTACAGAGCCATCATGGAGCACGATCCCACTGCTAAGGTACGACCACGTTGACGTGCCCTGTTAGGAAGCGATTTTACGCATATTTATACGATCGAGCGACATTCGCTCGTAGTATGTCGAAGCGGCAACATCCCCTGAGGATGCCACGTGTAGTGGCGAAACGCGTCGAGTGTTGTGATTCCAGGTGCATCTTCTGTGTCACGATGTGAGTTTGTAAGTCCTGCGACTTCTAGCTCTAGTTTTTTAAGTGGTTACAGTTTGATGATTTGAGTTCCCGCACTGGCTTCGTTTAGCGGAAATTTAAAGCAAAATAATCCTCTTTTTCTTTTCTCTCTTTAGCTTTTACACGGGTGCCTAATATTATCGTTGATTTCAAAAGAAATCATCAAGATCAAAGATGCCAAGGATGCGAGGAATCGCTCCATACTCGTGACGTAATGTACCCAAGATACATTTTGAAAACCTTAAATCATCTTAAATTCTGCGTCCTATCTACGTATTTCCCCTTCCGATGCGTGCTATACGCAGGAAGCGTCTGGCTGTCTGGTACAACAATATGATAATCATAACCAGAAGTGTAAACATCACCAGAGGGGTATTGATCTCTCTGTGATCCCACAGTAGATAATAATAACATTGTTCTTTCGCAGGTGTTCTTCATCTCCAAAGAAGACTGCATACCGTACATGCGGCCGCCGATGTCCAAGGAGATGTGGTGGAACCCCGAGCCCCCGGATCTGAGGAACTTGAACTATATCAGAGATTTCAGGAGAAAAACGTGAGTGGCGCTTAATACTCGGTTATTTTGTACAGTCAGCGTGAAAAATACAGTGGCACTTTACAATTTTAAAATTAAATTTTGAACGGAAATTAAATTTAGAATGGAAAGACTTGACAATCTGTATAAATTTCTTATAACTTGAGCTCACATTCAAAGCGAAAGTAAATAGGCACCTTCTGGGTAAGCTCGCTATATCGTCGACATCTTCTTTACCTCCTAGAGGGAGAATGATGTCAAGAGCGAACCCATATTAATAAAAAAAAATATTGTAGAATTGTAAAATTGACATGGTATTAAAGTGCCTCTGTATTTTTGATGCCGACTGTACTGACCTACCACCAGTAGCTTTGTCCAAAGCCATATAAAAGGAAATGTTCATTTCAGAAGTCGATGAAAATGATGCAACGCAATTATGTCTCTCGGAAAATATACTAATACTATTCAATATACCTAGCTTTAATTTTGATTTTGGGCGGTAATTCCAGTTTCCTGTTTCATTATTGCATTCGCATTTTCTACCTGCTACGATTGTCTATGCTTTGGTGCTTTTTTACGTAAAGTCGCAGGCGCATGGTGGGCATGGTCGCGAAATATCAAACATGGAGTGATGTAATGAGTGCTCAAGATAACACACCGAGCGATGGAGAGGGCTATGCTCGGTATTTCTCTACGAGATCGAATCAGAAATGAGGAGATGCGTAGAAGAACTAAGGTAACCGACATAGCCTTGAGAATCCGTAAGCTCAATTGGCAATGGGCAGGGCACATAGCGCGAGGAACTGATGGCCGTTGGGGCAGAAAAGTTCTGGATTGGAGACCATTTGACCAAAAGCGCAGCTTAGGACGTCCACCGACAAGATGGACAGACGACCTTGTAAAGATCGCAGGATCACACTGGATGCAGACCGCTTGTGATCGGTCGATGTGGAAAACTGTGGGGAAGGCCTATGTTCAGCTGTGGACGTCCTTTGGCTGATAATGATGATGATGGAGTGATATCAAAGAGTTCAATTGCGGCCTAAGAAGCGAGCACGTGCCTGCGCCCGCGCGTTCCTATATGAACAAGGACTGAGGCTGGTTTTACAGTGACGCGTAACGTCCGCGCGGGTGGTAACAAGCACGCGGATGACCCGCTCGAATCTATAAAACGAGTTCAGTGCCACGCGGTTTGCCACCTCGTACAGTCGCAATGAGACTTCTAGAATTTTTTATAGTATATTATTTGTGGAAAAAATTGGTTGCCTGTAAAGTCGGTATACGCGCGAAAGTTTTACGTGACAACGACTCTGAGTGGTAAAATAATTTTAATGTGAATATTCATTCGTATAACATGAACCGGTGTGTATGCCTATCTCTCTCTCTCTCTCTCTCGCTCTGTCTCTCTCGCGCGAAACGTGAGCGGAGCAGCGTAACGCAGTTTCTTGAGGTGTCACCCGGCAAACCAATTTATAAGACGTTGTCACGTCAAAAAAAACTGACTGTGTAACGCGTACTGGCAAACAGTGGATCCTTGCTCGCGTGCTGTTGTAAAACGCGGCCCAAACACCGGCCGCGCGGTTTATTTTATCATGTAACAATTTTAGGCACTCAAAGCTCGTGGACTGCGACGCTTACCAAACGTGCTGGCAGACGCGTCTATGTAAAATCATACTGAGGCATATTTAAGGTTGTTGGACTATCTATAAGTACAACTTCTTTTTCAAAATCTAAATCAACCGTTTCCCAGCATGTACCTAACCGACTGCGCGAAGTTCATGGACCCGGTGAAGTTTTACCGCAAGAAGACCGGCCCGGCTGTGTCCATTGCGTCGGGCTGGTGCGTGTTGCGCGTCGACGCGGAGAACCACATCGCGTACATCAAGACGATGTGCGGGGAGCAGCCTATGTACTACGAGCGGTGTCTGCTGGCGCCTGGTAAGGAGTTGACGAACTATTACAACTGGTGTCTGTTGGCGCCAGGTGTGTGAAAAGTTTCTTCCAGTTTTTTATTATACTTTATTTGGGATCGGTTTGCTCTTGACCCAAGACTAAGCCCAACGAGGCTAAGACTGAGTCTACGATGGAGCGAGCTCACCTAGAAGATGCCTGTCCACTCTAGCTTTGAAAATGTCAAGGTTTTATGAAATGGGCGCATAGGGGAAATAGCCATGTTGGAAATATAGACGGCGGAAAATGTGCTCGTCTTGAGAATGTGTGATATCGGCTGTGTCCATTGCATCGGGCTGGTGCGTGTTGCGCGTAGACGCGGAAAACCACATCGCGTACATCAAGACGATGTGCGGAGAGCAGCCCATGTACTACGAGCGAGAACGTGGACGACTTGAGAATGTGGACTACGTGGTTATGATATACGGGATTTATACCATTCACGGTCGCCAACATATTTATGTTAGAGACTCGTGATACCACAGACAAATTATGTAAATAGTTTTGTGGGACAGTTGTCATTTCACTGTAAAACGTTTTGTTTAATAAATAAATATAAAAAAGAAGTGGTTACCACCTTAAAGATCGCAGTAGCTTGCACACATTTTATTTACAAGTTTTAAATGTCTATTTTGAAAAGCCAAGCTGCTTCTCCGTCCGAATCAGTTCTGTATTTTTCTTACAAATTTTCAGTATTGTTCATGTGGTACTTGTATCACAGGTTCCAAAGCGAAGAACCTGAGCATATTCAAGTCAGCCCCGAAGGCGGTGCGCGACCGGGTCACCACCCTCCGCACCATCCGGGACCTGGAGATCGCTTACAGAAAGGTAATAGAACACATGCATATGAGCATATGATATGTTCTTAGGTTTGAAGATATTTATTCTCATAAAAGACATAAAATACAGTCTCCCTCACATGAGAACAGAGCTTACAATGTTTATGATTACATTGATTTCGTCCGAGCCAAACACAATCTAAATATTCCTACCAACATAACATAAAATTCCAAATCGAGCCAAAATTGTTTCTGAGATTTTCTGTCATGAATTTCTTAAAAACAGCTCGGATTCGGGAAGTTGGCGGTGTTACATCCCCGTGCCTCGGAAAGTACGTTAAGCCATTGGTCCTGCGCCTAATCTCTCCGGTCGTGTCGGATTGCCGTCTCACCGAACTTGGAGAGTGATGGAACAGTGAGTGCACCTGTGTATTGCGCTCACACTTGTGCACTATAATATCTCCTGCGTAGTTGGCTGATCTCTGTTGAGATTGGCCGCCGTGTTCGAAATCGGCCTGGAGGACTATTATTACTGAATTAGAGCCAATTTCTAATTTATTCACACTGTCTTTGAGTTTTGTTGAAACATTATTTTTCCTCCACTCAGGTGAAGAAGGCAAAGCATGTGGTGATCATCGGCGGAGGGTGTCTCGGCTGTGAGCTGGCCTGGCATCTCGGCAGGATGAGTATGTGTTGAGTACTCGACTATATGAACATAATGTACTTAGTTTAACAGGTGCGTCTGATAATCAACCGTTGCCCGGTGAGCCACGAATAACGAGACAAAAATAGATATGGTATGTATTGTTGTTTTTTTTTGTTTATTGTTCTGTGCCTATCTGGCAAAGTGAGCTTGTCCCAAGTTAATCCCTTAATAAAACCTTTAAATAACTTACTAAGGACAGGTTTAGATAACTGTCAGCTTTAGACTAGAACCTATCTAAGGTTACAGCCGTTTCTATGTAACTGACAGTTATTTAACTTTTAGTCAGATGTAGGTAGAACATTGTAACCGGACGTAAGAAGGTAAAGAAGGCCAATAGGCATGATGACACCTATCTTAAATATTTTCAAGACCATGGCGTTTAAAAAACATAGCCCCTATGAAGTTAAGACAACCAGTACCTATATTTCCAAAAAGTGGTAGAAACCAATTTTTAAACGCACAAAATTCAATAAATGTTTGGTCAATTAACTGACATTAATTAACATCAAACTCCGATTTCTGATACACTACCGTGACGTCACTTTTTGTATTCCCATACAAAATCTATGGAGGCAGACCGTTTTGTTTTGACAGATAATAAAATGTCAACGATTGGTGGTGTCGTCTAGCCTGTTATGTGTTTCTAAGAAAAGCTTCTACCTGAATGAAAATCCTGAATACATACATATTTGAAGTTGTTTTTGTAGTGACTTTATTGGACGATATTAAAAACCAGCGCCATGGGTCAGCATGGCGACAAAGCTGAGTGGGATCCAATTTGGTTCTGTTAATAATATTTTATTTTCATTGTTATTTGTGTGATGTTTAATATTATACCAAATAAAATATTTTTCTTCTTTCCAAATCCTTTGTTTTCAAAATCGCGGTAGAACGGGATAAAAAGTATCCTATGTCCGTTTCCTGGTTCTAAGCTACCTCTCCACCGATTTTCAGCCAAATCGGTTCATCCGTTCTTGAGTTATAAATAGTGTAACTAACACCACTTTCTTTTATATACCTATATATAGATTAGGTTTCCCAATTTCTAAAAAAGTCCGACAACGACTGTAGTCTCATTTCAAGTAACTATACATCTGTATTCAAAATCATTTCTCTTCCACAGACAAAGTGGTGGAACGCAAAGAAGACGAGGAGCCGATACAGTTTGTGCACATCTTCAAGGACAAGGGGATCATGTCGAGTGTTCTACCCGAGTACTTGGGCGAGTGGGCCGCCGAGAAGATCCGCTGCGAGGGCGTCCAGCTCATACCCAAGAGTGAGTGTATTTTTATTTTATTTTATTTAATAAGGACAACCAACAAAGCATACACTAGTTATGGCAATTATTGCTATTTTTTGTTAATTTAATTAGCATGCTAAATTTCATAGCATAGCATGCTACGCGCTATTGCTATGTTAATGTGACATTTTAAAATGATACACTTTTTACGGATTATTTCGCGATTTATTAACATTTTGTTTTAACCTGACGTTTCGGACCCTTTTCAGCGTCCGTGGTCACATGTAGACTAAGTTTTTTGTTTTGATTAAGTGTTTTGGCCAAGACTCAAGCTCGACCCCGCACTGCAAGACCTCAAGATATCGTTAGCTCATTTTGTGTGGATATGAATGTAACTTAATATTTTTGAGTGATGGTAGTTAAAATTTTTTTTAAACTATGTAATGACAACTAACACCTTAGTCTACCTGTGACCACGGACGCTGAAAAGGGTCCGAAACGTCAGGTTAAAACAAAATGTAAATAAATCGCGAAATAATCCGTAAAAAGTGTATCATTTCAATGTCTACTGTTCGCGTAAACCGAAGAAACAAAAATGTGAAATTTCATCGAAATTGAGAGCGTTAGCGTATAATATTAAATTGCGACATTGTGACTGTTTTGCGAAATATGAAAAAAAAATTGTATGAAACGTACATTTTAGTGTTGTGACAAAGATTAGAATTAAATTTGACCTGATTAAAATGAAAACTGAACCGGTTAGACAATTCAATCAGGTCACGAAAAGACAAACAATTTCATACAAATAAACAGTTCAATAAACCGCATGCAAAATACGATTCTAAATGCAAGGATGCCGAATTCTCTTCTCTTTCTTTGTTCTCCATTCACTCGCGTAACGTTCGAAAGCCGATCGTCGCCCGACAGCACGCGAACGCGAGTTTCAATTGCCTACTAGTGCTAAGCTGCTATTAGCAGCCTGCTAAAGCAGTGCGTGCGAATCTATGAAAGCAACGACACGTCGCTGTCCGTGAATTTTAGCATTCCCACAATTTAGCAACGTCAAATAATTTAATTATTGCTAATTAATGATGCTAATGCTAATTATTCCATTACTAGCATACACCACACATTGATATACACCATTAGGGGTCATTTAAGAGTGTTGCCTTACTTACAGGCTGCCACGGCATGCACAGATAACATTGTTGACAACAGACTATGGGCTGATTCTTCATTCATTCATTCTTCGTATCTGCCTTCCTGCTCAGACGATTATAGACGGTAGAGATAGTGCGTTGCCCTTTTGGTATGATAAAATCAAACATCGTAAGTGATTCTTCTAATTCGAGAAAAGCTGACGGAATCAAGTCTAGTAGAAGTGTATCATCCTTACCTTCGCAGGATTAAAGGCCGCAATTTTTTTAAAACCCCTCTTAGCTAGATACGCATGTTATAAACTAATTTCTGTTAACATACAATAGGCTAGATGACACCACCAATCGTTGGCCTACTCTTTATCATCTTTCAAAACGATCTGCCTCCATAGATTTTGCATGGGAATACTATAATTTAACGTCATAATATAGTAGCAGATATCGAAGTCAATTGACTGGATAGTTATTTAATTCTATGTAAATAAAAAATGATTTCTACAGCTTTTTGAAAATAAGTTGGTCTTACTAGCTTTATAGAGATTATGTTTTTAATACACCATAGTCTTGAAAATATTTACGATAGGTGTCATCATGCCTATTCTGTTTGTTATTGTTGCAGCTCAAGTGTACGATGCCTTCGAGTCGCCGGACGGGAGACTGGAACTGACGTTGTCGAATGGGTCTTCAGTGATTACTGATTATGTACGTATTAAAGCTTTACAGTGTTTCCTCTTTATAACCGTTGATAGTGGTTGATTAATATGATGATACAGTAATAATTATTGATTTGGACTTATATTATAGCAAAATTTATTACCAAGAGGTCGCGAGTTCGATCCCCGCACTGTACAAACATTATATGTATTTATTCAAGTTTATTTGTAATACCACTGTTGATTCTGATATCTGTAACACGAGTGCTTGAGCTACTTACCACGGAGTCTGATCAATGTTTGTGATGTTGTTGTGTATTAAAAAAATCTTCTATGTTTGCAGGTTATCGTGGCCGTGGGCAGTGAGCCTCGCGTGGAGATGGCTGAGCTATCTTTCCTGGAGCAAGACGACATCAACGGCGGTTTTCTAGTCAACACGGAGCTGGAGGCGCGTACGCATCTGTACGTGGTAAGTATTTATTGTTAAAGTACTTGAGTATAATGCAAAATTGATGTCGCTAGTTACTGTGTGGATTTTCAAGAGATATTAGTCGATAAGCCTTGTCAGAGGCTTTTGGGTGGCTTAATTACGTTTGACAGTAAAGTGTCGGATTGGAGTAGGCTTATTTGTAAAGTAAGTGACTAATGAACGAGCTGGTGGTGGTATTATAAAGGATAACGCAGACTGTATTTGACATAGGTTTAATTACAAGGTGTCGGTACAAGAGTCGGATAGACGCGGGTGATGTACGCGCCGCTCGATGGTCAAGTGGTGGCGCTTCGCTCGCGGGGCGTCTTGGCCGCCGCCCCCGTCGCCCCTCGCCGCGCCGCGCCCGATGCGTCATCATCTGTCACACACTGGACACTTACCTTTCAGAAAATGAAAATACTCCACTAATCCGCACTGAGCTTGTGTGGTGTCTGCTTATAATATAAATACCCCTTTATAGTTGAGATAAGGAGGCCTGTGCTCAACAGTTGGACGTATATAGGCTGATGATGATGGATGATACTGTATGAAATAAATAAATTTAAGATTTTTCGTGGATTGAGTTAAAGTATTCCTGAGGCCATAATTTTTAACCTGTTGTCAAATGTATGCCATTTTGTAATGTGTGCATGAACATGTGTGTTTGTACTGGTCTGGGTGTTTTTTATGTATAATATGTATTTATTTACAAAAAATAAGTATTTAAGTATGTTCATCCGTTGTCTAGTACCCATAACACAAGCCTCATAGCTTAATTTGGGACTAGAGAATTTGGTGTGATTGTTGTGAAATAATTATTTATATTATTTTATTGTTTATTTATTATCTTAGGCTAAGAATACAGATACTTATGTAAAAATTCAAAGTACTTTTCACGACGCATTTTACGCCCGCGGCTGGTGCGGTAGTTTGCGGGTCCCCGCAAACCGGCGGGCAGCCGCGCGCTCTGCGGTCGCATGGGCAGCGGGGCGCGGGGGCAGCGGGGCGCGGGGGGCGTGCAGGGAGTTCGGAACTCAACGTCGTTCTTGCAACCGCCCGTCGTGCGATAGTCAACCGCGAAGTTGGCGGGCGATAATCGCAACTTCGAAAATCGATTATTATTATAATAATTCAACTCGCCAGGCCGGAGACGCGGCTAGCTTCTACTCGCAATGGAAGGACAGCCGGCTGCGCTTCGAGCACTACGACAACGCGGAGGAGCAGGGCTACATCGCGGGCGCCAACATGACGGGCTACTGGATCCCCTGCAACATGGAGCCGCACTACTGGCTGCAGCTGGGCGACGTGCTGGAGATGGAGGTCGGTAAATGTTTTACCTTATCACTGGATCCCCTGGATCCGCTGGATCCCCTGCAAAATGGAGCCGCACTACTGGCTGCAGTTAGGCGACGTTCTGGAGATGGAGGTCGGTAGATATTTTACCTTATCACTGGGTCCTCTGGATCCGCTGGATCCCCTGCAACATGGAGCCGCACTACTGGCTGCAGCTGGGCGACGTGCTGGAGCAGGAGGTCGGTAGATGTTTTACCTTATCACTGGATCCCCTGGATCCCCTGCAACATGGAGCCGCACTACTGGCTGCAGCTAGGCGACGTGCTGGAGATGGAGGTCGGTAGATGTTCTACCTCATCACTGGGTTCTGGATCCGCTGGATCCTCTGCAACAAAGAGCCGCACTACTGGCTGCAGCTGGGCGACGTGCTGGAGATGGAGGTCGGTAGATGTTCTACTTTATTACTGGAACCCCTGTCCGCTGGATCCCCTGCAACATGGAGCCGTACATATTTTCTGTGGCCGTTCTTCTGGCTGCAGCTAAGCGACGTGCTGGAGATGGAGGTCGGTAGAGGTTCTCCTTTATCCTGGATCTGCCGGATCCCCTGCAACATGGAGCCGCACCACTGGCTGCAGCTGGGCCACGTGCTGGAGCAGGAGATCGGTAGATGTTTTACCTTATCACTGGATCCCCTGGATCCCCTGCAACCTGGAGCCGCATTAATGGCTGCAGCTGGGCGACGTGCTGGAGATGGAGGTCGGTAGATGTTCTACTTTATTACTGGAACCCCTGTCCGCTGAATCCCCTGCAACATTGAGCCGTACATATTTTCTGTGGCCGTACTACTGGCTGCAGCTAGGCAACGTGCTGGAGATGGAGGTCGGTAGATGTTCATCTTTCGCACAGGTTCTGCTGGATCCCCTGCAACATGAAGCCGTACATATTTTCTGTGGCCGTACTACTGGCTGCAGCTGGGCAACGTGCTGGAGATGGACGACGGTAGATGTTCCACCTTATCACTGGATCCCCTGTTTATAAATTCATACAATTTTTTTGTCAATTATTGCTTTTGATGATAAAATAACATTTTTATAGTAGTACTAGCTGACCCGGCGAACTTCGTACCGCCTTAGCGTTGCAATGGATGGACACGCGTTTTTTAAAATATGCAAAATTAAATGTATATTTTTCAATATTTCTGAGAGATTTTCTTAATATTTTTTTCCGTAAGAACCTTCTCCTAATAATATCAAATACAACAAAAAAAGAATTAGTGAAATCGGTCCAGCCATTCACGCGTGATGCCGTGACCAAGAAAAACGGGTTTTCAATTTTATATATATAGATTTAGATCGTATGGCTGGCAAGAAAAATAAATAAATAAAAAATCTTTATTCTATCTTAAAAACTAACATTCAATGAAACATAAAGACAGCAAAGCAAGAAACCGCATCCCGTTGAATCGATTTAAAAAATCGGCAGATCGTATTGCCGTGAGTCAATTATCAAAAAAAACGTTCATTGAATTCCAAATTACAACTAAATGATACGTTTATTTTCATATGATACGATCTCCAGGCATACGATTCGATCTTAGCAAAGAACGCATCCCGTTGAATCGATTTAAAAAATCGGCAGATTGTATTGCCGTGAATCTATCTTCAAAAAATCGATTCAGATCGGGCATCCCTAATTTCAATGCTACATGATACAATCGTTTAACTCGCGAAATGCTTAGTAGCCGAGCTATTTTTTTTTATTTGTTAATTTATTTCTTCCTTAATTACGCAGGTGGTGGGCGAGTGTGGGGCCTGCATGCCCACAGTTGGGCTCTTCAAGCAGTGCAATCCCGAGGACTCGAAGCCGAAATCGCAGGCCGACGGCGACCGGCCCTGCTACAAGAAGTGAGTTGCATCATTTCGTTTATTTGGATTTTTAATCACCGAAGAGGTACAATTGGCTGACTATGCCTAAATGATTTAGGCATTAGGCATTCTCTATCATAATGAGTGAAAATTTAGAAAAGTTAATTAGTGGCGAGAGAGCAATTAAAAGAACAGCTCATTTAAAAAAAAATTGACATCCCTTATGATACTTTTAACTACATACTATGACCACAATGTTTTGAATTTTTTTGTATTGTTAATCTAATTAGTACTGCAATCTATAGCAATCCTCAAAAACTCCTGAATGCCTGTAGATTTAGATTTTAAACATTGTAGTCATAGTAGTTAAAATCAGGTTATCGTCCTTACCGTAAGGCTACTTTAAATTAAGATATCTTATGAAAGTAATTCTTATGAAACTGCTGGGCACAGGCCTCACCTCAACTATGAGGTGGTGCGAGCCATACTCCACCACGCGGGCTCAGTGCGGATTGGTGGAGGGGTGTGTGTAAGGTAAGTGACCAACCTTACTGTCAGATGTTAATAAGCCGCCCGAGGGCCTCCGACCAGGCTTAACGACTAATATCTATCGATATTAACCGGGACCAACAGCTTAACGTGCCTTCCGAAGCACGGAGATGCTTGTAAATAGGTGTCACTTGTATGGTCAAAATGGTCACCCATCCCAAACATGACCGCGCCGTAGGTTGCTTAACTTTTGGTATCACTACCAAAGCGCTGCAACTACTGCGCCACAAGCACCTCAATTTTTTTTTATAGTGCTGGTAATTTTTATATACTCGTAGTGTAATTAATTTTTATATAGTGCTGGTTTCAAATTAAAAATATTTTTCGCGTGGACACCCATAATACAACTGTTTATAAATTGAAGCCTAGTTACTGGTATGTGTTATTCTGATGTATATGATATATTCTTGAACAAAACTATTATAATCCATACCACACAGTATTTGGAACGTGAAAGAGTAATAAAAATACATACCTACATACTTTAGCGCTAATAAAGATAATATTTTTGCAGTTGAAAATATATCAACTGTCTGAGCGTGGAATCGAACCCGCGTCCATGGGAATCTAGCCCGCTTGCCTGTACAACGCGGCCACCAAACATAGGCTAAGCCTATTGAAATTTGCTACGTCATAAAGTGAACACGCGTCAGAAAAGCAGTAGCAAATTAGCAGTAGGCACACTAGATTCCCATGGTCGCGGGTTCGATTCCCGCCGCAGACAGTTAATTTTTTTATTGCAAAAATGTTATCTTTAATTTGCGCTAATAATGTAATCGCTAAATATAATTAATTAGTTAATATGTTAAGGATATATTGTTGATCGAAAAGGCTCTGTTCTAGGCAGTAAAAAAATAAAGATAACTTCGTATCGTCCCGAGATATTCAAATTATAAAACCACAATCGTCTGTCGTTGGTATAAGGTTCCAAATCGAATGCGCCTTCGTGGTCTACCACATTGTTGTATTATATTGAGGCCATTGTACGACGTACATTATACTTCATATTTACTGCAGACTTAACGCTTACTTTTTATTACCTACGTGTTTGTCACGTACCACTCACACAAGGGTACGTTGGAGAGCACGTCACGGTTAAAACCGCGGTATCTTATGCCATTGTGAGAACTTGCGATTTTGCAACAAAAATGGGTAACTTGTTGTGCTGGCCACTGTAGGTACACTGGTGTTAAATGACTGCATTGTTCGCCTGCTGAACCGCAGACGTTTAGTTACAACATCCATATCCATACTAATATTATAAACTAGTGGCCGCCTGCGACTTCGTCCGCGTGGAAAGCCTTTATCTTAAAAATTCTTTATGAATTGTAGCCTATATGTTATTCTGATGTATAAGCTATATTGTGGTAAAGTTTCATTCAAATCCATTCAGTAGTTTTTACGTGAAAGAGTAACAAACATCCATACATCCATACATCCATACTTACAAACTTTCGCCTTTATAATAGTAGTAGGATGCGAAAGTAACTCTGTCCGTCTGTCTGCTACTCAATCACGCCTAAACTACACAGCAAATTTGGTATGGAGATATTTTGATACCCGAGCAAGGACATAGGCTACTTTTTACCGCGAAAAAATTGGAAAATTCAAGTAGGCCGATCACTTTACGCCTAAACTACAGATTTTAACGAAATTTGAAAGGACCTGAGTTACTTTTGACCGGCGGGAAAACAACGCATTCCCTTTCGGGGATTCCAAAATACTTTTCGCTTTCATTCCTAAATTACCAAAGATTTGAATTACACTTGGATAAAATTGGTTAAACGGGATAACAATGCATTCCGAAAAAACTACCTAATGCGGACGAACTCGCGGGTAACAGCTAGTATAACATAATGCCACACCCAACTGTAGATTTTGCACGCCCATTTGCTGGTAAAAGGGTAAAGCTTATTTTACACGAGAGCGGATACTAGATGCGTTCTTATAATCATAATCAATCACTAATATAATACAATATCTTATCTTAACAGTGTTTTTAGGGTTCCGTACCTCAAAAGAAAAAAACGGAACCCTTATAAGATCACTTTGTTGTCCGTCTGTCCGTCCGTCCGTCCGTCTGTCAAGACCGTTTTTCTCAGGAACGAGTGGAGGTATCAAACTGAAATTTCTATATGATACTTAGGTCTACTGTCCCTGGAAGCTGTAGAAAAATCAACCTTCTAAGCCAACGCAATCAAAAGATACAGACATTTAGGCCGCAAATTTCCGCAAATTCTCGAAACTCGCACGGGAATCAAAACCTACAGGGTACTTCCCGTAAACTTAGAATCTTGAAATTTAGTACGGAGTCACGTCTTATATAGTACAGATATAGGAAAAATTACGAAAACCGTAAATTTTCAGAATCATAATATAAAAAAAAAATTTGAAAAATATTTTTGTCAATTTTGAAAATTTCAAAGTTACTACTCCTTATCTACAGGTTTGTACGGAACCCTCGGTGCGCGAGTCCAACTCGCACTTGACCGGTTTTTTTTAAAGGAAAATAATAGCAAGTTGTGTGTTGTACAATTCAAAATAATATTGTATGAGGCGTAATTTTTTTTTGTGATTGAACTAAGCGTACGAAGTGCATGTGTTTAATAAAAAAATACAAAAAATCGTAAAACATTGTATATGTAAACTTTGTGTGAAGAGCGGTGGCATTACCCTTTCTGGCTTTGCGATAAACGTTTGCAACTAAGTACTTTGATTTCATTTTAGTCTAATTAAGTAAAAAGTTACCTTTGATGCTTTATGTTTTTACATATAAATTTATTTACGTATTCTTAAGAAGGAGCGGCACTTCCTGTCACCAGTTGATATCCTCAATAGAAACTCACCTTTACCCTAACCAAACACTTGTAAAAACTTAATTGTAACAATAAAGGTTTTTTGTATCAGTAAATTAGCCTTGAAACACGACCACAATAATGGCACCTAGTCTGCTCCTATTTCTATCATCACTTACTCCGGATCCACACTAAATGTTGACACACACATGCATAATTGATGCATAGGTGTGCGTTTCAATGAAAAGGCCGAGTGGCATCACTGTATAGAAAGAAATATCTAGGCTATGCTATTGGTTGGAAATCTCTTTTTATTATTTTTGTAAGAGCATTCCTTTCCCACCCAGCCAGTGTCGCGGTGCTACGGCCTTAAATATGATTGGGGTACCGTTTTGAAGATCTCGGCGAGTAGACTGGGACGAAAATAAGTCGCGGTCGGCCGCTAGTAATAATAATCATTTGGGTCAAAATCACTAAGGTGGCGGATTTGGAGTTCGGAATTTCGTTTTTTTTTATTCTATCTATTTAAAAATAGGTTTAAATGATTGCGAACTTTATTTCCTTAACATATTTTCAAGGAGCACGCATAAAAATAATATTAATTTGTGCAGTGATGGGACCAGGCGCGTGTAAAAAACTTGGTGGTGTGGTGGTGGTGTACTGCTGGTGACAAATATTTAGAACTTATACTACCTGAGTATTTTTAAGTAACTTCCTAATAAAACAAAAGGTATGATATCAATAGCAAGAACGTTTGCAAAACATTACTCGGAATGATACATGATGATATTTGCTTACGCTGTGCTTCATGTTTCATAAGAATCTTCGCGAACAATAAAAGAGGAATGATGATTCGATATCTGACGCTCGATACGTGTTGCACCAATATGAACTCTGTATGATAGCTTGACAACTAATACCACTTGCAATCGAGAAAAAAAATGGTTACTAGCTTTTTTTTTTGCAGTCGGGTAAAAATAGATAACTGAAGTTACTGTGAAATGTTATACTATGACTTATTTCCAACAAATGGTATTGAGAACCTATTGAATGTTAGTCAAAATTATTTAAGTGTAAAAATAATGTGAAGTTAGACTGACTACGGTATTCTTCCCTGTAGCTATAATAATCATAGGTTAAAATACGGAAACAAGTTCTACTAGAAAATTAATTGAAAAAGAATCACCCTGCAATATTTGTTTGTATGAGAAAATTTCGATAGTATTAACTAACACCGAATTCTGTAAACTGATAATTTATTATAAGGAAATTGGGAAAAAAAAACTAAACGTAACGTAATTAACCTTTCTAAACGCAATAGAAACAATAAAATCAATAATTTAGAGCATAGGACAATAATTATGTTACCTTGTAAAAGTGATGACAGACACATTCCAAGCGGATAATGTTACGAAGAGAATAGCTGCCCAACTGTAACGATATGGCGAATTAAAATAACATTAATAACATTACTTTCGTGCAATGCAAATTACTGAGACTGTTAAACCAAAATAATTTCATTAGAAAATTTAATTGCTAGTATGTTAAGTTATTTGATTTGAATAGAGCGAAATCTTTTTTTTAAAAAGGTTAAGAAATTAATTTATTTTTGTCGTCTCATCTATCTCGTCTACATACTTCGTGCGTAGGAAATAGTTTACTTTTGTTACCAATGATTATTAATTAATATAAAATAATATGCATGTCTTGGCCAAGGCTAAATTGATAAGAAAGTTATTCTAAAATAATAAAAAGGATATACTATTTTTTTTCTTTTTTTCGCTGTCTTGCATTTTCTTTGCCTTCTTCATTCATGGACTCGCATGACACTCCCGGCTCCAACTTCTCCTCATCCGATTCCAACGACTCCCGGCGCCCAGCAACAATATCAACAACATCCGACACCAACAACTCCCGGCGCCCAGGAACAACAACCTTCACTCATCTGTCACCATTCTACGCCCGGCACCCCGCAACACTTATTTATTTCTTCACAATTTTTCAAATGTTCATAATATCTTCTGGCAGTTATTTTTATTGCAGTCACCATTTTTAACTTATCATTTTAATCATAACTCAATTGTTCTTTCAAATTCGAAAAATACTAATTATTTTTAAGTTGCACAGCACTGCCCTTAGGCAGCACTGGCAGGGTCGCCATGCAGTGATGGGACCAGGCGCGTGTAAATGAAAAGGGAGATCTCGGTTCAATGCTTAGTTTATTGTGCGCTCATGCGCTAATAAATATATGAAACTTACAACTAACTTCATGGTGAGGTGAGTCATACACTACATTTGCATGACTTTTCCTCTATACCGTAACTATGCTAAACTATATATTTTTTGTGTTTATTGGGTCTTGTTTTCTTTTTTCCGTCCTTCTTTGCTTCTTTGCTTGCTGAAATAACATTAAATAGTGTTTTTAAAATATTTTTTCATTGAAAATATATTACTTGAACATCGAATTATCATTTCGGGGCCACTGTGATCATTCTGGAACGTTCCCGAAATGAGCATTCTCGGAATGACGTTTTAAAATCTTCACGTGCTTGACACCGGTGGTAGCCGTTTAAAACACAATATTTATAGGTGAACGACAAGTAAACTACGACAATTCTACCGATCATTCTGTAAAAAATATATTTACAATATTACGAACAATAACACGTGTTCCCCAAATGACGTACTATTGATGTACGGTATGAAAATTGAACATAGAAAAAGACAAAGCACTTATTTTTGAATAATTTGTCGAAAAACTTGGGGACACGCCATACACACACACACACACGCGTCCTTTACGTCAGGATAGTGCTTCTGAATGATTCCTTCATAAATAAAATATTTAAGTCGGTTATCGATGTGTTCCCGAAAATGACGTTAACTTTTCCGGACAAACTCTTTGTCAGTTTTTATGCTACAAATATTTTTTAAATATGACCATTAAATTCAACTGTGCCTTTCTAAGAAAATAAGTATTTTATACAGCCCGATAATTTAATAAAATGACATTAAATACTTCGTGATATAAATGCGTGTTTTCCGGCAATAGCATTTCGCAATCTGACGCAATCTGACGACCACTTTTTAATGGTCAAGAGATTGACTATTAAACAAGAGGTTGCTGGTTCGATACGCACTGTACAAACATTTGTGTGCATGAACATGTCTGTTTGTACTGGTCTGGGTGTTATATGTATTTATTTAAGTTTATTTGTAATACCACTGTTGATTGTGATACTTACCACGAAGTCGGATCAATGTATGTGATGTTGTTGTATATTTATTTATTTAAAATTAATATTGTGCTTAGGAGCGAAGAGTACCAGAACAGGTATAAGCGCGGCATGGTGTTCTACCTGCGCGACGAGATCGTCGTCGGGATGCTGTTCTGGAACATGCCGCCCATCGACGACCGGAAGGAGGTCGTCACAGAGGTAACTATGATTAGTCCTCTTCTTAGTTAGTTTTCATTAGTTCTCTTCTAGATCGAAACGATAAGTCGAAGTATCGTTTCGATCTAGGCATAAATACATTTTTGATTGCCTCGTTGGTGTAGTAGCAAAGTTTCTGCCTTACATCCGAGAGGTCCTGGGTTCGAATCCCAGGGTCGAGCCAAAATTGTTTCTGAGATATTCGGTCATGAATTTCTCAGAAACAGCTCGGAGTGGTGAAGTTGGCGTTGTTACACCTCCATGCCTCGGTGCACACGTCAAGCCGTTGGTCCTGCGCCTGATCTCTCGCCGGTCATGTCGGATTGCCGTCTCACCGAACTTTGAGAGTGATGGAACAGTGAGTGCACCTGTTGCGCTCACACTTTTGCAATATAATACCTCCTGCGTAGTTGGCTGATCTCTGTAGAGATTGTCCGCCGTGGTCGAAATAAGCCAGACGGACTATTATTAAATACATTTTTGAAGACCAATCACTCAGCCACCGACAAATTGTTGTCCGTGGCTTTGTAGAAGTCTACGCGTGTATAGGTGCTCAAACACGCAAGGCAGGACAACACGGACGTGGCGGAACGTCGGACGTATAAAGGCTGATGAGATGATGCAAGTTGCAGACCGAAAGGTAAGCTTATTTTGTTTAGCTTAGCTCGCATAGCTTACGCCATTTCCCATACTGTTGCAAAACTATGCAACAGTATGAAAAACTGTGTGAGCAATGCAAAATTATCTAAATTAAGGCTTTGTCCTAGGTGAGCAACGCAACGCGAAAAGATGCGACGCGACACGATGTAATGTGAACAAATCTTCAAACGCCTTATGTCAATGTCAGTTGCTTTGTTTCACGTATAGTACGAGAGCCCACGACCAAAATTTTTGTCTCATAGCAATACGGCCAAAACTGCATCAAATCGATAGATACGATTATCCTGAACTCGAAAATACCAATATCAGACATTTTCCGCGTAGCGTTTGATCTGACCGAATTTTCAAAATTGTCAAAGAATTTTACCGAACTGCATCATAGCAATATGTCTGATTTGCAGACTGTAGTTGAATGATAGTTCTGAGATACCGAAAACATATTTTTCAGACGTTAGTGGTGTAGCGCAAACCCGTAAAATCACTTAAAAAAATTAAAAATGAGACAAAAAAAATGTCTCATAGCAATACGTCTGAAAATCTTTTTTATTAGTAAATTTTGGTTATTTGATGCGAACAAAACAATTTTCAGACGGAAATGTGAACGCATTAAATTTTGAGACCGTTTTGAAAATGTTAACAAATTTTACCGATCGGTATCATAGCAATATGTCTGAAAATTGTTGGACATGATAAAATAAGTTGTCCACATGTGCAAAAAAATTATATCAGACAAATTAAGTGTAGCACCTTCTCTATCAGACAACTTTTCGATGGTCAGATATCATTTAAAAATCGTATTGAGGCATCTTGAATTTTCTGTTACAAACCAATGAATACGTTGCGACCCTGAATTTATTAGAGGATAATTAACAAAGAATTTACCCGAAACCTTAACATTGAAGTTGAAGGACTGAAATAAATCGCACAAAAGGAAACTGGGATGAAGGGAAGGGAAGGGGCAGGAGCGTAACAAGCGCTGAGGCTGTTGAAATTAAATACTGATTGATTTGATAGTTTTGGTTTTATTTAAAGCACACTTGAGTAACTTTAAAAGAAATAAGTAATGACATCTGTCATCTGTCAAAGTACATATAATAGACAAGGGAGATTCTTGAATATCTATGAAGGCTGTAAATTTAAAAAAACATTTAACAGAGGCGTCGGCCAGGCGACTCCGAAACGTTATTTTCGTTTTTGGGAGTATATGCTACACTTAAAGTGTCTGAAAACAGGTTATTGGTAATCATGGCAGCAATACGAAAAGTTGAAAAAAAAAATTTATCCGTATTGCTATGATACAGGTCGGCTAAATTTGTTGACATTTTCAAAAATGCGCTCAGGCTATATGCTACGCGCAAAATGTCTGAAAACAAACTTTTTCGTAATACAATTATAAAATCTATGTTCATTTTCACTATCAGACGTATTGCTATAATACCGACTGTCTTTTTTTTTGACACAGCAGAAATGGCCTCCCACGCAGTTGCTACACTTTCGACCGTTACTACACACCTAGTCGGGTTCAGAATCATACAATCTAACGATTTTATAGGGTTTTTGCCGTATTGCTATGAGACATGGTTTTGGTCGTGGGCTCTCGTACTAGTAGGAAAATATAACGACGGCAGTTTGATATTTTCGCTCCGCTTTATCGCGTGTGTGTAAAGATGTACCACTTTTGTGATTCGCTGCTGGCTGAATTGTTACTAGGCGGACATGATCTGTGCTAGGCCAAAATCGTCACATCCATGGACACTGCACGCCTATAGATAGACGTTATAACAATAAAATCTCTATTGTGTCTGGCAGGCTGTCCGTTAATGTGTTAACATCAGGTGAGATAGTGGTCAAATGGTGTCTGGATAGTAAGTGACGATGTGACCCAAGAAAAGAGTAAATAGGTGGTTTCTAAGTAGAAATGATCCGTGCTAGGCCACATTGTCACTTACCATCATTGGGGTGAGCACGAATTTTATCGTAACGTATTCGTATAGTCCAAACGTCAGAAACTGGCAGTGTCCCCATACAAATTGACAAGTTAACGATAAGCAAACGCTACGATTATGATTAACGATAGTTGTTCGTGCTCATCCCTATGGTGAGATTGTGGTCAAATGTCTGGATGATAAGTGACGATGTGGCTTAGGATGGATTATGTCTGCCTAGTAACAACCTAGCCCAAAAAGAGCAAACTTAACCCAAATAGTAGTAAAAAAATCGGTTGTCTGTAACGTCGGGTAACTGACGATAGTTGAACGTGACAACGCCTTTGTCACGTAGCCTCTTTGTCGCTCGTTCCGCGCTCTCGCTTGCACTTCAAGCCTTGAATGGAACGCCTCAGAGCGAGGTAACGCCGCATGCGTCATGTTTTTTGGTGCGTGCAGCCGGCCCAATCGAATTATAAGAGTTGTCACGTCAAAATAAGACGCATTACATGTGATTGCCTTGACCAGTTGCTGCGCGCGCGGCCCTCGTACAAGGACATCAACCTGCTGGCTGAGCTGGTCGGCTTCCCCGACACCAAGTGCGTGTACGCCACGGCCGAGGAGCTCGTCGAACCCGGACCCTGCATCAAGAAGTATGTATTTCGTTCGTTCGTAAAAGTTCAAGCAGTAGTAGGGAATCAAAGAAAAAAACTAAAATTAAAAAAAACCTTGACATGAGCCAGGAAAACAGGTGGGCGGATTTTGATCAGCCATAGCTGAGAACCACTGTAATTAAACTATCTTTCGAATAAAAGAAGCTGCACTAAAATCGGTCCATCCGTTCGGGAGCTACGATGCCACCGACTGACACACACAAACACGCATAGACATAATTTAATTTAATAATTTTATGTGCATTTTGGAATAATATGACATTTTTGTCCTCCTCCGTAGTGGCAAACGCTCCCGGCGGGATCGTTGACAGGTCATTTACCCCGACGCGCCACTTGATGACTTAATTAATATTTAAACGTTTGATATTCAATTTAATTCAATTAATTATTTAAAATATTATGTAATATGAGTATATGGGTGCTATTTACCTGAAATAAAGATTTATTATTATTATTATAGAGATCAAACTTATAACACCCATCTTTTTCGTCTATGTCGTCAAAGGCCCAAGAGATGCGTTTTTTTCTCAATTTAAAAGTCATTGGGCATTCCGTCCGTGTGAACGCGGCGGTTTCATGGTCGTAAAACCCTCAAGTGTAGGGCTGTGAATCCTGTTTATCAAAATATCGATTCTACCTTCCCAATATCGATAGTAACTGCTTACTAAGTAATACAATGCCAAAAAATTTGTTTTATTTTATTTATTGGATAACCAACCACATAATACATTACACTTATGCTACAGAGCTTATGTAAATCGAAGTGTTTTTAGGTTGTTTTAACTTGTTTAAATTATGTAAACGAGTCGAAATAAAGTACAAAGAGCTACCTCTTAAGCGAGAAGATAAAAAAAAATAACTGTAAGCTAAGCAAAGCAAACCATAATTGTATTCCAAAGCATTTCATTAATTCCTGAAAGAATGTGTTTCCTCCCTATTTATATGGAACTAGCTGACCCGGCGAACTTCGTACCGCCTTAGCGTTGCAATGATTGAACAATGTCATCGAATGACATTGACATTAGTTACGCGCGTTTTTTAAAATATGCAAAATTAAATGTATGTATATTTTTCAATATTTCTGCGAGATTTTCTTAATATTTTTTCCGTAAGAACCTTCACCAATAATAACAAATACAACAAAAAAAGAATTAGTGAAATCGGTCCAGCCATTCACGCGTGATGCCGTGACCAAGGAAAACGGGTTTCATTTTTATATATATATATTATTATGGAATATGGTCCTCTAATATATTAAGCATGTTATTATGCTAAACCTACCACTTACATTATTATAAATTTTGTGGTATATTAGATATTAAAACTTATATGTTAGATAAGTGATGTTTTTTTTTAGTTTAATTAAGGAAAAAACTAATTGGAAGATTGGTATTAATGCATTTGTCTTTTTTTACAGTTGGCGAGTTTTTTAAATTGATCAAGAAGTCTACACCCGGTTGTTATGATAAAATTTACACTCATGTATGTTAACCAGACGTAAAAGTAAACTAATTCTTTATAAACTTTGTTTTTTTTAAATGTCTAGTAGACTTAGGTATCTAATCTTTCGCATTTGTCTCTTGTGTACGCACGACAGCTCGTCAGGGTTAGCACTGCGGTATCTGAATTAATTGGATTAAAGCGTATTTGCAAAAATGGGTGACCCTCTGTGTTGTTGTCTGTACCAGACTTTGCTAACGATGGCTGCTGTGCAATGGAGTGTTTTAGGAAAAAATATAAAAGATAATTAGTTAGTGTAACCATTTTTTTTAATTAAAATCTACCGACCAGTTTTTACAATGTGACTTTCATAGTTTCTATTAAAACAACGTGTTGAACACAGTTATCGTTTTAAAGATAGGGGATCGTTATTTTTGTGAGCAACATATTTTATTTGTGTCTATATGCGTTAGACGCAAAATATTAGGTCTTTACCAATGAAATTGTCGTTTTGACTTTTTGTAATTTTGAATTTTAAACTCCCACCCAGTCCAAAGATATTCCAGTGCAAAGTAAAAACGGCAATTTCATACTAGGTAAAGACCTATTACATCGATATTATGCAAACATCGAGCGCAGTACAACCCTACTCGGTATCACGGCTAAGTTTATGGGGCCTAGCAGTGTTGGGCTGCCAGAACCTTTCCGTTTGCGTTCAGCTGCGCTCGCGCACACGTTACTGTAGCTAGAGTCTGTGCTGTCATTATGTGTGTTATTCTCCAAAATTCCTTGGTGTTTTTGTGTTGTGATTTGCAGTCCCAGTTTTGTGTTTTGTCTCATCCACCTAAAACATTTGTGTTTAGGTAGACAAATAAGATATTTGTTAAGGTCATGTCTTGTGAGAGTGGTCAAATATATTTTCCGTAGTCGTAAAGTTCTTGTGGCCCAGATAGGGCTGCGTTAATACTTTGTTGTAATTTATTACACCAGTTTAACTCTACGGATTTTGTAGTCGTATGAGGAAACTTTTCAAGGTATACAAGTTTAATCGATATAAAATTGTTGAATTGAAATTTTGTTGTGGACTGCATAGTTGACTTATGTCAAGTGTTTTGCTAATTTTCAAATGTCTTGATGTTGTGCTTTAATTTCGAAATGGTCTTTGGTGAAACATCCTCTTCCGCAATGAAGATCTCTGGTACATACGAAAAAAACGAATAATATAAAATAAAAAAGAATATGAAATATTATAAAAAAAGGTTTACAGTAACGTCTACAAAAAAATCAAGAAAATGTTTAAATGTGATTTTTCGGATTTTAATATTTTCATGTTTTTTTGATCTTACAACAATTAGGTATCTGTTTGCTGGTTGTGTTAAAAATTGCGTTTTGTTTTTCAATTAGGTTGTTGATAGTTGAATTGTTATAAAACGTTGGTACTTAAAATTTATATTCAAATTCGCCTTATAGAAAGTGATAAAACCTGTGATTATAATCTCGGATGTGTGGCTGTTTTTAATGTTTTTGAATATTGTTTGTTATGTGCCTCTGTTATCGTTGGATAAGTTTATCGCTTTTGATAATAACATAAAAATATGTTAAGTATGCTAATGGTCTTGGGGTCTTACTTTGGTTAGCAGCTGATCTAATTTCCTCAAGTAAAATTCAAAATAGGCGCTTTCGTTTTGATATTGTATTTATGAGTTAATATTTCTAAGCAATAAACTATTCATGATGATCTTCATGCGCTTTTTTGAAAAAGTTGCTCATTTTTCCTTTTTGGGTAAAATCACCTGGGGCTATGATTTGGTCTAAAAAAGAACTACCTACTTGGATTTAGGTTTATTTGGTTATATTGAAGTGTGACTAACTCTTCTAAGAGAATTTTGCTTCATTTAATTTAAATTCTCTATTGGCAAGTGCTTTTAAATTCTCATTAAAATAATACCCATTTAATGAGCATTTAAAAGTCTAATTTGGTTGAATTTGGTGGATTTTGGTAAATAATTAAAATAAATATGCGGTATGTACCAATGTTAAGAGATCGTAAAATAGTTTCTTGTCGGCTGTGCTACTTTATGAGGTACTTGTCTGGTCACGTATGCCGTAACCAATATTTTACGATCGTTTTATTGCTTAGTTTACCATGAGATGGGATTAACATATTTAGTTTAGAAATCGGTGTCTCATTAACATAAATACGCCTTACCTAGCTATGACTGAATTTTCCATAGTGTTGATACCGTCATTTCTGATGATTTGTCTGTAATTTTGATGTCTTGATTAAACCATCTTATTACAATAATTTGATATGGTTTGGTATCAATTGCTTCGTCTAATATTGGAATTTCGTAGGTTTGAAATATTTGTGATTCATTATCAGATTGATTTGAACAAGTTTCAAAGATTTTACAGAATATTGATCAGATTGATCGCGTACCATCGCCTAATTTCGCTGCTACTGATTAGCTTACTTGAGTGTAATAAAGTTTAAGTCGAGAGAGTGCATCATCATTTGAATAATTTTGTTTTCAATTCCAGTAAATAATTTCAAAATCATTTTTTGTAAGCATGATCTCCAACGTGTTAATTTACTGTTGGGTTCCTGTTGTACCCTAACAAATTTTCTGTGATCAGTATAGATGAAAAATTTGCTGACATACAAATATTGTTTAAACAATTTTGCCGCCCAAATTACAGCCAATATTTTCTTTTCGATAGCGCTGTATTTTGTTTTCGCTTCGTTAAGCGTACGGCTCCCGTAAGCGATTGACTTCTTCTTTTCTTGGCCTGTGGTGCCCGTCGCATTACGTGATGTTTGACGCGTCCGTGGTCAGAACAAAATGCTTTGAGAAATCAGGAAATGTTAACAAAGGGGCATTAATCAACAGTTCCTTGCAGGTTTCAAATGCGTTTAAATATTTATCGTCCTCATATTTTACTTTAAGCAGTCTGTTAACGGTTTTGTTGTTTTTGCGATTTCTTTGAAAAATCGCCTGTAGTAACCGAACCGAAACTAATTGAAGAAATGCATTGACACTTCTAAGGAATAGGATGATTCAAAACAGAATTAATTTGGTCTTTGTTGGTTTAAGCCGTCTTTATTAATTGTATGTCCTAAATAGAAGACTTCTTATTTAGAAAATTCAGATTCATCCAGCTTAACTTTCAAATAAGCATTTATATTATATTCTATGGGTATCAAAGATAATTTTCATATGACTCAGAAAGTAAGAAGGTAATATAATTATATCGTTTCTATAAACTAGACAATGTTCCCCTTGTAGTGTGTTTAACACATTGTCCATCGTTCTTTGAAACGTGGCGGGTGCCGTCTTCAATCCGAATGACATTTTCTTAAATTCATAATGACCAAACTGGGTTGAGAAGGTTGTTATAAGTCTGTCACCTTCATGAATAAATCATTAATATTCGGTATGTACTAGTTTTGCGGAATAGGGACCATTGGTGCTCTTGCATTACGTGTATTAAGCATATGCGCTGATAACCCGAAGTTACTGGAACGAGAGGTTTTTGACCTCTCTTAATGATGTTGGTTATTCCGATTCCTTATTCAATGGTTTGTTAACGAATTGGTTCTGACCGGCGCCCTTTGTCCATGATTCGGATATTGAGGGTGCTATTGGTTTCTCGATTAAAGTAAATTTGGTTGTACAAATCGATTTTTGTTATAGATAAACGCTTGTTGAAAAATTATCTTTTTTTTCTATTTTTAAGCCATAAGTTGTATTGTTGGTGAAAGTTTTGTTCTTTTAGCACGATTTCAAGACCTTCCAATAGTCTGTGGCGCTTTTAATCTCACATTGCGGACTAGATCTTCCGGAAAATGGACGAAGTAATTTTCAATACACACAAATATCAAATCCTAGTCAATTTGACAGTCATTCATTTTAATAAACGTTTTGTCTTACACGTACACAAAAAAAACGTACACATAATCCAAATACAGCTCGTTTTATCATATTGTTGCAATGATGCAGTCTATTATCTACCCATATACGTTTATCTACGTTTTATCATTGTCAGCAGTCCTCTACTAGGTGATCTGCACACATACCAGACGCATTACGACGCCAGGGCAGTGCAGTATTGCTCGGAAGGCATTAAAAGAATATGTTTAACTTTATAGGTACTGTCGTAAATTTTAATTTTGTTTACCTTTAATTTCACGTTGGAAATTAATTTAACTTTAACGCTTAGTATTCGGTGGCAAAACTAAGTATTTCGCTTTGGGACTCAAATGCATCGATTCCAGTTTACTGACAATGAATCCTTCAGATCTTGGATCTTCAAAGTATGGATTGAATTAGGGTTTTAATCTTGTTGCAGACAACCATAGACAATACAACATGAAAATTTTAACGAGACACTAATCAGATAAAAAGCTAGAATGTTGGGTTGGCTGCATAGCAAGTTCCCAAGCTGGAAACTTAATGGTGGAACATAAGAAAAGAAAACAAACAACTGTCACTGTCAATAGTAAACAACTGTCATTGTCAATAGTAAAATTTTCGTAAACTCAGCTCCTCAATTTTTTCTCCTTCCGCAAAATATTCATGACTCCAAGAGTGTGGTCACGATAAAGGTGTTAAACTTACAGATTATAGATTTATTTAAGTATTATTTTAAATGGTACATACATATTTGGTGTGGGAAACTCCTGTTAAGCAGGTGATGCTTGTGATAGGAGTAACAGCTCTTTCTTTATCCATGGAATACATTTATAATTTCGTAATTACAGGTAAGCAAACAAATAAATTACTAATAAAAAGAAATAAATAAAATAATAAAAATATATAAATTAAAAAGGTGAGAGTATCCAAACTCATACCTTAGGCCAGCGAACAAGCCTTTGTTGCACGGAGTTGAGCTTCGAATTCCAACATCCTCTGCATGAGGGATTTAGTAAGTAATCATAAGTCTTGCTTATCTTTAATGATTGTAGAAAGTAATACTCAAGTATCTTTTCTCGATTTTCTTGCTATTCGGTAAGTGATCAGACAGTGTGCTTTAAAAAAAAATAATGAAGGTTGTACAAATATTTTTCTTATTTATTAATTCTAACATGTAAATAATAGGGGATTATTTGTAGGTACTCAATAATATTTATTTCTTCGTGACAGGTTTTTCCTTCATGATAATTTTGAATTATTTGTTTCTGAGAATCCTCGTTTTCTTTTAAATTACATGCTCCATGCATTCAATATTTGAATGGGATTACTTTTAGTGGAAATGTTTTTTTTTGTAAAGATTTTTCTAAAGCCTTTATGATCAAAGTGATTATTATTTTTAATTGGTTCTATGTTACCCTTTAAAAATGTTTTAATTAATTCTTTGTTTTCCAATGGTAGTCTTCCTTCAAGTACTTTAGTAGTGCGATGTTTCGTACCAGAACAGCTCAGTATATCCATCGGTTATTTCTTCAGCCACTGGTTGTAAAAGTATTTTTTAAATTCAGGACTTTTCGGCACAATATGATTGTAAACTTTCGCGTTCCATTTTAACACTAACTATCGGTTATCGGGTCTAAACACGAACTATTTTAATGAGCATTTAGGTACTCACTGCTCGACGTTTCGGCTGGATTGCACACAGCCGTGGTCACGAGCTGACTGGTGGCTTTCGGCGTCGTCTGCTCGGGGCGGCCGCAGTTTTCAGATCCACCCTCACATTTTCATAATTAAAAATGTTAGTTCAGTCACCGCGACAAAAGTGATACCGTCAGTGTTGTTTGTTAGGTAGTGTAAGCATTGGATGGTCGGATGTTGATAAGTCTCGACAGAGATGGCATTATGGCAACAAAATACTCTTTCGGGAAGTACTTGGCCCTTAAAAATTTCCACAACTGTGTGGGATGTCTTTTGGTCTGCCACCAATTTTCTATTTAAGCGTCTGGCTTTCAAAAGAATACCACAACCAACGGGAACAATGAATCGGCTAACTCGTCCATAGACCAGTCCGTAGGTATTCCTCATAAGAGGCCCATTCTTGTTACGTTGTATGTGGGAATTGATGCAACAAATATATTCAGTGGGAGGAGGTCATTACTAAAGTCATTACGTTTGCTGCAGAGGCAGTGGCGAATTGCACAGAAATTCTATTTCGGCCTACCTTTTTTACCTATTCAACAATAACATGCTGGACCTTATTATGTACTAGGAACCTACCGAACTTCATTGGTTGAATCGATGCTGGCGCTGATGGATCATTGTTATCTATAATCCCAACGTGTACAGTAAAAGGACCTTTGTCTTGGGTACTAAAAAAAAACTGTTGTGAGTTTCCTCGGTCTTGTTTGGTAGCAAGACTTATGCTGGTGTCGATATGCTCCGACATAAATCGGATTATCATTTTTTGTTCGTATGCAATGTTTTATTTACCGGAATACCGTCACAATAGAATATGTCACTGTATTCGTAACACAAATAATTAATTACCTCTTCCTCTAATGGGTTATTAATATGATCTAATCGTAATTTATTTAAATTCTGTATCAAGAGTTGATCTTGATAATAGTGATGACTTTCATTAATGTAATATGAACAATTTTTTTCAACATCTTATCTTGGTCAAATATTGACACATCTAATTCTTTGTTCAGTCCGTTAGTAATCTTTGTAGTTGCATAACCCTGTTCACAGTTAACCAATGGCATTGTTACGTTTTCTGCAAACTCGACAAAAGGTAAAAATCCTTTTCCGTTATACACGTCGGTGGCAACTCTAACGGATTGCACACTGTTCGGTTTTAAAACAACTCTTTCCGTTTTGAACTTAGGATGATATCGTCTGGATAAGACCAATTCTTTTATTTTAAATTTAAATTTTTCCAAGTCTAAGTGAACTTAAAATCTAGACATGAAGTCGATTCCAATTAATCCATCATATTCCTGTGAAAAATCATAGATGAAAAGTTTATGTGTTTCGTTAATGTTAAATAAATCTTTTAATGAAATTGCAACGCACCCATTATGCTTGCTATGAGCATGCGTGGTGACAATTTCAATGTTTCATTTATTATTTCATAAGGAAAATATTCTTGTACTATTCTTGAACTTATAAATGACCTTGCACTTCCCGTATCAATCATTAGATTCGCGTTTATTTTAGAAAGATTTATGAATGGCAATTTAGCTCTTACAACATTTATTTCCGGGTTGAAGTTTAGGCTTTTATACGACAATTTGTTTTACCATTATCATAAGAAGTTGATGGCATATCCATATTAACCTGTCCGACTTCTAATTCGTCGTTGATATTTATTGCGTTAAGAAGACGCTGTGGCGCGTGTGAATTACGGCCGCCACCACTGTATTCCGGAATTGGGAGCATCGGTGGCCTTGGATTAAGTATGTTGTGCGTATGCGCTGTCGATCCGAAGTTACTGTGATGAGAGGTGTTTGACCTCTGATAATGATTTTGGTCATCCTGCTTCATTTGAGGAAAAGCCCGATTATGTTGTATGAAGGTCTATTAAATTGGTTCTGGTATTAGGTCCTTACCTATGAAATTGGCGTTTTGTATGGGAGGAACAAAAAGTCGAAATTTTTTTATATAGCATATTTATTTAATCAAAGTATGAGCCATTGTAATCTATGCACTTTTGCCATCTCATAGGTAGTTCATTGATCCCTTTACTAAAAAAACCATTCGAACGGGAATCAATAAAATCTTTGAAGGCGACTTGGACTGCCCCATCTGAGTTGAACTTTTTCCCTTGCAAGAAGTTATCCAAATTTCGAAAAAAATGGTAATCTGTTGGAGCAAGGTCCGGGGAGTACGGTGGATGCCTTAGAGATTCCAATTGAAGTTCTTCTAATTTGCTAGCCGTCTGTTGTGCAGTGTGTGGTCTAGCGTTGTCGTGAAGCAGCAGTGGCGTAGAGCGATTGATCAGCCTTGGTTGTTTAGCAACTAGCTTTTCCATCATGGTTTGCAATTGCTGACAATAGATATCTGCCGTAATCGTCTGGCCAGATTTGAGAAAACTGTAATGAACGACACCGGCGCTAGTCCACCAAACGCTTACAAGTAACTTTTTATTGGTCAATTTTCGCTTGGAGCAGGCTTTGGCTGGCTTGCCAGGGTCCAGCCATTGCGATGAGCGCTTCCGATTATCGTAGAGAATCCACTTTTCATCACAGGTAATGATTCGATTTAAAATCCCTTCGTTATTGTGCCGGTCAAGTAATGTAACGCAGCAGTTGACGCACGTTTGCCGGTTTGCTTCACTAAATTCGTGAGGAACCCACCTTTCAAGTTTTTTAATCTTCCCAATTTGCTTCAAGTGGATTAAAACAGTTTTATCACTAACGCCAAAGCCTGCAGCTAACTCGGACGTGGTTTGCGATGGATCCGCTTCCACAATAGCCTTCAATTCTTCATTATCAACTTGGGTCTCCGACCGTCCACGGGGCTTGTTTTGCAGGTCGAAATTTCCAGAACGAAAACGTTGGAACCAAAAACGCACTGTGTTTTCTTTTGCGACACAACCGCCATACACATCATTAACCCTTCGAGCCGTTTCCGCAGCACTGGTGCGACGGTGGAACTCGTACTCGTAAATAACGCGATATTTCAAATTTTCCATGTTGTAAATTGAGCGATGCAAACAGAAAAAAGATAAGTAAAAAAACAAATGAATGACGGTTTACGAAACACAACTACATGTGGAATTAGCTGTATAAATTTGAATTTCGAATTCCTAACCAAATAGGAAAAATTTGTGATCAAAGTGGCCAGTACGACAAAACGCCAATTTCATATGTAAGGACCTAATATATCGGCGCCCTATGCTCATAATTTGGATTTCGGGGGTTCAGTTATTCGTTTAAGATAGATTTGGTTGTACGTAACGATTCTTGTAGAATTTAAATGATTGTTCAAAATTTTTCTTTGCTCTTTCATTTTTGTGTCGTATATTGTATGGTTCGTTAAAGTTTTGTTCTTCTAACACGATTTCAAAAGCTTCCTCTAAAGTTTGAGGAGCTTTCTGGTAGATTGTAAAGAAAAATATTTGAAGCCATATTGTCGAAGATTTAAATTTTGTTAGCCTTTAATGTCGAGTCAGGAATTAAATTGAATTCGCTAGCAAATTACTGCGAACGCTTTCAATGCAGTGGCAAAAATCTAAGTATTTCTCCTTGTTTCTCAATTGCATAGATTCTAGTTTAATTGCAATCCGAAGGGTGGATCTCAAATCTCCAAAGTGTTGGTTGAATAACGGTTTTAATTCTTCAAAATTTTTAACATCTTGTTCTCTAATGAGAGCAGCGGCTCTGCCCGCGAGACGACTGTATTTTATATGTTTCCTGGGCTTTTACCCCCGCAAATTGCGTTAATAAAAATTTGCATTTTCGTTAGTTAAGATTAAGGTGTCGGTAATCACCGTCGAATATTGGAATAATCTTAACAATCGCAGCAGGAATAGTAACTATTTCGGCCATTGCGTATGAGTTCGCTTTTTGCTTTACAATAAAACAATTGTAATACAGTGGACCTCCGGTAATCCGACAAACATTATGCAGGGCAGTGTCGGACTATCGAATTTGTCGGATTATAGAGTACTGCCTAAGACCCCTATAGTCCGGAATTTTTTACAAAAGAGTACCTTGTAATCCGACAAATTACATATTCAATGATAAGAATCTATATGTAATATGTACATATGTACTTTGAAGTACAAATCATGCTTAATTTATGTAAGTCGAATTTAGTAAATTTAATAACAATTGAGAGCTTACGTTTTATTATAGAATTAAGCATAAATGCACATACATATCTACCAAAATAATCAAGAATTATTAATCAAAATCATGTAGTGTTTATCAAATTATGAAGCTTTAAAATATTCTTATTTTTTGTTTTGTTTAAGGTTGTTATAACGCGAGATCAGAGCTTTGTCCCTCAGTCTTCTCAAAAGTAAAAGTTCGTTGTAAGATGTACCATTCTCTTCAGCCCATTGTAAACCTAGTTCAAAAGCGTTAACTGAGTCTTGTTTTGTGACTTGTGGAGCAGTTGCAATCACGTTGTCGTTATCTTCCTGATTGTTTGTTGTATAATTGGAAACCTCTTTTATAATATCTTCGTCAGACATTACATGAAAAACATTTTCTTCTTTATCCATTCCACGGCACCAGATTTCCAAATCTTCCGGACTTATCTGTGTTTCAGTAGCGACTTGTTCTATAACTTCCGAAGTTACACTGATTTGTGGATCGTTGCTAGGAGTGGTGACCATATCTGACCATAACTTTTTCCAAGACGATTTAATAGTTGATGACGGTAACGACTGACAAAGAGCAAAAACCAAGTCTTTCATATTAAATTCTTTTAAAGTTTTTTCCATTGGTTGGTCTTTTAGATACGGCTCTCAGAAGTAGGTTTTTTTATAGTCTTGCTTAACAATCTGAATGATATTCTGATCCATTAGTTAAATCAGTGCAGTGCAATTTGGCGGAAGAAACATCGCAGTGATGCATTTATCCTCAGTTGTCAGTTCTTCTTCAGACGTATGACCGGGAGCGTTATCAAGAAGCAACAACGCTTTTTGAGGAAAATTATGATGTTTTAATCATTTTCTAACTTCAGGTACGAAGCATTTATCAAACCACTTTTTGAAAAGGTCTTTTATCATCCATGCACTTTTTTGTCCGTAATAGTGTACAGGTAGATCAATGTTTTTGAATGCCCTTGGTTTATTAGATTTCCCAATAAACACCATCCTAAGCGCGTGTGTACCTGCAGCATTAGCACATGGTAGTATGGTTACACGCTCTTTACTTACTTTTCGTCCAGATATGGATTTTTCGTTACAAGAAACGAAAGTTTTGTTAGGCATCACACGCCAAAAAAAGCCCTGATTCGTCTGCATTGTACACCTGTGATGGGCCAAGATTTAAATCGTTCACCTTTTGCAAAAATCTTAATTTATAGGACTCTATGCAGGTGGCATCGTTCGAAAGTTTCCCTCCTGTAATAGTCATTAAACGTATAATTTTATTTTTTTAAATATACGGGTATAATTTTACCACTTACAATTTTTCAAATTATAAGGCGTTATTATACCCTTCAGACAATTCTTATTTTTCTTTAAACAACTTTGTCAAATTCTGGCTTTCTTGGCCAAACTCAAAAATAATTATCGGTTTAATTATGGCCACAAAAATTAATTTTATAATTTAAGATGTTTTGTTCTTCTAACACGATTTCAAGAGCTTTCTCTCAAGTTTGAGAAGCTTTTAACCTCATATGCGTACTATATCCTCCGATAGATTGAATGGAAAAATTTTTTGAAGCCATATTGTCGTAGATTTTTATTTTGTTAGCCTTTAATGTCAAGTCAGGAAATAAATTGACTTGACTTGAATGCGGTGGCAAAAATCTAAGTATTCCTTCATGGGTCTCAATTGCATAGATTCTAGTTTAATTGCAATGCACCCTTCGGATCTCGGATCTCCAAAGTGTTGGTTGAATAACGCTTTCTGAATAATTCTGGCTTTCTTGGCCAAACTCAAAAATAATTATCGGTTTAATTATAACGCTTTTAATTCTTCAAAATTTTTAACATCTTGTCGTTCTCTAATTATACAGAGCAGCGGCTCTGCTCGCGAGAAGACTGGTTACTACGTGTATGTTACATGTTTCCTGGGCTTCTTCGCCCGCAAATTGCGTTAATACAAATTTGCATTTTCGTTAGTAAAGATTAAGGTGTTGGTAATCACCGTCGAATATTGGAATAATCTTAACAAGCTCAGCAGGAGTAGTAACTATTTCGGCCATTGCGTATGAGATCGCTTCTTGCTTTATAATAAGAAAATTGTGAGAAATTCGAATTTCAGAAATATACGGGTATAATTTTACCACTTACAATTTTTCAAATTATAAGAGATACGAGTATACCCTTCAGACAATTCTTTTTTTTGTCACACAATTTTGTCAAATTCTGGCTTTCCTGGCCAAACTCAAAAATAATTATCGGTTTAATTTTAGCCACAAAAATAAATTTTATAATTTAAGATTTTTATCACTTGACGTAAATTTGCAATCTATATTTTCCGTTTTATCTACGCTGGTGTTCTAATTGCAATAACATATGCATTTAATAACTAAACAATTCAGACAATTTCTTTAAAAAAGTGTCTGTTTGTCTTGAAATACAACCAAACACGTTCCTTCCCTCTACAAGTGGATGTGGAGTGTCTATGCATAAAATATTTAAAATGTAACAAAAGCAATGTTAAATTATTTTAATCTAGTTAAGGTTGGATAATAATTATTTATCCAACAGATTCTACCATCGGGGAGAGAGATTAAATTTTCACGATACAGTTATTCAATAAACAATATGCATTGTGTTTTAATTTTTACACAATAATAAGAAGAGGTATGCATGCAAACTTATAACTAAAAATCTTCTACGCTATACAGACACCTTTCCAACAGAAAGACAGATTAGACAGACTGCTTGTTCGTGCCTTGAATCTAGTGAGTCGCCGACAGAGTATCTGCGCTTGAGATGATGCTGCCTCCTTTTCTCGACTGCTCACCCTGTCGTTCTTCGACACGTTCTCGGCGTAGCCCTGGACTGCGGCTGGCTCGTAGCGGCTGCTCTACTGGCTGGCTCGCTGTGGCTGCTGTCTGCCTTGGCGTGGCTTCTTGGAACTTTTTGAGTGGCTGCTCCTCTTTTCTCGCGGTTTTCTTCAGACCAACAAATTTATATTTTTGGAGGTCGCGTTGAAACGAATACTTACTTTTCTTATGCAAGCAACGACGCGGTCCTACCGACTGCGCCGGTTAACCGTAGAGCACGAGCTGTGCCTCGGAGCGGCGAAATTATGGAGATTTCAGCAAAACAGCAGTTTTTCAGTTAGTAGATTTGATAGATAGATTTGACAAATCAAGATGAAATCGCTCGAATCAATTCTGTCGGGCGTCTGATTCGGGCGGATTATTATACTATAATTATTTATTAAATCAATCAATAATCAATTTATCTCATCCTCACTTTCTGATTGATGTTCGTCTGCTGGGTTTGGTGTTCCAGATACAAGCATATTCAATGTTTCAGGAAGAAAGGAAGACTTCTTATTTTTATTTATTACCCTTGAGGCACTAAAAAAGAGATCTGAGCTTAAAAGTATCCTATTCAAAATGTCTGTGTTACAGGACTCTCTAGAGAATTGTCTTGAGTGATCCAGTCTGTATAACCTAAATACGCGATAAACACGTCTGCTGCGCACCCAAACATATTTGTAGTTTAGTTGTTTCTTCCGTAGTCTAGCCGCCGCATGAAGGTTTTTGTTTTCGATTGTAAGGTTCTCCACTACGTACAACGGAGTCTTCTTATCATCGATGCCCAAAGCGCTAGCGTTAAATTTGTCTTTCTGGTGAAGCTTGTTGTATTGAGTTGTGGCAGCCAGCACAGAGTCTCTGATACGCGGTGTTGATGCAGCAGGAGTAGATGACGTATATATTTCGCGAAGTCTGCTGTTTAAGGTATAGTTTAGCTCACCTCTGAATATTATTTATTTTATCAATATGGGTTCGCTCTTGACATCATTCTCCCTCTAAGAGGTAAAGAAGATGTCGACGATACAGTAGCGAGCTTACCCAGAAGGTGCCTATTGAATTCCCGCATTACTGATCGCATCTCTTCGCGGATCATAAGTTGAATATCGCTGCGTGTTACAAAATCCGTCGAGCCGCTGGTAGATGGCTGACCCGGGTTAAGATTGCATTGCACCTTACGGCGTGTAACGTTAAAGGTGACCTCGGCCATACCAGTCGGCGTGGAAGGGCGAACCGAAACATTTGAGTTATCCCACTTGGGTTGTTTGTTCTTACAGTTAGGGCACAGCCAATTACGTGACGTATCGCTGTCCATGCATTGTAGATCCTCAGTTGTGTAACCAAGGCACAATATGTGAAATTCTTTAGAACATCTTGTGCATTCCAAAAAATCATTATCGTAGATTGAGTCATTACAAGCGTAGCACGACTTATCCATTATCTTTGTGTCGGAGCTCGGAGCAAATGTTGGCCGTACGCTGTCCTTTTCTTACGCACTATGTAGGCAGATCACAGAGATAAGGCATTTCACTTCATTAACACGCAGCGCGCCGAACAACCCCGAATCCAACACACGAGACCTCCCGAAGCCGGTCACAATTTAATATTGTATTAAAATTTGCTTTATCACGCACGGGATTCCGGTAGCTAGTACAAGAATAGTAAGACTTATCGCGTGCGGTTGCAGCACTGGCAGGACTGCCATGTAAGGATGGGATCCGGGAGCAGCCAATTAAACAGATGTTACGCGTTTAACGTATGGTTTATTACTGGCTCGTTGCCTGGCGCGTTGTTTGGCGTCAACAAATTTTTTTTTAGATTCCTTGCACCTTACACCTACCGATACCGACAGTAATTTCATTTAATTTTATTTAAAATTAATGTTTAATTTACCATAACACTGATAAAAAGTAGATAAAATAATTTTTAATGCTTTAATCGTGTTTCAATGATTTTTAACCTATCCGCCTTCGAAGGCTTATTACAAAAAAAATAGGCAATTTAGGTACAATTTTTTTTTGAAAAATCACGATACATATTTTATATAATTATTTTTAAAAACTTGATGGGTATCATATTTGATACTTCAGGCATTTAAATGACCTTGGAGAGATGAACTTGGAGATTCTAATATTAGGTCCTTACCTATGAAATTGGCGTTTTGTATGGGAGGAACAAAAAGTCGATTTTTTTTTATATAGCATATTTATTTAATCAAAGTATGAGCCATTGTAATCTATGCACTTTTGCCATCTCATAGGTAGTTCATTGATCCCTTTACTAAAAAAACCATTCGAACGGGAATCAATAAAATCTTTGAAGGCGACTTGGACTGCCCCATCTGAGTTGAACTTTTTCCCTTGCAAGAAGTTATCCAAATTTCGAAAAAAATGGTAATCTGTTGGAGCAAGGTCCGGGGAGTACGGTGGATGCCTTAGAGATTCCAATTGAAGTTCTTCTAATTTGCTAGCCGTCTGTTGTGCAGTGTGTGGTCTAGCGTTGTCGTGAAGCAGCAGTGGCGTAGAGCGATTGACCAGCCTTGGTTGTTTAGCAACTAGCTTTTCCATCATGGTTTGCAATTGCTGACAATAGATATCTGCCGTAATCGTCTGGCCAGATTTGAGAAAACTGTAATCTTTTGATTTCCTAGACACATGATCATCCAGCGACACTCCCATTATGCGTGCAATTTCTCCATGTATGCCCTGGGATATTTCTAGCGCTGCGTCACAATCATTCTCCAGCATATCTGTTGGAATATAGATCTCATTTTCCGCCATTATCTTAGCCATCTCACCATTTAGCTTGAGCTTTTGCCTGTATAGGTACCTACCCTTCTTCAACTTGGCAAGCATGAAAGTTGGTATGTCCGAAATGTCCTCCAATTCCCTGGACTTTCCACTATTCCCGCCAGCTTCAGGCAATCCTATGTTGACTTGTGAATTGTCCTCAGCGGATGCCATCAAGGGGTCTCCGGTAAAGATTCCTAACAACATTAAGGTCCAGTTGCTACCCATGAAGCCCATCAAAGCTATCAGAAACCTGTCGTTGGCTGCTACTACAATCCCCAAAAACAGATAAACAAGCATCAAGTCGAACTGGCCTGATAACATGTATGTCAAAATCATGACGAAGCAGCTCATTCTTAGTATTAATCTTCTCCCGCCTTGAAAAGCGTCCCCGAGGCAAAACGACATATTGGCACGTAGCTTGGATAAACAGTGTTGGACTCCTCTGCCACTCCAAATCGGGGTTAAAAACTTCGATTGCAAAGCACAACCCAAGAAAACCCCAGTTATAGATCCAGACATTCTAACGTAAGAATGTGAAACCAGCGACAATAGCATTTCCAGTAGCATAGAGTACAACCATATCGAGTTGAAATTGCCTGCCATACCAGGCACGGCCGACTCATGTTTGTCCAATTTTGTGAAGTAAACGATTGCCGCCTTAAACTTTGCAGTTGGCCCTGCTACCTCGTCCATAGCGATGCAGCTCATGAAGGCATATGATATTACTAACCTCATGAATCCTAATTTACCAGAGCTGCCTTCAAACTGCCAAACTGTGTCAAATAAGCCACCAAAGTAACCAACGGGAGTCATCTCAATATTGTCATTCTCAACATAGATATGTGGCTGGAACTTCGTGGCTTTTACTAATCCATGAAATATTTCCGCAGACAAGGGGTGAACCACCAAGCACATCAAAAATATTAGCAAAAAAGGTACTATGCTATATATATTGGCATGCTGGCCGACTCCTCCCATCGTCTTCACAAACATATACATCAATAAAACAACTGTTAATGCAAATATTGGATGACTTGGATCGTTTAGCTTATCTCTTGGTATTAGAAGTGTACCTAGAACTGTAAGCCCGACCACTACGGGTACGAGGGGTTCCATTTCCATCTTCCTCACTGTTGCAAACTCCGGTGTAATGAATTTCCCTGAGCTGCGGCTGGTCATTATTCTCACTGCAAACACCAATATGGCAGCCCAAAGCATCCCGCCTAAAAAAATGGTGTTCTGCATAGTGTTAACTACGGCCCATATTACCATTGATACTAGGGCAATATACTGGTTGAATGAGTTTGTCAAGACATAGATAATTATCATAAGTATAGCCCCATATATTGCCATATAAATCAGTTCTGCATGTCCCGCCATGTTGTTGTTTATTAACCAAGTTGCAAGCATTGGAAACTTGTCAAGTAGCAAGCCAAATGTGTATTTGTCCATTGCAATTGGTACGGTGCTGGTTGCCAGATGCTCAAAGAGGATCACCAACTTGTCCTCTAGGTCAAGTTGGAGATCCTCATCATCTAAAAAACCGACCCCTCTCTACGTATCACTCTGGTTGTCCTCACTAGGCCTCCAACATCAATCTCTTTTTTGGGCAATCTTGCCTTTATTAAGTTAAACTTACTGCTTAACACATCTGTACAAAACAGATTCTCAGGTATCACAAGGGCTGCATTACTCCATCTCTCGAACTCCCGAATGGTTTTATCCTTCAAGATCTCGTTGCAGGTCCTTGTTGATCCAGGGTGCTTAAACAGAACAAGCTGTTTTTCACTACCTCCCATACGTAATGAACGACACCGGCGCTAGTCCACCAAACGCTTACAAGTAACTTTTTATTGGTCAATTTTCGCTTGGAGCAGGCTTTGGCTGGCTTGCCAGGGTCCAGCCATTGCGATGAGCGCTTCCGATTATCGTAGAGAATCCACTTTTCATCACAGGTAATGATTCGATTTAAAATCCCTTCGTTATTGTGCCGGTCAAGTAATGTAACGCAGCAGTTGACGCGCGTTTGCCGGTTTGCTTCACTCAATTCGTGAGGAACCCACCTTTCAAGTTTTTTAATCTTCCCAATTTGCTTCAAGTGGATTAAAACAGTTTTATCACTAACGCCAAAGCCTGCAGCTAACTCGGACGTGGTTTGCGATGGATCCGCTTCCACAATAGCCTTCAATTCTTCATTATCAACTTGGGTCTCCGGCCGTCCACGGGGCTTGTTTTGCAGGTCGAAATTTCCGGAACGAAAACGTTGGAACCAAAAACGCACTGTGTTTTCTTTTTAACCCTTCGAGCCGTTTCCGCAGCACTGGTGCCACGGTGGAACTCGTACTCGTAAATAACGCGATATTTCAAATTTTCCATTTTGTAAATTGAGCGATGCAAACGGAAAAAAGATAAGTAAAAAAACAAATGAATGACGGTTTACGAAACACAACTACATGTGGAAATAGCTGTATAAATTTGAATTTCGAATTCCTAACCAAATAGGAAAATTTGTGATCAAAGTGGCCAGTACGACAAAACGCCAATTTCATATGTAAGGACCTAATATATATGCCAACGTGACTTTGATGGTCTTTTAGTAACTCCGCAATTATCGATCCTCTTTTTTTTTGGGTTGTAAATCTTTATCAACGTGGCTTTTTTTCAGAAGAAGATTAGGAACGGTTAATATAAAAGTTTCGGCTACGCTTTTAAAGAACAGCTACTTTTACATCCTCATTACTTCCGCCTAACTTTTGAAAATACGTTTTATTTTCACTATCAGAATCGTAATGATAATCTGAAGTGGAGCTACCAAAACGTGTTTGACGTTTTCTTGAATGAGATGGACCATCACCACTCTGCATCACATCATCGGAGATCGCAACTCTTTGTTCCTTCAGTGAAGTTGGACTAACTGATCCAAAACAATTCAGGTCATCGGGAGTAACACAAGAATCTCTATCATTGGAAAAAAATGAAGGAACAGCCTGCCTGTACATTATAAGGTTTCTTCAGCTATACATCATACTGAATACGATGACGAAATATTGAAATATGCTTTAGTTATTGCAGACTTTACCATTACCATGTCTATATATTTTAGAGATAGCTAAATTTGTAAGACTAAATATTACTACATTTAAGAAAGCCAGAGAATTGTTTCCCCGCAGTACTCGGAATAATAATAGATTGTTCCTTGATTTTACCCCCAAGAGTTCTCGCATCCAAAAAAAAGCTACTGCATGTGCATAAAAATTTATAATAAAATTCCCCAAAGTGTAAAAGACCGATCATTCTGTCAATTTAAAAAAGCATTACACAACTGGCTGCTTGAGCATTCTTTCTATTGTTTAAAATATTTTTTTGACTGGAAAGACAAGGAATGATATTGACATTTGGTTCATTGACTTGGTATTGTATTGTATATGGACATTCATTTTGATTAATATTGACATTTTATTTTAATGGTATTGATTTTGTATACTGACATAAATGCATGATATTGACATTTTGATTTAATACGAGTAGTACCTACTTATGTTTCTGATTGGAGTTGGATTTGCTGCCACCACTTGATTTTAGGAGGAAAATCAACTGTTACTTGAACACTGTTGTATATTACGAAATTTAACAAGACAAAGAAATACAGTAAAATATCTTTAAGATGTAACACTGGTTGATGTAAGGAGTAGAAATCTTGAAGTCGCAGCTTCAGGGTTTATATACCAATCCGGTGACCGTGCCTTATCTGCTTTTGCAATGTGTAACAAATGCCTTGTCCGTTGACTAAGTCCGTCGGAATTTTAATTACTTGTTCCATTCTTGGTTCTAACGTGACTGTAACAATAGAGCTTGCAGTACCATTTTCCAAAGAATTATAACTTATCGGGATTTTTACAGTTGGTGTTACTAAACACTCATTTTCTGTGTCAATGACCGCCTGCAACTTCCTTAATAAGTCTATACCAAGAAGTCCGTCATAATATTGGTCTATGTCGTAAATGTAAAATTTATGATATAAGTTGACCTTGAACAATTTAAATAACGGTATTTTTACGACTTCGTTGTGTTGACTCACAGCGTGTGTGCTAATTACGTCAAATAACTCATATTCTTTAAACATTTTATAATATTTGTCGCATACTTTGTTGCCCAAGAATGACCTTGTACTTGTGTCTAATAAAATTCTCGCGTTAATTTCTGGTACGAATATGTATGGCAATGAGTTTAAATTACTTCTGTCTATGATTGGGGATTCGTCTCGGAGGCCGTTACTTGAAAATTCTCTCCTGGATTCTCAGAAGTGTTTGGTGAATTTTCCGTAACTGGCTCATTATGGTAATTTATATAGTTTTGCCTCGATGTCGACGCTTGAAAGGGATTTTGGGTGAATCTGCGATTCATCCATTGTTGCCTAGTTTGGTTAGAAGTAGAGGGTTGAGGCTGTCTTGGGAATTGAGACTGACCCTGTGGTTGGTTCTGAAAATGACCTTGAGGTCTGAAATTGGTGTTAAAGTTTGGAGTAGGCCTTTCATTTAGGCGGAATTTTTGACCATGAAATGGTCGAAGTTTATAATTTTTATTATGAGACGGCGGCGCTCTCTTTGTATTAGAGTTAGATTCGTTTCGCAGCATATACTGCTTTTGATAGTTGACTTCTTCAGTCACTATTTGTAGTGCTTCCTCTAAGTTTTTAGGGTCATTCAGTCTGACGAGTCGTAAAAGATGCTGGGGTAAGTTATATTGAAAAACTTGTAATGCCGTATGATTATATATGGACATTTAAGTATCTCTTGTTGAGGCATCATTTTTTGCTATAATTTTTGCAAAAAGCTTACTTTTGACAGACTGAATCCTATTAAAGAAATCCAGATACGATTCGTTATTTCTTATTTTGAGTTGTTCCAATTCTAGCACTAAGCATCCCTCGGACTTTTGATCTCCGAAATGCTGAATAAGTATTTCCTTTAAGGTTTGCCATGGGACACTAGCATAATCGTACTCGCTTATTAGTACGGCTGCTCAGCCTACTAATTTACTTGTAAGCTTTTGCATCACGAATTGTACTTCAGTGTCATTGTGGTTATGAGTTCCCACCATAGCCAAAACATATTCCACTTTCTCAATAAAAAGGTTTAATGTTTTTGGATTGCCATCGAAAGTTGGCACTATGTCTAATAATTCTGACGTAACTGAACTGCTGAATTCCGCTGTAGGGTGGAGGAGGGGATGCGTCAGCATCACTGCGGGTTTAAAACTACGATAATATTGTGGAAGTTCAGGTCGTTCCTGTTCAGATGGAGGTGACTCAGGTAAAGGTTGAGCATTGGGAAAGTCAGATGAATGTGCAGTACTTGCTGCAAGTCGTTCGGTAATTATTTGGTCTGCCGCGCGTTCCACTTCCCGTCTGACTTGTTCCATTGCGTGCTGTGCTGCCTGACCCAATTGGTTTTGAGCTAACTGAGCTGCTTCCGATAAGAAATTCATGTCTTTATTTTATATATTTTTTTATTTTATCAAAATTTATTGTTTTACCCAGTAATGTTATTTTAAAGTAAAGAGTACTTGGTTACACTTTTTCAGATTTACAGATATTTTCAGATATTACAATTTAACTTCGCAAAGCAAATTTTTAATTATTTATCTCAAATATTTTAATTTTATTTTAGATTTATTTTAAACTAGAGCAATTTTGGTAAGTTTTGCTGAAACCACTTTTTATTTAAACAATTCACAAAGCAATAAGGTTTGCTGAAATCACAATTATTTTACACACAGCAATTTTGATTAGGTTTGCTAAAAACAACATTCATACAAAGCAATGTTTATCAGGTTTGCTTAAACCAAATTCCTATTCACTCGACAATTTTATAAGTCAATAATTAATTAACTAGTCACGTGACCTAAATAATTCGCTCAATGCTTTATAATTTCGCAATTTTTGCACAATATATTTTTCAAATTTATCGGTACCGAATTTTTAAATATTTAATTTTACAATTACAAAAATAATAATGACCCTAGAGCACACATGTCTATATAAGTTTTAATTTGTTAAGGAAGAACAACATTATTACAACGTGTACGGATCCTCCCGATCCTACTCCTTATTCTTCGTCTTCTTTTGTTAAAAATCTTATAGCTTGATTATTGGATCATCCTCTCAATTCTTGAAAGAAATGCAACGAGCAAGATGTTGAAGAAAAATCACTTACTTGAGCGGCTTCAATTCCGTACTGTACTGATCTGTGATCGCTGCAGAGGATTATCCCAGCGCTGCCACCAGTTATGTTTCTGATTGGTGTTAGATTTGCTGCCACCACTTGATTTTAGGAGGAAAATCAAGAAAACACGTAGACTGTTACTTGAACACTGTTGTATATTACGAAATTTAACAAGACAAAGAAATACAGTAAAATATCCTTAGGATGTAACACTGGTTGATGTAAGGAGTAGAAATCTTAAAGTCGCAGCTTCAGGGTTTATATACCAATCTGGTGACCGTGCCTTATCTGCTTTTGCAATGTGTGACAAATTCAGTGTAAGAAGAAAACCATAAATTATAATAGTTCAATGAAAATATGATCGTAAAAATATAATTCTAGGAATTTGCAATGACTAGCAATAATTTAGGATTTGTCAAACATTGTTGCAGATGACCTTAGTCATCTGCAACGCCCTACTTTTTGCAAAGTCGTGAGAAGAGGATATTACTTAACTACCTACCTATTGTTTTGTATATGTAAAGTGAGTGAGTACAATATATAATTATATTTTTCAGCCTTCTTTTGACTGAAATGTTGTAGAAGTAGCCTTCCTGCCGTCGCTCGGTGTTGAACAGCGCGATTAGTTGACTTGTAACTCGGGGTTTGGACTTTGAATAAAAATACTTTATACTGGAACTCTGAGTTTATTTTAAAGGTTACAAGAACAACTTCAAGGGACGAACGAATACAGTAGAATGAATCCGGAGGGACGCAGCTCTCCTTATATGCTAGTTTGGTTATCTGTACCTTTTTACGAGGCGTAGCTTATTAAGATAATTAACTACTTTGTAACAAATATGTTGGAATATTTTCCTGTCACGTAATAGTGATTTCTTATCTAAAAATTAGTCATAAATTCTGAGTTTCTTCCATTTATGACATCTTAATATTTCTTAGAACTTGTTACCATCCTGGTTAACAAATGCTCGCGATTTCACATTCCTAGTTTTACGACCGATTTTATTACCATCGCAAAAGCCACCTGGATCTAAGATAATTTGAGAAAAATCAATTTACATATATTAATATATTTAAAAATATGAAGTACATACACGTTACATAATTAGCTTTCAACTAACTTTTCATTACAGCTATGTAAGTGTTGAAAATTACAATTATATGGGATTACGATTGTATTACAATTACAACCATATAAAACTACAATTACAATTATATGAAACTACAATTATATTATAAAATGATTTGAAGGCTCAACTGTTTTCTTTGTATTACATTGATTGTATGTCTGAATACAGCAGTTGCCATTGTTGGGATCATTACTACTATCGAAACAGTTGAAGCATTTAAATAGCTTGGTAAGCTTGTAAAATTTAAATAAAAGGAACGATAGCACTAAGAAACTTAGAAAATATACCAACCACATGTTCTCTAGGTAAACTTAAAAGTTTTTTCAGCATCTAAGTTAATTTGATTTTCAATAGATTTCAATTTTACAGCTGCTAGGTTTAGATCATCTAGTTGGACATTATTTAATTGTAATGGTATTAATGTTTTTTTGGTCTTATTAATTTGGTGTTTGTTACAACAGTCATCTTCTGTTAAGTCAAAGGTGATAGCAGGTGCCGACCAGTTTGTTTCTAGACTCTCGGAGGATACCAGTTGTATAGTATAGTATAATTCATATTCTTTTAGTTGATCGTGACCTGTACAAATTCTAGGCTCGTCGGTTCGGCACTCGCCGCAAGCTCATATTCGTTTAAATTATCTACCGTATTACTATCGACCTAGTTTCTTCTAGTGAAGCTGCGTATTAAATACGGATCTCGATTAAGTTGTCGT